>CM019149.1:253761310-254472230 GCA_009733165.1 Naja naja | reverse complement strand
TATCAGTTATTTGTGCTTAAAGCCCTCTCTAAACAGTTTACAGAGTCAGCATATTGCCCCAACCTTTTTACAGACCTCAGAAGGATGGAAGGCTGAGTCAACCTTGAGCCAGTCAGGATCAAACTCCTGGCTGTGGACAGAATTAGCCTGAAACACTGCATTCTAACCACCACACTGCCAAGGCTCCTGAGAAACAGAGAATACTTCTCACAAGCTCATAACTGGAGCTCTGGCCTACAAATCTCTCAAATAGAAATGTTTCATTCTTCAATTGCAGCTCACTGCTAGCAGATCTTGGCTGCAAAATCTGGAGAACTGGACAGCAACAAAAAGGCAGTGGGTTTTTACCTCTTTCCTGCTCTCCAGTGGTCATCTGAGTCAATGTGCACTAATGCTGGTTTCATTTTTCACTTTATGCTCTATTACGTGTCATCTTAGAGACACAAGCCTAAGCTTGTTTACAGGTACACACAACTACTACAGCAAACATGCAGTACAGATACAATATATGTAGTATTTCTATGTAGTCTACTAAAATACATGCATTACTTGCAATATAATGTAGTATTTGTAAAGCCTGAGAATCTGTTTTGTTGGACTTCAAGTCCTCTACCTGCCTTGACTATGTACAACACTTGTTACACACTGTGGGGTCCTTCATTACTGAACCAGATAACAACATTTGTGCTAGAAGGCAGTGGGATTTGTTTACCAAATGCCTGACTACTCAACCCACTATAACACAACCAACAGAAGTTATGAAAAGGATAATACTACCATACATCAAAAACATCTCAGAAACCACCAATGACTATTACAATTATGTGGCATCATGGCACACAAACCAACTAAAGCTCTAACACAGAGGTGGATTCAGCCGGTTCGGACTGGTTCGGGCAAACTACTTGTTAAGATTCTGCACATTGTCAAACCGGCAAATACCACCATTGGCTGGCCCCACCCCATCCATCTCCACTGTCCCACCCACCCCATTTCTTACAGCCACTTTTTTTGCCTCTCTGCTTTCAGCTTGCTTGCCTTGCTCACCAGTCATCGCAGCTCACCCAGGCCCTAGACCATGTGGTGCCTGCAGCCCAGCTGCTCTCCAGCTCCCTTGCCCACTTTCCTGGCTCCCCAGCCATCACAGCTCACCTAGGCCCTCTCCAGTTCCCTCACCTACTTTCCTGGCTCCCCAGCTGTCGCAGCTTCCCTAGGCCCATGCCACTAGTGGCCCAGCTGCTCTCTGGCTTCCTCACTCCCAAGCCTTCACCGCTCCCTAGTTTTAGGTAAGTAAGTTGCTGTTTTACTTTATACTTCAGCCCCAGGGCCGTTGCATGCATTCCTCTGGAAATCTACACTCACTTCCCACACTCACCTAAAACCCATGGCTCAAACTATGGTCCTCCCGGCCAAAGCAATTTATCCATCCTGCAGCCTGCCACACTCAGCCGAAGGATCATGGAGGCACAGGCACAGGTGGGCTGAAGCAGTTTGTTCTTAACCATAAGATGTCCCATCCGAAAGCGCTGTGGCAGAGAGAAGCAGCCAGATTAAATCTCCGGTGTCTCAGATCTTGCAGCCACTTCTTCCAGCCCTTGGTGCTGGGCGAGCCTCAGTCACTCACAGAGATGCTTCACATGCTCTTCCCGAGACACTGGCCCAATCTGGTTGCTTCTCCACCTCTCCACTTGCTGGTGGCCTGCCAGGAGAGCATCTTGTGCAGCACAGTGAAATTTAGCAGCTGTGAGCTGCCACTTTGGGTTCAGACCTGTAAGTCCCATTTAGAAAGCACTGTGGTGGAGAGAAGCAGGTGGGTCAGGCCAGTGTCTCAGGGCAGAGAGCACATGGAGCATCTCCCCGAGTGCCCAAGGCATGCCCAGCACCAATAAGGGCCGAAGGAGGCCACAAGATCAAGCAACATCTTGCAGCCACAGCACTTCTTCTGGGCCTTGTTGGTGCTGGTGGCCTGCTGGGTGAGCATCTTGTGCAGCACAGTGAAATTTAGCAGCTGTGAGCCACCGCTTTGGGTCCTGTAAGTTACATCTGGAAAGCACTGTGGCAGACAGAACAGCATTCAACCCAGCTGCATCACTTTCCAGATGGGACTTAGAGGAAAGTGGTGGCTCACTCTGCTAAATTTTGCTTTGCTGAGTGGAGAGCATCTCCCCAGCCAAGGCATGCTCAGCACCAACAAGGGCCACAACATCTTGCGGCCACTTCTTCCAGCCCTTGGTGCTGGGATGCCTCGGGCACTGGGAGACGCTCCACATGCTCTCCCTTTCTTCCAGTTCTCATGTGGGGTACCCAGCCTTGGAGGAGCAGCTATCATTTGGAGCTTGTTAAGGAGGACTGCTCACCCCAGCCATGCATTTTCCAGTCCAGGCTACTTGGAGTGAAAAGCATGCAATGTTTATGTTTGTTGTTTATGTTTATTGGATTTCTATGCCACCCCATCTCCCGAGGGACTCGGGACGGCGTACAATCATAAAAACAATATAAATACTATACAATTTAAAAAGAGATTAAACATGAAACCCAATAATCCAAATTAAAAGAATAGCACAATTCATTAAAACCCCTATCCCCCTCCTCAGTCCAGGTCGGTGAGTTGAAACAACCATGTTTTCAGGCCCTGCCGGAAGGACCAGAGGTCAGGAGCCACCTGAAGCTCCAGGGGCAGCTGGTTCCATAGGGTGGGTGCTCCCACAGAGAATGCCTTACCCCTGGGGGTTGCCAGCTGACATTGTCTGGCTGACGGCACCCCAAAGAGGCCCCATCTGTGAGAGCGCACAGGACGCTGGGAAGCCATTTTTAGCAGCAGGGTCTCCCTCAAGTACCCCGGTCCTAAGCCATGTAGGGCTTTATAGGTCAGCACCAGCACCTTGAATCTCACCTGGAGGGCAACTGGTAACCAATGCAGAAGGGGTGTAACATGGGAGTATCGGGACACTCCCATCACGACCTGTGCCACTGCATTCTGCACAGGTTGAAGTCTCTGGGTGGTCCTCAAGGGTAGCCTCATGTAAAGAGCATTGCAGTAGTCCAGCCGGGAAGTGACGAGTGCATGAGTGACCATGCGTAGGGCATCTCGATCCAGATAGGGGCACAACTGGCGCACCAGGTGAACCTGGGCAAATGCCCCCCTGGCCATGGCTCCCACCTGCTCCTCCAAACTGAGCCATACATCCAGGAGGACACCCAAGTTGTGGACCCTATCTATGGGGGGCAACACCTCTTCCCCCCATAGCTAAAGGTGGAACATCCTGGATAACTTGAGATGCCTGTACATATAGCCACTTGGTCTTAGCTGGGTTGAGCCAGAGCCTATTCCTCCCCATCCAGACTTGCATCGCCTCCAGGCACCTGGACATCACATCGAGGGCGCCACTGGGTTGGTTAGGGGTGGAGATAAAAAGCTGGGTATCATCAGCATACTGATGATACCTCATCCCAAAAACCACGGATGATCTCGCCCAGCGGCTTCATATAGATGTTGAACAGGAGGGGTGAGAGAACTGACCTCTGAGGCACCCCACAAAGGAGGGGCCTTGGGGTCGATGTCTGCCCCCCAGTCAACACCATCTGTGTACAACCTGAGAGATAGGAGGAGAACCACCACAAAACAGTGCCTCCCACTCCCAGCTCCTCGAGGCGCCGCAGTAGGATACCATGGTCGATGGTATCAAAAGCCGCTGAGAGATCTAACAGGGCTAGGATAGAGGAATGACCCCTGTCCCGCACCCTCCAGAGATCATCCACCAGCCTGACAAATGCTGTCTCTGTGCTGTACCCGGGCCTGAAGCCTGATTTGTGTGAGTCCAGATAATTGGTTTCCTCCAGGAACACTGGGTGCTGTTGAGCCACCACGCTCTCAACAACCTTCACAACAAAGCGAAGGTTGGAGACAGGACAGAAGTTGCTTAAGTTAGCTGGGTCCAAGGCAGGTTTCTTGAGGAGGGGCTTCACCACTGCCTCCTTCAAGGTGGGGAGAAAGAATCCCTCACTCAAAGAAGCACTAATTACTGCCTGGAGCCAGCCTCACATGACCTCCTGGGCAGCATAAACCAGCCAGGAGGGACATGGGTCCAATAAACACATGGCAGCACTTAGCTTCCCCATGATCCTGTCCACCTCATTTGGAGTCACAGGATCAAACCCCTCCCAGATAACATCCCTAAGACCCACCACATCACTCCCATCGGACTCTGACCAGTCGGATTCCAGGCCGGTCCAGATCTGAGCGATCTTGTCTATCAGATGCTGACTAAACTCCTTGGCACGTCCCTGCAGAGGATCTTGCCTCCCCAGTTAAGGAGGGAGTGGGTGACCCTGAACAGGTAGCCGGGTGATTATCTGCGGACACAATGAGAGCAGAGAAGTATGCACACTTCGCCGCTCTCATCGCAGCAAGATAAGACCTAACATAGGCTCTTAACTGCAATCGGTCAGATTCAGACCTGCTGGACCTCCAACAGCTCTCTAGGCCTCTTCTCCAATGCTTCATCTCCCGGAACTCCATGGAAAACCAGGGAGCCAACAGGATCTGCGCTGGGTTAGAGGCCTAAAAGGAACAACTTGGTCAAGCGCCCCAGAGGCAGCTGTCTGCCAGGCATCCACCAGGGTCTCAACCGAGCTGTGAGCAAGAGAGGTCGGGATTGACCCAAACGCCATCTGGAACCCCTCCGGGTCTATTAGGCGCCTGGGGTGGAATCATCTCATCGGTTCTGCCTCCCAGTGATGAGGGGCGGCATTTTGGAAGGTCAGCCATAGGAAAGAATGATCAGTCCATGACAGGGGATGAATGGTTGGAGATCCCCCACCCAGATCATTACACCACTGTCCCGAGATAAAACCAAGGTCAAGTGTGTGTCTCCCCTCATGGGTGGGACCCTGTATTATTTGAGTCAGGTCTCTGACTGCCATGGAAGCCATGAACTCCTGATCCATCTCCGACGCCCCTCCAGAGATGGCAGGTTGAAATCCCCCAGCACCATGAGCCTGGGAAATCAACCACCACCCCCAACAAGACATCGAGGAGACCAGGCAGGGCCGTTGCCATGCAGCTGGGAGAAAGGTATGTGAACAACAGGCCCAACTGACCCCGAGGGCCCCACCTCAAGAAGAGGGACTCACACCCGCCTATCTACGGGACAGTGGTCTCCCTTGGACAAAGTGCCTCCCTGATCACAACAGCCACCCCCCGCCCCTACCCTGGGCCCGAGGCTGGTGTAGTACATGGAAACCTGGTGGGCACAGTTCTACCAGAGGGACCCCTCCCTCAGGGCCCAACCAGGTTTCCGTAATACAGGCCAGGTCCATGTCTTCCTCCTCGATCAGTTCCCGGATGAGGGGTGCTTTGTTCCCCATGGACCTGGCATTCAAGTATACCAAACTCGGCCCGGGGCCCAGATCCTCCAAGCCCCTGGGGAGGTGGGCAGGAACCGGAGGGTCAGAGCACACCACCACACAAAGATAGCGGGGGTGCACTCCCAAAAACTGATGTAGTCCTCTGTCCATACCTCTGCTGCCCTTCCCAATCACCGTGGGAATCCCACACCCCGCCCACTCTCCAGGAGCTCTGGACAGCCCCAACCCCCAGTCCCCAGCTGTGGGCCAATTCCAACCTGGACTGGGAAAATACTGGTGGAGCCCCCCCAGGCTCCAACCAGACCTGCTTACCCACCCACCTCCCTAAACCCCTTAAAATTTAGTCAGAAAATTTAACAAGGAGGTCTTGGCACCCCTCTTTCCCTTCCCCAAAACCCCACCCCGTGTGATGCCACCTCTCAGGATCCCAGGATCTATCATCAAGTTAGGCCTTGGATAGTCCAACAGGCCACACTAGGGATAAGGCGGCCTTCCCTAGGGCCTGTAATGTTGCAGCCGTGTAAGTCTTGGTCATAATAGTCCATCAAATGGAAAGTGGGTAATTAAAAGGCCAGATGGAAAGTCCAACAAGTCCAGACAATTTTCCACAGCGCAACTGGGGTTATCCCATTCGGGGACCCTCTCACAGTACCCCAGGGGGGACAGATAATGACAATCCAGCCACCATCCTCTCACCCTGGTGGAACTCCCGGCACCGGGTGCACAGATAGTCCAATGGGGGTCCTGCTGCTCTCTTACCGCAGCAAGGTGGAGGAAAAACAAAGGCAAGTCCTCCACCACCCTCTCACAGTGGTGGGGGCCAGCCATCTCACAAGTCTAGAAAGATGGACCGGGGGAGAGTTGCAAAAGGGGGAAGGAGGCCCCCAAAGGCCGCAATAAGGCATGACTCCGGCAGTCTGGTGGTAAGCAATGTGCTGCTGCTAAGCTCCTGGGTTCCTCACAAGAGCACTGGAAGAAAATTGGTTGATGGTCAGCTGCAGCCAGAGCTTGGCTTGGAAAATTAGCAGATGGACTTCAGGGCATAGAATCTACCCCTCAAGCTCCCAATGCCCAAACTGGCAAGCTGGAAGACAGATTCTCCATCACGCTGGTGAGTACATATGGACTGAGTGGGCTTTTTGCTTTCTCCCCTCACCTCCCCATCCCGATCCAGCGCAGCGCAGACAACCCAATGAAGGCAGAAAATAGGAAGTTTCCATCGGCCCTTCTCTTTTTTTTCCCTCTAGCTTCCTTTTGCTTGCATGTGGCAGGCAGGCTCGGCAGGCAGTCACGCTTTCTAGATGGGCTTTTATTTTGTCAGCCCAAGGTGGGCGGGAGAAGAATGGTATGTAGGAAATCACCTTGTCTCTACAGCATCTTCCAATCACCAAGATAGGAAATAGCATAATGCCACTCCATTCACATAATTACATCATGGATGTGCAACCAACTACTTAAAATTTTTAACAATATTTTGCAACCCCTTCAAGTTGTAAAGGCATATAATTTTTCCCACTCACTGAATTTGAAATGTGTAATCTGTTTTCTGCTGCTGCCAATTATTTTTAAAATTCTTATGTTGCTGGCAAATTTAGAATTTGCAGGGCTAAAGTCGAGGGACATTAAGAGAGATTCCAGGACTGAAACAAACATCACCATCTTCTTTTAAATTGTCCCCATCAATTACTTGCAACAGCAGGGGCTCCTATTCCATTTGACACAGCGAGCCTGAGTAGTGAGAATAGTTTCTGAAATTCAGCTCACAAAAGGATTGCTTTCATTGGGCATGTTTTATAGCACTGCAACCTCTCTTTCCCCTTCCATCCCTAAGTTGCTTATTTTAGGCATCAGCAAAGAAAGATTAGATTTTCATGAAGATTAAGTGTCTAGCAAGCACTGACAAAAGAGGGAAATAATTATCTTATTGGGGTTATAGTTGGAAGTTTGTTATCTTACAGCTCATAAGAGTAAACAGGAAAAGTGAGCTTGACCTGTCTAAGCAGTCTCTCTTTTGGGTGTTAATTGAAAAACACAGGTCAATCACAGGACAACAAGGAAACCAAGCAATCTGATCTCCTGAGCCAGGTGAGCCATTGATCAGCTAACTGGCAAAATGAAATATTGCTGATTCCAAGAACTCAATAACTTGCTGTGGATTTCTGTGAAAGAAAGAAGTATGCTAAGGACTTCATCTGTCAGTGGCCCACAACCTTTTGGGCACCAGGGACCAGTTCCATGGAGAGAGGGAGCATAGTTTCGTGTTCTGCCCGCATCTTGTGGCCCAGTTTCTGTCATGTCGTGGCCCAGTGCTGGTCCATGGGCTGGGGGTTAAGGATCCCTATTATATGTGATATATGAATGAATATATGTATGTGTTCCCAGCATCATCCATCCATCAATTTATCAACCTTTATAGTTCCTAGAGCTGAAGAGATTGAACAACCATGATTAAAACTGATTGGAAGTAGCTTTTCAGAACCTGAGATGAATTTTTCCCACTCTAATCTGATCATGTTCTAGATTGGCTTAAGAATTTTTTCATGTAAGAAAATATTCCAGCAAATGTCTAGATACTCAGTCTAATGACTCTGGCAAACATTAAGCTCAGAATCATTATTAAACTGAAGTCTGAAAGCGAATCTAAATGGCAGCCCATGCATTCTAATTCTAATTGGATCATCTAATATCTGATATTATTATAAGGCCAATTGATTTAAATCAAGCTTACTTCCAAATGGCTATAGGTACAAGATGTGAATGAATTTCCTTTCCTTTTTTTAGTATTTTATAATAAATTTAAATAACTGACTGTACTATATACAGTTTCAAACACTAAGTCAAATAATATATAGACATCAACAGCAATAGTCACTATTGTATAAATCATAATCTTTTTATAGTAGTTTTTGTGATTTATTAGTTTAATCAGTGCTATTCATTTCTTGTGAAATGGATGACTATATACATATGATAATTAGATACAGGTGGATGGATGGATAGATAGATGCTGTAGATAGATAGATATAGATGGATGGATAGACAGATAAATGGGCGGGTAGACAGGCAGATGGAAAGACAGGCAGACAGATAGATAGATAGTAAAATGAGTCTAAAATTACAATTTCTATTAAGGACGTTGTACTAAAAGTAACTCACATTTCGAATGTGATACAGAATTATAACCCCAACATGGTTTCCAATTGAATCGAATGTTGTGTTGTATTTAATTATGAAATACAATATTCTCTTCTATTGCAGTTTAGGACCAGATGGAATATTCTACCCATACATCATTTCATCTGTTTATACTATTTATGTTCTTTTTGGGCATGCTAAAACTCTTGGAATATAAGAATGCACCAAAGTTACCAATCTGCAGAATTTGGAAAGAAGATTGTTCTCTAATGTACAATCTTTGTAGCTCTTTGCTACATTTTCTAGGGTCTCAGCATCTTTTTTCTCTCTTGGTGACCAGAATTGGATGCAGTATTCCAAGTGTGGCCTCACTACAGCAGTATAGAGCAGTACTATCATTTCTCGTGGTCTTTATTCTATCCCTCTGTTGATGCAGCCTAGGACAGCCTAAGCTTTTTTGGCAACTGCAGCATACTGCTGGCTCATACTTATGTGGTGGTCTACTAGGACACCTAAATCCTTCTCACAGTTACTATTGTTGAGCCAAGTACTGTCTATTCTATACCTGCATTTGATTTTTCTTGCCTAGGTGCAGGACCCTTTTTTTCTCCCCACTGAACTGCATCTCATTGGATAGGGCCATTGCTTATAACTGTAAAGATTTTTCTGAACCTGGAGTTCATCTTCTAAAGTGTTGGCAATTCCTCCCATCCCAGCTTGGTGTAGTTTGCAAATTAGATGAGTGCCCCTTGTAGCCCCTCATCTAAATCATTTATGAAGATGTTGAAGAGCAGTTAATGGGCCTAAGACAGTCTTGCAGTACCCCACTGTATGCTTCCTTTCATGTAAATGTAGTTCCATTGAGAACTACACCTTGAGTGCAGTTGGTCAGCCAGTTACAAATCCATCTGATGCTGTCTATCTCACATTTTTCTATCTTACCAAGAAGGAGGCTGGAGTTTACTTCATCAAACGACTTACTGAAGACTATGTAATTTATGTCCACACCCCCTGATCCACTAATTCACCTCCTCAAAAAAGGCAGTAGGGTTTGTCTGGCATGATCTGTTTTTAACAAACCCATGTTGGCTTCTAATAATCTAATAATCACTTTGCTCATTTGATCAGTTGGACTATTTTTTTCCTTTTGCATTTTTGAATTAAGCAGTTCTGTTTTCTCCCTGTTGCCCATTTCTTCTTATTAGTGGACTGATCATTTCCTTGACTTTTTTCTTGTTTCTTATAAGTTGAAAGAAACTTTTTATTATTATTATTTTTGGTATTTGTTGTAAGTCTTAGTTCATTCTGAGCCTTAGCTCTCTTGACTTCAACCTTATAGATTCTGTTTTAGTTATGTGTCCCTCTTTCCATTTTTTCTACAGGTAGTCCTTGATTTAGAGCAGTTTGTTTAGTGACTGTTTAACGTTAAACAGTACTGAAAAAAGTGACTTGTGACCATTTTTTTTACACTTATGATGTTTTAGTATCCCATGGTTATCTGATCAAAATCAGACATTTGACAATTGACTCATATTTATGAGTGTCCCGGGGTCATGTGATCATCTTTTGCAACCTTCTGGCAAGCAAACTCAATGGGGAAGCCAGACTCACTTAACAATTAACTTCAGTGATTCACTTAACAACTATAGCAAGAAAGGTCATAAAATGGGATAAAACTCACTTTAAAATGTTTCATAGTAACAACAAATTTGGGCTCAATTGTTGTCATAAATTGAAGACTACCTGTATTTGTCTTTTTCATTTATCAGTTTATCAGAGAGTTCTTTATGCAACCATGCTGGTTTTTTCTGGGCTCTTGTTTTTCTTTCTCTGTGGTATTGTGTTAGTGTGGGCTTTTATAATCTATTTTTTTCAGAATTTCATAAGCATTTTGAGCTGTTTTCCCTTTTAGGATTTTTATCCATGAAAACTCTTCCTAAATTGCTCTAAGCTTGCTGAATCAGTTCTCTTAAAATCTAGGATAATAGTTTGACTTTCTAACCAGCCACAAATACTTGGTTTATCCCCCAAATTCACTAATCCCTCAGATTACACATTTAGGTTCACCAAAAGCCAAGAGGTTTATTTTAATTAAACCCATCTTTTCAATAATACAATATTTTCTGATCAGTTATATACTGATATACAGTAAAACTGTGTATTGTGTGTGTGCATGTGTGTGTGTTTATTTTATAAAGACCACTTCATGTACATCAGTTAAGATAAAGGAACACAGAATTGAATTAACTCATAACATCTTGCTATAACATTATGCTATAACATCTTGCCCGTCAACGACTTCTTCAGCTTCAATCACAATAATAAACGGACAAACAACCAATACAAAACTCAAGGTAAACTGCTCCAAACTCAATTGCAGATAATATGACTTCAGCAACAGAGTGGTCAATGCCTGGAACGCCCTACCTGACTCCATTGTTACAGTCTCAAACCTTCACAGCTTCAACCTCAAACTTCTACCGTGGACCTCACCCCATTCCTTAAAGGAGGCGTCCATAAGTGCACCAGTGTGCCTACTGTCCCTATCTTACTGTCCCCATTTATCTGTATTTACTTCCTTTGTTCTTGTTTATGTTCATGTCTATACTTGTTATGTTGTATATGTTTGACAAATAAATAAATAACTTCTGTAGGCTTTAAAACTAGATTTCTGGTTTGTTTTCATTTAGAATGGGTTTCATGAGGACCCTGAGTCCTTAGGGAGAAGGGTGGCATACAAGTCTAAATAAATAAATAAATAAATAATAATGATAATAATAATATTGCATATCAAGGATTAGGTGCTATTTTTTTAAAAAAAGACCAATCTCATGCCTTAGCAGATCTATGTTCTTGTTTTCTTTGATACCACAAAACATTGCATGCTGTGCAAAGTTTCAAAAAAAGGCATCACTTTACTTAAAACTTTTGTTCTACACTGGCCCTTTGAAAAATCAAATGGCTTTATTTTATGCTGCTTCAAATGCACAGCATCAATCAGCACCCTCTATAATTTCCATTATAGGTATGGAAGTCCTGTAAGATATTGAATGTGCTTGTTGAGGCTGCAAGACAACATGAAGGGCCTTGATGAGGCCAATTGTGTCATCCTTGCAAGGCAAATTACATATCTCCTGCAACACAAAATGTCTCCCCAAGGTAGTAATTAGTGGTCACCTCAGAGACCCCTGACTCATAGGATGACCATGTCCATTTTGCTCAGTAGAATTGGGATTGGACCTCTTATGGAGATGAAAGAGAAAGAAGAGGATACACAGCTTGAGTCTTCAATCATTTCTACTATAAATGGCCTGCTGTGCTGCTGGAGATAAGCTTCTAATTATCCCTCAGGCTGATCATGAGCTATAACCTGTGCTATGGTCTTTCACCAAACAACTACAGAGAACACAAGCCCACAGATCAGATAATAACATATCCAGTCTGATAACAAATCACTTATACTAAGATTATGAGGCAGAAATATACATCTCTGTGCCACTTTGTAGATCACTAAAATAACAACAATAACAAAAATAATGCTAATTGTCAGCAATTCTATAAAAGCATTATTTTGTTTACCACAAAGCAGTCATCATTCAGCTTGGTCTTAAATTATGACATAGTTTTGTTTCATTTTCCAGCCTTTGTTTAGACTAACAAAGATTATATATAGCCCCCTAATCTATTGTTACAACCTCAACAAATCATATCATTGAATAACAATGAGAAACTAGTAAAAAGCGGTTGTATATCGCTACAAAGGGATTTTCCATTTTTGATAATAAAATTATCAAAAATGGCAAATCCCTTTGTAGTGATATACAACCTTTATGTACCAACTTTATGTACCATTTTTGATAATAAAATTAAATAAAAGTTCCTTTTAAACTTAAGCCTCCCAGGCATGTGCGACAAAACAAAGAAAAGAACACTGATAACTCCCACCTTGCTAAAACAAAGGAAACGTCCAGAAAAAGTGATGCTTGCTTTGATGATGTCATAATCTTGATTACTGCAATCCTCAAGTGACCTATTCTAAAGATGTGGGCTCCAGCCATTAAATGGTTAATACTTCTGATCTAGATTATATACTACTACCATTATTATTCTAACACATCTATTTTTAACATAGATAGAAAATAACTTTTTGTGAATGAATGGAGTTCTTCTAGAGCTCAGTAGATGTAAGTTGTCTCACCTGAACTTTCTTTAGGCAGGGTCACATTGCACAATGTTAAACATGGATGTAGGGTAGAATTCAGAGGTGGCATTCAGCAGGTTCTGATCAGTTCTGGAGAACTGGTAGTGAAAATTTTGAGTATTTTGGAGAATTGGCAAATACCACCTTTGACTGGCCCCGCCCCCATCTATTCTCTGCCTCCCAAGTCCCAGCTGATGGGCTGGGTCTTCTTTTGTTGCCCTGCACATGAGAACAGAGCTGGAAAGCAGGTTAGTGAGGTGGGGAGGAAATGGGATTTTGCAGTAACCTTCCCCTGGTGTGGGATGAGAATGGAGATTTTACAGTATCCTTCCCCTGCCATGCCCACCAAGCCATGCCCACCAAGCCACACCACTCCCACCAAGCCACACCCACAGAACCGGTTGTAAAAAAATTTGAATCCCACCACTGATAGAATTCCCATGAAAGAATAGAAAAATGTGATAAGTAAGTACAGCATAACAATCTAAGAGTGTCCACAGGTACAGGTCCAAAAAGTTAAGTTGGCAGCTGAAGCTATATATTCAAATTCCCTTTATTATATACAATGCAACACAAAAAAGGGGCCCCGACTTTGGTGATAATGTTGTAGTTGCCATCTTGATTTCTTTTAACCTCCCATGGATATAAACTAGTCCCCAAAGCTTACGTTTTGTCTGACAAGAAGCTAATCATTAACACATTGGGACCATCCAAACTTCATAAAAGTAATAAACTTCTCCAACCCAAGTATAAATGAGAATGTACAGGTAGTTTTCAACTTACAACCACACTCAAGCCCCACATTTCTGTTGTTAAGTGAATTTTGCTCCATTTTACAATCATTCTTGCCACAGTTGTTAAATGAGGTGTTCAGTTACTAACACAGTTGTTTAAGTGAACCTGCCTTCTCCATTGATTTTGCTTGACAGAAGTCGCAAAAGATGATCACATGTTCCTGGGACACTGCAACCATCATAAATATGAGTCAGTTGCCAAGTGTCTGAATTTTGATCATGTGATCAATTGTTTCACTGGTCATAAATGTGAAAAATGGTCATCAGTCTTTTTTCAGTGCCACTGTAACTTTGAACAGTCACTAAAAAAGTATTGTAAGTCGAGGACTACCTGTATTAAAAGACCACCTTTATTAGGAATCAGTAGTCTTAAAAGTGTAAGTAGAGGATATCTATTATCTGTTGTAGACTTTGTAGAGGATACAGACACACACATCAAAGTATCATTTCAAAAAATAATATTGTCCCCATGGCAGATTTTGTCTACACTTGACATACATTGATATATTGTATGCTTTTTGTCTTCTATAAACATTAGATGAAGAAAAGAAACCATAAGAGTTGCCCGTAAATAAATACCATAAAACATTTATAAAAGTTCACACAGTAATTAAGTGTTTATGCTTATGGATGTTACCTACACTGCATTTGTTTGGAATGGTGTACCCAATTAGATTTATCTATAATAGATCAGGAGAGCTGTATTTGAAATTTCTGGAAATCACTGAAAACTCCAAGTAGTCTGTTCTGAGCAGAATACAATGAAAAACGTTCGTGAGTAGAAGTCCTTTCAACTAAAGCAGAATGTACTCCTCTCAGAGCCTATCCCAAAAGTTTTTGCCGAGCTGTAATTCAGAAGAAAAGAAGGAAATGAGCATATGGGAAGTAATTGCACTAGCACTACTTAGTTAACTCTAATTTACTTTAAATGAATCTTAACATGAAATGAAATCAAATTTAGTTTTTGGCCTGATTTCAATCAAAGAGTGAAAGAAACTAGTTTCTTCTCAAGACTGACTCTTTCAAGTAGATAATTATGCAGGTGACATTCAACTAAATTATACAACAGAACTTTCAATATCCCCTGCTAGTGGCTTTGGTCTACAAAGGAAAATAGTAAAATCATACTGTGATTTAACTGCTCTAAAATCCATACACTAGCTATCTCTCTGCCACCAATAGAATGGCTTCTGCAAAAATGACATTAAAATATAGTTGCTGCTAAATTCCCTAAAGAATTAATCAAGAGCTTCACTACAAGTTATCTGGTGCTCCGTTAGCGAAACTTTGATCTTTTTGATTTGTTCAATTCCTCTTCTCCCTCTGGCAATCTATTCAGATTAAATCAATCCCATGCTGTATCATTCTTTTCCTTGCATAATTGACTCCACTTTAGTATCAGAGATGCCAAGACATTGACATTTTTTATTATTTATTTATTTATTTTTTAAAAAATTAAAGGCTTCCCAGCTCACACACTCATACACAGGTGACTCCGGGCAACTTACAACTTTAAAAATTACACATATGCCCTCTCTGTAGCTTAGAAGCAGTGCGAACAAGTCCGTATCCCAGAAAAAATGAATGACCTACGACACCCAGGGCATTTTCAAGGATCCTGTGCTGCAGATCTGAACAGGAAAGGGCATCATACAGATGGTTAAGGGTCAAGTTGTTTAAGGATTCAAAGGCCAGTACAATGTCTTAAATTGTGCTTATCATCGCTATTTGCAGGGATGTGTTGCTTTTCTCAAAATCTACAAGATGGTAAATGGAGGTTCATTTTTAATGTCATGACCATTGTTTCATAGATTTTCACACACACACACACACACACACACACTTCCCAAGGTCTTGCTGCTGGGCATTAATTAGCAGTCTACTTGCTCCAATTAGTACATGTGTAATTTTCACATTACATTTCAAGACTAGCCTGTATAGAACACATGGCAGTAATAAAGATAAGAGATGCTGTTAAAGTAGGGATAGCTCTCACCAAATCCAGTCAAGTCAGAAATGGTTGTGACTGGAACACTAGGGCTCAATATATGAAGATGCCCTTTAATACAAACATATACAATATTTTAAACAATTCAATACAATACAAACATATACAGTATATGCACATACACGTACAGATATAGTGGAACATCAGATCATGACTGTAATCCATTCCAGGACTTCAGTCGCAACTTGATTTGGCTGTGACTGGAAGCATGACTGACTGAGCATGTGCAGACAAAAAAAATGGCGCCGAAGGGGAAATCGCCACAGCTGTGTTTGGTCACTACCCGAAGATGTGTTCGTGACCAGATGCAAAAGTTTTCCGAAATTTTTGGTCGTCACCCGATTTGGTCTTGGACAGAAGCGTTCATGACTCAAGGTTCCACTGTATATGTATTTCAGAGCATTCTGTCCAAAAGAGTCCAGTGCTAAGTTTCTATGATATATGTACGTGTGTATACATGTGTGCATGTATGTATATATGTATTTTCAACATATTGATTGGATAAATAAAGAGAATATACAGCTTTGTGTCATTCCTTTGCTGACTAAGATTCATTCTGTTTTGCCATGTTTTGTCCAGACTGTGGCTTTCTATCTTATGTGTAAGTTTCTCATGAGGGCAGTTAGATGTTCAGGAATTCTATTTTCCTAAGGACATTCCACAGCTTGATATAGTTGATACAACTGATGGTCTTTCTATAGTCAATGAAGCACATATTGACTTCTTTGGATTTTTCAATTATCTGATCAGCATCAGCAGTAATGTTCTTCAACACTCTCTAAAACTAATTTCCACATTTGGCATCTCCCTTTCGATGTAGGATTTTAAGCTGTGTTGGATGATTCTAAGTATTATGTTGCTGCTATTAATGAAATTAAGGATATTGTATGATAGTTTGTTCATTATCCTAATCTTCTGATACAGCTGCTGCCCAGTATTTAGCCTCCTTGCTTTAGCTCAGAGGTCTCCAAACTTGGCAACTTTAAGACTTATGGACTTTAACTCCCAGAATTCTCCAGCCAAATTTGGGGACCCCTGCTTTAGCTGGTCAGCAAGGCTGCTCTTCATGTCTTGATCTCTATGAATAGCACTTCCAAACTAGGAGCACAATGGTTGCAGATGCATGTCATTTCTTTGAACTCCCAGAACTGCTGGTCAGCCTGTTATGTATGCAGGTTTAAAGTCATTGGTTTAGTTTGAACTGTTCTTGTAAAATGTAAGAAATGATTGGTTTAAAAAGTGCGGGAAAACCATGCACTCTGATTGGCTGGCAACTGCGGCTCCTGGCTATAAGTAGCAGCCGCAGCCCAGCCAAAGTGGGTTCGTTCTGAGCTGTAGTCACTAATAAACAAAGAGCTTGAAGCACTCCGCGTCTGCAAACTTAACACAGCCAAATACTGGAAATATGTTTTTAGAGAAAGGTTGCAAACTGTATGCTCTTGCATAAAGTCCTTAACTCAATGGGATTTATTTCTGACTAGCCTATGTAGGCTTCCAGTATAATTATTTCGAGTTCAGGCAGATTTGATTTGGGATGAATGGCACTTACCTTCCAAACTCATTATAAACAGGCAGTCTTCATGTTGGACATCTTTCACTATAAATTATTAGAAGTACCTGCAATGGAGCAACTTTTAGGCTTAGGCATATTAATCATGGTAAAACTATAGCAGTTGACTGGAATTATATTTTGATGATCTGTCTAGTTTAAAACAGTCCATGAATAATGACTGTATTTAAATGTAATTAGCTTTACATTCTTGCGAAAAATAGTGAGATATCTTTCTCTATGGGCACAAGAATTAGAAAGGCAATCAGGGCCCAGCATACAAAACCTGCAGACTCTTCCAACTCCAAATGAGATTCAAGACACATTTCAGCACACAGATATTCTGTCAGTGCCCCTGAGCTTCATATCTGTTTTTCTTTAGGGTAAATGTCAGAGGCAATCAGAGCAAAAATTCTGAAATCACTTCACATGTGAATCAGGAGCATCCTGGAATCAAATTTCTTGTAGGACATCTCTAATAGGACTTCACTGTGGCATTTAGAAGATTTAATTTAAAATTGTTCTTTCTATTGTTTTTTGAGAATACATCTAAAGCTTCACATTTTACATCCATTAATGTGGAAAATATACATTTCTGTTTGTTTAGTTGTTGAAATATACTTTCAATCAACCAATATTGAGTGAATACCTTGGAATTATACAAATAAAAGTAATTTATTAAAAGTGGACTCTAATTAAAGAAAAAGGTTGACAAAATTGAACAAGTGGAAAACAAGTGGAATTTCCAAAATGAATGGAAACAACATATCTTTCATGGATTTTACAGGGAAAATAGCAAGTACCACTTACTACAGATTTAAATGGTTAAAACAACAAGGAAAGACCATTAAAACCAGAATGAAAACAACAGGGTAGGACAATTTCAGGATCAAAAAGGAAAGAAATTATGTGCTCAATTAGTTTCCAAAATAGTAATTATGGTTGCAGGTTTAATACTATGATGCAATTGTAGATAATAAAAGACCTTTGTATGTTCCATCATCATGAGCTGCTAAATGGAGGACATCACATTAAAACATCATACACTATTAAATTTAGTACAGTAGTATTTTTTCTACTTTTTCCCCTCTTAATTTGGTAGAGAAACATTTTGGTCAAGGATTCAAATACTTCTGAGGAATCTGATAGGGGAATTATTCCATAATACATTTGAAAAATGCTTCCCTAAGAGCCATTTGGATTTCTTCCCTTCTAGGCAGTGGTGGGATTCAATTTTTTTTACTACCAGTTCTGTGGGCATGGCTTGGTGGGCATGGCAGGAGAAGGGTACTTCAAAATCTCCATTCCCTCCTCACTCCTGGGGGAAGTGTTATGTATGTAGGTTTGAATGTCATTGGTTTAGTTTGAATTGTTCTTCTAAAATGTCAAATAGGATTGGTTTAAAAAGTGCGGGAAAACCCTGCACTCTGATTGGCTGGCAACTACGGCTGCTGGCTATAAGTAGCAACTGTAGCCCAGCCAAGTTGGGTCCATTCGAGCTGCAGTCACTAATAAACTCTTCACTGAAGCTCTTCGTGTCTGACTCTTCATGCAAACTTAACAGGAAGGTTACTGCAAAATCTTTTTTAGATTTGTACACCACTCAGAGTTCAGTGGAATTGGACAATCAGTAAATTTCAGTAGATAAATAAAGTAAATAAACTAATTTTTGTAAAGTATTATGCTATCTTTATGGTAAAATAAGTGATGAACTGATGGGCCAGAAATGAGAAGCCTAGCTTCTAACATTACAAGTAATTTTAAATTAATGTCCATGACACATCTAGAATCCATGCAGACTGACTGACCAGTTAGTATTGGTACCTAATCCACAATGAACCAAGGCACTTGTCTCCTATGAGCAGCTTGCCTATAGATGTAGACTTTGTATAGACAAATATGAAGTATGGGACCCATTTATACAAAATACAGAACACAATAGTTATATAGAATAGAATAGGATAGGATAGGATAGGATAGAATAGAATAGAATAGAATAGAATAGAATAGAATAGAATAGAATAACAAAGTTGGAAGGGACCTTGGAGGTCTTCTAGTCCAACCCTCTGCTTAGGCAGGAAACCCTACACCACTTCAGACAAATGGTTATCCAACATCTTTTTAAAAACTTCCAGTGTTGGAGCATACACAACTTCCGGAAGCAAGTTGTTCCATTGATTGATTGTTCTACCTGTCAGGAAATTTCTCCTCAGTTCTAAGATGCTTCTCTCCTTGATTCTAAATTTACATATAAATGTATTAGAAATAAATATGTGCTTGAATAATGATTGCATTAGATAATTAGACATAGAATTGCAATTATTTATTTTTAAAATTATGTGTTATAAAATTTTCTTTTTGCTTTTTTTTCTTCTCTTTTAAATGCATATTCTTTCTCTCTTCTTTGAAAATCAATGTGTTTTAATCTTAGTATGGGGGGTTCCATTTCTTTTTGGACATTATTTTAAAAGCAATATAAGAATAGTTTTTTTAAATGAACCAAGACACTTTCATAGTTTCCCCATTCAAGACAACATTCTGAACTTGAAACTAGCTGATAAAGTAGGCTTAGCTTAGTAAGTGAAATATCAGAAACTTTGGAGAAAAGTGCTTTTTTAATGATAGATTTCTTGCTTTTAAGGGCAACTAAAACTGAGTGTGATCAAAGAAACCTAACATACAAGGGTTTTTAAAAAGCACAACAGTCCAGTTAACTAAACTAAATTAAGAAGAAGAACTTTGACCAGATTGCTTAAAAAAAATCCTCAACTAATTCAAATGTTGACAATCAATACCTGTTAATAACCCATTATTGTAAATCAAAAGATTGCTCCTTCCAGGGTTATGTGATACAGTAATTATTTTAATCAACTCCCATGTTCCTCCCACCATCCATTGTTCTTGATGTCTTGATAGATTCCAAAAAAGGAACAAAGGTTTTTTTTTAAATCTGTGTCTTTAACACAAAACAATTGTTCCAAAGTTATCACCCCATTTTCTGATCACAAATTTGGTAGACAATTTTGAAAAATAATTTGTTCCACACTATACTGAAGATTAGATTCCATCCCCTCTGATTTCACCAACACAGGGCAAAAGAACATCTGGAATGGAAATACTGATTCAAAATCCTATTCAATCATGAAGTATAGAGTATATATGCGTCCAATACAAACTACAATGATGTTGTATGTTTCTTGATATCTATATACAAATGAGACAAATGTAATTTGCATCTATTCTGACAACGTTATTTATGCTTATTTATGTTTTTATTCAAAATTCCTTAAGCTGGGTGAGTCATAAGAACAGCATTAAAACATAAATAGATAATGAAAACAGCATCAAAACTCCAAGTACCCTCAACACATATACTGCTCCATACAGCAACATTTAGATTAACTGGGCTCCAGACTCATACTAACCCAGCTCTTCAAGACCTTCCAGAAGGAGGATATGGGCTTGCTGGATCTCTAGAAGAAAGAATGTTCTAGAAGCCAGGGAAATACTTCAGTGAAGGAGTACATCCTATGTCCCACCGGATGACAACTTCAAAGCTTGGAGTGTTTCTACTATATCTGATCTAGGGAAATAGGCAGAGGGAGAGGTAGTCCTGCTCATAGCCTAGTCCTGAGCCATTCAGAGCTTTAAAGGCGATAACCAACATTTTGAAGTGCACCCAGAAACAAACAGGAAACAATGATATAATATGGACAAGCTATGGGACATCCAGATCAGCATTTTCTGCTGCCTTCTGGATTAGTTGTAACTCCCAGATGGCTTTCAAGGGCAGACCCACTTAGAGCATGCTGCAGTAATCCAACTAGAAAAGCAGAGTCTGGGTGACTATGAGGCCTTCCAGTCCAGAGATAGGTAACCCTGGCATACAAGATGAAGCTATGTAAAACTGCAATCCTCTTCTTAACTTCCATGTTGCCCACAAGCTGTCTGGAGAAGTGCAATCCCAGAAAGAGTCAAAGATGACATCTCACTAATTTCACAGGATCCATAGCTACTCTGCTTGCTATGTTTGAGTCAGAGTGTATTCCTTTCCAACCAGACTCTCACACATCCAGACCTGCCAGCCAGGGTGGAGATGTGCTATATAACTGGATATAATAAGCATACTGACCAGAGGTAGTATTCAGCAGGTTCAGCCAGTAGCAGAAATTTTGAGAAGTTCGGAGAACTGTAGCAGAAATTTTGAGTAGTTCAGAATACCACCTCTGACTGGCCCCGCCCCCATCTATTCTCTGCCTCCCAAGTCCCAGCTGATTGGCTGGGTCTTCTTTTGTTGCCCTTGCACAGGAGAAAGGAGCTGGAAAACAGGTTAGTGGGATGGGGAGGGAATGGGGATTTTACAGTATCCTTCCCCTGCCATGCTCACCAACCCATGACAAGCCCATCAAGCCATGCCCACAGAACCAGTAGTAAAAATTTTTTAATCCCACCACTGATACTGACGCTATACCCAACACCATCAAATGACTTTCCCCAATAGTGTCATGTATATGTTAAAAAGAAGTGGTGAGCTCTGAGGCACTCCTTATTGTTGAAGCCTAGACTTAGACTTCTCTTCCCCAACATCCACTAGAACTGGCCATTGAGGAAAGAGGAAAATCACCACAAACAGTGATATACATAATGTTACCTGCCCACTTCCTTGATGGTTGATCAGTAATCATGTACAGATTGTCCATCATCACTAGGACTTATCAAAAGTCTCACTGGGTTGCTAAGAGATGCAAATCCTTCTTAGATCCCTTTGAAAACATAGCATGCATATTATACATGAAGCAGCAATAAGCACTACAACATCCAAATGAAATATTCACTCATAGTCTATGCATGGAAACTTTTGTTATGCAGATGAAATATGAAAAATCTATAGAAAATTCTGGATTGGACTCCAGTCTAAAGCCCCTAGTGTGCTCTAACATATATATTGTAATGTAAAAGTCACCGTGCCTCTGAGAACATCATTAATTATTTTAATAGGAATAATTACCATTACAATATCCAAATTATACCTACTGAAATAAATGGGGAATCCCAAAATATAAGAAAATAAGGTTTAACAGGTTTTTTTCTTATTTCTTATATATGTTTGGGCTTCTCTATTTATTTTATTGGTACAATTTGTATATGGAGTGATTTTTATTTGGAAATACTGAATGACTTTTTGGAGGCATAGACATAGTGAATGTTGCAAGCATATATCTCACACATAAATATTTTCAGAGAACACTGGATAGGAAGCCATGAATGTAATCCACTAAACTGTAGAAATACAGTAGTTTTTTTCCTTATCAAAATCTGCAGGTCTCCCGGTTCTACTTAAAATTTTATCCACTGTTCCACACGAGCTGTCCAGCAAATATGCACATTTTTCCCAAATTCATTTTATAGCGATTTAAAATAAATTGCTTGGTTTCTGGGTTTTGGCAAATTATGAAACTGTGTGATGTTAAACTGTGACACCAATGCAATTCACTTTCAAAGGAATGAGACAAAACATTTTATTTTTATCAAAGCAATAGGGAGTGCAGAATTCAACATTGTTAGAAGTGTTTTGCACCAAAAAGACTCAGTACTGATAGCTTGCATTTGAGCAAGTATGTAGTGCTGTATTGCACTTTGGGCATACTCTTAAAAAGGAGTCGAAACCAGTAATTCATAGGGCAAACTAAAATTGAATTGAATCAGTTGGAGGGAGGCAGCTCTGCACATATGCATTCTGACCTCTCAAACTAGGCTGAACTTTTCTGGGATCTGGAAAATAGGAAGGCAACACAATTAGGTAATTTAAAGGCTTTTTCATCCAAAGATGTTCAATGGAACAGCCAGGATTTCAATTGAGTAATTGTGTTATTGTTATTATACAACCAGATTCACATCCATATCTCTTCCCTTAAGGGGTCCCAATTCAGCATTGCAATATAAATAATTTCTTATAAAGAAATATAAGGTTCAGAGGAGCCTATTATGCATTTTCCTTCATCACATTACTTCATAGACTTAAATCTCCAGTTATTCAGACAAGTTCCAGATATCTCTCCAGGAATGCTGCTAGCCAAACCCAGGCTTACCAGAAAAGTTTGGGTCACTTATCTCTGTCACAGACACCCTCTCTCATATTGTACACATATGTGGAGACACAAGCACAGGACTTTGTGAATTATTCAAGCAGACACCCAGGCACTCCACCATCCATTCCCAAGTATCTACATCTGGGCAAGTACACAGCAGGAATAATGATACTTCTATGAGGCTAGAAGAAGGCCTCTGAATCAGAAGCTTAAACACCAATCCACTGCCCAGGCCTCCCAGTCTCTCCCTTTTTCCTGGACTCAGAATTCTCACAGTCCAACCTTTCTGATTGGGGTTCCATTTCTCCCAGTTGATATCTATGTAAGATATCCACCTTCTTTCCCCAAGGAAGGAAACAGAACTGAATGCTAAAAGGAATAATAGTGTTTTCTTACTTTCAGTGGAAAGTATATATGTATATATGGAATTTTTAAACAATATACTCTTTTTAAAAGTGATGATCTTATTTCATTATTAAAATTTGATGAATAATCTATGTCGATAAGCCAATTATTCATAAATCATAAGTAACATCAGGGTCTTCAATATGCTAAGTAATTAAGGCCATAAATTTATGTTTCCAATTTTGAAGGATTTTTTTTGCAATAAGAAGGATGTGGAGAATCTTCTCCCATTGCCCAGCTACATAAGAATATGTAGTTTTTTTAAAAAATAGGGATATCAAAAATATTAAACCCTATGAGCAATGACATCTTCCCAGACTACAAGAATTTTATGATACTGCAAAAACATATTACTTTAAAGAATTATTCTGTCATTGCCTCTTCAACAATGCAGTGATTTACTCCTTCCTTTTCATGTACAAACACAAGCCATCCAATGAATCTAAAATATTACTTAGTCATGGTCTAAAATCTATTTTATTTTTTGATAAGACATTAAGGCAGTTAAGAAGTTGAGAACACCAAATCCTTTATGTAGATAAAAATTGACCATTTCAAGGGCAAATTTAGTGGTTTTATTATTGGAGTGTTCTTGCTGAGAAACATTCAGTTCATTGGATGGTTCATTTGTCATCAAAGGTCTCCTCAAGGGAAGCTCCATTCTATTTCCTAGAATGTTAATTTACCTAACTTAGAAAATATTGGTGATGAGGAAGAAGCCTGACGCCTAACATTTCATTCAAATGAACTTTTGTTCCAGTTGTTCTTATTCTGAGGAAAGTGCAAGGCTTATTATTGTACTTGACCTTTCACAGCCAAACATAGCCATACAGTCAGACATTCCAGCAATTCACATGTTTACAGTACATGCAACCATCACTGATGTTGACCTGTTTGATCAACAGTTATTGCCTCCTTTCAAAATTTATAATCTAAGCAGTGTCTTGGCTATACAAAGTGTAGACTCTTGTTCTTGTTTCCCTATTGGGCAAAATAAGTTGTACTGCCATATAGCAATAGAACCACACTCTCTGTTATCTTAGTCATCTTGACATGCATCTACTTCAAGAGCAATTTTGTGTGTCCATCTATTTCCTTCAAACCTAAGCCTTTTGAGCTTCCCAAACAGGCATTTTTAATAAGTAATCATGAAATCAAAATGATTACATGTATGTTATAGCATCACAAACCAAGACAATTATGTATTTGTGAGTCATACCTATTCTAATACAAACTTAAACACGTTTGATTATTTCTGTCATGATGACATGTGTATTTATGTCTCTTTCATCCTCCAATGCAGAAACATATGTTTTCAAATCATTTGGTAAGCTAAGTGAGAGGAATAGGATGCTGAACTAGATAGATTTTTTTTGTCTGTTCCAACAAGATTCTATAGTCTTCTCTTGTTCTGTTTGCTCTGTAGACGTATTTTCATTTATGATAATCATAAGAACAACATATATTAGAAAAGATCAGCTGTGTAATCTGATTGATTCACAATTTTCTTTTTCCTTTATTTTAATGATGAGATAATTTAAAAATGCATAATAAAATGCTTCAAATTCTTTTGCATTATAGAATGTTTAAGAACCTTTTAAATAATTAGTCCTAGCAATGTGTTTCTATGATTCTTCTCAGATAGTATTAAAATATATTTATTCCAAAATCATGAATTATCTTTTATTAAATCAGTATTGTTTATACACTCGCGTACTTACTTGACACTCAATATCAAATAAGAGGCTCTCTGTACTTTTTCAAGTGTGTGTGAATTAAACATGCCAAGCTTCATTGAAACAAATATCAATGGAGGCATTTATACACATATAAATGCATCAGATTCAGTATTACATATCCATCGTGTTTTGTTTTGCATTTACATATGTCAGCAAACCATTACAAATCAAGTGTCATGTAAATGATGTATTCAGGAGGGTCACTGAATCAAGATTCTGGTTTAGATAGAATGTTTATGCTGATTTTCCATGATTCTTTTTAATTTTTTATAACCATAACCTTTTGTCAATCAAGCCAGTTCATGCATTCAGTTGTGCATCAGGATTGAATGAAAGCAGTTTAAGTGGTATGTAAACATGCTGTGGAATTTGCAGAAGTTGTTGGATTTTTAAAGAAGCCTTTAAAGAATAAGGTTATCAAGATAAATGGCCCATCATAGCTATATGGAATGTCCAGCTTTGGAAGAAAAATAAATGCAGGTTGGTCTGATCCAACAGGACTCTTTTTATACTCTTAAATGTTGATGGAGTCATATCATATCAGTTGATCAATGATCATTTCCTGAATCATGCCATGAGATTCTCAGTTATCCAATCAACTAGACTGATATTTTGTGGGAAAATATTTTTGCTTCCTATCCTGGAAGTTCATTGGTTGTATTGGATGCTGTGGGAGATGGAAGGACAATTATTGGCAGTTGATGGGAGTGGGAATGATAGGTTCTGACAGGATGGAGGTGATGGTGGAGAATGGAAATATTGTGTTTTCTTTGCAGTCAACTGATCTTAACACTGTCTGAGAGCCATTGTGGTTACTTTGGGCTTTATCTGTGACCCCAGGGTCACCTGAATCAGAGATGTGGAATCTTCTTGGAGATTCTTAATAGAGACAGCTTGATCTATGGTTAAGGCACCAGGCGAGAAACTGGAAAACCATGAATTTTAGGTCCACTTTAGCCCTGAAAGCCAGCTGGGTGGCCTTGGGCCAATCACTCTCTTTCAGTCCAGCTCACCTCACAAAGCTGTTTTTTGTGGGAAAAATAGCAGGAGAAAGTTTGATAAGTTTGCTGCCTTTGTAAATATCAATTAGACAAATATAAACTGGACAAATAACTTGTTTAATTAAAAAAGTGACTATTTATTTGTTCACATCCTGACATGTTAATCTTTAGAGACCTGTTAGAAACTTCATCCATTAGATAGTAAAGTTTTATTTGCTGATTTTCATAGTCATCATTTTATTTCTTTCATTGGCATCTACATCCAGTCGATTTCCAATCACTCTTCTTTTCAGCAAGGGTTTCCTCAATCCTCTAAAACTGATATTGGCCTTACCCTAGTGGTGAACTGTTCTCTATGCATGTTACATTAGATGGAAAATTACACCATCATGAAATTTATTGTTCCCATTGCCAATTTCCATTCTACTTCTCTTGTTTCGGTTCTCAGTCACTGCTGGGTATCTGGCTTCTCTTCAAAGTAACTAATAACAAAGCCTAACATATTTTACATGACTTGATGCTATCCTTAGAGAGTGTCGGAATAGGCTGGAAGTATTATATTAACTCAAACACAAATACAGACAATTTGCTCTAAGGGCTGGAATGAGATGAAGATAACATATGGGGTTAAAGCAAGAAAAAAATGTTACCAGGGCATGTTTGGACTTATGATTAGAGGCAAACTGGCATGTCTCTAGGAAGGTGAACAGGCAGTAGATGTTTTGCTAGCATATGCTCTTACAGTATGCTTTGTGTGGGTGTGGAGTATAAATTACTAGTTTAATCTTAATTATTTTGCAAGTTTACTTCTTTGTTTGATATTTGTTAATACATTGAAAACCCTTTGGTTGAAAGGCTAGATAAAAATCTATTAAGAAAATAAAATTAGATACAAAATTAAAACAGTGTGAAGCAGCTTCCCAAGACAGCTTGTTTAGCTGTTACTTATTTATCACAACTGCATATTTCACCAAAGAAAGTATTGAGGGCCTTTCTTCATTAGTTATTTATGATGTTACCTAAATGGCCTGGCAACCCCAGTTTTATGTTCTCTCCTCATAAAACAGGTCTAGTCTCATCCTCAGGCCATCATTTAATCAGCTTTGTCCTGCTGCTTTCCATACTGCAAAAATACTGACCTGTCACAAAACACAAAGAGAAGCAAAGAAAATCAGGATAATGTACCATTTTGCCAGCAGCTCTTTTCATCCAATGGTGTGGCATGAATTCTATTCAGGATTTCTAGTAAGAAAAGACTCTATGTATGACAACAGAATGCTGACAGTGAGGCTATCATCTCACTGGAGGAGGGAACAAGGTTGTCAGCTCTACCACAATTTTGAAAGCTATTCTTGGCAAAAGAGACCACTTATTAACATGCAGAAATCAAATACAGCCTTCTGGTACATTTAGTGAGCAAAGAGATCAGATATCAGGTGATATGAAAAGCTTCTCTGTGCCTGACACTTTAATAAGCTACCATGACCAAAGTAGACAATTTTAACCTGGATAACAAGGCCAAACTCATTCACATGGAAACCAGAATACAGGCAAACTATTATGGGGAACATTGACTACTTCGTTGTTGGTCTTATGAGCTTACATGTGAGAAGCAAAGCAAATAATTTCAGCTTTTATATTGAGAGCTGAAGTAAAAGTTCATATACTTCTAGCAATACAAGAGATTCAAATCTGTCCTTAAAAACTCTGCATGGTTGGCTCAAAAGTGTGTTTTGTTTTTTTTCCAGAAATACACATTTTCATACTCCAGTTGATACAATTCAGCCTGGTAATGATTTCATCTTCTCTTTGTAGAAGACAGCCCTGAAGTACTAGTTAAGTACGAGTTGTGCAGAAAACCATCATTGACATCCTCCATAAGAAGGAAAAGCCTCAAAAGGTAATTGCAAAAGAAGTTGGATGTTCCCAAAGTGCTGTATCAAAGCACATTAATAGAAAGTTATGTGGAAGGGAAAAGTGGGGAAGAAAAAGGTGCACAAGCAGCATGGATGACCGCAGCCTGGAGAGGATTGTCAGGAAAAGGCCATTCAAAAGTGTTGGGGACTTTTACAAGGAGTCAGTGCATCAAGAGCCACCACACGCAGACGGATCCTGGACATGGGCTTCAAATGTCGTATTCTTCTTGTCAAGCCACTCCTGAACAACGAACAACATCAGAAGTGTCTTACCTGGGCTAAAGAAAAACAAAACTGGTCTGTTGCTCAGTGGTCCAAAGTCCTCTTTTCTGATGAGAGCAACTTTTGCATCTCAGTTGGAAACCAAGGACCCAGAGTCTGGAGGAAGAATGGAGAGGCACACACTGCAAGATGCTTGAAGTCCAGTGAGAAGTTTCCACAGACTGTATTGATTTGGGGAGCCATGTCATCTGCTGGTGTTGGTCCACTGTGCTTCATTAAGGCCAGGGTCAACGCAGCTGTCTACCAGGAGATTTTGGAGCACTTCATGCTTCCTTCTGCAGACGAGCTTTATGGGGATGCTAACTTCATTTGGCACCTGCCCACACTGCCAAAAGCACCAAAACCTGGTTCAATGACCATGGGATTACTATGCTTGATTGGCCAGCAAACTCGCCTGACCTGAACCCCATAGAGAATCTATGGGGCATTGCGAAGAGAAAGATGAGACACATGAGACTGAACAATGCAGAAGAGCTGAAGGCCGCTATTGAAGCATCCTGGTCTTCCATAACACCTCAGCAGTGCCACAGACTGATAGCTTCCATGCCACACCACATTGAGGCAGTAATTGCTGCAAAAGGGGCCCACACCAAGTACTGAGTACATATGCATGCTTATTCTTTTCAGAGGTCCAATATTGTTCTATGTACAATCCTTGTTTTATTGATTGCATGTAATATTCTAATTTTCTGAGATTGTGGATTTGGGGTTTTCATGAGCTGTAAGCCATAATCATCACAATTATGACAAATCACGTCTTGAACTACCTTGCTTTGCATGTAATGAGCCTATCATATATTAGTTTCACCTTTTAAGTTGCATTACTGAAAGAAATGAACTTTTGCATGATATTCTAATTTTTGAGTTTCACCTGTATAAAGATTTTTCTATGTCTCTACAAATGGTACAACATAATTATAGATTGCCTTTATTCCTGTATTCAAAGTGTCATTTATGAAAATTGTCTGTCATGCTAAGCTGGTTTTTGTGTTCCTTTGAAGGAAATGGTTTACTTTCATTGGAAGACTGTAGTAAAGTTGTTACAATGGTAAAATGGAGGTACTTTGTTTATAAGCAAAGAAAAATGAGAACCTTTATGGGTCAAAGAAAATTAACACTTTGTAAAAGGTATATAAATAATTTCATTGCAAAATTTTGAGATTTTTCAAGGACATAAAAATATATAATTTTGGAATGCCTAAATAAGTTTTGAGACAACATACAGATGAAACTAAAAAATTAGAATATCGTGCAAAAGTTCATTTATTTCAATAATGCAACTTAAAAGGTGAAACTAATATATGAGATAGACTCATTACATGCAAAGCAAGATAGTTCAAGCCGTGATTAGTTTCACCTTTTAAGTTGCATTACTGAAATAAATGAACTTTTGCACGATATTCTAATTTTTTGAGTTTCACCTGTAGATACCTAGTGGAACTGGAACTGTTCCACTTTTCTAGCAGTCATACAAAAAGGTGCAATTATTGGAAAATGCACATAATAAATACCACATGGTAGCAGTCATTGGTCTTCTAGTAGAAATGATCTATATGAATATCCATGTGATCAGTCTCCATCCATTTCAAAAAAGGTGACTATATCATCAAAGGTCATATGATATATGATTCAAAATAAAGTCTCCCAAAAGTATTTTGTATTATCATCACCAAAAAACTACATATATAGCAATAGAAAAGCACTTAGACTTACACGCCACTTCACAGTGCTTTACAGCACCCTCTCAGCAGTTTACAGAGTCAGCATATTGCCCCTAACAATCTGGGTCCCCATTTTACCAACCTCGGAAGGATGGAAGGCTGAGTCAACCTTGAGCTGGTGAGGTTCAAACCCCTGGCAGTCAGCAGGATTAGCCACAATACTGTATTCTAAACACTGTGCCACTACGGCTCTTCTTTCAAAAAGATGCTGGAATACACAAGTACTATGCTTTACGATTCTACATCTTGAGAGGAAGATTGGAAGCTCTATGATCTGAGCTGAGCAGTTTAATCCTGAGCCATTAGAACTACAATCCTAGGCATAAATAAATTGGGTTTACTTTACATGGGTTGCTCCCATATGATGATGTGAGAAACAGAAAAGATGTTTGTAAATAGTAGACAAACGTGTTAAAACAAGCATTGCTAAACAGAATAATCTACAAGGTCAAAGCTGAGAAGCAGCTAAGATGGACTTAAAAACATAATTAGAGCAATTTGGCTTAGAACTGTTGATTAAATGAAATCAACACTTTGCATAACTTTGGGGAAGATGATGACCTAATATCCTGCAGCTTGGGGGTTAAATAGACGTGGTGTAAAAAAGATGTCTTGAAATTCAGCTTATTCAATCAGTATTTTAGCAACGTATTCAGAGCGCTGCAGCACTTAGGTGCTTCCTTTCCAATAAAATTACTCTTTCACATATATAAGCATGGTGGGGTTAAAAAAAGTATCATGGTCTAATCTCTGTGACATTCTAATGTCATTAATGATAACACCATCTTGTCTTCTGTCAGCTCCTTTTTCAACCGCCCTCTGTTTTTCCAAGCATCAGGGCCTTCTCTAATGGCTCTTAACTTCACATTATCTATATGCCTCAAATAAGTTCAGTTTCACCAACTGTACTCTAGTAGGTAGTTTGGTTTTGCCTTATCTGAAGTAATGCATAATTTGGCCTTCTTACAGCCCAAGTTTTCTTCAACAATATTCTTCTATAATAGGATTCAAAGCCATTGTTTTTTGTCCATCTTTTCTAATAATCTAACTTCATAAGACATATGTTGACAATGGGAAAATATGGCTTTGATGACATGTACCTTTGTTACCAATGTAATGTTTTTGAACCATTTGGTCAAATTTAGCAAGTCTTTCTGACAAATTATGTGCACATTTTTATTTCAAGGCTACGATGTCTATCTTTGTAAATCTTTGAGCTTAGGAAGCTAAAGGTTGTTATTACAACTTCCTTATTTGCACTGAGCTATCATTAATATTGAGCAGCAGATCAATAGTTGCTTCATTTCTTCCACTCTCCATAGGAGACTCTTTAAGTCTTCCCCATTTCCAGACATCAGTGGCATATCATCAGCTTGTATGAGGTAGTTTATATTTCCTTTCAACAATTTTCATTCTAATTTCTATTTTTTCCCTAATCCAGCAATTCTCATGATATATCCTATATGTGTTAAATGAGTAAGGTGATAATATACAACCTTAACAGACTTTCACATTTAGATCTCTTTGATTGCTCCACTTTCTATTCTAACTGTTGTTTTCAGGTTGATGTACAATTTTTATCAATAAGCAAATGAGGGAGTCCAGCATAGCCATATCTTTAAGGACTTTATTATGGTAAACACACATAAAAGACTCTCTTTAATTGGCAAAAACATATTATCCATCAGATATCAGTAATGTGATCTCAAATGCCTCTGTCCCTTCTGAATCTATTTAGCATTTCTTGTGTGCAAAATCATTAACATTATCTTACTAGCATATCAGATAAATGTTATGGTTTGGTAGTTTTAGCATTCTTTAGAGCTATTCATTTTGATACTGGAATATGAATTGCTTTCTATCAGTTTGCTGCTGTTTTGATACCTATGTACAAACAGTGTGCAGTACCTTAACTCTATTACCATGTAAGATTTAAAACAGCTTTTCCTTAACTCCAGGAAACACTGATATTGACAGTATGTTCTAAGAACCTTTTAACTTTACTCCCCGGAGCAGGCATATTCCCATTTACTGTTCAAGCTGCTCCTATCTTGTGTTCATGAATGTTTGAATCTAAACCAGCTTATGGAAATTCTCTCTTAACTAAGTACATAGCAACAGCTTGCAAAATATTCAGCTTCCTGATTCTCCCATAGGACAATTCTCCAGCCATTGTGCCTTCTCAGAAAAGCAATGGCGAATTAGTTTTTTCTGTGGACAGATCTTCCTGGATATGCTTCTGGCTTTCATCAAGGGACATCATGAATGCCAGTGCTATCTGTGCTTGCTCTCATTCTTACCCAATAGGTTCTTTAATATCTCTCATCCTGGGGGCTCACCTTCCATAGCATGTGAACACTGTCCCTCCCAATGATTATCCATTTAGTTTTCTTAGCAGAATCTTTGAGTGAATTGCCTGTTCCTTCCCCAGTAGACAATATTGAATATGATTACACTACTATTCTGAAATGTCTATCTATATCAGGGGTGTCAACTCACATCATCATAGCAGCGTCAATGACATTTTGGGACTTTTTTCCCCTTTGCTAAACTGGGTGTGGGCGTGGCCAGCCTGTGACACATCTGGCCTGTGGGCTGGGAGTTTGACAGCCCTGATCTATATGATGTATTTTATACTGATTACAGTACTTCACAAGAACTGCTAAAAGGAGCTGTCTTCTTACTCTTCTTCTTTTGCACATAGAAAAGAACACTTCTAACATGCATATATGTTGATGTGTTAATCTAAGTAAAACACTTAGCTTTTTATCCCAGAATAGAAATGTAAGGATTCAGACTCTGAAGTACAGACCACAAAGTTACCACATCTAGCTTAATATTTAGTTTTCTGCTTCTCTCCCATTCTCTGCATTTTCTCCTTCAAAAGGTTTTTGAGAACTTGTAAGCTTGCTCATTATTTGTAGCACTTGCTGATTCTTAGTAGTTTTTTATTTGATAAAAGCATATTACAATATATTAGTATTGTATAGATCCTAATAAAAATATTTTACACTATTTATTTTCTTTTCTGAAGATCCCAGCTAATCAGGTGAGCAAGGTTATTTTGATCCAACAAAGGGATTAACAAGTATCTAAGCCAATCTTTCACTAGACTCTTCAGCATAGTGTTTTATGAATGTAATAATGCATAAAGGAGAGAAAGTTGCTGTAGAAAACTGTTCAATAAACTTTAAACCTGTAGATCCAGTGAATTAAAACTATCATCTTCAATTAACACCCTTGTGACACTAAGATAGACTATTCATCCCTTAGGGAGAATGCCACTTTTTCCATTTCAAGTTCATGTTTTGAATCCTTTTTATTTCATTCAGTTAGTAAATAACATCTCAACATTTTTATACGGATATCAGTCAATTCCTCTCTATATATAATATATACATATATACACATATATATATCTTTACTATCATGCATTTTGGGCAAGACAGTCTTTTATAAAATAGATAAATTAGTTGTTTTTCCTTTCTTTTCCTCCTCTTCTACATCTTCCACCTCCTTCTGTTTCTAACAATGTTGCCCATAATTGACCTTGGAGACTAATTAGTGGGTAACTGTGAAAGAAGGCATGAGCGTAGGAAAAACAAGCTACAGGCAACAGGAAGGAAAAATATGAGTATTGTTTGTGAAGCTTCATATCAAGAATTTCTGGGCTGGCATTTACTGCATACAGTATACTGCCTGGTTGATCAGGTACAAGTGAAAATACCTTTATGCAACTCATCTCAAGGTAACAAATTCTAGTTTGCAACAAATAATATCAACATGCTTACAGTCCTATAGTTGCATAGCATAGAGAATTAGGTAACTTGGAATGTAGAAAGAGGAAATGGTAAAGAGCATAATGTCAAGTTTCCAAGTGATGAAATCCATTTTAAAAAGAAAAGTATAAAATCCATCTTCCAAGACAATTTCTTTTATTTAGGAAAGCATCAAATTGGCAAAGTCCATGGTAATTCTGGATCTCACACAACCCCACATATTAGAAGTTAGAAACAACCCCAAAGGTCACATTCCCCAATAGAAGTAATTAATGAAGGAAATTTTAAAAAAAGAAAATAAGTGTTTGTGAAGCTGAAGGAAAACGTGAGGAGGTCAGCTCCAAATGAAAATGTTTAGTCTTGTGGAGAAAAGTTGATGTGAAGACATGAACTATGAATGAATAAAGTGCTAAATTTATATTAAATATAAGAAATGGTATCCTCTATGTTATGTATGTAGGTTTGAATGTTATTGGTTTATTTTGAACTGTTCTTGTAAAATGTCAAATGGGATTGGTTTAAATAGTGCGGGAAAAACCCTGCACTCCCATTGGCTGGCAACTACAGCTGCTGGCTATAAAGCAGCTGTAGCCAGCAAAGTCGGATCGAGCTGTAGTCACTTAATAAACTCTTCACTGAAGCTCTTCGCGTCTGACTCTTCATGCAAATTTAACACTGGCGACGAAGGTGGGATTTCCCTGAAGAAGAGACGATGGAAGAGCAGAAGCGAGGGCTGTGCTGAACACCCCCAGCCCATTCGATCCGGCGGAAGACTGGGAATATTATGTGGATCGCTTCAGATGTACCTGGAAGGAAGCGACCTACGCCGATATTCCGAGAGATGGAAGAGGGCGGTCTTCTCCACGCCTGTCCAGCAGTCTTCAAAATGGAAGGGTTGGCGGAGCTGCAGACTTGAAGGTAATGGAATGGCCTGATTTGGAAAAGCTTTTAAGAGCCCATTATGCCCCACAAGTATCGTGCCTCATTAAGAGACATGAGTTTTACCATCGGGATCAAGGGAAAGCAAAATGTTAACGACTTCATGGCAAGTTTAAGGGACATTGGGGTGCTTGTGAGTTTACCAACTTAGAAGAGGCCATGTGTGATCGGTTTGTTCTAGGCCTTAAAGATAAGGTCTTACAGAGCAAATTACTAATGAAACCTAAGATCATGTTTAAGGAGGCCATAGAGGAAGCTGTTTCAGCGGAAGCCACCAAGTCCTCAGCAGCAGCCATGAAAAAGATTAACAAGGCCTCAAGCCATTCTGATGTGGAAAAATCCACAACCCATTGTGAGCAAAGAGACTCTGATTCAAACTGTAGTGAGATGGAGGAAGGACCTTGGAAAAAAGAGGCAAGAATTTTATGGCAGAGGCTGTGGGGGGGGCACCCCCGCACTGAATGCAAGTTGTTAGACACCATCTGCCTGCGTGGAGAAAAAGGGGTCACCTAGCAAGAGTCTGCAAATCATCCAGAACTCCACCTAGTAGGAAGAAATTCCCTGAGAAGGAATTCAAGCCCAACAATTTCATTGAGAAGATGGGGCGCAACTCAGAAGCAAATGGAAAGAATGAAACTCATCAAACAATCACCATTGGTCATTCTTCACCCTTGAGAAGCAGAAAAGTTCATGTGAAGGTATTCATTGAAGGAAGGCCTTGCCAAATGGAAGTGGACACGGGCTCTTATTTATCTATGGTGTCATGGGACACTATTCACAGACTACTTCCCAACATTCAGAAAAAGCATTTCCAGAAGCAAGCACTGACTCTTAAAGACTACCAAGGGAACAAGATTCCAGTAGTTGGAACAAGAGAATTCAACGTGAAGTTTAAAGGCCACACCAAACGTTTGCCCCTGACCATCGTGGGCAAGGATCACCCAAGCTTGCTGGGACTTGAGTGGTTCAGTCCACTAGGCATCGAGGTGACTGGCATCAATCACGTGAACAACTCTGAATGGGAGGAGGCCTTGAAGTCTGAGTTTCCAGAGGTCTTCAGCGAAGGATTGGGCAAGTATATGGGGACCCCTATCACTTTCAACCTAGATCCCAAGGTGCCCCAATTGTTTAAAGCCCAGAAGGGTTCCATTTGCTTTAAGGAAAAATTGATGCACAATTAGACAAATTAATAGCTCAAGGGTTTTAGAGCCCACTGACCACTCCAGATGGGAGACACCCATAGTCACACCAGTCAAGGCTGATGGGTCAATAAGAATCTATGGAGACTATAAGGGACACTGAACCATGCTGCAGCAGGCGCATACCAGTTCCAGTGGTGCATCATCTGTTACATTCACTTGGCAGGGGTACAGTCTTTGCTAAATTGGATTTGGCCCAGGCATATCAACAATTAACAGTTGATGATGCCACTGCAGAACCCAAACCATTGTGACTCATAGAGGTGCTTTCAAATGTAAAAGGTTACAATTTGGAGTAAGCGTGGCACCAGGCATCTTTCAAAGCCTTATGGAAAGAATGCTCCAAGGACTGCCAGGGGTAGTGCCTTACTTTGATGATGTGTTAATCTCTGCTGAAAATGACACTCAGTTTCAAGAAAGACTCAGAGAAGTCTTCACCAGATTCAGGAAAGCGGGGTTAAAAGTCAAGGAAGAAAAATGCACTCTTAAAACTGACAGGGTTGAGTTCCTGGGCTACATGATTGACAAGCAGGGCATCCACCCTACAGATGCCAAGGTTAAAGCAATCAAAAGCCCTAGACCTAAATGCAAAACAGATTTGCAAGCTTTCCTTGGACTCATTAACTTCTATCATATGTTCCTACCTCAGAAGGCAACCATTGCAGAACCATTACACAGATTACTTGATAAGAAGTCTGTTTGGGTCTGGGGCAGGAAGGAACAATCAGCATTTAACAGTATTAAAGACTAATCCGTCTGATGCTGTACTCATACAGTTCTCTGAGAATTTGCCTGTTGTCCTGACTTGTGATGCATCCCCTTTTGGGGGGGGTTTGAGCCACAGGCTTCCCAGTGGGAAGAAGCCCCTATTGCATTTACTCTCGGACTTTGACCAAAGCAGAGAGGAATTACAACAATTGGACAAGGAGGCATTGGCAGTTGTTGTAGCTATTAAGAAATTTCATGAATATCTGTATGGCAGAACATTTACCATTGTTACAGATCACAAACTTTTGTTAGGCATTGTGGCAGGAGACAAGCCTACACCTAATATCCTGTCACCAAGAATGCTGAGGTGGACTGAATTTCTTGCAGCTTATTCATACAAACTTATCCACAAGCCTGGCAAGGACATTGGACATGCTGATGCTTAGTGGTTGCCCACTTCCTTGCCACAAGGAGGACTTTGAACCTGAAACACACACCTTTTTCCTAGAAACTGTTGCCAAGCTTCCAGTTCATGCTGCTGAAATTGCCAGAGAGACTGCCAAAGACACTGTGTTGTCTCCTGTTATAGGCTGGATTAAGAAGGTTGGCCTCTTCAGATCTCACCTGCCCAACCTTTTAAGTCCAGGCAAACTGAATTATCTGTATTAAGAGGATGTATTTTGTGGGGTAACAGGGTGGTTATTCCTGCAAAACTGCAAAGGGTTTTGGAAATGTTACATGAGGTCATCCTGGTATTGTAAGGATGAAGGATTGGCCAGGAGTTATGTGTGGTGGCCAGGTATTGACAAAATGGTTGAAAACTGGGTTGCATCTTGTCCATACTGTCAGGTAGTCAGGCCTGCACCACCTCACGCCCCCACACAGGAATGGGAATGTCCTAGGGGCCCATGGTCTAGGATTCACATTGATTTCGCAGGCCCTACCAGAGGGCACACCTTTCTTATTATAGTAGATGCATATTCCAAATGGCTAGAGGTACTTCCCATGGCATCCACCACAACTGATGCTGTCATCAAGCAGCTCAGAAAACTTTTGTACCCACGGTTACCTGATGTTCTTGTCTCTGACAATGGCCCTCAATTTACATCAACCTCTTTGAATCCTATTTAGCACAACAGGGTATCAGACATGCCCTTACTGGGCACCCTTTAATGGCGGGCTGAACGCATGGTACATTTTACCAAGAGAAGCTTCAGCAACTGGGTCCTGGGGACATCACTGAGAAGTTGAAAAACTTCTTAGTGTTCAGCACATCACTCTAACCCATCTAATAACATCCCCAGCAGAGTTGTTGATGGGTGGGAAACTTCCTTGACCGCCTTCATCCCACTTACGCACCAACGCACCACTGGATTCCACTTCCAAAGTTCACACATTCAATGTGGGTGATTCTGTTTATGCTAAGAACCTCATAGGTGAACCTTTGTGGATTCCTGCTGAGATCACTCAGATCACAGGCCCTTGTTCTTAGGGTGCAAACAGAGGATGGACTCCTCTGGAGCAGGCACATTGATCAACTTAGATCCAGGTTCTCTCAGGAACATAAGCCTTGTCTCTCTCTAGTTCCCTCACCTGATTTCACATTCTAGGGGGGGGAGGAACAGGGGAAAATCAGCAAGCAAGAATCAACCCCATGTGTAACGAGCCATTACCACAGGAACCATCCCAAAACCTGTCACAATGCCAAAATCCATCCTTAGAGTGGAAGATTGCACATCCCTACCTGACTTTATTGCTGACATTGGGATTATTATTATTATTATTTAGACTTGTATGCAGCCCTACTCCTGAAGGACTCAGGGGAACATATAAAGATATACAATAAAACAAATAAAAACAAGTCCAAATTACAAAACAAGAAACAATAAAATTACCAATAGGCAAACATTGTTAAAACTACCCAAGCAGCCGTAGCCCAGCCAAGTCGGGTCCATTCGAGCTGTAGTCACTAATAAACTCTTCACTGAAGCTCTTCGCGTCTGACTCTTCATGCAAACTTAACACTGGCGATGAAGGTGGGATTTCCCTGAAGAAGAGACAACGCGGAAGACAAGCAGAAGAGCGAGATGGCTGCGCTGAACACCCCCCAGCCCCGTTCGATCCGGGGCGAAGACTGGGAATCGTATGCGGATCGCTTCCAGATGTACCTGGAAGGAAACGACTCGCCGATATTCCCGAGAGCGGAAGAGGGCGGTTTTCTCACGCACTCGCGTCCGGCAGTCTTCAAGATGGCGAAGGCGTTGGCGGGAGCTGCAGACTTGAAGGTAATGGAATGGCCTGATTTGAAAAGCTTTTAAGAGCCCATTATGCCCCCACAAGTATCGTGCCTCATTAAGAGACACGAGTTTTACCGTCGGGATCAAGGGAAAGCGAAAATGTTAACGACTTCATGGCAAGTTTAAGGGACATTGGGGGTGCTTGTGAGTTTACCAACTTAGAAGAGGCCATGTGTGATCGGTTTGTTCTAGGCCTAAAGATAAGGTCTTACAGAGCAAATTACTAATGAAACCTAAGATCACGTTTAAGGAGGCCATAGAGGAAGCTGTTTCAGCGGAAGCCACCAAGTCCTCAGCAGCAGCCATGAAAAAGATTAACAAGGCCTCAAGCCATTCTGATGTGGAAAAATCCACAACCCATTGTGAGCAAAGAGACTCTGATTCAGACTGTAGTGAGGAATGGAGGAAGGATTGGAAAAAAGAGGCAAGAATTTTATTGCAGAGGCTGTGGGGGGGCCACCCCCGCACTGAATGCAAGTTCTTAGACACCATCTGCCTACGTTGTGAGAAAAGGGGTCACCTAGCAAGAGTCTGCAAATCATCCAGAACTCCACCTAGTAGGAAGAAATTCCCTGAGAAGGAATTCAAGCCCAACAATTTCATTGAGAAGATGGGGCGCAACTCAGAAGCAAATGGAAAGAATGAAACTCATCAAACAATCACCATTGGTCATTCTTCACCCTTGAGAAGCAGAAAAGTACATGTGAAGGTATTCATTGGCAAATGGAAGTGGACACGGGCTCTTATTTATCTATGGTGTCATGGGACACTATTCACAGGCTACTTCCCAACATTCAGAAAAAGCATTTCCAGAAGCAAGCACTGACTCTTAAAGACTACCAAGGGAACAAGATTCCAGTAGTTGGAACAAGAGAATTCAACGTGAAGTTTAAAGGCCACACCAAACGTTTGCCCCTGACCATCGTGGGCAAGGATCACCCAAGCTTGCTGGGACTTGAGTGGTTCAAGCCACTAGGCATCGAGGTGACTGGCATCAATCACGTGAGCAACTCTGAATGGGAGGAGGCCTTGAAGTCTGAGTTTCCAGAGGTCTTCAGCTGGGCAAGTATATGGGGACCCCTATCACTTTCAACCTAGATCCCAAGGTGCCCCCAATTCGTTTAAAGGGGACACTGAACAATGGCCTTACAGGCAGAGCGCATACCAGTTCCAGTGGTGCATCATCTGTTACATTCACTTGGCAGGGGTACAATCTGCTAAATTGGATTTGGCCCAGGCATATCAACAACTAACAGTTGATGATGCCACTGCAGAGGCCCAAACCATTGTGACTCATAGAGGTGCTTTCAAATGTAAAAGGTTACAATTTGGAGTAAGCGTGGCACCAGGCATCTTTCAAAGCCTTATGGAAAGAATGCTCCAAGGACTGCCAGGGGTAGTGCCTTACTTTGATGATGTGTTAATCTCGGCTGAAAATGACACTCAGCTACAAGAAAGACTCAGAGAAGTCCTTACCAGATTCAGGAAAGCGGGTTAAAAGTCAAGGAAGAAAAATGCACTCTTAAAACTGACAGGGTTGAGTTCCTGGGCTACATGATTGACAAGCATGGCATCCACCCTACAGATGCCAAGGTTAAAGCAATCAAAGAAGCCCCTAGACCTAAATGCAAAACAGATTTGCAAGCTTTCCTTGGACTCATTAACTTTTATCACATGTTCCTACCTCAAAAGGCAACCATTGCTGAACCATTGCACAGATTACTTGATAAGAAGTCTGTTTGGGTCTGGGGCAGGAAGGAACAATCAGCATTTAACAGTATTAAAGACTAATCACGTCTGATGCTGTACTGATACAGTTCTCTGAGAATTTGCCTGTTGTACTGACTTGTGATGCATCCCCTTTTGGAGTGGGGGGGGGTTTGAGCCACAGGCTTCCCAGTGGGAGAGAAGCCCCTATTGCATTTTACTCTCGCACTTTGACCAAAGCAGAGAGGAATTACAGCCAATTGGACAAGGAGGCATTGGCAGTTGTTGCAGCTGTTAAGAAATTTCATGAATATCTGTATGGCAGAACATTTACCATTGTTACAGATCACAAACCTTTGTTAGGCATTGTGGCAGGAGACAAGCCTACACCTACTATCCTGTCACCAAGAATGCTGAGGTGGACTGAATTTCTTGCAGCTTATTCATACAAACTTATCCACAAGCCTGGCAAGGACATTGGACATGCTGATGCACTGAGTCGTTGCCCACTTCCTTGCCACAAGGAGGACTTTGAACCTGAAACACACACCTTTTTCCTAGAAACTGTGCCAAGCTTCCAGTTCATGCTGCTGAAATTGCCAGAGAGACTGCCAAAGACACTGTGTTGGCTCCTGTTATAGGCTGGATTAAGAAAGGTTGGCCTCTTCAAGATCTACCTCACCTTGCCCAACCTTTTAAGTCCAGGCAAACTGAATTATCTGTATTAAGAGGATGTATTTTGTGGGGTAACAGGGTGGTTATTCCTGCAAAACTGCAAAGAGAGGTTTTGGAAATGTTACATGAGGGTCATCCTGGTATTGTAAGGATGAAGGGATTGGCCAGGAGTTATGTATGGTGGCCAGGTATTGACAAAATGGTTGAAAACTGGGTTGCATCTTGTCCAACTGTCAGGTAGTCAGGCCTGCCCACCTCACGCCCCCACACAGGAATGGGAATGTCCTAGGGGCCCATGGTCTAGGATTCACATTGATTTCGCAGGCCCTACCAGAGGGCACACCTTTCTTATTATAGTAGATGCATATTCCAAATGGCTAGAGGTATTCCCATGGCATCCACCACAACTGATGCTGTCATCAAGCAGCTCAGAAAACTTTTTGTAACCCACGGGTTACCTGATGTTCTTGTCTCTGACAATGGCCCTCAATTTACATCCAACCTTTTGAATCCTATTAGCACAACAGGGTATCAGACATGCCCTACTGCCCCTGGGCACCCTTCGGCTAATGGCGGGCTGAACGCATGGTACGTTTACCAAGAGAAGCTTCAGCAACTGGGTCCTGGGGACATCACTGAGAATGTTGAAAAACTTCTTAGTGTTCAGCACATCACTCCTAACCCACTTATCCCCAGCAGAGTTGTTGATGGGTAGGAAACTTCCCTTGACCGCCTTCATCCCACTTACGCACCCAACACACCACTAGATTCCACTTCCAAAGTTCGCACATTCAGTGTGGGTGATTCTGTTTATGCTAAGAACCTCATAGGTGAACCTTTGTGGATTCCTGCTGAGATCACTCAGATCACAGGCCCTCGTTCTTACAGGGTGCAAACAGAGGATGGACTCCTCTGGAGCAGGCACATTGATCAACTTAGATCCAGGTTCTCTCAGGAACATCGCCCTTGTCTCTCTCTAGTTCCCTCACCTGATGTCAATTCTAGGGGGGAAGGGGAGGAACAGGGGGAAAATCAGCAAGCAAGAATCAACCCCATGTGTAACGAGCCATTACCACAGGAAACATCCCAAAACCTATCACAATGCCAAAATCCATCCTTCGAAGTGGAAGATTGCACATCACTACCTGACTTAGGTGCTGACATTGGGCTGGAGATGGGTTGGGAGGAGAGACCAGATTCTAACAGTCAAACAGGGTCTTCTTTCACAGGAAGTCCCAGTGGGGAAATGTCAGCAGACACATTTCCTCTCTCACTGGGTGAGAATGTAAAACTTCTGAACCACGAAGGTCTCAACGTACACGCAAGAGCCCCACCTATTTAAAAGAATACATTAGATAGGTTGGGGTTTGGTATGGACTGAACCTAGTGGGGAGGGGTGTTATGTATGTAGGTTTGAATGTTATTGGTTTATTTTGAACTGTTCTTGTAAAATGTCAAATGGGATTGGTTTAAATAGTGCGGGAAAACCCTGCACTCTGATTGGCTGGCAACTATGGCTGCTGGCTATAAGAAGCAGCCGTAGCCCAGCCAAGGCAGGTCCATTCGAGCTGTAGTCACTTAATAAACTCTTCACTGAAGCTCTTCACGTCTGACTCTTCATGCAAACTTAACAATCTAGATTGTTGTGGGTGTATGAAATAGGAATTCATAGGTTGGTGATAATTTCTTGTTACATTCCAGTGAATGGTGCTAATGCAAGTGTACCAGAACTGAGTTCTTGGGGGGGAGGGAATGTGCACCATTCTGAATAATTGCCATTTGAATTAAAAATATTCAGTTAAACAATATGAAAGAATGGGTAATAATAAGATGAGAAATTACAGAAATGTTTGGGGTACTTTCAAAATGTAAGAATGAATGAAAATTGTGAGCAGTGACCATCTGGTTAGAAAAAGGTCTCTTCTGAATACACATCTGAAGCATTGGTCTATTCATGTGTATAATGGAAAAGGAATTTTATTGAAAACATAGCTGATTTAATTGTTTATGGTAAAAGACTGAGAAAATTAGTGAAACCTACAAGGGTCATGGAAAGTGTTGAATGTGGAATGAATCATTAATTGATACTGTCAAGAGAGAACTATTAGGTAAAATGAAAAAGGACAAAGTAAAAGAAATGAAAATACAATGATTGCAGTAATGAATCTTACATGAGAAAGTATTATGAATCTCTGAACCAAATGAATGGAAATTGGATGTAAAAAAAAGAATATACTTTGAACATGGTGAATATAATTATATTAGGGAGTACTCCAGAATGGGATGCTTGCAGGAATAATGAATTTGAAAGAGGTTATGGATAAGGAGGATGGATGTATATAACAGAGTATTTAGGTAATTTGGTGGTTAGAGAATTCTGGGAATTCAATTTCAGCCATCTTAAAGTTGCCAAGTTTGCAAAACTGCTGCAAAACAATGACAGAAAGATGTGATAACACACACAAGGAGAAAAATATAGTTGTAAAGAATGTCTAAGAAACTGGAAACAATAAAAGAAGCAGAGAAAATGCAGAGTGATTTTGATGGAAATAAAATTGGTTTTAGAAATAGGGAAACCCGGCTAAATAAGGAACCTACAGCAAAGTGAATGAAATTAAACACAAACTTGAGTAATTGATTCCAGATGAAAAGGAATATATGAGAGATCTGTATGGTGGTATGTAAAGAATAGAATTGAAATGTTAGTGTCCAGAAAACATTGAAAGTCATAAAAGCTGTGAGCATATTGAAAAATGGTAGTGATGCAAAGTGTGGTTTCATGGATGTGGTTTGTTTCTATAGCAGTGATTTCACTTGTTTAAGACTTCTTTCATGACTACATTTACATCTGGTTATCGAAAGAACAATATTTTTGCTCCTTTATACAAAATGAATAAATGCAAAAACAAAGAGAGGAATCCATTTGTTACAGTGTTCTTCTGGTTGGGAAGGTGTTCTGTAGAATTCTGACTGAAAGTGTTATGAGAAGTGACAATCAACAAAATGTGGGAAGTGCTGACTAATTTTATTCCAGGCAAGAGATAACATGATAACAAACTGCATCACTGTTTGGTTTGGTGGCAATAAAGTTATTCTAAATCTAAGGTGTGCAGATCAGATATTTACTTTTAGAGCAGGTCACTGAAGCATGTTTGTAGGTGAGAAACAGCATTTACAGAAAGTGTATGAGGAAGTGAATATCCTTTTGAAACACAGAGTGTTTTGCAAGAATATGGAATTGATGCCTGGTTATCAAATGTCATAAACATTATAAAAGTAACATATGATAGAAGTAAAACTCATAGAAGAATACAGTACATAGAATACTTAAGAAGTGGAAATAGATACATCTGAGTCCATTCTGCTCTAGGACAAAGGGGGCAGCCAAATCTCTTTGGAGGTGAGCAAAATGTAACTTACAATGATTCACCAAATTACTCTACCTTACTATGACCTATACCAAAGCAATAGCAAAACAGATGGAATCCCTATAAATTACATCAATTCCCCTTTCTAAGCTACTGAATCTATTAAAGATGAGAATTCAAATGTGTAAAGCAGAGGGAAATTTATATTTATACAAAATATACCAAATAAGATATTACTTCTATAATATGCACAATATGGCTGCTTTTGCAGAACAGACTGGCAGTAAAATATAATGATCAGTTAATTAGAAAATTAGTTAGAAAAGTATATGGTTATAACATTTTTGAGTTAAATGATAAAATACAGAATAATAGCAAACAATTGCATTTTACTAAGAAACACCTACACAACTGAATGGGACTAAGACAAAAAGTAACGTGAGGAAGAGTAGAGGACTTGAATCTGTCAACTGATGAAAAACAATCCACTCAAAGCTTGTTTCAGGTCATGCCAACTTCCTTAGGCTCCAATTCGATAAATTAGCATATCATAACAAATACAATCTGTAATCCTTTACTAAGTGAATGTCAAGTATAGAAAGTAGACAGGGCAAGCATATCCATCAAGACTTCACTTTGGCATGCTAAGTTACAAATATTAGGCCCAAGCAAATCATTAAAAAGAGAAAGGACAAAAGATTGAGACATCTAAAGAAGACAAGAATTAACAAAATAACATGTATATGGAAAAGCAAAAACCATATTAGTTAGTTTTGTTAATGCAAAAGTTATTTCAGGAGCTTACTTTATCAACCAATATAAATATTAGACTGGTTTTTAAAGCCATGCTTATTTATTGTCAATAGAATGACGGGTTTAACAGCTAAAAGTGAGTGTTTTTTGAGTATTGGACTAATTTCTAGCATAGTTTAAATGGTATTACCATAGGCCTTATCTGCTGTGCAATTACTAAAGATGTGCTTGCATCTTCATAACTATCAATTGCATTGTTTTGAATCAGGTTTTTCAGAATAAGGCTTCTTGAAATTACATTCCAGGAAAGTTAATGTTTTTCAAACACTAAAAAGTATTTAATAAGCTTCAACAGCATTGAAGATCTTTTCTTTTTCTTCAGCATACCTAGATCCAAATTTTAATCTGTGTGATTAATTTTAATCATGGATGTGCACTGGGAGATTTTGTACCTGCCTCCCCCACACATTCTCTCTCTCTTCTCCCAGCCCTCCTAATAAGCCTAACCTACCTCTCACAGTTTTTATTGGGGGAAAATAAGAGAAAGTTGCTCTATACATGTCATCTCGCTCCTGAATGATAGGCAGGATATAAATCTAATAAATTACTATCTTCCCATAAAGATATTTGTTAGATTTTGACTAAATATCAAAATAGTCTGATAGTTATGCCTATTTGAAGAATTTTGTTAACAAGTCTCATTTCAGAAACTAATAAAATCATACATAACCTCATATGCAATATCCCATTAAGATGCTTGATAAAACTATGCAATGCTCTGGGTTAGATTTAGAAGAGGTACTTTAATCTGTTTTAAACTTTCTTACAAGCATGCCTTACTAAGCTTTCTACCAATGTTTTTAAAAATTTTAAATGTTTTTCTTTTATAATCCAGAAAGAATGTTGATTCTTGTGAGTCTTGTATCCATAAAGGTGCTTTAGAGCTGTGAATTTGATGATCATCAAGAATGAAATGGACAGTGTCAGAGTGATCAACACAGTTCAAATGAGAAAGGTCAATCATCATCTCCTTTTATTGACCCCATAATCCCTTGCAGGGTGGAGTCTGGGCAACTCAATGGAGCTGAACGTTTACTGGCTGGATGCCCTTCCTGTCGCCAAAGCGGACTTTTTGTTTAGCAGATCTATTCTCAGTGTTTCCAGAGAGAGAAATATCTGTCTCTACCTAGTATTGAACTCACAACTCTGCTCACTGCACTAGTCACACGAGAAAGGTCAATGAGCTGTTTAAATACAATTGGCAGATCACACAAGGTGAAATTGCATTCAATCTTTGTATTTCACAGGAATATGTGGGTCTGTGCAGGAAAACAGAGATAAAGTTGGTGAAAGTATGCAAAAAAGTTAAAGGTTAAGAAAATAAAGCATATTTCAGCCCTGAGAAAGGCAGCAACGTGAGAAAGAGAAAGAGCCTCAAAATAAACCTGCTTTATTATGTATAGCAGGGGTGTCAAACTCGATTTCATTGACAGCTGCATCAGGGTTTTATGTGACCTTGGAGGGGCAGGAGTCATGGCTGGGGTGAGTGTGGCTGGGGTGAGCGGGGTCAGCTCGATGTCACTTGTGCTGGGGGTGCCTGCTCCATTTTCAGCTCCAATGGCCTCCTGCAGCCCTCTGCCAGTGAAAACAGAGCCTGCATGTGCCACTTGCAACCTTTCTGAGATCCATTTTTTGCTTGCAAGAGTTCCTCGCATGCTGACAACAGAGATGAAAGCTACAAGAATTGGTATTAGGCAGTAATTTTTGTCTATGAGAAAGAAGGTGAAGAATTTCTTCACAGCCTCATGACAACTAATGAAACATGGGCTCATCATTTTGACTGCACAATGAAGAAACATCCCATGTATTATTATCGAATAACTTTCACTGCAGGAGAAAAAATAAAAAATCAAAGGCATCAGCAAGAAAACATATGATTATAGTTTTTTAGGATGCAGATTGTGTATTTTATATGAATGTCCTTGAACTGACACCACTATGAATTCAGAGTGCTACACTGCAGTACTCAAAACTTTAAAATAAAATTTGGAAGTAGAAAATGGAAATTTTGCTGCACATAACAACAGAAATCTTCATACCTTACAAACCACTCAAGAGTCAATTGCAAAGTTGGGTCTTGCAATCTAGGTTTGGTGCTATGTGATTCTTTCTCCCCAAAATTAAAGGAATGCCTTTATGAGCATCTGTTTGACTCAAATGAGAAAGTGGGAAAAATTGCCACAAGCAACAACGTTCTTACATGATGGCTTTAAAAAACTTGTCCATTACTGGCAGAAGTGTATAGCAGATAGTTGTCGTCATCATCATCATCATCATCATCATCATCATCATCTTAGCCATTGCCTATCCACTGCAGGATGAAGGCCTCTTCTGCATGTTTCCAACCAATACAGTCCTGAGCTTTCTTTTGCCAATTGGGCCTGCAATACTTGCTGGTATCGTCAATCCGTTTTGTTTTAGTTCTCTTTTGTGGAAAGACCATGAAAGTAATGATTATATGGAAAAAATAAATAAAAGTAATGAAATAATTCATTTCAAGGACTGATTTCCTGTTTCACTTGTTATAATATACCTCCTTTAAACTGAAGTTATAGGTGTGCAGCATTACTTTTCATTCAAGCATATTTTATTCATTCATATAGAAGAGATGGGAAATTCATAGTCTTCCAGGAATTTCTAAACTGTAGATATAACTATAGATATGACTCAGTTTTGGCTGAACTAGTTGGTTTCATATGAAGTAACCCAGATTCAGTACTGTTATACAAAATTAGTAGAATTATTAACAACAAGTCACTAGTTGAGTTCCTCTGCTCAGGCAGCTTACTTTTTTTTTAGGATTACAATTACAGATATGGAAATTCTGTAATTTTATATGTAAAAATTAGACAAAAATTTGAATTTTTAAATAAATAAATACATTTTATTTATTACTTATTTATTAAATTTATATGCCACTGATCTTGCCTAAGGGTGACTCTAGGCAGCATACAAACATTTACAAAAATGAATCTTATTGATTGATACATAGTAATATTTAAGGTCTTTAATCATGTAATAGTATGTAGTAATAACTTCGGGAGATGGGCAGGGAAGATATATTGCTTATGGAACAATAATCTCCTGACTTAGAAAGGATCCACTCTAACTTCTCAAACTATAAAAAAAGATTGTAGGAGATTTGTACTTTCAGACTTGCATGTTTCTGTTAATGTATCTTACAATAAAATAGAATTAGCTCACCTGGTTATGTTTTCTGTCTGGTCTATCTGGGAAAGCTGAGAAATAATTTAATATTTGATGAACTATTAACATTCAAAATCTATAATAGGATAGCAATTAAAATCCTTTTTGGCAAAGAAAAAGAACATACACATTTTAAATACAAGATAAATAACTGTTTAAGTTTATTGCTTATTTGTTGTATTTATATCCAACTTGAACTATATGGCCTACAAGAAGGATATTGATATGTAATTTGAGGTATATTTTAATACAACCTGCAATTAATTTAGCTTGTATTCAATACTTTGCTATTTAGTGATTTAATTAATGATTTCTTGATTGCTGTCACAGCATCCATCAACTCTGAGTGATTGGTAAATACGCTACCAGGTCCCATTAAATTTGACACAATTTCTTTTAAAAGAGAAGAAAATTTCACCAAAATTGTTATGGATGGACTGTGTGACTGAAGTTATTTATTTGGCTAAGAAGCCTGTATGATGTTTTGCCTTTGATTTGACAATCAGCTTGTGTTTTGCAGTCTAATTTCATTCACCTCAATGAAATACCTAGGGAAAACATTACAAACTAACTCTTTCCATGGAGCTTTTTCAGGTTGAGAAATATGGCAGCGAAAGCTAGAAAGCCTTCAGCATGATGGAAAAACAGCATCAGTTGTAATATTCTCTGAAACCTCTTAACAGTAAATTCAGAAATATTGAATCTGAGTACAATTCATTTTGATGAAGCTTTTCATATGTAGAGATGATTTGTGCCACTTGATTGTGATATGGAGAGATGATCTACTTTTCTTTCTTTCTTTCTTTCTTTCTTTCTTTCTTTCTTTCTTTCTTTCTTTCTTTTTTGGTGTTTTGCTCACCATAAAGCACTACTTTACTCAGCTGTGCTTAGCCTACATTTACACAGAAACCCTTGGCCTCTGGTGAAGTGCCGTACAGCTACTTGATTCTGCTATGTAAAAGGGGGCAAGAATTTAGAAGATAGAAAAAAAAGAACTCTTTCAAAAGCAGGAAAAAAGCACTTTTGAAAGGGAGTGAGGAGAAAATGCTGTCAGGAGTTTTAAGGCTCTGTTATTGTAGACTATATAATTAGGATTCCAGTATTTGGGGGAGTCTGTTTCAGTATCTGGCCTCTCTTGAAGAGTTGACTTCAACCTTGAAAGCCTGACAACACTTTTCCTTACCTCATACTAAAGTAAGTCAAAGTGAGTTTCTTAGAGGTTTTTTTTCCTATTTCTTCTCCTCCAAAGGTTAATTCATGGTATCTGCATATTTTTTCCAAGATAATGTCTACGGTTCCTTACATCTTTTCCAGCCCAGTTCTCTCCAGATGGATTAAAATACAGTTCCAATGTTCCACAGCAATAATTGATCAAAATTAATGGCAATTTTAGTGGAGGGCATATGGAGAGCATCAAGTGAAGGAAAACTGTGCTAGGCATTTGGCAAGTAATATGTTCCTTTATTCCAGCTATATTGCTTCAGCATTCACGGTTTCAAAATTTCTTAACAATGTAAAGAAACAAAGTAACATATTCATCTCCATGTATTCTGAGTATGCAATAAACCTGTGATGGTAAACCTATGGCACGCATGCCACAGGTGGCACACAGAGCCATTTGTGCGGTCACGTGAGCCCCAGCCAAAGTTATCTGCACTGCATATGTGTGCACCTCCCAGCTGATTTTCGGCCTGTTTGAGGCCATTTTTGCCTTCCCAAGGTTCAAGGGAAGCCTTTGCCATCTCAGGAGGCCAAAAAACGGGCCTTCCAGAAATACCAGAAGTGCCAAAATGGGCCCGTTTTCAGCCTCCTGAGGCTCCAGAGGCTTCCCTCGAGCCTCTGGGAGGGCAAAACCAGCCTCTCCCAAGCTCCAGAGCTCCTCTGGAGGTTGAAAATCAGCACTTCCGGTACTTTCAGAAGGCCTGTTTTTTGGCCTCCCGAGGCTGCAGAAGCTTCCCTCAAGCGTTGGGAGAGAAAAAACACCTCAAACGGGCTGAAAATCAGCTGGGAGGTGCGTGCATGCACAGTGCAGGTAAGGGAGTGGGGCGGGGGTGTTGCATGCGCATGCGCAGGGGCACATTGCATTGTGGGTGCCAGCATGCATGCACACGCACTATTGTGCGCGTGTGCTTTTGGCACACCACAACAAAATGGTTCATCATCAGTGCAATAAACTATATGTTTTAACTGCCCAGTTGATATTTCCCAGGCAAGGGAAATGTCATCAATCTGGATGATGACAAAGATTAGCAACTTACTCTCTTTTCCATTTATCATCAAATGATATGCTGATACAATTTTAAAAAAAATAGAAATGGAAATTTATTTCTTAGTGATTGTGCATGTTTTACTTTGGGGAAGAATTTCTGTTTGATTATTTTGTCAAATAGCAATTTAATTGGGACTTCATCTTCAGTTCAGTTAACTGTTACCTACTGTGCCAGAGACATAATTCTAAAGGTAAAACTATGAACATATATTCTAGGATAGCCATTTGTTTAAAAAAATCAATCATCATCAGAGATGCTGCATAAAATCAATAATCATCAGAGATGCTGCTCCATTAACCCAGTAACATGGCATGAAATGGAGAGATGTTTTAAAACAATCGTCAACATTAGTGCAGTTATAAAAGAAAAATTGTATTTTTTTATTGCAACATTATTAAAAATTAATTAAAAGATAAAAATAATAAAGACAAAAATGAAAGTATAAAAAGAAAACATTGCAAAAAAGAAAAAGAAAAAAGAACATAGTAAAAAAGAAACACATAAGGAAATGACTTCCTGCTTTATTACAAATAGTACAAACAATTTACCACCTCTTAAAATGCAACAAATAATCTCTTCTTTCCATATTTATTTATTTATTAAACACTTTTATACATCACCCAACTCACACAGAATGACTTCAGTGATGTACAATTAAAAAGTAAAATTTTACAATCTATCTAAGATATATGCTATCTCTTATGTATAAACAAATACATAATACATCCCTATTTTAACTTGTGTTCCTAATGAAAACCCCAAATCCACAATCTCAGAAAATTAGAATATGACATGCAATCAATAAAACAAGGATTGTACATAGAACAATATTGGACCTCTGAAAAGTATAAGCATGCATATGTACTCAGTACTTGGTTTGGGCCTCTTTTGCAGCAATTACTGCCTCAATATGGCATGGCATGGAAGCTATCAGCCTGTGGCACTGCTGAGGTGTTATGGAAGACCAGGATGCTTCAATAGCAGCCTTCAGCTCTTCTGCATTGTTTGGTCTCATGTCTCTCATCTTTCTCTTGGCAATGCCCCATAGATTCTCTATGGGGTTCAGGTCAGGCGAGTTTGCTGGCCAATCAAGCACAGTAATCCCACAGTCATTGAACCAGGTTTTGGTGCTTTTGGCAGTGTGGGCAGGTGCCAAGTCCTGCTGGAAAATGAAGTCAGCATCCCCATAAAGCTTGTCTGTGGAAGGAAGCATGAAGTGCTCCAAAATCTCCTGTTAGATGGCTGCATTGACCCTGGACTTAATGAAGTACAGTGGACCAATACCAGCAGATGACATGGCTCCCCAAATCAACACAGACTGTGGAAACTTCACACTGGACTTCAAGCATCTTGCAGTGTGTGCCTCTCCATTCTTCCTCCAGACTCTGGGTCCTTGGTTTCCAAATGAGATGCAAAAGTTGCTCTCATCAGAAAAGAGGACTTTGGACCACTGAGCAACAGACCAGGTCTGTTTTCTTTAGCCCAGGTAAGACGCTTCTGATGACATTTGAAGCCCATGTCCAGGATCCGTCTGTGTGTGGTGGTTCTTGATGCACTGACTCCAGCCTCAGTCCACTCCTTGTGAAAGTCCCCAACACTTTTGAATGGCCTTTTCCTGACAATCCTCTCCAGGCTGCGGTCATCCCTGCTGCTTGTGCACCTTTTTCTTTCACACTTTTCCCTTCCACATAACTTTCTATTAATGTGCTTTGATACAGCACTTTGGGAACATCCAACTTCTTTTGCAATTACCTTTTGAGGCTTTCCCTCCTTAGGGAGTGTGTCAATGATGGTTTTCTGCACAACTGTCAGGTCAGCAGTCTTTCCCATGATTGTGATTCCTACTGAACCAGACTGAGAGACCATTTAAAGGCTCAGAACCCTTTGCAGGTGTTATGGCTTAATTAGCTGATTAGAGTGGGACACTTTGAGCCTAGAATATTGCACCTTTTCACAATATTCTAATTTTCTGAGATTGTGGATTTCAGGTTTTCATGAGCTGTAAGCCATAATCATCACAATTATGGCTAATCACGGCTTGAACTATCTTGCTTTGCATGTAATGAGTCTATCTCATATATTAGTTTCACCTTTTAAGTTGCATTACTGAAATAAATGAACTTTTGCATGATATTCTAATTTTTGAGTTTCACCTGTAAGTGCTAGAGCCCACTGTAACTACATAGCCAAAAAGGCATTAAGAGTTGTTAACCTAATCCTACGTAGCTTTTTCTCTAGTAATATCACACTACTAATTAGGGCATACAAAACATTTGCTAGACCAATACTTGAATACAGCTCATCAGTCTGGAACCCACATCACATATCTGATATTAACACAGTTGAGAAAGTCCAGAAATATTTCACAAGAAGAGTTATACTCCTCTACTCGTTGCAGAATAACTTATGCTACCAGACTTGAAATTCTAGACCTAGAACTACGCCATCTTTGGTCCGATCTAAGTATAGTATATAAAGTCATACATTGTAATGTCCTACCGGTCAATGAATACTTCAGCTTCAACCATAACAATACAAGAGCACACGATAGATACAAACTCAAGATTTACCGCACTAAACTTGATTGCAGGAAATACGACTTCAGCAACAGAGTGGTCAATGTCTGGAATACGCTACCCGACTCTGTGGTTTCTTCCCCAAACCCCAAAAACTTTAACCTTAGACTGTCTACTATTGACCTCACCCCTTTCCTGAGAGGTCTGTAGGAGGCATGCATAAGTGCACCAACGTGCCTACCATCCCTGTCCTATTGTTTTTATTTTTCTTATATGTATTCATTTCATGTATTCATAACTATGTTTACCCTTATACTTATTATCTTGTAAGTGATTGACAAATCAAATAAATAAAAATAAATAAATAAACCCTATAAACCTAACCAATTGCATTTATATAGAGTTTTATTTACTACACTTTCTAAAATCCACTCAGGTTTTATTAGCATAAAAGTGTCTCATTTCACTCTACTTTTGTTTCTGTCTACAGTGGAATCTACGCATTTATACAAGGATTGAAACAACTGGGGTTTATATTATCAGGAATTATGAGAATCTTAATAATAAACTGGAATCTGAGATTTGATGTAGCCTATCAAAATTACTATTCTAATATGATCTGTGGATCTTTCCCCCTAGTGTCTCAGTTCATAGTTTAACAATGTAGGATTATTTGCTTTATTATTGCTCTTAAGATTCGTACTCCAAATTCTCTAAAACTTACTAATGTTTTAAAAATTTATCCCTTACAGAAAATGATTCGAAGTCAGAAATCCTTGACTCTTCAACTGTAATTCAAATATTATAATCTACTTAAAGTAATTCATTGTATTATAATGACTAACTGACAAACTGTCAATTTGGAAAAAGAAATAGCATATATAATGAAAAATTACTAAGAATTATGATCGTATATTCAATATTTTTCACAGCTTTTGGCTTAATTGCATAAGCATTCATTTCTGTGAGCAATTTACCTCTACTTTACTACTAAGTTGCAGTGGGGGCATCCTCTGATGAGAAAATATGGGAAAATATGAGGCTTTGGTTGCAGTACTAAAACAAATGAATAAATTGGTGACTATATTGTCAACAGAATGATGTAGCTTCAGTTAAGCCCATGTAAAGCTTAAAATGGAAACAAGTTCTTCTCCACAGAAGGAGGGAATTTTGTATTTGTTGCCATGAAACTAAGGCTGATTTATTGTCCCAGTTCTTATACAGAGCCCCGTTAAGTCATGACCCAATTACAGGCAGTCCTTGACTTACAACAGTTCATTTAGTGACCATTCAAAGTTACAACGGCACTGAAAAAAACAACTTATGGCCATTTTTCGCACCTACGACTTTTCCAGCATACCCCATGATCAAAATTCAGATGCTTGGCAACTAGTTCATATTTATGACTGTTGCTGTGTTCTAAGATCATGTGATACCCTATTGCAACTTTCTGACAAGCAAAGTCAATGGGAAGCCAGATTCATTTAACAACCGGGTTACTAATTTATCATCTGCAGCGATTCATTGAACAACTGAGGTAAGAAATGTTGTAAAATGGAGCAAAATCCACTTAACAACATAAATGTTGGGCTCAATTGTGGTTGTAAGTTGAGGACTACCTGTACATTGATCCAGAAACTGTGCAGTCAAATGCCGGACAAATCCCCAGATGCATCCCTACCATTGCCTTGCAGCTACAGTCTGGTTTACCCAAGATATTGAGACCTGGTGAGCTTTAAATTCTGGTTAACTTTTAATTTCCTTCCAATGGGCCCAGGTCTTATAATAATCTTTGATCAGTTTAATTCAGTCTCCAGCAAATGAACTATTGGCTTAAAGGATGCTTCTTAAACAGCAAGCCTTGAAGTTTGACTGGCAGAGTAAATTAAAAATAGTCCTTGCAATGTTAGCTCCCGGAAACTGAATCTGAGTGTGAAGTCTTATCATATTGGAAGTAACTATCATGAGACTTCTCAGGCACAATTTAATGATGCTTTATTTGATCTACTAGAAGGCAGATTTACTAGGACTTTCTGCCTCTGATGACTCAGGGATGGTAAAAACCTTGAAATGCATGTTCCATTATACAGCAATTGTTATAGGAATATATACAATAATGTTATTGTGCCCTTTTCACTAAACATTCCAGACCATCCAGATAAATTTTTCTTATTTGTTTAGCAGAAGGCAGGGAAGCAGCCTATTATTATCTATACAGCAGTAGTAACATTTTTCACAGCAGCATATAGCCAGTGATAACAGATAACAAGGAGACAACAGTTCACATGATAATCCATTTCTCTCCAGCTGTAGACTTAATCATTGTTTGCATTTAAATTATATGTTGCTTTATATGTTGCAATATTGTCTGGACATTTTGTTCTTATAGTCATTTTTATTGCTGGCAGCCATAGTAAATAATTTATTGTCTGTAAATTTGGGGATCTATATGCTCTATTTGCCCAGTCCAATTCTTCCCTTACTCACTGAATTAAAAATTTGGATGGAGGGAAAAAATAATGCTTATCATTGTCATTTTTTATGACTTGACTCTCTGCAAAATTAAGAATTCAAGAAGATTAGACGTCTAAATTCTATTCTATTCTATTCTATTCTATTCTATTCTATTCTATTCTAGAAAGTTGGCTGCAATTCCTCTTCAATTTCAATTGCATTTCAGCACTATTAGGTGGGCAATTCCTTGATGAACATTTGTGCCATATAATTAGGTGTCTAAGGGCTATTTTATTATAATCTAATTACTCGTTTTACCACAGTAGCTGCACTACTGTAATCAAGAAGTTAAATTCATGGTATTTTGGATGACAATGATAATTTCTTGTAAGCCAAAATGCTGGTAGAAAAATATTTCATTATTTCATTATTTATTTATTTATTTATTTATTTATTTATTGCAAGGTCAAACCTCCATATAATTTAGGTTTCCAACAAAATGTCATTTGTTATGTTCTAAACTTCTTTAGCACCCTATTCAACCAATGTTAGCTCATATAATTTCTCTTGCTCACTTTGGCCAAAATTTTAGAGGAATTCTTTGACCAGAATTCTTCCATCTTTCCCTTCTTCTTTTATCATGGTATTGCTTTGTTACCTATTGCAATAAAAAAGAACAATCAATTTAAAACTCCTGCTGAAACATTATAAGTAAACTTTCAAATGTTAGAGGAGCAATTGTCATGTTTCTTTTTGTAGTAAACTTTGGCAGTTTTACCTATTCAAATAATCAAAGTAGTGCTTTCTGCTCCTTTTGTGTTGAGAACTGCTGATGAGCCATAGTACGGACCACTTCCTGCTCTGTTATAAGCTGAACAACATCTGCTGCTCTAGAGCATAAATGTGTTCATTAACTTCAGCTTGGAGAAACTATTTTCTGTTACAGGAAACTGCTCCAAGGAGCATTAGAGGCATGTACAGAGCAACAAAAACATTTGGAAAGACAATACCTGTGATCACCTTATTTTATTTTATTTTTTGCTGCTTGGCTCCAGAGTGACTCTGAACATGTATACTGTACATCTTTGGAATTTATTCTACTGAAATGTATCATAGAAAGACCTCTGTTCATTACCCAAAACAGTCAGATCAATACCACAAATATTTCTATGCAACAACACTGTCCCTACTTGCCTATATTGTTAGGTTAGTTATTTTTCAAATGATGGAAGGGAGCTTATTATATAATATGCCAAATAGACCACTCAGTTTCTAAAGTTGCATAAAATATACATTACCTGACTGAATTGCACAATATAGGACCAAGTGAAAGAATTCAACCTTGAATTGTGGTTTGGATTTTTTTATGGGATTATTTGGGGCCTTGTCATGATAATATCTTTTTATTTGACTTATTCTTGAATGGATGCGAAAATAGCTTTTGTGTGAGGTTTCTCTGCCAAATTTTGTGCTATCTTTAAGACTTGTCATTGATGAGTTAATGCAGAGCAAAACTTTTTTTTAAACAAAATTGGCACACTACTAAAATCAGATGTTGGTATCACAGACCACCAAGTTACACAAATAAAAACTACATGGAGAAAAATACCTTGAGGGGTTCAGTTCTCAAATCCATGATTATACTCTTGTTTATTCTTTTCATGTTGTTATCATTATTAAAGAAGCTCTGACCTCTCATGTCAGCTATTGTAGTTCCCTTCTCCACCAGTATTTTAAAAGGCACATTTGTTTCACATGAAGTACTGTGGTATCATTTATGTTCTTTCACAGTACCACTGCAGGGATATTATCATTAAGTTCTACTGATGTTACAGAACTCACAATTAAAATCATTTCTTCCAAATGGCTATTGTAAGGTGTGCTTACTTAAAGATGTATTGCATTCTTTGATTTGAATTCCATTGCCAGTAGCTAAACAATCTCATTTTGAATCAAAAATGGGGAAGAAATGGCAAACTGATTTCTTTAGTGGAGCCGATAACTGAAATAGAATGAAGAACCAGCAAGTAGACTAGGTCTTTATAATTTCTCTGTGGACAAGGAGATGACTTGGGATTGCCCACAAATACTCCATATAGTTAAAAGTCCATAGAGATTCTCAGTCATCCAGGTCAGGGTTGTCCCAAAGATCAGAAGTCAACTGGGCTTTCTTGTTTTTTCTTTGAAAACATTTTGCTTCTCATCCAAGAAGCTTCTTCAGCTCTGACTGAAGAATGGAATGGAAGGATTTATACTCCCTGCAGACAGCTGGTCATTTGCATCCTTTTAGAGGGTGGTTGAAGAACTTGGAAGTTTATTTGTGTCCTCAGGGTCACCTGAGTAGTGCTCTGGTTCCTGTAGTCTGCAATTTTTCTCTGGAAATCCCATTCCTACTTCCATACTATTCAAAGGGTGTTCATTCCAAATTGTATAGCTAAAAGTCTGCAGATATTCCCAGTCATCCAGGTCATTGTCCCAAAGATGCTTTTTCTGGGAGTAGGAATGGGATTTCCAGAGAAAAATTGCAGACTACAGGAACCAGGAGCACTACTTAGGTGGCCCTGAGGACACAGATAAACCTCCAAATGCTTCAACAATCCTCTAAAATAGGGGTGTCAAACTCACGGCTTGCAGGCTGGATGCGTTACACATTGTCCATCCCCAGCCCTGGTTTAGTAAAGAGCGGGGGGGAAGTTGAGATACATCAGGTGATGACATTATCCTGAGTTTGACACCCCTGCTCTAAAAGGATACAAATGACCAGCTGTCTGTAAGATGGCATTTAATTTCATTGTACGAGGTGCAATGACAATAAACTAGACTAAACTAAACTAAAGGAGTATAAATCTTTCCATTCCCCACTATCCTATCAGAGCTGAAGAAGGTTCTTGGATGAGAAGCAAAATGTCTTTAGAGAAAAAATAAGGGATTCCAGTTGCCTTCTGAAAAATCATCTTAGTTGTTTCTTGCAAGGAGATTGTCTTCAATACTCCTGGAATATTATATCTTATCTAGCAATAAGCTTTACAATTTTAAGGAAGTTTCATACATGCAGCTGATCTAAAGTGCTAGCTAGGTGGTAAGTAGCAAGCATTGTTTTCAATAGCAAGAACCCTTTTACCAGTCAAGTGATTCTAATGCAATCTTCTCTCAATACTATTCACCTATAATTACCAGTAACAGTAGTCTCATTTTAAACTCTTTTCATCTATATAACGCTCTCTGATTTTTGCTGCTTTTCAAGGCGTGCAAGAGTGATAGCCAAATTTTTCAAGTCCTTTGCTCCTGTAAAACCAATTTGGCACTTTAGTCTGGAAAAGTTTGAAATAAAATAGTATGCAGCATCTGGGGACTTTTTAAAATATACATACTTGGCCTCTTTATTTGTCACCATTGGGAATTTCATGGCAGAAATATGTTGTATAGAAACACTTGTTCATGCAATACAAGGAAGTACATTTCTTGTGTCTTTACCACAGTCTTCCGCAATCTACTTTAGCTTTTATTTTAGGAATTTATTTCAGGGATAGAGTGGATATAAAAAGTCTATACCTGACCCCATTAAAATGTCAGTTTTTGAGATGTAAAAAAAATCAGACCACTTCAGATTTTTTTTCTACCTTTTTCTACCTTTAATATAACATATAAGCTGGAAGATTCAATTGAAAAACAATGAGATGTTTTAGGGGCATTGGTCCTTTATTGGGGTCAGAAAACACAGTGAACATTTCTATTTATAAGACTCACAGCTTTTTTTTAATTATCCCATCTTTTTTCATATTCAAAACATGGTGGCTAACACAACCTGGGCTGAAAGAAAGTGATTGGCCCAAAGTCACCCAGCTGGTTTTTGAGGCCTAAGATGGGACTAAAACTCACAGTCTCCTGGTGTCTATGCCAACACCTTAGCCACTATACCAAGCAAGTCCTTTGAGTAAGCAAGATCAAGAAGCAATGATGACTGGGATTCCAGGATACTTTTTATTGTTGCTGGACAGAATACCAGAACATCTGTCAATTTCTCTTTGCCCTGTCTTCTACTAAACAAAATCGAGGCTAAACAATACTAAACAAAATTGAGGATTGTTTGAGGGAGGGGGGAGTTGTTGAAGAAGGAAGGTGATTTCCTCATGTTTCAGAACAAACCAATACTCCATGTTAATGTTACATTATACCCAAAATGAACACAATAATCCTACATACCAAAAATGCTGCTGCTGTTTTTCTACTCATATTAAAGAGCTCCACTGATGTTCATTAAATTGATATTCATATTATGAGATACCCACTGATGTTCATTGAATTATTACAGGTAGTCCTCAACTTACAACTATTCGTTTAGTGACCGTTCGAAGTTGCAATGGCACTGAAAAAGTGACTTATGACCATTTTTCACATTTACGACCATTGCAGCAGCCCCAAAATTCAGATGCTTGACAACTGATTCATATTTATGACAGCTGTAGTGTTCCAAGGTCACATGATCACCTTTTGCAACCTTCTAATGAGCAGAGTCAATGGGGAAGCCATATTTACTTTACAAGCGTGTTACTAATTTGGCAACTGCAGAAATTCACTTAATAACTGGTGCAAGAAAAGTTGTAAAATGGGGCAAAACTCACTTAACAACTGTCTTGCTTAGCAACAGAACTTTTGGGATCAGTTGCAGTCGTAAGTCAATGTTGTGGTTCGCCAGCAGCAGATGCGGATGGCTGAGGTCTCAGAGAGCAAAGACTCAGATGAGGGGCCTGCGTGTGATGCAAGGATGGGGCCAGGACCATCAGGGAATGGAATGCTGCCTTTGGAGATTGTGGAGGCTGGCAGCAGTGATGAAGAGGTCTCCGAGGAGCCTTTGCCCAGTGCGCATGCGTGCAGGGCTGCTCAAAGGAAAGAGCAGCTGCAGCATCACGGGCGACTCAGGACTAAGGCTGCAAGGTAAAGGCCCCTCCCTTAAGAGATAAAAGCCAGCTGAGAAACCGGAGTTCTTTGCAGGAAGCAAAGAAGTTTCTGTACTCAAGCCTTGTGGATGTTTGAAATATCTTGGTTGGTGTTTGGAGACTCTTTGTGTTTGAAATATTTCTTAGTAACTTTATCTAGTGTTCTTGGCAGCCTTGCACAACCTTGGCAAGGCTCCTTCTTATCAAGGACAATTAGTTTGAACAGCCTTTTAACCGTGAAGGAATGGAATTCGTAAAGAATCATTAAAAGGTTTTGCTGTTACCTCTGTTTCATGTTTGTTTCCTTGGAACAAGGAACAGTCAAGCACTACCTGCATTAGCCACCTTTCCAGTTCCAAATATTTAAAGATGAGTTTGTTCTACTAATATTTAGGGCACTTTCCTGTGAAGCTTCTGTGTTACTGAGAATGTTTTTTTTTTAATTACATTTATATGCCGCCCTTCTCCAAAGACTCAGGGTGGCTTACAATTTTTGGGATACAACCCAGTGTGCTCAGCAATAGCCACATGATACCTGCATCATGTTCACATAATACCTGCATCAAAAGAGATTTAATGAATTCAGGACAATGGGGATATGTTCCTCAAACAATCACTTTTTCACAACACACAAATCATCATGGAATGCCATTACAGCATCCAACCTCCTTCATCCCCAGGAACATAGCCAGCTGGGGAATTCAGGCTGCCCAAATATTCTTTTATGCTGTTTGCATAGGTTGATCCTCTGTCGTGACAATGCTAAACAGGAACACTCACAAAGTTCTCAGTTAACAGTTTATCACACTTCTACTTCCCTCCTAGCCTTTATCACTACAGGTTTTTCTGCATGACCCAGTTTTATTATGGTAACTGATGGATGGAATTTCTCTTGAGAAGGTAATCTACCTGCCTATCAGTGTTTGATTACCCGTTGGACATCAATATTCTTCTGAGGTTTTTGGCAGGCTGGCTAATGTTGCTGCAGATCTAGCTGGAGAAAGCATTTGTACCATATTTTCATCTGCATTCCCTGAGTTTTGCTCCGCTTAGTTGAGGCATCCCCTATGAATAATGCATCCTCTTCTGAGAGGTGACAGTTTCATTTAGAAATGGATGGCCAAGCTGTGAGGTATTTGCAGAGTGCAGATTCCATTTCATAAGCAATAAAACACGATTGCAGCATTGATTTCCTTTTTTTCAAAAATGCTCAAATTTTATAGGGGAAATTATAGATAGATAGATAGATAGATAGATAGATAGATAGATAGATAGATAGATAGATAAATAGATAGATATTCCTGTATGTGTAGTTACGCTTTTCATTGTTTTACATTTTAAAAAAATACTTCAAAAGTTGTTATAGCGTGCTGAAAATTAACTGGTCACATGGTTCAGGGGTAAAGAATTCTCACCATCTGATTTACTTTCTTTCTCTAGGGTCCTTTCATAGAAAGTCTGGTGCTGGGCTGCTGCCCAAGGCATCCTTTGTTAATTGAATATAAATAATTATGCTTCCTACTTTCAAATGCTGGAACTGTTTTCCTGTTCTTGTAACACAATATGTCTGAAAGCCCCAATTGTTGCCTCATACATTTAATTCTTTCCTCACCAATACATTTTTTCCATGCTAAGGCAGCACTTTGCTGGGAAGTTGATAATCTTTAAATATAATACATGGTGATCAGCTAAATTAGCATTAGTAGGTAGCTAAAAGTATTCTGTTACTAAATACTTCTTCAACTAAAGACTAAGACTGGGAACGTTCCACATTTTTCTTTCTGTCGTTAGCCATAAATACATTCATGAGGCAGTCAATTAGCATGTCATAGTGACCCAAGATTGACAAGCTGGTTGAAAACAAGGGAAGTAAAGGAAGATGACTTTCTCAGATCTCATATATCAGCTATTATGTGTCACCAGTGAAAAAAAAGTCTCAGTCTGCTTGGAAGACTGAGAAATGCAGTCAATTGCAGCCTTGCTTTTTAGGAAATCTTTGTTCACATTGAGATAATTTTTAGCCCACTTTAAAGATCCCTTGTTAATAGAAAAGTCCTGATGGCTATCAATATATATTCTAACACTAATGAATTATCAGTATAAACATGGAATGAAATAAAGATGGCACCACTTTCAGCCCTGATTGGAACAACTCAAATTCTGCATGTGCATGTATATGTATGTACAGTATATATATATAAGACAAAAATGCAGACTGTTGAGAAAACAACCTAAGTAGTGAGAAATTGGTAAACTCACTTCTTAGGCTGTGCCTTATCAGCAAGTCTGCCTGTGAAATTCAGGGTCAACATTTTTTTAGTTTAATTATGGATATCCCTATCCTAAGACACCCACTACCAGATCTTACCACATTGTCAGAAACAATGTGAAACAGGAGGTCCCTCACGTAGCCAGTCTCTTGGCAATGAAGGATTTTATAGATTAACAACTAGTACTTTGAATTGCATCTTGAAGCTAACCAGTGTCTTGTATAGCTTGCACAGCAAAGATGTTGCATTATTGTACTGAGGTATGTCTGTAAATATCAGTGATATGTATTCTGTACCAACTGCAGCTTACAAGTTGTCTTCAACACCAGCCTCATGTATAGCAATAACCAAGACAAGGCAACAAAGGTATAAGTGAATGTGAGAAGCAGGGTGCAAGGAAAGGGTGCAATTGGCATACCAGATGGGTCAAGGTTCTTCTAGCCACTTGTGACTTGAGCAAGAGCTGCAAGTCCAAGAAGACCCCCTCCCCAAATCAGTTTTGCCTGGTGGAGTGCAAGCTCCTCAGAACTAAGATAATAAAATGTATGGTACCAAGATAATCAGGAACACCACAAGTACTTGATCTTGTCAGGATTGCATTTAAATAATGAATTATTAGAGTTAAAGTAGTAAAAACAGTTTGATAATAGTAAGGATACACCACCGTTTTCATTCTCAAAATTTTGAAAGGTTCTGCTCTTGTGCTAGTGCCAGCACAATGGGTGTTTATAGGTGAAGAGTGGATGAGAACAGTTGTGGAACTAAATGACAGAAAAACAGTTTAAATCTCTTCTATCTTATGAAAAGTTCTAATTTTTATTCTTTTCTGAGCCCTTATCTTAGTTAATTTGATTACATTATTTGTACAGTATTTCTTTCTTTGACTATAAGTGTAGCATATTTTTATGCCTTCATATGCACTGTGTACATAATCCTTCACCAAAACGATGGTGTCCATGTTAGCTGGGGAATATGTGTTCTGTGACACATGAGCAAAATGCTAGGTTGGAGGAGAATGATACGGCTGCTGGTACACTATTTCTCCATTCTGAAAAAGCACCAGAAGCAAAATGGTATTGAATTGTTGTATTATACCAAGAACTAGTCATTGACCATGGTCATCTGAAAATATATGGGCTAGCTAGACTATTTTTCCTGACATGCCAGATTGTTAGCCTCTCATATTGCAGTGGCTATTTTCTACACGTCAATATCAAGAGATGAAAATAAAGGAGGAAAAAGCTGTTATAACAACAATGTGATTGAAATCTCTTGCAGAGATATCATTTATGAAATGTCTTTTATTTATTTTTTTTATACTCACTTCAAAACATGTATTGACATTTCATTTAACATTTGGGATCTAAAAGGATTCTAAGCATCCTTGAAAAAGTTCTAAATGGAAAGTTCCAAACAGTAAATGAAAGGAATAAAAGGAACTCGCTAGGGTCTCTTACTGAGTCTTTTTATTTTTAATATATGCTTTTTATTTCACACTCTTGGAGATTTATATATTCATGAGGGGGGGGGTGTGAATTAAGAGAAACTTGAGTTTTGATAGCTTTGTTATTGTTTGGTTCATGTCAACCCTTAAGTGAGTTCTGCACTGCAGGCTAAATTCCTGGTCTCCTGCATTGCTCTCAGCTATTTCTGAAAGCAACTTCAGAAATTCCAATCAGATTTAATGGTAGTCACTTCAGACCATGATCATCACAAGGCTCAATTGGTCATTCCCTTGCTTCTTGACCTTTGCATCTGCATTGTGAAGGGTCTTAACAGGAAGGAGAAGTCAAAAGACATGACTACATTCCTCAGAATACAATAGTCTTTTGCAATGTCACTACACATCCTGCAGGGGAAAGCCTACCAAAATCTATCATTGTATGAAAGTCTGGGGGTTTTGCCTTCTTGGGATTGTCCCCTCCTCACTAGTCTCTGTACCTGAGCCGGAAACAACTAGCACATATGTGCAAGGGGAACCTTTACCTTTACACTAGTCTCTGTACCTTTCTTTTGCTTTCTCCAATATTTGCAGTCATTAATGCCTTTGCATCCACATACCATATATTAGGCTCTTTTTTCCCAATTTTCCCTTATGTTTCCATCCTTGTTCTGATGCTACAATAATCAAGGCTGAAGGAAAAGTTATTTCATGCCTACATTCCTCTGTAGATCCATGGAAACGTTGCAGCAAAGAAGAACTAATACTTCATCTTCAGAGTTCCTATGTTGCCATTTAAAGATAAATAAGAGAAGTGAAGAAAAGTTTTCAGTACTGTGGACAGGAGGCTGGGTAGCAAAGGGAGATTGCTTCACCCAGCTGGATTTGAGGATTGAATGGAGCAAGGTACAGTTCATTGACTTGACGGGTTATTATTGAATCAATTACATGATCACAAAAACTTATCAGGAACATAGCAGCCAAGTAACCTTGTATGAAATGGAGGCCTGTGGCAATGACTGGCTGCTGGAAAAGGGCCATGCCAAATAGTGCAGCCAATCACAGCTGCTAGAATGGAAGGATATGTTGGAGATCATCCACGCTAAAGGGTTTAAGATGGCTCTGGTGGGAAAAAAAAATAACCAAACAGCTTTGAATGAAAACTGGAAAACGTGGGCACAGAGCACACTGAAATGACTGAGAGTGGGGGGAGATGATTCCATCCATTTCTATACTCAGGAAGTAGTGAACAGCCTGTACCAGTGATGGGCCAGGCAGATCTTGGATCTACCCTTAGAAAATGCATTGCATTTTATCAGTTTAATTGTTACTGGAAATGAAAGGAGTCAGGTTTTAATAAGAAAGTGGAGTGGGACATTTTTTCCAGTTTATGGGGTGTGTACCTATACAACTGATGCAAAAATACATCTGAGTGGAGATTACACCTTGATACTCATTTCAACAGATTAAGTTTCATGGATATATCTGGTGATACCAATACATTTGCCTATTTGACCAACTTAGCTGAAATTAAATTGGGGCCTTCTACCTAGTTGTTTAAATATGCTGGTGCTATTAGATAGAAGCAGAGGTGGTATTCAGCAGGTTCTGACCAGTTCTGGAGAACCGGTAGCAGAAATTTTGAGTAGTTCGGAGAACCAGCCAATACTACCTCTGACTGGCCCCACCCCCATCTATTCTCTGCCTCCCGAGTCCCAGCTGATCGGCTGGGTCTTCTTTTGTTGCCCTGCACAGGAGAATGGAGCTGGAAAGCAGGTTAGTGGGTTGAGGAGGGAATGGAGATTTTACAGTATCCTTCCCCTGCCACGCCCTCCAAGCCATGCCCACCAAGCCACACCACGCCCATCAAGCCATGCCCACAGAACCGGTAGTAAAAAAATTTAAATCCCACCACTGGATAGAAGCATTGATCAGTGGCATGACTGACAAGGTCCAGGAACAGAGATTTCTCTGCTATTAACCTTACCCCAGAAGTGAGGTGTGCCACAACTCTTATGGCTTTCAAAAAGAGTTTAAAAATTGGCTCTACCAATTGGTTGGGGGTGGGGAGGTCGAACAGTGATATGTGACCCTGGGGATCGTTGTGTTATGAGGTGTTCTCTACCATGTTAACTTTTAATACTGCAACCCTACCTTTTAAATGTTTTTTTTTCATTTATTCTATTAATACTTTTATACTATGATATGTTTTTTTATTGTAAGCCATTCAGAGTCACTTAGGTATGATGGGCCATGTAGAAATATGATGACCAAATGAGTGAAGTCAATAAATGATGCACACAGTCTGGAATGAACATCTGAAGATTAAAGCCTATTTACCACTCCTCAAAGAAAGGAGCAACATAGTCAGAAAATGTACTTGTGCATGTAGAAGATAATTATTTATATGCATACTCACTTCCAAGTTGTTTTTCTTTTCAGTTATGTTTGTCATTGGTTTATTTCTGTTTCAAATTCAGTACTTTATTTATTCAATACTTAATTCACATCTTTTCAGTTTGTAATTCCTTCTGAAGTCAGTCTATTTCCACCAGTAGAATGGCTTCCCCATTATGCCATGTACTTCTTAACTCAACATAAAATACCTTTCTATGTTCTCAGTGACCTGGCTTTCTTGACACCTACCAACATGGCTTGGGTGTGCCCCATTCAGTGGAATTTGCTTAATGTTCAATAAGTATATATTCAACTTATGTGTATGTAGCATATGATCTTACCTTCTGCTACAACAGACCTTATTTGCTGAACCCTACTCATGAATATTGTGTATTCATTTTGTACATTTATGTGTGTGTGTTTGTGTTTACACATGGTTAGGGCAGATGTCCTATATGTTCAATCAATGAAATGAGTCATTAGACATATTGTTGACTGCCAAGCAAATGCCTTTTGGCTATTAGGGAAAGCAATCTTGTTTATACCTTGGACAAGAGAACCATAGGAGTTTTGTGTAGGTTTCCCCTGTGCTGGGTCCCTTATCCTCACCTTATTGATATACTTTCTCAGTTTTTCTTTAAAAAAACCTGATGGTCACTATGAGGTAAAACAAGGTGAGGTTTCCAAAGTCCTTCTTCCATTCTGTTCACTGACTTGGTGCAGCAGTGAGGTGTCATACAAGAGACTTGCTGCCACCAAGTTGAGATGAGTGTCCTATCAGTCATTCCTCTTTCAAAATACAGTTGTTGTTATTGTTGATATTGATTCCTCCTGAGCAACAGCTAAACCTGAAGTTAATAATCAGCTAAGATCCCTGAAGAAGAGACCAGAATGGAATCACAAGGAATAATATCAAAATGCAATGGGAAAGTGCCCTTCATCTCTTATCCCTGCATGTCTTGCATTTTTCCCCCAATACTGATCCTGCCAAAGTAAATGGGATTTTTTTATAGAATAATATATTTTCTATTTGAAAAATCTATCCAAGGTTCTGGATTCTCTTCTTTTTTCCTTCCTTCCCTCCCTCCCTCCCTCCCTCTCTGTCTCTGTGTCTCTGTGTCTCTGTCTCTGTCTCTCTCTCTCTCTCTGTCTGTCTGTCTCTCTCTCTCAGGGGTGGGATTCAACCAGCTCGGACAGTTTCTATAGAACTGGTTGTTATGATTCTGCACAGTTCGGAGAACCGGCAAATCATGCCCTTGACTGGCCCCGCCCTTCTCTGCCCAGTCAGTCCTTATCGCATATGCGCAACGTTGCATGCATGCCTGACATTGCTGACTGTGTTTTTCCCCTTCACTCCTTAAGGTATTTTTCCCCTCCTGACAATCAGCTGTTCCTATGATCAGCTGTGCTGGGATTCCCTTCACTTACTTACTGCTTCACCCAGGAGGCTTCCCTGAGGCCCAGGAAGACAAAAAATGGAGGGGAGCATAGCACTGGTGCCAAAAAAGGGGAGTGACACCCACCCAGTCACATGGCCACACCACCTAGCCATGCCCACAGAACCGGTTGTTACAAAATTTGAATTCCACCCCTGCTCTCTCTCTGTAATTTCCTTCCACCCAGCTGAAAAAGGCCACATTGTTTGCTTAATTCAAGGCAAATTGTGCTAATGACTAGTTTCCTTATTTATCTGCCAAGGACGGGTGGCAATCACTCAACACTGCAGAATACAAATTAATGGGAGGCTTGTGAACCACAGAGGACCTTCATTTAAAATATTCTGAGCCCACAGGAAATGAACAGAGGATCGGGAATAAGTATTAAATTCTGCACAAAGGGAGCTCTAATGGAAGCAATGGCTCCTACATATGTTAACCTAGGACTTAAGCTATTTTCCATTTCTTTTTAATCTCTTGTTCTGGGACTCCCTATAAGGACCTGATTGTCTTTCTGTGAAAAATTACTTGGAGCTCAGCTCACTTTGAGTCCTCATGTACAAATTTGTACTCTGAAACGGCACTGAATTCCTCTGATAGCCTTTGTCTCTTTCTTGTGTTGTACCCTCTGTTCCTCAGAGGGAGGGACACCTTTTCTAGCTTGTTGATGATAAAGGGGGAGGGAGGAGAGAATTTTTTTGAAATCACGAGACTTCATTGTTACATTTTTTCCCCCTGTCCTAAATAAAACAATGGTATAAAAGAAAAGCTGTCATGCTTGCATGGTAGTAAACTGCAAGGGGTTTAAAGCTGACACAATGATTAGGGAAAGCCTTGGAAATCATTGACGAGCTGAAAAGAACATAATTTTGCTCAGTTTGAAACATGACTGATTTTAAGAATGTAGTAGGTTAGCTTATGTCGCTTTAAAAGGTCCAAAATGTCAAATAGATTATTCTGCTTTGTGCAGTATCAAATAGCTCCACCATTACTGAACCTCCATTTCATTTTGATTTATTACACTCATTTCAGGAATAGATATACTCGTTCAAATTCAAAGCATTGTAGTCATATCAGTGATGGTAGAAACTGAGAAATCCTTTAAAAAGACTCGGAGACCTAGATGAATTCCAGATTAAAATTCAATGAAATTTAATTAAACAGATTAAAAAATATTTTAAGAATATTCTTCAGAGTTACTTTTAAAATATAATAACTATGAGTTGTTAGCAAAGATACTTTTTTGTTTAAAAACTGTTGATATCATAAGCCTGGTGTGTGTGTGTGTTATTAATTTAAAGAAAGCAACTGTGTATTAATTTAAAGAAAGCAATTTTATACTATTGTAAAAAACACAATTGATGCTTTATTTCTTTCTGAATCATTGAACGCATATCATCTGTCCCCAGATACTTGTTATCTGTCATCAGTTCTGCCTTTGTCACATTGCTTTAAATAGATCTTTTAATGAAGTCACATAATGCCCTTGTTCTGAGGTACTTTACAAATTGGGTCATATAGCACATAATTTCCATAAGTATTGTCTGTTCATTAAAGCAGCTGTTTAGATATGAAGTTCTCCCTTAACAACATGAAATCTAAAGTCAGTAGTTATCAGACTACTAACTTCTAAAGGTTAAAAGCTGAAACAAAATCTGGATGGAAAACATTCCCTTGTAAGAATTCATTAAAGCTGAAATATTTGTGATCTTTGTAGATATAGATTCATCCCAGCATCTGAATATTTTTTCCAAGGCCTTCATGACTGCTCTGTGGCATATTTCTTGACTGCTAGCTCCTTGAATATTGATACTTGAGCCAAAAAGATCTAATCTACCACTTCAATATCCTCATTGTACATTCTAAGGATGGTTGCTGAACTTATTGCCATTAGTTTGGTTTTCGTCTTCATTTGATCTGGGGGTTTTTTACAGTGCCCTTTGACTTTCATTACTAATAGGAATACATTGTATTGGTACAGGAAGTCCTCAAGATTCCACTCTAATGGAGCCTGACCATAAGGGACATAAGTCAAAACTGTTATAAAATTAATTTGATTTATTTTTATAACACCTTTTACCACACTCATTAAACAAATCAACCAGGTCATTAAGTAAATGAAGATTGGGCTTGCTGTTTGCTTCAGTTTGTTAAATGATGTCCATGATTATTTAAGCGAACCAAGATGTTAGAGCATATGCAGGGCTGCCCTACTGGATCAACAATCAGCTTTTCTGGCAAGGCAAGGCTGCAGCACCTCCAGGCAGGTGTCCAGACTTAAATTAAGGTGGAGGGTGAATTTGCAGGGCTTCTTGGTGTGGAACATCTATCAGTTGTTGTACAAGCAATCTACAGTAGTGCACACTAATCGTCAAAGCAAAGGCAAACGAGCAGAGTAGAGTAGAATGCAAAGGGAATTTATAACACTGAATCTGCTTTCTGTAGATGCTGAGTAGCATTTCTGCAAGCAATTCCAAGGCAAAAGCACAACAGTTTGTAAAGTACATACAAACAAGCACAGTACTATAATGAAGAAGAAAAATTTAAGTACTTATAAAGGCAACTATAGTCCTGCAATCATCAAGACAACAGCAGTGAGAGATTCATTCCTCCAGTCCTCCTCCTGGCAGCAATGAGGAGGGGGGGAAATTGAGTGTTGGCTGCAAAGTCCCCTGATCTTGATCATGATGGGGGGGATCCACACCAAATAAATGGGCCTCAGAAATTATTGTCATGACCATGGGTGACAAAGGCCAGTCACAGGACTAAAAAAACCTGGTCATTCTGTGGTTACAATGCACTATTGCAGGAAAACTCTGCCCAGTCTGGTGTTCAATTCTGACAGATTCAAAGTTGATTCAGTCTTCCATCTTTCCGAGGTCGGTAAAAAGAGGAGCCAGTTTGTTGGGGGCAAGATGCTGAGATTGTCAACTGCTGTAAAGCACTATGGAGCAGTATGTAAGTCTAAGTGCTATTGCTATTGCTAAAAATGGCAGGAGTAATTGAATCCAGGTCACATGACTGCAGGGGCCTCTTATTGGTCCCAATTTTGAACCCGTGCTGTAAGTACATTTGGAGGTATAACTTCAAACAGTTGTTAAATAGCCATTCAAATGTACAGGTATACTACTTATGCATATACCTCATATACAGATAGCTAGATATTTTTTTAAATATATATGGAATAAGACCACCACATTGGGTAGCATGACTGGTAGAAGAAATTCCTCATCATTGCTTCCAAAACCATATTTTCAGATAAAAGAAAGTTATTTTCTGGAGTTTTAAGTTCCTTTTCCTGAAAATTTAAATTCCAGAACAAGGTAGGAGCAAAAGAATCAATCTATGTTCTTTTGAAATTATCAATAATTTACTTATAAAGTGATTTGGGCTCAATGGTATATGTTCCTCTGTACAGTGCCCTCTATATCCTGTCTGCTAAGAAACCTATATTTGAGAGAGGCATATAGATGCAAAGGAAGGAGAAGGTAAAAAAAATCACTAATGTAGGTTTTCCCCAAACTGATGTTCTCTACATTTATTGGACTTTAATTCCCATAATTACCTTATAAGTTGGTCCAACCTATTTGGCCAGTCTGGAGGGTACCAGGCAAAGTTTTCATGTAAGATTTGTTTGCACTAGTTAGATGCTATGTTCTAATTGGTGTACTTGCATTAATAATGAATAAATTATCTTTATACAAAAATAAGGAGGTGTTATTTAAATGGATGTCAGTGAAAACTATGAGTTGCTATACTAATTAAAATCACCTACTGTTGATGTTATTTTCATGTCTAAAAAAGAATAGAGATCAAGAATAAATGTTTACAGCCTTGTCCTCATGCATCTCCAGTGCTTTGCATGATTGTTTTTTTCTGCCATTCATTTATATGTCTGAAAGTCTATGCCAATTTCCCCAATAGTTTCTCAAGACCATCTCATTAAAATCAGCAATTATTAAACACCTGTTTCTGGAGAATTTAGCAAGACTTGCTGAGATCATAAAACTTAATTACTGTAACCATATATGCTTTTCCATTTTCTTGAACCAGTTTGATAGAACCTTATTTCTCATAACAGACATGAATCTTAATGGAGTTCCATAACACATGGAATTTTGGCTACCCATGTAGTAATTTGTTTCACTAATTGAGATGTCATTTTTAAATTAGCTGATATCTGCTTAGTGCAGGGAAATTCTTAGAAACAAAACAAAATGCTAATAGTGTGCTTTTATGTTCATATCCATTGAAGCTTCCACATCTTCTTGCAGAGTCACAATGCTAGTAATTTTAATTATATTTATGTTTGTTGAATTGATGAGCTATGTCAGATGTTAATCTATCATAAAACAATTAGTATTAGTTTATGCCTGAATTTCTGAATGATTGAACCCAAGGCTGAAAAGGATATTTCTACTACCTCCTCCCTCTAGCTATTTGGCCAGAAGGCTGAAGACTTGCTTTGAGAGAAGAGGGCAAGGCTATCTGCTTGGCCCCATCTACCATCCATTTCAAAGTCTCACCTATTTAGGTAAATTCCTGAGGAGTGTGGGAACATGAACTAAGGTTTGTCTGTACAAATAATAAATGACATCTTAACTGCTGTGCAGTGGTCTTCTGGTCTTTCATTTAATGACTTAATGGCTTTCATGTAGGTGCAGATGTTCTGGGACATTTCTTTGAAGATGAGTTCATGGGATGTGTTTGCTATCAAAGACCAAGGGCCTTGGTGGCTCAGGCTGTTAATTGCCTGCACTTAAGTTCCAGCTGCCTACAACTGCTGTAGGCTCGAATCCCACCAGGCTCAAGATTAACTCAGCCTTCCATCCTCTCGGGGTAGGTAAATTGAGGACCCAAGATTGTTGGGGGCAATTAGCTGACCTTGTAAAAATGCCACTTAGTAATAAGCAGGCATATACAATGGAATGAAGGCTATTGCTGAGCACACTGGGTTGTATCCCAAAAATTGTAAGCCGCCCTGAGTCTCCGGAGAAGGGCGGCATATAAATGTAATTAAAAAAAAAGACCCCATTGATAATACATCAATTTTACTGAAGTTTCAAAGCTCACAAGTTATTAACCAAAATAATATAGTAATCTACAAAAACATATTTAGAGACTTAAAAATAATTTTAATGAGCATATAATATAATAATATAACAATAATTTTAATGTGTCTTTATTAGACTATGATAAAACAATGTAATGATGTAATGACATAACATGAGTACATGAATTTGGAAGACTTTAATGAACTGAAAGCGTAGGTAGGTAGTTAATGTTCGGTTGAGTTTAATGAGGTATAATTCCTTGCAACTGGAACACTATTGCAAAGTTTAAATCCTATACTTTTACCTATTTAACTCATTGGGCTGATTTGTGAGTACAATACATACACATAGAGTTGCACTACACAGTCAAACTAGTACATTTTTAGATATTTCAGATGTCTTCCCGATGATGGCATGCACCTGGTCTTCATGCAAGATTGGTAATCTGGTAATCTGATGTCACATCTGGTGCCTTGAAATTATGTTCAAAGTTCAAGATATCCCAGTGGTATAATCTCCCTGAACTGGGAGTGTCATTTCAAGTCAGCGAATTATGCTTCAGAAATAGTGTTGTATTGCTGCTATGAGCTTGAAGGGGCAATTTGGGCTCTCACAGGAAAAAAAAATGAACTGAAAAAAGATTTATGTGACAGATAACTTCCTGAAATGAAAAGAGAAAGTCAAGTAATCAGTCTGAGCAAAGTAGAGCACACCTTTTTTTATTAATGTTATCAAATCAGGCATATACACTGGCTGAAAAAGATAGCCATGTAGCATGTGTGTTTTTATTAATGTTGCCTCCATTCCTCAACAGTGAAAATTAGACATATTGAAATAGAGTATGTCTTTGCACACACACCCATATTTTGTTGCACAAAAGGTAATATGCTGGAATATTGATTTAACACTAAAGGGCCATATGCTTTTTAATTGCCTCTCTCTGCTTTCTTATTTATCATTCTGATAAATAAAGAAGGCTGTTTTGCATTGTTGTTTGCTGGATGTTTTGATCATTTTATTGTGTTCAAGTAGAACAGTAAGTATTGTTAATTTAAGACAGAAACAACTACTATGCTTTTCCACTGAACTTCTTCCTTTAATTTCGTCCATAGTCATCACTGGTGAGGTAAGTCATCAGTTTCAATCTGATTTTTAAGCAACAATAACAAAAAGAAGTCAGGAAAATGATAAAGGAAGCAAAGGAAAAGAGAGCATGTGAATCTATTAGATAACATGACATTCAAAACATATAAGCTTCAGCATTCTGCTTTTTAAAAACGTTTAAACCATTTCTTCACATCTGTATTTATACATGTGCATACTCAATTGTCCTAACTACAAACAAACACTAAAACTAAATTCTAAGTATGTGGAGAAGAAGTATAAGATAGCAGGATGCAATATAACTACAGACATCTGAAAACATAAGCTAGCAACGAATACATTGCAGCATTAATTATTCCTTTTTGTATTACATCCTTCTGAAATGTGCTAAATATTAAATAAATGAAACATGAGAAGCATGGTTCCAACACTCCATTCACTTAAACAGGGATAAGAATGTCCTCCAGATGTTTGAGAACTACAGCTCCAGCAGAGCAATGGTTAGGGATTCAAAAATTGCAGTTTGCAACAGTTGTAGGGCTAACCTAAAGATGACATAAAGCATCACAAATAATTCATTGCAGATCACAATGGAGAAGTTTCCTCCATTGGAAGATTATGCCAATCCATAGAATCCAACTCAAAGAATTTAGAGAAGATGATTATTTGGACATTATATCCTCAATTATCATTTGAAGCTTGAGGATTCAACAATATCAGGAAGTATTATTTTTATGCATGGTTGTTCCATGGTTTACTTGAGCCTCATGACAGATTGTTCATATGATCTGTATTACCCCAAAGTCTAAATATAGCAATCTGATTGCTGTAGCCCTACCACAAATAGTGTTTTAATTTGGGCATGAAGGAAATAACCATCATTACTTTCTTCACCTCCCTTGCACCTCCTGTACTTTTACTTTCTTGTTTTGTAAAATAAACTATAATCCTTTTAAGGAATTTTATCCGTAAACATTACCTTCCTAATTCAACTTTCTTATTTTAGCATCACATACCAAAAAAATGTTATATAATGATGCCATCTTCCTGAAAGTCAGCTGCTAGTACCAACACACTTTTTATTGAAGTTAATGTTGTAGATCTTGGGGAATCATTTAACTGATTTAACTACCCAATGAAAATATGCATTACTGTGATGGAACATGGAGTGTGTGGGGATCTTGGCAATAACCCCCACAGTTTCCCAGGGAGGAACCAGCATATTCCAGAGGGAAGTGCAAAATAAGAGACTGCATAACCCTGAACTAGATGGCGGATGGAGGAAAAGGTTCAGGGTAGCCACATCCTAGTATCTCTGATGATATATCTATTAGGTTAGAAGTTTATAGTTGTTGTCTGGTGAGATTCTGACTACTAGGTCTAAGCAAAGAAAGAACTGGACTCAATTGGATTTCACCATGTCATCTTTGGTGAAAGGGGAAAATAGATGGAGAAACATTGGATGTCTTTATTACAGAAACTCAATTATTTCTTCAAAGATATAAAATCAGCTTACTGTATTTAGTGGAATCTACTAACCAATAAAACTAATATGGAAGGTTGCATCTGATGAAATCCAGTAGCCTATTACATGTTGGCTGGGAAATTCTGGGAATGGAAGTCCACAGATCTTAAAGTTTTGGTGGTTGAGAAAAACTGGTCTATTAGATAGTTTGGTTAAACTTTATAATACCATGACCTTCATTCTTGGTTTTGCTATAATACAAATTAACTCAGATAATTTTCTGGAAAGCCTATTAGATTTAGTTTAGTTATTTAGGTTTAGATTTTTGATGACTGCCATTTACAGACAGAAAGCTTTTTTCTGTCTGTGGACAAATATTCATGTTATTAGTAATATCTTTCCAAATCTCCTACAGGGAATTTTCCATCAACATTCTTACTATTATGATAGATAGATGGTAGGGGTTTTCTTTATGCCCAGCTTGTGTCCTTTCCCTGACCCTCCTTTCAAATATTGTAATGGTTAATAAGCAAAACAATAATATGAAGATTTCTGTAATAAATAAGAAGGCACTCCACATAAGCTTTTCAAATCTGTAATTTTATTTGAAGAGTTAAATAAAATAAGGGAATTCTGTAGCACATTCTGATGATTTATACAAATCATTTATCCACCATTACCAACCACTCTAATGACTTCCTCTATCTGCCCCATTTTCATTTCAAAAATTGTTATGCAGATGGCTTATCTCTGTTCATAAAATTCCAAAGGGGGTTTCTTTGATATGAAAGAATTATAAAGAGTCACTTCCTTGCATACAATTTATGAAGTAATTTACATGCTATCCCATTCTTGACAACCACAAAGAAGGGTTTTAAAATGGCATTTTGATGAACACCCTAACAGTAGGTGGTCTGACAACAGGCGTTGTCAGGGAAGTGTGTGCTGTTTTGCAGTGCACAAATGGCTTCCAAGAGATGTGAATTATTATTCTCATAAGGCTTTGACATGGCAGTTAATGGGGACTAGTTGGGAAAGGTACAGTGCTGAACTTCTAATTTTTTCTATTTTGTTATGCATGAACTTTTTTTTTCATTATAGAAAGAAAGGGAGTACACCTGGGTAGAGGCTGAATGCTTAGCTATTATCTAGATTTTATTTGCCAAGATTTTGTGGAAAATTTATAAACCACAAAATTTCATTAGACTGAAGAGTTCTCACCAATAAAAGAGGTATTTAGGACATTCTGTTCAGTGTAACCCATTTCATCTTAATAATTTTTATTTTGACATCAAAGTAGGCAGTATTGTTATTCAATTTGCCTCTCTCATGGAGACATATACTTATCTTTTCAGGCCAGTATTAGGAAGATTTCATAATCTTTCAAATTGAAAAAGAAGGAGTAGATATGCAGGTTTGTCAACTGTGCATATATTGTCCATCTGGAGACTGCTGAGGATATGGTAATGACTTACCAAGAGGCAAGGACAAAATTATATGTGCCTTGAATGCATCTTGCAGAGGTACACTGAGGAGAATTAAAGATAAAGCGTTATGTAAAAGTATGGAGCTTGGACTAGAAGTTTAACACACCTGTTTTATTCCTTCTTTGTTACAAAATAACCACACAGTTTAAAACCAGTGAATTGCAGTCAAATTTCAATGGGAAATTTTAATAACTACAAATACAGAGATCGCATATCTCTGAACTTGGTAAATGAAATCAATCAAATCATTCAAGATGAACTGAACCCCAAGGGATTTCAGTGGATCTATTTCAAGCTTGACTGCATTGGATCCAAACCAGACCTACTTCTAAAGTTCATTTAATTCCTCCTCAAAAAAAGGAGCATTTACCGTCATGCATTAAACAGAAGTGAAATATGAGAAAAAGGAGTTGGAGGGAAGGGAAAATATTGGGAAGTTCAGGAATGCTAAAAAAAGACATAATTTGATTCATTTCCCCCCACTTCCAAATGCAGGAAAGAAATTTTGGACCAGCTGTAGATAACCACCGCCTAGTGTTTATTCGTGGACTTATTTATAGCCACCTTTCAAATTGAAAGGTTCCAACTGTGTCTTTAAAAGATCCAAACATTATGTGCCTTGGATTTACAAGTTAAAAGAGACATAGCAAAAAGCAAGAGGAGGAGGAGGAGGAGGAGGAGGAGGAGGAGGAGGAGGAGGAGGAGGAGGAGGAGGACTAGCCTGCCTAGTCATAATAACCAGAAAAAAACCTTAGAAAATAAGCTTATCTACATGCTACTAAAACTCGCATCATTACTAGTAAGTGGGTGACATAGTGCATCATAGAACAACAATTTTTGAAGGAATTTCAAATGTGCTAATGTCCAGAATGCATCCAAAATCCAAGATCCATTATTCCTGAGGGGAAAAAAATTGGAAAGGTTGTGCTGCTGTGGTTAGGCAGTTGCTGCAGTCACATGATGCTCAGGGAAGGAGGGAGGGAGGGAGGGAGGAAGGAAGGAAGGAAGGAAGGAAGGAAGGAAGGAAGGAAGGAAGGAAGGAAGGAAGGAAGGAAGGAACAATTTCTGATGCTCCCTGCCAGCTTCTCATGAGGAAATCTGTGATGAAGCTGGCAAGCAACCAGAAGATGCTCCTGCTTCCACTACTTTTTTGTCCATCGTGGTCATTCTGTTTCTGTGTTTAAGTAAGGAAATTTCTTTGAAATGATGACCCAGTGTTTCAAAACAGCATTGATCATTTTCAAATCCAACTCCCTGATTTTCTGACTACATTCTTTGCTATTCATCACTTACTGTCATCCCTTCGAAGAAGGTGAGGGTAAGAAACAGGCACAGCAGGGCTTTCAAAAATCTGCCAATTTTATAGGCAGAATAACAGAATCTAGAAAACCTGTCAAGATTTTCTCTCAACACCATCTTATACCAAGGAAATAAAGATGAGGTTATTTTGAGTTTCTTTATCATGCTTTCCCCTTTCTCAGGACTACATAATCCTTCTGAAAATCCCTTCCTTGGCATTGACTTATTTCTCCTTCATTTCTATGGCCAAGTCTACATTCTTTAAGACTTACACCACAGAAAGTAAGTCCTGGGTTCTTGGCTAAATGCTTTGCCATTGATCTTGGCTCTAATGTTGATTTCTTTATAAGCCAACTGGCTTAAATGTGTATATCAATAACATGACCTCTACAGGAAGCAATTTAGAAATTGCTTTTGAACTATTTTGTGATTAATGCTCCAAAATGCTTTCAATTAGCCTTTAGAAGTCCCCAGAGGTATAGATTATTCTGTGATGCCACTTTAAAAAGATAAGTGGCCCTCAGTTAATTAAACAGTCCCCTGTGTGCAACTCACATGGGTTGCTTGTGGGTTTTTTGTTTTTGTTTTGCTTTACTGAATCAAAATGGAATAGCTTCATGTGACTCCATTCAGAGTATAACTCACTTCCTTTGAAGGGCATGCAATGCTATCAATATTTGGATCAGAAATGCTTGGATCCCTAGGCATGTTTGCTAATAATATTGAAACATGGGAGGGAATCAATGGGTGGGAATCTTGGAGGGTTTGACAATTGGTCCTCTTTCCTTGTTTTCAATAGGATTGCATCTATTGTTGGCAGTGCAGTTTGCTGAATGTCACTGTGCCTTTTGCTTAAAAAACATAGACCTGAATGGATATGGACAGTGATGATCTAAAGAATAAAACAGCATTCAGGGTCATCTAGAAGAGTTTAATTATTTTATTTATTTATTAAATAAATTCCAATTCCAAATGTGGAAGTTTACTAGGTGATTTTAGCTCAATCACTGATATTTTAAAATGAGATTTAAAGAAGGGGCATTGATTTATAAATTGTTTGCATTTCATGTAATGTTTATTGGTACCTATGTAATTCATCAACAGAAGCATATGATACGTGTATTTTTGTAAACCTAAATAATTCAAAACTTATTAATTTTCTAGTCTTGTGTCACTAGACATTTGGACTGCCAATTTAAAATGAATGTGAAATGGGATGGAGAAAATAAGCTGCTGAAGAAGTTATCCAATGGCAATTGCAAATGAAGGCTGCCCTCTCTTTTCTTATAGAGTTAGAGATTTTGTGGCTATTTGAGTTGTCACCGGCTAGAATCTTCTTGAAGGAACATTCGTCCTTAAATAAATAAAGGCCTTGGTTGGTTGTCTTTGTGATTCATGAGTTGGTCAGTCCATATTTTTGGAATCAGCCTACCTACTAGTCCCAAAAATCAGGCCAGTTCTTGAAATCAGCACATGTTTAGGAATTCAATATTGCCTTCAGCAGGAAATGTTTATTTGCATACCATTTATTACTGTTTTTGCTTTTTCTTGTTATATAACTTATCTTTTTTGTAGGTTTTCTTCTACTACCAGCCTTGCTAGTTTTGGCTGTATTATTACTTCTATAGACAATGATTAATCAAGGCATAATCAATATCTTATTACTATCTTTTACTTCAAATTACCTCATAGAATTCTTGTACTGGAAAATTGCTCTAGAGCAAAGGCAACATCGAAATCTAATTAATATTTTTTTTTAATTCATATTTATATCCCGCCCTTCTCCGGAGACTCAGGGCGGTTTACAATTTTTGGGATACAACCCAATGCGCTCAGCAATAGCCTTCCTTCCATTGTATATGCCTGCTTATTACTAAGCGACATTTTTACAAAGTCAGCTTATTGCCCCCAACAATCTTGGGTCCTCAGTTTACCTACCCCGAGAGGATGGAAGGCTGAGTCAACCTTGAGCCTGGTGGGATTCGAGCCTGCAATAATTACAGGCAGCTGGAACTAAGTGCTAGGCATTTAACAGCCTGCACCACCAAGGCCATCTTTTTATGATGCCTGTTGATTGCATTATTCCCACAAATATTTCCATACAAGGTCCCTTAGCCCATCTGACTTTTGTTTTTGTTTTGTTTTGTTGTCTAAAAGAGGCAAATTAGAATCTATACTGGAAGATTAGATTAGCACCGATGATATTATCTAGATTGGGGTAACAAAATGTTTGCAAGAAAATAACCAAGCTCAGATAGTACCAAGGACCCTTAAATTAGAAGGTAGCATAATTTTAAAAGATATGTCAGTCCCTGATGTCATTGTTTCTGAAATGTTCTGTAGGCTCTCACTAGGCACCAATTCCATGCTTAGAATTTTTTTTTTAAATGGTGGCCAGATGATCCCTAATATTTTGGAGTGTGTCTATCTATTCAGAAAAGAGTCGGTCAGAAAAACATTAGGATGGTGGAAAACATTATAAGGGATTAATGGAGTGGCAGACAACAATCTCGCCAATTTTCTTTCTGGCAGTATTTTGTGACTAGACAACCCCTTTTCAAGAGCCATTTTGAGAGAAAGACCATAACATGCTTTAAACGCTCTCAAGGTGCCCACCATAGATGTCCATTCTAACCAGGTTGATGCCAAAAAAAATACGTATATCCTGACCTGACAAAATAAAAGTATCCACATTTATTTACTTGATCATGACATTGCACATCAAGGCAAGGTTTGCATGATGAGGTCATGACACACATTTTGTAACTTACCCTCTTTTCCCCCAGGTGCCATAACAATCTGAGCTAACAAAATGAGATCTTCTATTTAAAATCTCTAAACTGGGCTGGTGGGCCCCTGGCACCCACCAGCCCAGTTTAGAAATTTTAAATAGAAGATCTCATTTTGTTAGCTCAGATTGTTATGCTTAGGGGTAAATAGGAAATGACATTATTTGAGCCCTGCAAGCTGAAGAGCTTTCCTGGAGTAGTATTTAGAGGTTTACCACTCTTGGAGATCTTCTCTGGATATATACCAAATGCAGATTATTTTGCAATTGTTCCTTGGCATATAAACATAGACAGACACTGATGTATTTCACATGTCCACTATACATTTATTTGTTACTTCCATCTTTCTTTTGTTAACTACGTTATCGTCATGACTAGAAACAGCTAAGTTGGGCTTATGTGCCTTGCTAGTTCCCTGGCCTTGCTGGTCTTTTCAACTCTCGTTCTGCAATTAATAAGTCATCATTTTTACCTGTTTTGATCACATTTTTTATCTCTTTCCCTTACCCAAACACCAACTAGAAAGAGAGAAAACCAAAGAAAAACCAAGTTTTCTCCAGTTGAAAGTGACACTGACACTTAGGATAATTCTTTCAATACATTAAACAATTTCCAGTTCCTGAAATTTACAGTGTCTTCTTACCATTTTGTCAACAGCTCCTCCCACTGGAAACATGCAAGAATGAGCAAGTGACAGAATAAGAAAGCATGAAATGCAGAATGTCTGAGAGAGGGAGTGAATGAGAGAGTTCAAGAGGCAAATAGACTGAGAATAATCAAGAAAGCAAATTATATCAGTGATAGTGTAAGAGATGGAGTAAGAAAGAAGAAAGTGATAGTGAGCAATGGAAAAAGAGGAGAAAGTAGCATGCAAGAGAGAATTATCGAAGGATATGCATAGAGATGTATAGATGTGTAGAATGAGAAAAACTGAACAAGAGAGAGGGGGGGGAAACATAGCTCATAGTGAGTACATTATGTACACCTGTGATATGGGTGGGAGCTTCCCAGTAAAACAGAAGTAGAAAATCCCCAACCACCCCAGAGATCAAATTATGGCGGAATGTTTTTCCAGCTAGTAGAGGATGGAAGAAACAAAGCCAGGGGAATCTGCCAATCATATCCTTAACTTCAACACCACTTGGAAACTTAATTACCAAAGCAAAATAGAAATTGTCATAGACTAAAAAAAACATATTAAACCAACTGTATAGATGTGCCCTATAACTACTTTTATTGCCAGCCAATGTGCTCTGGGGTTGAGGGTTATAGTTCAACCTGAAATCCCTCAAAAGTCTTTGTCCTAACCTTTATATTTGTCACTTAGCCATTTTTTCTTTCACATGATGGTTTCTACTGTTGTTTTGTTCTCTTTGTCAGAAATTATTCATATAAATTCCACTGTTTCATTTCTGCTCATTATGAATTTATGCTTTCCTCCAACACCTATGTTCTGCTCTCTGCCAAGCAAGTCTTTCCTTTACAAATTTCAATCTTCTTTTTCCAAAAATCAATTTTCAGCTCTCTTCTGAGATCTTTGGGCATAGCAAAAGTGGTTTGCTAGTTTATTTTGTTGTTAAATGTGTTCTTACTTGCATGTTGCTTTCTTTTTTATTATTATTATTTCCTAATTTCCCCTATTTTATTCTGTTAGTGATATTTGTTTTGATTTTTCTTCAGTTTAATTTATCACTTTTCTCATTGATTTAATTTTCACTGCCATTTAATTGTTGTTTTTTCTGTACATAACATTATTCTTCAGATTTTATGATCTGTTGCTTTAAAGATGATATCATTTCCTTATGTTCTGAGGGTGGGTGGGGGGATGAATTCCCATTATTTCTCCTTACTTCCTCAAAGCAAAGCCTTCAGATCACAAGAAAAGCTGTTGTGTTGGTAAGTAATGGTCATGCTCAGAACCCTTGTAAGATTCTAAGAACTCTGGTAGGAGGATATCCATTTTGAACAACAGTTCCTTCCCTCTAATGCCTGCTTAGAGTTCAGATTACATCAGCATGGGATAGCATCTAATTTTTAGAATAGGAACACTGGTGGATATCAGAATGCAGGTACCTAAAGATACCAGTTCTGCCATTTATAACATGACACACTATACAAACAATAAATACATCACTGTATTTATGTAGAATACAGAAATGCTGTAGAAACTGAACTGTAATCCTGCTGAGATCATCTAAATCTTATGGAATGCAGTAAAAGTAATACCACTTGGTATATAGTAGTGGTGGCTAACCTTTTGGGCTGCTGTGCCAAAAATTGCACATGCGCTCATGCACGCACGCTCGTGTGCCAGCACCCAGAAGGCAATGCCTGTGGGGGCTACCCATGGGCATGCCATAGGTTCGCCATCATGGGTATATAAGTTTTCCAAATAAATTATCCTGAATTTTTGATATAGATACAGATCAACAAAAGACATTGCTGGGGTAAAATATGTTTCACCATTCTCTGTATTAATGATTACGATTCATTGGCTTTCATTCTAAAAACTCTGTAAATTCTCATTACTATTTAAAGAGATGCAACTGCATTAACTTGTGGGATATGTGTCATCAAAGGCAGATAACTGTTTTAATGATTGTTTTCAAGATGGAAATCTCAAACCCCAGTGTTTCCTGATTTTGTATAAAAGAGTTTTATGAACTAATGAGGAAGGGGGAATCAAGAAAAACAGAAAGCAAATGATAGGCCTCTATGAAAATCTTTCTAGTACAGTATGATCAAATGGATCTAATGGTCTCAACAGTAGACATGTGTTTCTTTCCCTTTCCTGTCAATCATTATTTTCTTAGTTTTTCAGAATCGTATTTATGCAGATAACATTTAGTTTTACCAGTCCTATGCAAAACCCTATCATAGTGGGGGGGAACTACATTGAACTGTGTAATTGATATCTTGTCAAAGAAGGCTATAAAGCACTGGTGTCAAACTCAATCTCTTCACGGCCGGATCATGAGGTATCCAGGGGTGGGATGCTACCAGTTCTCTCCGGTTCTAAAGAACCGGTAGCTCTGAAGAGCAGCAGACATCAAACTGGTTTTGTGTTTGTTGCTGTTTGGCCCACCCACCCAACCGGGTTCTTACCTGTCCTTTGTTTCCCGCTTTTTCAACCTCAGCTGCTTTGTGCGGCACAGCTGAGGTTGAAAAAGCAGGAAAAAAGAGGCTCTTCAAACGTTGTGCACCTGCGTGCAGCACTTGTCAGCTGTCCGGGTGGCACAGCTTAAGGTTTTTTCACATGCACACAAAATGTAGTCACCAAACCGGTATTAACACCATTTGAATCCCACCCCTGGACATATTGCAATGTTTTTTGGTTTTGTGGACCCAGGGTGGGCGTGGCCTGCACATGACATATCCAGCTCGCTTACCACCAGTTTGACAGGCCTGCTATAAAGTGTGTTTAGGTCATTTTCCCCACAGGATCTGGTGTTTTACAGGTAATCCTCAAGTTACAGCAGTTCATTTAGTGACCATTCAAAGTTACAACTTCACTGAAAAAAGTGAGTTATGACCATTTTCACACTTATGACCATTGTGGCCTCTCTATGGACACATGAACAAAATTCAGATGATTGGCAACTGGCTCATATTTATGACAGTTGCAATGTGAGATCATGTGATCACCTTTGCGACCTTCTGACAAGCGAAGTCAATGGCGAAGCCTGATTCACTTAACAACCGTGTTACTAACTGAACAACTGCAATGAAGCACTTAATAATTGTGGCAAGAAAGGTCATAAAATGAACCAAAATTCACTTAACAAGTGTCTCATTTAGCAACAGAAATTTGGGGCTTAATTGTGGTTGTAAGTGTAATTGGTTTTAAATTTCTTTTTGTTGTTATTATTGTTGAATGCTATAAATTATTATTATTGTTGTTGTTGTTGGTGGTTAATCTTTGGTGACATTCACAGCTTTGGGGCTGGTTGGTAGCTCAACAGCTCGAGTCCTAACCAAGGATGTAGGAACTGTTAAGGTAGCGTCGGAGGATATAAGCTGTTCCAAGTAGGGTGGTTTTTTGTAGAATCAGGGTATTCAAGTCTGATAAGTTCAGAGTTTCCAAATAGCAAGGTAGCCCTTTAGGTATTGCTCCAAGGGCTCCAATTACAATTGGGATAACACACAATTTCTTTTTCCAAAGTTGCTCAACTTCAATTTGTAAGTCCCGGTACTTTGTGATTTTTTCTTGCTGCTTGTCTTCAATTTGTGCTTCACCAAGTATTGCAATGTCAATGAACCAACCCTTTTTCTTTTCAACTATTGTTATGTCAGGTGTGTTGTGGGCCAAGTACCTGTCAGTCTGAATTCTGAAGTCCCACAAGATCTTGACTTTTTCATTTTCCAGAACCTTCTCAACTTGATGTTCCCAGTAGTTGTTACTCTACTCAAATCCAAACTTTTGGCACAGTTTCCAGTGAATTATTTTAGCAACTCAGTTATGGCGTTCTAGATAGTCAGCTTGTGAAATTTTGCTGCACCCACTGATTAAATGGTCAACTGTTTCATCTTTCTCATTACAGAGGCGGCATTTGCTGTTGGTGGTTGACATGCTGAATCTTTGCCTTCATGCAATTTGTGGCTAAGGCTTGTTCTTGAGCAGCCAAAATAAAGCCTTGATTCTTTTTTCCAGTATTCTTGATTTTAGCCAGTTCCAAGTAAGCTTTTGGTCAGTTTTGCCTTCAATACTTTTCAGTTTTTTATATTATTATTATTAAACAATTTTCTTTATTTCCTTTCTGTAATATATAACATAATAAAATATGGTTCCTTTGATAACATGATAGTATCAAATTCTCTACAGGTATTTTTATAGACTGCGATTACTGAGCAATCTTAAAAATGGTACAAAACCAATTGATTAGGAGTATAAGTAGGTATAAAAAGACATAAGATGCCTGGAAGTTTTGTGTTAGCCTTTCACACCCACTGAAAATTCTTTTTCTGCCAAATAAACACTTTCCTGTAAAATTTTTGCATATCGCTGGGATCTGCAGTAATAATGAGTCCAGTTAACAATTTTCTCCTAAATTGATCATTTAACATTCTTTATGTTTTGCTTTTGTAAGGTTTCCTAATTTCTGAAAATAAACAGAAATGCTGTGAATTCTATTACTTAATGCGTATTGCCACCATGATTTAGATTAAGTTTAAAAGGTTAATGGATTGCATTTTTTCATATCTTGGCAATGAACGCAAAATTTACTTATTAACTTTGAAGATAAAAGCATCTATGTGAAAAGAATACATAACAAATATACTATGACATGTTAACATGTTTTAAAGACAAACCTAGGATCTGGATACATCTACTAGTTTTAATAGGATTTTAAAATATTTAAATTATTACTTTGTTGAAAGAAACAACTTAGCTGGTATAGAAAAGAAAAAAACTATTATTTGTTTCTTGTTGACTTTTGCCAATGTCAAAAAATAAAGAGAATGTATGTGTGTGTGTGTGTGTGTATATATATACGTATTACACACACACACACACCAGTGGTGGGATTTAAAAATTTTTACTACTGGTTCTGTGGGTGTGGCTTGGTGGGTGTGGCAGGGTGTGGATAGTGTAAAATCTCCAGTCAGAGGTGGTATTTGCTGGTTCTCCAAACTACTCAAAATTTCCGCTACTGGTTCTCCAGAACTGGTCAGAACCTGCTGAATACCACCTCTGACACACACACAAAATATGGTTGGGACTATAGGAACAGAATCATACAGATAGTAATTAAACAAAAGCAAAGAAAAACAGTAAAAAAAATATTTTGATCCTAAGGGAAAAAAGATAAATGACAATAATAGTAATGAGCTCTAAAGTAAATAAAGATCTATTTAATGTTAAAATACTAATATTTAATTTACTCAAAACTAGAGGGGAGGAATCATATTGTTGTCTGACAAGATTCCGGCTGGGTTATCTTGGGGAAGTTATTTCATTAATAAAGTACCATCATTGAAAGGGCTTATATTTTTCACATCAGATGACACAGTGGCACCAGGAAAGAGAAGGAAAAAACCCTCAGTGATAATTTCCATGGAGAGATAACTGATTATGGAAAGAAGCAATTCAACAAATGTTTTAAATATTTTCTTAATATATGACAGTCAGCAACTTTACCATTGTGATGTTACCAAAATCTCATGGCCAGGAAACCATTAGAATTACCAAAATCTCATAAGATCTTATGTGAGAATACCAAAAGTTATCTGATGATCTGGTCATATTTTAGATTTTTTTAAAAATGAAGCCCCAGAGGAGTTATTAGGAGTTTCATGTACCATAATGCTCATAAATATGGTATTACAAAACTCTGGGATATGATCATTATTAACTTGTCAATTTTGAGTTATCTCAAAGACTATGGTTTTTTTTCCTGAATTTTGCTTTGCTATAAAGTTCCCCTATAATTCCCTTAAAGGACAGGGATGACATAAAGGTGACCCTCACACACATACATCTCCTATTACTTTTCCAAATTAAAAAACACAAATGCCTTCCAGCTATGACTAAATGAGAGGGGGGAAATTAAATGCATATCTTTTGCTCTATTTCTTCACCATGAGTCACCTTACTTGTTTAAATACTGTATATACAAGTAAGAATGATTATTTCCTTGTTCATGATAATTCAATTAAAGAGATTAGTTCTAAAATAATGCTACTAGTACAATATATGTTTATTTTCTAAGTCAGTGATGTACTTCAAAATGATGGATACTTTCCCTTTACTCCATGAGTTTTAATTACGATGTACAGAAGATACTAAAGAATTTCTATAATATCAGCAACACTAGAGATGTATAAAGCCTATTTAGCTAAATAGATACATGCATATGATCTGGGTTTTGGACATACATTTTGGACTGGAAATTGCAAACATTGAGTAAATATGGTTTTGAAAGTATATCCAGTTGAAGATGCCATGTGTGTACATTCTAGTGTTGGAATGAGATGTCTGTTCTGAATGGTACTGTATTTCACTGAGTATATGATCAGGATCCAATCTGGGTCAGTCACCAGAACCAGAGGTTTAGTCTTCCAAGCTTTCAGACTCATGTCAGGGAACTTCTCTCTATCCGAATATGTGCTTTGGGCTATTTTATGCATTGTATTTAAGTGATGCCTGGTTGGGTGTGGCTTTTTATTGGTTGATTGGAGTGTTGATGGCCGACTATTAAGTCATTGGCTGCTGTTGCCTTGTGCTGCCAAGTCCTTGGTTCCTAAGTACCTGATACTGGTGGTAAATCAGCACTCCTGTTGACTGTCAAGGGGCCTATGTCCCTGGCTTCACTTATTTGCCTGGCTATCTTTGTACCTGCTCGGTCAACAATCTTAGCAGATGCAAAATTGAAGGTTGCAGCATGGCCAAGGGACAAACCACTCTGTTCTGCTTCCTTAATATGGTCTTCACAATGCTGAGGAAACTTCTGGGCACTAGACATCTTCAAAAGGTAACTGTATGATGGATAAAAGGGTGGGGAAGAGACCCAAGTCCTGTGGAAATCCAGCGGGGCAAGAAAAGACTGCAGGGACCTGTTAGGGGGAGACAGCAGGCCCAAGAGATGTGACTATCCCAAGGAGTGGGAAGAAGAGCACAGGGTGTCTAGGGTGGTAGTGGAGGTGCTGGGTAGGCAGACCTGGGCCTGTGCTAGACTTCCCTGTTTCTTCCCCACCCCTGAGACCACCATGTTTTTTTAACAAGGTGCATCAGGGAAATTAGGGCTGGGCATCATTAAGCAAGACTATGTCACTTAATGGCCATGACACTTCCAACCATAATGAGCAGCCTCCATCACAGCCATAGGTCAAGGGCTACCTGTTATAAACTTAATAAGCAGGGACATTGTAGAAATTGAAGAGAGTTTCCCTCTGTCTCCAAACAGGCAATGCCATCATAGCTCCCTCTGTTGCTCCCACTAAAATCGAGGCAAGAATATACTACTGCTTCAACCCATCCTTGCTGCAGCAAAGCCAAGTACAGCATACAACTCCCCATCTCTAACTATTCAAGTTTGTGGCAGAGATGAAATGGGAGTCTGTACCTTAATATCTTAAGAAGTTTTCCAGCTTCCAGCTATGTGTATGTGAATGCCTGCCACATGTTATGTCTTTTGTGTCTCAGAAAGGACATTAGTCAAATTAGAGCTAAAGGATTGACAGGATGAACACAAAGCCAGACCAGATATCTCCAGTGGTGGGATTCTGTCGGTTCAGACCAGTTTGGGCAAACTCCTAGCTGCGATTATCAGCTTGTTCTGAACCGGTTCGATCCAATGATCATGTGGGCCCGCCCCCCCAACCCCTGCCCCTGTGCTGTACTCACCTGTATCTGCTCAGCTGATTCACACAGCAGAAAGAATTTCCGCGCCTCAGCTGTGTTACTTCCCTGAAGTAACATTGAAGGTAAATTGCAGTAGCTGTGCACTTGTGCACACAATTAGCAAACCGGTTGCTACACCAGGAGAATCCCATTACCATCTCTGGATATCTCACTCCTGTCTCTCAATCCTTATTAAAAGTGGCTGATCTGGCTTGTTTCTGAAAAATATATTTATGCACAACATACACAATGTCATGTGTGATACCTGTAAGAAGACCATTTTTGACCTTGAACAAGGTGATTTTATTGATAACAAGAAGTCATCACTTTAACTTTTTAAAGCCAAGTATGTTCAAAATGGAAATTGAGTTTATTGGGCAATTTCTCTTGTGCACTTATATCAACCATAGACAAGGCAGTTTATGTCTTAATTGTTTTTTCTTGGGCATAAAACAGATCCAGTGGTTAGGCAAGTAGAAAGCAAGCTCCTCTTGAGACTTCTGAAAACTCATATCCAAATTTCAACTCTAAATCCAAAAAGAATCCTGGTTAATGGAGTATAATAAGAGCCATGATGGGAAACCACCTTAGATAATTGTAAATTAACAAACTGTGAAATGAGCCTGCTCACCTACACGAAATAGCTGGGGGGATATGTTGAAGCATCTAGAAAGTTGGTCACAAAAGATGATGAAATAATATGCTTTTTGTTGATTGGGAAAAGGGACAGGAGTGATCCCCTAATATGTTTCACCAATTTTATGAAGAGTGTACTTTGCAACGAGATCTTCCTGTCTTTTGGATCTAGGAAAGAGGCCAAATAATTGATTTCATCCACTGTTTTGCTAGGAGGCTTAAATAGAATGGGGAGGTAGCTCAATATTCCAGCTCTAAAATATCTGCTTAACTCCTGAGCATGTTTGAACAACAATTTATAATACCATCCAAGAACCATTATGGCAATATCATTAATAAAGATTTTTATTATTGCCATAATGATGGCTCATTAATGCAACAAAAATCTACAATGCTGCCTATCTCAGCCTGGTGACCCTGCTTAGCTAACAATACAATGAGTTTAATTTTATTTTAATATTTGTATTGTATGTTTTTTAATGCCCTGTAAACTGCCCTGAGTCCCTTTGGGGAGAAGGGTGGTATATAAACCAATTAAAATAAAAAAATAAAAGAAATAAAAAAATAAAAGAAATAAATAAAAGAAACACAGGACAATACAATACAATGTGAACAAGGTGCCATAAAGCAAAGGGATGAGGAACCATGGCCCTTTTATGACTTGTGGACTTCAACTCCCAAAATTCTTGAACCAGACATGCTGGTTCAGGAATTCTGGGAGTTGAAGTCCACAAATCATAAAGAAACATTGTTCCCTACCTCTGCCATAAAGGATACCTAGTAGCTCAAGTATTAGGCCCCAAAACCATCTGTTCAAGGCTTTTGCTTCCAGCTGCCATGAGTTCTGTCCTCACATAGTTTTTCATGACAGAGATATCTTAGACAAGATGCCAGAGCAATGACTACAAAACAAATGTTAAACAGCTATTAGTTAAAAATGCTATTTTATATAAGTCTACAAAAACCCACACACACATTCAGTTTAATAAGAACAAATGGAGGTAAGGTTGTAGCCTTTCGGTATGAGGTATATGTTGAGCCTCCCACAAATTATGTAGGATGAAGTGATTTGCAATAATTTCAGCCTTCCATCATGTTCTTGTATTTATTCAATTTTTCTAAGAAAAGGTCCACATTTATTTAAAAAAATAAACTCAAGATCATCATGTAATATAGCATCATCCCTTCCATAAAAACATATTCAATATAAATAATCAGCAATAACTACAAAGGGAACAGTGTCAAATAATACCTAAGTTAATTAGTTAAAAGCTTTTTGACTACACCCTTGGAAAATAAATGTTTGTGGTTATTGTTTTAATAATAACTGACCAAGGTCTGGCAAATTTCCTAACATACAGTATTTTTCCTAGTGATGGACATTATCTAAAAGTGTTCTTGGCAACTATCCAACCCTCTATATTTCTTTCAATGAAGATAACTGGAACAAGGCTTCAGATGTTGATTAAATAAGTCAGAAAATAACATATAATGTCATATCAATGTCAGCTGAAGTCACGTTTGTGTGTTTTTGAAAGACAAGAAGGCTAGGTTACACTAGCAATATAAAGTTCCTGCAATGTAGGAAGTAGAATGTTGTCCTCCATTGCACTAAAAGGCAGCTGGCTAGTTTGAAGTTGCAAGATGGTATACACAATTCTTCCTAATTTACCTAAGTTGAAAATACATTCAAAGCTCCTTTGCTAGTTAATTTTTCAGGATTTGTGTAGCCAATAGATTTTATTAGTCTTTTTTATTATTACCCACCAGTGCCTACATGAAATTAATTATTGTATAGCAACATGTAGCTAGTATGAATGTAAAGATTTTTTTCCTGCACCCAGATACTTTAGACATTACCTCTCAATATCCATTTCAACATTTTATTTGGCTCATCCCATATCCTCAAAATCTTGCATACTAAAGGAGTGAGAGGATCCCTTTAGTATTCAAGTGGTCACTTTTATCTTTCTTTGCTTCTAGGCATCATGCTAGTTATTGAAGATGATCAACCTATGTACAATTCATGGATTGTATCTATTGATTGTCCATCTATCTATCTTCTATCTGTCTGTCTATCTATCTATCTATCTATCTATCTATCTATCTATCTATCTATCTATCTATCTATCTATCTTTGACCCTCTTACCACAGGTGAAGTTCAGTTCAGTAGCACTAAACTCTAGGGATCTACAAAATATTTGAAGAGGCATTTCATGAACATTTGGAGGCACTTCTATCCTGTTGTTGTTGTTGTTGTTGTTGTTGTTTGACTAACATGTTTTTCTATTAGCAAGCCTAGACATTTTCATCCTGCAGCCTTTTTATTTTTATGGTTACTTGTTCACAGAAATAAACTTTAACTGTTGGCATACTTTATCTTTTAGTTCTATTCATGTGGTTTTGCTTTATAATTTAATTTTTTTCTTAAATTTTATCATTAAAAGTATAACAGTACCTTGATGACTACTATAGAGGAAATGTGATATTGATGGGATGATGTTTAGATTTACCAAAGAGAATAATCCCTAAACTAAAAGCATTCTAAACATTCTTGTAATCCAGTGATGGCTAACCTTTTCCACATTGTGTGCCAAAAGTGCACTCGCATGCTGCACCCATGATGCAATGCATGTGTGACTCCTGCTGCCCCCCTGTGCATGCACGCATGACCTCCTGTGAGCACACTGCATGTCTCTGCACATGTGTGCCCGACCCCCCCTCACATGCTGCATGCCTCTGTGCATGCATGTGCATCTCCCAAGTATGCATCTCCCCCACACATGCGCGGCAGATACCTGACAATCAGCTGGCTGGTGGGGGGCACGCACATGCACAGTGGGGCTGTTCTGGACGACCTCTCTTGTGCCGGCAGAAGTGGCTCTGCTTCCCACTTCCAGCACACGTGCCATAGGTTCACCATCACAGTTGTAGTCTATTCACATGGATCAAATGTTTGAAGGTGACCTCAGCCAATAGTCTTCGATGCTAAGACAGGAGGACAAGGACATGGAAAGGCATATTGCATCACATCCTTCTCCCATGAAAGAAATGACTGTTTTATTGTATTAACTAGTCTAATAAGTACATATGTATAAATTTAAAGCTATCATACTTTATGTGACATATATATTCTTGCATGTTTCACCAAGGGAAAGTTTGCTTGTTGTTTATTAGCTTTAATAGGCTGCTCAGCTCCATTACACCCTAAAAGCACAATAATTTTACAAACTTGGATAGGGACAATTAGGGCTACAGGAACATCAAACAGATCTTCATTCTTATAACAAAAATAAATATTACTTTTGAGTTTTACTTTTTCTCTGTTTCTTTAAATATTCCCATTAAAAATTATCATACAGTATTCATAAATAAACTTGTGCCCCAACACCAGCATAGGTCCATGAATTACCTTTTTTATTTGGAAGTCAGTTTTAGCTGGAGGAACTTTTTGTTCCTCCAGCTAAAAAGCAGACTCAGAGTTCTTACAGAGTTAATGGACCAGACTCTGTTGATTTCATCATGGCACAAAGGACACTAAAAGTGATCAGCAGCAATCTCCACCTACTTTGGAAAGAGCTGTAGTCAGATTGCTTTGTATTTCAGAGCTCCTTTTCAAGGGCATTCTGAGGGCATGAACTGCATATATGCACCAAGAATTGCTGTTCCACAGCAACAGACAACCATGGCTAGTATTGCATTTACATAAATAACAACCTTGCAGCAGCTGAGATCTGGCATGTCAGAGCTACTTGAGAATAGCAATAGCACTTAGACTTATATACCATTTTACAGTGCTTTGCAGCCCTCTCTAAGCAGTTTACAGAGTCAGCATACTGCCCCCAACAAGCTGGGTCCCCATTTTACCCACTTTGGAAGGATGGAAGGCTGAGTCAACCTTGAGCCTGGTGAGATTTGAACTGCCAAATTGCAGGCACCAGCAGCCAGCAGAAGTAGCTTGCAGTACTGCACTCTAACCACTGTGCCACCGTGGCTTATGTGTAGTGTAGGAGTGGAGTGGAGTGTAACAGTGTAGTGTAGGCTCATGTGTAGTATAGTAGTGTAATCCCATTAGGGCATTGGGGATGGCGAACAATTAAATCTTTCTGGAGACAAAACCACAAATAATGTGATTTAGAATAACAGAATTTGAAGGCTCCTTGGAGAACTTCTAGTCCAATCCCCTCCTCCAGCAAGAAACCTATACCATTTCAGACAAATAGTCATCCAATCTCTTCTTAAAAACTTCCAGTGTTGGAGCATTCACAGCTTCTGGAGGAAAGTTGTCCCACTGATTAATTGTTCTAACTGTCAGGAAATTTCTTCTTAGTTCTAGGTTGCTTCTCTCCTTGATTAGTTTTCTTCCATTGTTTCTTGCCCTGCCTTCAGATGCTTTGGAGAATAGCTTGACTCCCCTTCTTTGTGGCAACCTCTGAGATATTGGAACACTGCTATCATATCACTCCTAGTCCTTTTTTCAATAAACTAGACAAACCTAATTCCAGCATGTTTTATGTTTTATGCCCCCCCCCAGTCCCCTAATCATCTTTGTTGCACTTCTCTGCACTCTTTCTAGAGTCTCAACTTCTTTTTTTACATTGTGGCAACCAAAACTGGATGCAGTATTCTAAGTGTGGTCTTACCAAGGCATTATAAAGTGATATTAACACTTCATTTGATCTTGATTCTATCCCTCTGTTTATGCGGCCTAGAACTGTGTTGGCTTTTTTGGCAGCTGCAGCACACTGCTGGCTCATATTTAAGTGATTGTCCACTGGAACTCTAAGCTCCCTCTCACAGTTACTACTAATAAGCCAGGTACCACCTATACTGTACCTGTGCACTTGTTTTTTCTTGCCTAAATGTAGAACCTTACTTTTTTCACCATTGAATTTTATTTTGTTAGATAGCACCTAATGTTCAAGTCTGTCGAGATCCTTCTGTATCTTAAGCCTATCTTCTGGAGTGTTGGCTATTCCTGCCGGCTTGGTGTCATCTGCAAATTTGATGAGTTCTCCATCTATCCTCTCATCCAAATCATTGATGAAGATGTTGGGCTAAAACAGAGCCTTGGGGTACCCCACTGCATACTTTCCTCTATGTAGATGCAGTTCCATTGAGGATGACATGTTGAGTGTTGTTAGTCAGCCAGCTATGAATCCATCTGATGGTGATGCTGTCTAGTAGTTGGTTGTGGTCTACATTGATAACAATGCACTTATAAACATTATACACTCATTTTAGATTAAAGGTGAACCTGTTCACTTATTTTCTCTTTGAAGCAACTCAGTAATACTCTACTGACTATTAGTGACAACTTTGCCCCAAATTTATTCAAGGGCAAATTACCCCTAGGACAAGTTTAGAAGTTGAGTGGAAGTTTTTCTCTGCAAGACCAAGATAATGTACTACAAACTGGAGACTAAGAGTTCTAGTTCTTCCTTAGGCATGGATGGTGGCTAAGTGACTTTGGGTTAATCACTCTCTTTCACTCCGACCCACCTCGTAAGGTTGTGATAGTGGAGAAAATAGGAAGAACAGTTTCCTTGAATTTCACAAATTAGATTAGCTCCATCCTCAATTAGTACTGCAAAGGGAAGTAGGCTTTTTCAGCAGGCTGCTTTGTGCTGACTCCTCTTGGGGGCGGTTTGTTTTATACTCTGTCTTTAGTAATTTGGCTTGTTGGGTTTAATTCTATTTTAGATAACTATTTATTGTGTTGGTTTTATTGTGAGCCGCCCCGAGTTCGTTCGGGAGAGGGGCGGCATACAAGTCAAATAAATAAATAAATAAATAAATAAATAAATAAATAAATAGGTAGGTACAGTAGACAGTTCCAAGGAGTCCAGTCCCCACCTCATGGCTAGCAGACCTGGAAGAAGCTGCTGGACAAAATCCACACACTAAAGCAAACTTCTAGATTTACATTATTATTATTGGTCTTGCATTTAATAAGAATAGTCATCACAGAGGCACCTGATGCTTCCAAATTCCCAGTGGAGTGGGAAAAGGCACATTCCTGAATGGGACACAAATAAGTATGGTGCATTGTATGAATAGTTGAATGAAAAACTCCCAGATTGTGAAAAACTGCAGTTGCATCAGATAGCTTCATGAGATAGATGTAGCATTACCAAGTAAGGGCAATAGTTTTAATGATTGTGGTCCCCTTGCCCAAGTCCACAGAGATAATAAAAATAATTTTAAAATACAGCCTGAAACCAAAACCACCCAATTCCCTTGTCAGCAGAAATATCAGGAAACCTGTAAATCACAGTCTGACAAGTTACCAATATATAGCAGACAGAACCTAATTCTTGTTCCTTGTTTAGATTCATTCTTCTGTGCATTAGAGGACTGGCAATTTCTTGTGCTCCAAACTAAAATGACAAGCAGAAGAATGGGGCTCAGCATGGTTTTGCTCAGCAACCAAAGAGGAGAGGATGAACCCAATGCAGCCTAAAGTGGCTGAGCAGGTTCCAACTTCTAATCTCAAGCAAATAGTAACTGAAAGGTGCCAGATTAAATCATTGGCAAAAGTTGCATCAAGAGAAGATAGAAAGTCCTATTTTAAAAACAAAACAGCTCCAGACAACTTTAACCTGTTTCATTTACAGTCTAGCGGGGGAAAGGTGACATTATGAGGACAGCAAAAAAAAAGGTTCATATTGCAATTATGGGCAAGTGAGAAAGAGCCTTTATAGATGTAGAATATAGAGGTAAATTTCTACTTAAAGTGAAATTCTCTACTCGAATTAACTAAGCTAAGAGAAGAGAAAGTATATCTCTTCTGAATCTCTGCAGAGAAATTATGATACAGGCCTCAGCAATGAAGTCCAGCTTTAATGTTAGAGAAAAAGTAGAAGGAGACAGATTTAGGTTAGAAGTGGAAGATTAGCAGTGGTGAACAAGAAGGGAGCAAAAAAGTAAATTTCATAGGGACATGAGTTTTGTTATCTTGTACCAGAACCAGCTTTTCCCAGCCCAACACCCTTTGTTGGGGTTTGTGACTTTGCAATGGATGCTTAGCTAGACTACCCTATTTTCCACATGCTCCTCATTTTTCAGTGTATCCATTTTAAGGATTACACTCTTTTTTTAATCTAAATATACACATTCATATGCCCAAGAGAGCATGCCTCTCTTTCGATGGATGTTTTCTAGCAATTTCAATTTCCCTTAAAATGTACTTTGAAATGTGCATATATTTAAATGGATCAGCAGATCAAGATAATGCTGTGCTTTGGTTCTGTTTTTTCAAGATTGGAGATAACTCTTTCTATATGTAAAAATAACTTGCACAGATAATATTAGCAGTTGCAGGACCATTCAGTAAATTAGTCACACTCCTGGTGTTAATAGGCTTTTCATCTTTCTATTTCTTATCTCTAAACTGTTTAGCTTGGCTCCTTTCCAAAGGTTATGATACAGGACTCGATACATACACAGTTTTAAGAAACCGTTAATTGAGACAGAAATAATATTTAATAAATGATTACAAGTGCCCCTGGTGTGCCTTTGCTGACTGTAGAGAATAAGGAAGATGACCTTGATGGAGAAATACAGGCTCTGTTTCCAAGGCAAAAAAGACTGGAGCATTTTTTACATCCAGAACAGTCAGATAATATTCAGAAGCAGCTCAAGGAGATGCCTCTCTAAGTCACTGAACTATAAGATGAAGGAGGACGCAGCGCAAAATCATGCTTGCAAGATTATGTTATTATAGCCAACCTCAATAAAAAGTAATTTCAGCCTTTATGTGGACTTGATTTCCTGATCCAGTCGGTTTGTTTGTAGGGGACTTCCGTTTATATTGTAATTCTTTCTGCAACAAAGTCTTGTGAAGACTGAGATTTTTAATTTATTAGGATGCGCAGTACCCAAGAATCCATGCTGAAGTCATTTTATGCACAGAACAGGTAGTTTTGGTATTCCATATCTTAACTGAGACAGATACATTTCAAATATTTTGGTCTGTATCCAGAATGAATCAAGGCTGTTTTGTTCCAAATACAGACCAAGATGCAGAAACTCGGAGTAGAACTGATTGGAGAAGTGGAAGGAAGAAGCCATGGGTGAGGGTTTTCCTTGGTGATAATCAGTGTGGACATCAACTAAGTGGAGCTAAGTGGAGACAGAGGTCAAAGGGAAGGGAAGAAGCTGGAAACATGGGAGATGAAAGGGTTGCTACATAACCATGTGGAGGATGAAGGGAGAGATGGGGCAATATGCATAATCTGTGTCCTATTCACTCTTTAAAACATACCAGGATCTCTCTGGGTTTTGTTTTGGCCAAACTCCACAGCAACTAAACCATTTTAGGTTTTGTTAAACCATAGTTGATTCAAAGCCATTTATTTAAGCCTCTGGAATTAGATGGTCTGCTTGGATTTTAATAAAATTGCTTTTCTGTTTTCATGTATATTTGTCTCCAGTTTTTCAAAACAGCAACTTCAAAACTTTGATGATAGATATAATTGTATATTCATGGAAAACTAATATATTCAGAAATGTTAGTACTAGAGGAGAAATATTTACCTGGAAAGTTGAAATTTAGGGACAAAACGAACTGCTTGTATGTTTTAAGCACCATTTACAATACTAGATTCATTTACTGAAGAACATAATTACTCTGTATATGAATTCATTGCTCTTGGAATCATCATCTGTTAAATTTAAAAAGTATGACTAAACAATCAATTTAGAAGTATGGTTGGGTGAATGACTTTTCACAAAACACTTAATTAGGAAATATTTCATTATAGGTTAACTGATGTGTGAAAAGATATTTATGTAGCTAAACTGGAGTTTTATATAATGAATTCTATCGATAAACAACACTTCCTTTCACAGTATTTAAGACATTAGGAGTAGCGACTGAAAGACAAGGTAAAGTGAAAAAATATAATTATCTTGCTTCGGTTTTAGAGGGAAATTTGAATTTTGAAAGTGATGTTAGGTGAAGCACCCCTTTGAAACTTTATGCTGTTTACTTAGGTAACAGTAAGATCTGATTCTAGTCTAAGATCTTCAAATGCTTTACCTTAATTAAGGAATACTACAAATTGATTTAATCACATATTGTTAATCAATAATTCTTCAAAACAGAATGCAATTTTTGCAAATTAAATCATACAATTTATACAGGAGCTATTTGTTTGTTAACATTTGTATGGTCTCACACATACATATCCTCTCACCACAGTAATTTATGGTGATAAACAAAGTTAAAACAGAAAACACAATAAAAATTTCCATTAGAGCCAGTTTGGTCTAGTGACCAGATAGAATATATTTGATTTAGAAGTAAAGGCAAAAGGCTAGAAACCAGGAGACTGTGAGGTCTAGTGTTGGCTTATGCATGAAAGCTAACTAGGTGACTTTGGGTTAGTCACTCTCTCTGTCAGACCAACCCATATCACAAGGTTGTTGTTGTGGGGGAAATAGGAGGAAGGAGTATTATGCATGTTTGCCACTTTAAGTTATTTATAAAATTAATAAAGGCGGGATATAAAAATCAATAGATAAAATTAAAACATATCATTCAAAACATACAATTTTATATTTTCAGAGTATGGTGAGATGACTGGGGAGCAATATTTATTTACAGTGAAATAACTGATTCTTTTTGGCGTTTATCTGATAGGCATTCTAAAGGCAGGGCAGAAAGTATGCTTAATGTGCATAATAATTAGACAGGAGCATAAAAGTTAAAAAAAAGTCAGTAAATCCTTGGCTTTGGTAAAGATTGCATATTACTTATTTTGATCATTCTGTGCAGGAAGTGTTCAAGCTTTCAGTTATATAGAGATGTAAATCATGTAATAGTTTTTATGATGTATGAAGACTTCAGGTCAAAAGGTACAGTTCCATATAATCTTTTGAAAATAGTTTGCTACTGGCAGTTGATGCTCCTCATACAAAGTTTAACAGAGATTTTGTAAGATACATCTGTCTTCTTCATGCTTACCTAACATTAGATGTTGAGGTTTTATCTGGCTTGTCCCACAGGATTTAGTGTTCCTGCTTTATTTCTAATTCTGCGATGCAATAAGTCTACTGGGCAGAAGAGAAGGCTGGGAATGAAAATATTTCCTTTTGTCTAATGTTGTTCAGTCAACAGTCAATAGTCACCATCTAGTGGCAAAACTGAATATCAGCAACACTAAGTCAACCTTCAGAGTGTGCTCTGTGGAGAATATTGGAAGGTGGCAATTAAAATATAAAAAGAGATCAGATGACTTTGGTTCCAAGGGCATTTGCTAAATATAACAATAATGATACATTGCAGATTGTATCATCATTTTGAACTCATGAGCCTAATTCACCACTAGGTTAAATGAAAAGAGGCAGATGAGGGGAAAGATCTTCACAGGCTGCTGCTGAGTTGTTTTTTTAATTACATTTATATGCCGTCCTTCTCCGAAGACTCAGGGTGGCTTACAATTTTTTGGGATACAACCCAGTGCGCTCAGCAATAGCCTTTATTCCATTGTATATGCCTGCTTATTACTAAGCGGCATTTTTACAAAGTCAGCTTCTTGCCCCCAACAATCAGTTGGGGGCAAACAGTTTGTCTCTCAACTACTCTATCATTATTTAAATCAGTATAAGTAGTTGTTAAGATTTAGTGAGAGCTGGGCTGATCTCATACTTTACATCCAAACCAACTTATATTGTAAAGATTTATATATATTCTGTTACTTAAATACTGCTTTCAGTATTCCACCACACTGTTTCTTCTGAATAAACACATACAATCGGTATATGCAGAACCTCTTGGAAGAACCAGAGGAGTGAAATGGTGTAGATTCTGGAGCTCAGTGTGACTGTGAGCCTCTCAATCCAACCTGCCTGATATGATGCCAGTTATGGGAATAAAGAGGGGATCCCTTCCCCAGCCTATATGTTGTCTTAAGTTCCTAGAGAAAAGCTAGACAATATGTGAATATTAATTTTAAAAATACTCTGCAAATGTCAGAATATGACAGTTAGTACAAATGTACAGCATATGATGAATAAATGACTCACTGCTGAAACAGTAAAATAAGCTTTAATAAGAAACAGTTCTATATCTGTGTCTCCAATTCCTGACCCAGACAGGTTCTATTAGTCTCACCTATTGTAGCCCCTTCTCTCCTTGGTTGAGCCCATTAAACGGCTAGTATGAGGATGTGTTGTTGCCACGGGTGTGTGTGTTTTTATTTATTTTTTATATTGTTTTTATTTCCTATAAGCTGTCTTGAGTTGCCGTGAATGGGCAGCAATATAAATTTTCCAGATAAATAAAGTAAATAATATTCTGAAGAGCAGATCTGAAGGACTGATTTACTTCAGTTATTAGTCGTATGATGATTGATATGCTTTTGATGAACGCTGACCCAAAACATTAGTATACACTTTTAATGTGTTATCACTGAGAGAAGCACATTTTGACTTTAAGGATAGTAAATAGTGTTGCTATTCAATAATGAACCAATATGTATTTCCAGTTGATATTAGAAACATTACAGGTTAACAACTGTGGAAAAGTTCTTAATCAAGCATACAGTATTGGACTTGCTACCGTAATTTCAAGGCAACACAGCAATTATAACTGAAATCCAGCCAATTGGAATGAGACAAGGGTTAGAGAAGGCTTGCTTAGTAAGTTATATTATTCTAGCAGCAGGTAGAAAGAAAACCAAAGGATATTATAGTAGGCATGTCCTAAATGTGGAGGGCATCACGGAGTCCGCCACCATACAGCCCATTCATAGCAAGAGTGACTGAGAACGTATGACATTTCAGTCATTATCTGCTCTTTAAGGGTAAAGGGGCTTAGATATATCTAAGTAGAGGTGAAGATTAAGGGCACATAATAAACTGTAAGGGGTGCAGTGGCTCAATGGCTAAGATGCTGAGCAGTTCAAATTCCTAGCACCTGATAACAGAGTGAGCTCGTTACTTGCCCCAGCTTGTGCCAACCTAGCAGTTTGAAAGCATGTAAAAATGCAAATAGAAAATAGAGATCACCTTGGTGGGAAAGTGTGTTCTGTGCATCTTTGGCATTTAGTCATGGCGGCCACATGACCACAGAATCATCATCAGATAGCTGGCTGTTTGGCTTAGAAACAGAGATGAGCACCACCCCCTAGAGTCAGGAACAACTAGCATGTATGTGTGAGGGGAACCTTTACCTTTTAACAATAAACTGTATTACTGGTTTGGTGGTAGCAGTGCTTCAGATAGGTTCATAGAGTGGGAAAGCCAGCTGACAAGATTATAGGAAGCTTGCTTCCCGTTAGTCAGGATACTGTTTATAAGCATATGTACTTAGAGCTTGAAGCATTGTTAGAAAATCTACACACCTACTTCATGGTCTGTTTCTGTTGCTCCGCTCTGGGAGGAGGTTTTGAAATATTTATAGCAGGACTACTAGATTCTGTAAGAGCTTTGTTTCTTATGTCATCCGTCTTGTAAATTCGTAGGATTCTTTTTTTTCACCATGTATATGTATATTCGAACTAGACTATGATGTTTCTGTGTTATATGTGTGTGCATATGGGTATATGCATAATGGTTATCTTTTGAGAGCTCAATGCAATGAAATTTCTTTTTAATGTACAGTATACTGATTAGCATACATTATTGTCACATTTAAAGTGACAAAGTTCTATTCTATTCCATTCCATTCCATTCCATTCTATAATATAGAACTAAAAAAGCTAAACAATGTTTATTCATAAATAAACTACTGAATCATTTACAGTTAGAACTATATACACAGAAGACCTTACAGTATTGCATTATCAAGGATTTGCAAGCAGAATTTGGGTTAAAATAATCCCAAACTTCTTTAGAAATTTTTTTACTAGTAGCTGCAAGTCCTTGATTTTTTTCTGTATTGGTATTAATTGAAAAGATGGGACACAAATTATGGATGGTAAATTTGCAGCATGCAACATGAATGTTTAATCATGTATGCAAGAAGTATAAAACCATAAAACTGAAATGAATATTTAATTTTACCATATACCAGTGCAAAACAAAACATAATTTAACCAAAACTTTAATTTTAAAAGAAGACTGTAGCTTTGAACTGAATCCCTGCCTCACAACACTCAATTTTCCCATACAAGTAACATAGTAACCAGGTGAAAATATAAGAAGAAACAGACATTTGATTTGTTATTTTTATTAGAAAAAAAAACTAAGAAAAACTTCAGAAATGTTACATTTCCACTTCACAATATCTTCAAAACAAGGCCTTACGGGTTGTATTAAAGCTTCAAAAATTATTTTGTAAAAAAACAAAAAACAATCTCCATGATGTACCTTTGCCTAGAGTTCACCAATTAGAGTGGTTACCAACTTACTTGTTAGTTATAGCAGCTATATTGTGAGTAATCCACATAAAGTTTAGCTTAGTCTGTATATAAAGTGCAGAAAACAAAATTATTATTTTTTCTTTTCCTTTTTTTTCATTTTTGTTCACCACATTTCTAGATGTTTCCCTGGTCCCTTAAACTAAAGAAAAGCACCACTTTTTGCATTCAGGAGGCCCTGAACATTCTATTTCCCGGCACAAATTATTATTTTTAATTCAAATAGTAGAGTGTGTAAAGGCAGAAAAATGTTCAAATCCATTGAGTAGATTAAATTGACGGTGTTAATTAAACTGACATTAGGCAGAATATCACTTCACTGTAAATAAATAATTATCACATTATAAATAAAAAAGTTTAAATTAATCTTTTGGGTTATTATTATTTGATTCAGAGTAACTAGTGCTTACCAGATCTTGGGTAACTATTGCATAGTTGATACTTTTTTGAAACAAACAGTATTTAACACATAAAGTGGACTACACACATCTACTTATGTAAAACAAATTAAAAACCCTATGACCCGAAGTGCAGTTTCACAAACATGAAGCAGTATTATTTTACATAGTTAAGAAGATTACATGGAGTTTTAGACAGTTTTATATGGATTTCTTTTTAGCTAATAAGTTTAGACTGATGATGATACCTTAAGGTGAAAGTGTTTCAAACTTAATTATCAATGCTTTTATTCTAAATACACTGACCACCTTAATTTTATGAAGAATTAAATGTGCCAAAACCTTTTAAAGAAAAATATAAAATCCAAATTGTGCCTGCATTTTATCCCCACACTCTTCACACATCACATATGCAGAGGTTTTAACCCCAAGGTTTGATGAAAAATTGCACTTAAACATATATTAAATACAGTATAGGAGATAACCTAAAATACTGAAAACACACATAAGAACCTGCTTTTAATCACTGTTGCGATTACACCAGTTTTAAAAATCAATTATATGAATCACAATAAATCTGTGTGAGACACAGTAACTGTGATTCATTATCCATCTCCTAAATGCTACCAATTCGCTCATAGCTTGGATTTACAACGCACTTTGCTCCGATGCAAAGAGAGTTTCTGAGACACACTTGACCATTCAGGATAGTCAAAATTAGCTCCTTCTGAAGTGAATAAATCTATAATTACAAAAAAGAAGAGCCACTTCCACTTGTTTAAAAATGGAATGTAAATGGCGGCAATATCAGAAATAAGGATTTAAATTTAAACAGACTGGCAGGTTTCCAGTTTCTAAAAGGCAATGAGGGTGCTAATCTGAGTATCCAAGGTCACTATATGACAAAAAACAACAACAACAGTTCAAAGAGGTCTTCAGGTAGAGTTTTTCTGGACACTAGACATTTAGTAGAGATGTTCTTTTTTCTGCAATTAAAAAACAAAAGAAAAACAGACTCGAAAGCAGGGGGTGCAGCAGATGCACTTGGAGTTATGATGTAATTAAGACACAAAGCTAAAGGTGGGTCCTTGGGTATTAAATGTCTTCATCCTGATATTGCAGGTATTTTGCTGCAATTGTTTCTTCTAGATGAATTCCTGAGCTCCCCATTAATGCAAAAGCTGGATACATTTTACCAGAGCATTCCACTGGGCGTTCATAAAGACACTTCATCCGATCTGCATCATAGAATCCAATGTTGCCTATGTCACAGTCAAGGCAGATTCCGATGTTTGATGGCATGGGAAGAACTCTGTTCACACAATCTTTGGGAGCAGCTGAAGCAGATGATGCCTTAGGAATAAACATTTTTTTCATGCCTATGGTTATTAATGTGAAAGGCTGCAAGGACTCAGCAAAGATGTCTTCACTCCCACTGTCATGACCACTGTCTTGTTCGTATCTGAAAAAGAAATACTAGTCATGCCACAATACATTTCCAGTTTTTAGTGAATTTTTCAGACTTCAGCACAATGTTCACACAATATAGCTTTGTCTTTAAAAATATTGTACTGTAGAATATCACACTGTGCTTGTAGGAGAGAATTATAAATAAAGGTAAATTGTATTTGCCGTATTAAATATTTATTGCAACGAACAGTCTAGAAAGGATTCTATCTTATTAGACCATTTAGCTGCTCAAAATGCTCTTGCTAGATGAATTGCAATACAGTTATGTTGGGGAAGCAATCTGGCTGCAACACTATTTCAGTGTAACCTCTTGGGGACAGGGGAGTGGGGAGAGATCCTGTAATAATGAGAAGTAATCCACCCCCATCCAGTGCTCACCTCAGCTAGAGTGTGCCAGCAGGAATATAAGAAGTCTGTATGGCATTTCAAATCCCCTAATCTACCCTGCCTAATACAAATAATCCTCAATTTAAAACAGTTTGCTTTGTGACCATTTGAAGTTATAACAGCCCAGAAACAGTAACTTATGAGAGTTTTCCACACTTACGACTGTTGTAATATTTCCATGGTCACATGATCAAAATTTAGATGCTTGGCAACTGACTCATATTTATGACAGTTACAGTGTTCCAGGGTCATGTGATCACCTTTTGCATCCTTCCGACAAGCAAAGTCATTTAACAACAAAGTATTAGCAACTTAACAAATGCAGCAATCCACTTAGCAAGAAAGGTTGTAAAACACAACAAAATTCACTATCTCGCTTAGCACCAGAAATTTTGGATTCAATTGTGGTTATAAGTTGAGGCCTACCTGTATAGATTGATATATGATATTTGTTGTTACCAAGCCATATCAAGTATTTCAATCTTAAACAATACTTAACAAAGCCTCATATAACCTAATCCATGGGATTCCATTATGTTTTGCTGAGTAAGTCATTTACAAAATGTGATCACAAACTCTTTTTACCTTATCACATTTTACTGTTCTTGAGATCTACCTATCATTTCATCATTTCACTTCATTGCCTCAACTGACTTCTTTTAGATCAGTGGTTCTCAATCTTTCTGGCTCCATGAACTGGTGGTAGCAGCAGGTGGCGGTGGGGTTAGTTTTGCATGCATAACTTAAATCCAGTGCATGCATGAATAAGCTCCGTGCACTCAGCTGCCATTTGCATGGTCCAATTCCCAACAGGCTGTGGACTGGTACTGTCTGCAGCCCAGGGGTTGGACACCCCTGCTTTAGATTATAAAAAAACATCAGTATGAGTTTCAGATTCTAGATCTAACTTTTCACAAGATCAGAGTACAAGCTAAGATAAACTAAGCACAAATGGATGAATCTGTGGCCCAGGGAATACATAAAAGGAAGGGGCATCATGATTTTTCAAAAGTGGACAATTCTTACAAAGCCACATTTTTTTTTCTACCTGAGATTAGCTGGCTCTCAGATTGCATTTTATATGAATTAAATTTCATGTCTCACTTCTAACCTACAGATTTAGAAGTGTTCTATTTGCATTTCTTTCAGCTAGATGTATTCTTTTCTACATTCCATGAAGTATCCTTATTATCATCCAGTACATTTTCTTTATCCTATTAATAGAATTGCCCCGAGATGGGCAGCAAACAAATGTAATAAGTAAATAAGTACATACATACATACATACATCTTAAGTAAAGCTCAGATTCCAATTGACACATTTCTCAAAATCATTGCACAATGGATTTAATGTGTACATACTGTATATAAAATTATGAATCTCTAACTTGAGGGAAGTATCTACATATTTTGTTAATCATATACTTAAGTGTGTCTGTTTTAACTATCTTAACATCATGATATGTAATAGCTAAGACCCTGGATGTACCCCTCAAGGATTATTGTTGCTGTTCTTGTTGTTATTCTTTTTTTAAATGGCAGACTTCTCCCATCAAAAGACCACCAAACTGCTTTTGGAACCTTCAATTCAATGAAAGCATGTTGGAATCCATTTGAGTCTAAAATTCCCTTGGGCATGAGAAAATGGTTCTGTATTTTAGATACAGATCATGATCTAAAATATTATCTTCCATATTAACATCCAATTAAAAGCTAAACTATTAAATCAAACTACAACAGAATTTAAAACAAAACCTATGAAAACAATAGGAAGTGATCGCTTACCTGGGGCTACTTAGTTCACGAGAATTGTGGAACCATTCTTGGATCTTAGCTTCAGATGCAACTCCTACTTTCACAAGATATGAATAGGGTTCCACATGGAAAGCCCAGAAATGCTTTCCTTTCACAACACCAGTGTCTCCAATAATGTAGTCCAGGGCAGTGTAACAGCCTTGTTGGATACGTTCAGCTTCCAAAAGCAGAGGAAACCCAGCTCTACTTTCCACAACATTTCTTCTTGCATTTAGCAGAAGACGTTCACTATTGTAGCCACATTTGTCATCCAAAAGAAAACTGAAAACTAAAAAGGAATAACCAGTCAGTAATTGAATTATAGCTTCAGAAAATATTCTAAATAAGAGGATAATAAACATCTCTCTCTCCCCCAAAATTTCTAGATTATCAGTTCCACTCTGGAAGGTTTAACATGTATAAAAAATAAAATCAAAATGAAATCCAGAAAAGTGTTATTTAGAAGGAACAAAAGTTATAAAGAATACTGATAATCTTGAGTTACAGCCATTCATTCAGTGGTCTCTGGAAGTTATGATAATGCTGAAGAGTCTTACAATTGGTCCTCAAAATTCCAGCTGTTGCAGTGTCCCCATGAACAAAATTCTGGTACCTGGCAACCAGCTCAAACTTACGACTAGATGCAGCATCCCAGTTACATGATTATCATCTGTGTCCTTCCCTGCTGGCTTCCCCCAAGCAAAATCAGTGGGAAGCTGGCAAGGAAAGTCACAAGTTGCTGGGATAAGTCTTCCCTCCACCATTCTTCATTTGCATGTACCACACCCTCCATTCACACATGCCCTCTGCTCTTTTTAGATGGCCTCCCTACATGCACCCAAACCCTCTTTCCACAGCTTCCCTGGAATCACACACTCTGCACCTCTTTCCATGGATGCAAAACACACAAGTACTACCACACTCATCATTTTCCTTTTCCTTTGGTCTCCCTGCAATCGCACATATACCCCATGCCATCTTTCTCTGCCCCCCTGCACTCATACACATTTACATGTTCTCCACACTCACTTTCCCTGGCCTCCGCCTTCTGCACTTCCTATACATGCACTTCATACCCTCTTTTCCCAGCCTCTCTGCACTAGCACACATGCATCATCTTTCCCTGCCTGAGTTTGTGCTGCACCAACCCCCCCTCCCCCAATTCACTGCAAGCTGTCAGTCCTCCCAAGGTTTCCCTCACCCCTTTGCAGCACCCCTGCATTTCTTATGTCCTCTGTTTCTTGCTTAACTACTTGTGCATCTTAAGTTACAATGGCAACAGGACTACCTGGATTGCTGTCGCTAAGCAATGCAGTTACACTTTATGACTACCCGGTCCAATTGTAGTTGTAATTTGAGGGCTAGAGATATACATACATATACATTGTCTCTGTCTGTCTGTCTGTCTCTCTCTCTCTCTATCTATATATATATAGAGAGACAGACAGACAGACAGACAGACAGACAGAGAAAGAGAGAGACAGACAGACAATATACTTCAAATAGTATTTTAAAGTAACTGCTGTTGTTAAGGAATCTCAAAAATATAGTTATAATTTTTGTCAACATGTTTCTTCTGATGCATTAGAAAATGGACAGTAAACCAGATAGTCAAACTATTTAATTTCGCTTTTATCCAAATTGCTATAGAATTCCTTTTTCTCTAAAAACAAGTATTACTTTATATTCACGGATACTGAAAATGTTTTCTTAATTCTAATTTTAAATATTCAATAAACTCTGGACAAAGACATATATCATAGCATCTTATACCTCATTATAGCAACTTAAAAGACTGATGAGAATCTGTGAGTATCATCTAAATTCTGTTATATAGACTTATTAGGTATGATTGTTTAAATTTATACCTAAGTCTCTTTCGTTTCACAAATTGCAACAAGAAAACAGGGACAAAAGTATCATGTGTATATTTTTTATTGTACCTGGAGCTGGTGGTGTATGTAAGATAAGTTCTCTGCTCCATGGGCTACAGATAGATCCTTTATATCCTCTGACCCTAAAGGCATAGATACTGTTTGTGTCAAGGTCAGAAATTATTTCACTTTTACTACAGACTTCAATTTCTTGCCATGCTGTATTAGCCTCTTCTTTGTTAAGCTTGCGATATTCAAGTATGTAAGTATCAGCTGAACCTGTTTTCTGTGGATGATCCCAACAGATCAAAGCTTTGTTATACATTTTGCTCCGTTCTTCACTGATTTCTGGTATATCATTTCCTGAATTAAACATACAAGATGTTACATATAAAAATATTGATAGAGGAAAATATAGTTATATATAAATATTAATAAAATTAAGGAGAGAAGGAGGGCAAAACATGTTTATACCATCTTAGTCAAGTGTTGTTGTCTTCATCCTGCCTATCCAGCCAAATTTAGGTGTTTTCAATTCTAGAGTGGGCATCATTTTTGTTAACCAGGAACAAACCAAGGGATTTTTTTGCAGGTTATTTACCCACACACATTATCCCCATCAAACTATAATGCTGCTCATAAGATACCAACTTCTCCCTTGCAACAAATATTACACCAGGGGTAAACAAAAATTTGGCCTGCCTTCATAGATGGCCAGAGAACACCTATTCTGGGTCCCCATCATCCCATTACCCAAGAGACACCACAAATAGGGGCAAGCATTTTCTGTGGGGTCCCCTTCCAGTGAAAGGTTCTGCTCATTGACCTGCCCATTCTTCCAAAAGACTGGAAAACATCTTCCAGATGGTCATTGTAGATTGATTGTAGCATAATCAATGTTAAAATTAATTTTATGGTACTATGTTTTCTATTTTATTATCTTTGTATTATTATGCTTGGTCCCACATTCAAGCCAGATGTTTAGACTGGATTTGATATTTTAAGATAGGCATTCTCGTTTGATGCTGTTGAAGGCATCATCATGGGATGCAAGACTGTCTTTTGCAATTGACTGATGATTTTATCAATGCCAATGGTGTTTAAATGGTGTTCCAGATCTTTTGGGACTATACCCACCAAGATGCCTATTACTAGTATTACTGATAGCACTACTGATACTATACTTGCTTACTTTTGCCAGTCATTCTACTTCTGCATTTGACATTTTCTCCAGTTCTTTCTCTTCTATGATAAATAAATAAACACTGCAACATCCACTATCCAGACTTTTCCATCTTTCTTATCAACAATTGTTAAGTCTGTGGTGCTGTATGATAGGTTCTTGTCTATTTGAATTCTAAAATCCCAGAGCACTTTAGCTTCCTCATTTTTTATTATTTTGTGTGTTTGGTGATCATTTGTTTGCTTGCAGACAAATGGTATTTCTTGCAGATATTCCAATGCACCATTGCTGCTACTTTGCCATGCCACTATCTGTAGTCAGTCTGTACAATTTTCTTGCAGCAGCTAGTTAGCCCTCCATTTCTTCACTTTCTTTGGGGAGACAGCAACTGCTGTCTGTTGCTGCTTCTCAATTCTAGCTTTGTATGCATTTTTCTTAAGGTTTGGTGTTGTGCAGCCAGAATTAATTCCTCTGTCTCTTGCCACATTCTACTGTACACCCACTCAAATAGTATATATGAACTCATATTTAGATATGTTAGTAATATTTTGTTCCTAGTGGCCAATTTCTCTTCCTATAAGGATTTTTAGTATACTAAGAAATTCCCATTTAAGGATCATCAAGTGTGTGTTCAACCAACTTTTGAAGAATATTGAATACTGTATCAAGAGCAAACTATTTACAAATAGTTTCTTTTCCCCCTTCTCTGAGGTAGGAAGAGGTTAAATGTTTTTTTCCTTTAAACTTACCATTTGAATGGAAACACATATTTTCAAGAGCCTCCTGTTGCTTTTCTATGTCAAGAACAAAGTCTTCAAAAGAAGCTTGAGCTGCAGGCCTGAAACTCTTCAATGATTCAGTAGCTTTCTGAATTCTATAGATAGAAAAAATACCAATATTATGCAGACGCTAACAAATTGCCTTTAAGACTTTAATATGAGAGAAAAAATTGAATGCATACCATTCATGAACCATTCTAAAATACAGGATTCTTTACTTTTTACTTCTAACTGTAAATTAATTAAAAAATATTTTTTTCACTAAAGAAAATCCCTATATTATAATGAGATTAGTTAACACTAGCAGCTGAACTAAAGTTGATATAAATTGGATAAATTTTCAAGACAGTAAAATGTAATCCATCAAAAATTCTCATGTGCAAATTAATTAACATAGATAGGAACATAATGGATCTCATCTTGCATTATATCTTTGGCTTCAAAGCAGAACATGCATCAGCAGAACATACTTCTATAGATATATATTATATACTATATAAGGCAAGTTTCTAATTTTTGTGCCTGTTACCCTTGCAATGCATGCATCCCAAACGAGTGGGTACTATTGGAGAAATGATTTTCAAAAGTACAACTAAAAGAACATTGGGAAATTGGGAAAGAGACATGCAGAGGATTACGCACAATTCAAGCCACTCTGAAAAGAAATAAATTACATACCTATCATGAAGCTGCTTTGCTGTTTGAACAAAACAGGATGGGTCTGTTTCTTTGAGAACTTCTTGCGCATATCCCACTAGGCCATTATTTTCTAGAAGTCCCTGATACTCTTCTATTTGAGAATGCAATTTCTCCATTCGTAAATTTTTGGATGTTTCAATAGCTCTAAGTGCAGTGTTTTTCCTTTCCTCCAAAACATGAAACAGCTTATCGAAGTTATTAGAAGCTTCCTCCTTCGCTCTTTCACCATTGCACTGTTTTTTTAAGTTAAAACAGGATAATATATTAACTTTAAACTTTGATTAGTTTCAAGAACAATTTCAAGGAAGGTAATGAGATTAATGTGATATACAAAACCAAAGTTCTATCTATAGGAACATAAGTTGAAGTATTTGATACACTGAAATAACATTGTTCATCTTTGTGATTCTGAAGTACAGTTGTTTTTAAACAACACATTTAAAAACATAATTTTAAGTGACAACAACATTTAGCTTCTTTGCTTTCTATGTTACAGAGACATGTTTACAATCCAATTCTTTACACATGTACAACTAACCATGGCAAACTATAGTGAACGAAGAATTACTCTTAAAAATTTAGACACCAGAACATCTGTGACAATCAGGACAAATATATTAGGATAAAGAAACACTTCATCTAAATTACTTCTCTATGTTAAATGTTAGATTTCAAGGTCACAGTAGTACAAAACTGCTAGAAAAAAATAGAACAATACTGTTTTTTAAAAGAACATGTTTATAATAGAAGCCTTTTAAAACTCTTTAAAAATTGAAATATTTTCACGGTGCACTTCATTATAATAAATTATGGATATCTGCATCTCACAATCTCAAAGGCCATTTAAAACAAACTACCTTTTCATAACAAGAGTTATTTCGGGAGGAAAGGGTGAGAGATGCCTGTTCAGTATGTAGGCATTTAGCAAATGTTTTTCCAATCAGGGCCATCCATGGGGGCAAAGACCAACAAGTAACAAAGAACAAGGAGTCCGCAACACTTCCTTTTCTGGGCAAGATAAAAAGTGAACAGAGGGAGAGCGCTTGGGCTACTCAGCTTGCCCCAGAGAGAATGCTTTCTTGTCAAATAGGGTGAGAGACACTCTCCACTTTCTCCATTCCTATAGTACTTTTTCCTGATTTGAACAAAATTGTAAAATAGGTTAGCACTAACTCTGGCTGCTTCTTGATAGCGGCATAATTTTCTGAATATTTTATATAGATTACTAACCTGTAGAATACGATTGATTTTCAATAAGAGACTTTCTAAAATTAAATGTTAGCTGCTCAGCAGCCAAATATTTATTATTTGATAGTCATAATAGTGAGCAATACACTTACAGCCAACTGTCACAAGTACAGTAACTGAATGATCAGTTGTAGCACAATTTTCTAACACAACGTAAACCTATTTACAAAGCAGAAACTATGTAGCTCTTTGGGGTTTTTTAAATGTAATATGCAAAATCTTGAAATAAATTAGTCAAATTATAATGGATAAAATTGTTTATGTAGAAATTCACATTAATACTAGTACTATTAAAGAGCCACAAAGTAGTGTGCCCATGGCAAAAATGAGTAATTCTTACCTCAGCTTCTTTCACTAAAAGACCAAGCTCTGTAATTTGGTTTTTCACATGGCTCTCCTTACTAATGAGGTAGTGTATATCCTGTGAAAGTTTCTCCTATTAAAAATCATACTGTATGGTTAAAAATGATTGTAAAGTACTATTTTTGCATTTGAAGTTAATGAATACAAGGAATGTAATATTTTTATTTTGGGATTGACAATTCAGTTCAATAAACTACTCCATTCTATATTATCTATTATAGAATGTAGTAGTTTAAAACCACAGCCCAGCAATTGTTTTAGAGTTAACTGTAAGTGCACATAATTCAATCATAACATGAGAATAAAGAAGTGTGATGGGCCTTGGCATAAATTATGTAGGCATCAAGTATATGACAGCTGCATTTAAAAAGGTAACCATGTTCTTTCACTAACATGGAAATATTTGTAGTTTCAATAATTTGCACTAAAACTTACTGCATTAGTATATGGTTTGCCAATTGCACAGTGGCAGATAGGACAGCACTCCAGAGAGTTAACGTCATTGCCCAGAAGATCTTTGGTTGCCCTCTCCCCTCTTTGGAAGAGCTTTATAGCTCCCGCTGCCTTAAGAAAGTTCAAAACATTCTCAAGGATCCATCTCATCCTGGGAACTCTTTTTTTGAACTATTACCATCTGGCAGACGGTACAGGATAATAAAAACAAGGACAAATAGGATGAAAAACAGCTTCTATCCCAGGGCAGTAACTCTACTGAATTCTACTGTATCACTGAAGATGGTATTTAATTTGGTTGTACGATGTGCAATGACAATAAAGTAAACTAAACTAATTTCAATTGCTACTTTGTTTGCTTACAAATTAAAAAGGTTATTAAAAGAATATGGTATACAATAAATCCATTAAAACCTGCAGTGAACCAAAACAACTTAAGCCAATATTACATATTATCAAATTACATGCTTTATCTCTCTTCCAAGAGCTAATCTAAAATGTTACTTGTCCCATTAAATATTTATCTATTTGAACAGATGGCACATGTCAATATATGATATTCAATGATGCAGATTAAATTTAAATTTCTTCTTTGAGGATATTAAAATTTTTGCAAGCTATAGACATGACCTTGTATTATATAGATGGATATACTCAAATGTGCCTAAATGTTAAAACATGATTAGGACCACAGATATTTAAGCAAAATTGAAATCAATTTTGTTTCTGTGGAAATTTCTAATATTCTACAGAAATAACCCACTTTGGAAGGTGAAAATCACTGAGCCTGCAGGTCACAAAATTGTGGCGTAAGTCAGAATCAAAAAAAGACTGGATGATCTTTAATTACCCTAGGTTTTAATAACATTTCATGACACTGAACATAGGATCAGTTCAACAAAGCAACTACTTTACACTCTGTAACACTAAGCAACACAAAACCAGCCAAGAAATAAAGAGGGGGGACACCTTAAGTGTTTTGTAGGCACTGCTCATGGTAGTCACTCGATGGTTTGCATGCGTACCACCCAATTTGCAAAGGTGACAAACAGGTCTTCTGCATATTTCACAGTACATGTTTACTTTTTCCATTTCATGTTCCGGACACATCAAAATCTGAGAGTAAAATAATAAAATATAAAATATATTTCAAGAACTGTGTAATGATGAAATAAAATCAAAGGCATTTTCATTTTTGTTTTTCATATACATTGTAATGATTATTTATGAAAATATTAAAATTATTTTCTTTCTTTCTTATCAAATAGTACTTACATACAAATAAATGGATTTGTACTCAGGCTACATTGTATTAAATTGTTAAAAAATAAATGCCATAAGCCCATTGCAACTTTCCAAAGAAGGTTAAAATTTTCTCACAAAACTTTTGTCTTATTCTATATTAAACAATTTTATGCTGGAATCTGTGTCTCCAGCCAAGATCCCCTTAATCTCTTCTGGAGATTTTAGGGGCGCACTGCAGAGGAAAAAGTTGCATGAGGAACTGTCTCTGTAACACTGGATGGAAACTTAAAAATATACTAATGTACAGTAACTATATAACCTTGACGTACTACGACTTTATTGTAAAAAATACTTTATGTTTTGTTATTTTTTTCAATTTCATTTGCTTCTACTGGCTTTTGAATAAATTTTGTCTTAAGGGTAGATTATTAGACCTTTTCTTTCAGACTTGGAAGTCTAGTTGCCTGTATTTTTTCACCTTTTAAAGTAAATGAAAACAAATTACTTAACCATTCATTTTGCATCAAAGCTTTCATTTTTTTCATCTTAACTACAACAATTATATTGTACTATATTTTTCTAAATTTCAAAATTAATTGAAAATACTACAGTTTTGGCTAAAGTATCACAATGGCTTAGTTTAATATTTTGATAGTTCACTTTTATTATTATTCATATTTATATTTATATCCCGCCCTTCTCTGGAGACTCAGGGCGGCTTACAATTTTTTGGAGCACAACCCAATGCGCTCAGCAATAGCCTTCATTCCATTGTATATGCCTGCTTATTACTAAGCGGCATTTTTACAAAGTCAGCTTATTGCCCCCAACAATCTTGGGTCCTCAGTTTACCTACCCCGAGAGGATGGAAGGCTGAGTCAACCTTGAGCCTGGTGGGATTCGAGCCTGCAATAATTACAGGCAGCTGGAACTAAGTGCTAGGCTATTAACAGCCTGCACCACCAAGGCCCTAAATATGATTATAAAATTACATTTTACTGAAGCTATTTAATTATAACTGGAACTAGTTCAAGAACATCACCATCTTCCCTGAGATATTACATATGTGTTTATTCTTTAGTAACTTTCTTAAGCCAGGTTTTTACAATTGTAATGTTTTTTAATATTAATGGAGGGCACCTCCACTTACAGTATAGGTGTTGCTATAAAATCATTAATTGCCTTTGTATTAGCCATTATGCAGGCTTCTGTAAAAGCTGAGCCAAGTTAGCAGCAGAGAACATAGCTGCACTGTCTGTTTGTTTCTACAAACTGTAACAACTTTGCTCGCACATAAACTGTAACAACCTTGCTCACACACAAACTGTAACAACTTTGCTTGCTGCTCGCACAACTTTTGCACCTGCGTTTCACCAGTAGCCAGATAGCGCTGCACCCACCACTGATAAGGTGGCTAACATGATAGGTACACATCAGCAAAGTTACATGCCTGTACAGCCGCTTTTCTTCCTTATACCACAAATAACCAAATATGGTATTAAGTGTAATACGTAACCAATAAGAATGAGCTTCCTGTACTGTAACTGCTTGCTTTAGAGAAAACTTAATAAAAGGGGCTGAGTCCACCTTTCGGGCTCTCTCACCCCATGACAGAACTGGAGAGGTTTTGTGTGGAATTGGCGCACCGTGGGTAGCCCACCGGGCAAGGGGGAAAGCAATCCCTCAACTGGTGACCCCGACATGATCGCTCCAGCGGCGTCAGACCTGCCTCGACCCCATTTTGCCTGAAAGGTGGCCGCTGCTATCCCCGATGGAATTAGGTAAGATGGGAGGGAACCTGTCTCGGGAGCAGATCACGCATCTGCGGGAGCTCAGTCAGATCACTGAGGCTGCTAGAAAGTTAGCAAGGCAACAAGGAAAAGGAACCCCACCCCGACGTGACAAATGGGGGTAAGGCTCTCCCCCACCCAAAAAACAAAGATTTGATTGCTCTGTTAACTTTCATTTGGAAACAATGCCCGTCTTATTCTGAAAAAGGAAGCCTAAAAATCCCCACTTGGACTGAATTGGGGGAATATCTCCATTCGGCCCCTAGAGCCCCTATCCAAATTTTGACCACATGGCACGTGGTCATGGAATGTCTAATGATTCACCATAAATTCGATGTTCCTTAAGATCTATGCCTTCCCCAATTTAACTGAGAGATTTATTGTGGGAATGATCAGTGTGTGTGTGTAAACCTGAAAAGTTTTGTTTTCCTCTGTGTCTTTGTGTGTGGGTATGTGTGTGTGCACATGTGTGTGTCTAAGACTTTGTGTGTCCTAGAGGTAACTGTTGCAACTGTTAAGTGTCTCTGATCCCTTCGGATATTAAATTTAAATTGTTAAGAATTAAAAACACTGAGAGATTGTCTTCTTCTGGTCTGATCTGGCCAATTAGACCGGATGAGGAACAGAGTTAAATTTTCTCTCCTCTCTGTGCTTTTAAGAAAAACCCAGGGTTATTAACGAATGTTCTAAGTTCATTTACAAGAAAAGTTTCATTCTTGCATTTACTGTGTGTTTAAATGCTTTTACCTGTTCATCCTTTTCCTGAAGCATTTGAATCCAGTTTTTCCCTTTCTCATCTGTTGTGTCTCCATTTTGTTGAAACTGATTTATCTGTTTAGTAACTGCAATACTGATGTGTTATTTTTCTTTCTCCTGAAACCATACCTGCAAGCTATCTCCAAACCCCTCTCTAATCCTTTTAAGACAAAACGCCACCACAAAAATCTGTGCAGCGTGCTGAATTGGCGCTGCAATTTTGGCTTTTCAGCTTTTTCTAAAGTCCCAATTAATTTGATTCTTGATAGCTTGTATGTTTCTCAAATTGTTTTAACAATATTTGGCTCATACCTATCACCATCTATTGAACCTGATTTATTGGCATTATTTTGTACTCTGCAGTCCCTAATTGCAGAACGAAATTGTCCATTTTTTGTTGCTCATATTAGGAGCCACCAACCTTTCCCTGGTGTGCTCCAAGAAGGTAACAATAGGGCAGACGATGCAGCCGCATTTGATCTTGCCTTTACAACCTGTCACACCTTGGGAAAGCCACTCGTACTTTCACCAAAATACAAACACGCTCATTAAACAATTTGGTATTACAGCTGCTGAGGCAGTGGCCATATGGCAGCAATGCCCCACTTGTAGTCAGCAGGCTATTGCTATTCCTATGGGGGTCAACCCCAGAGGCACACAGGCCTGCCACATATGGCAAATGGATGTTACCCAATATGCTCCTTTTGCCCCCTGGAAATTTCTACAAGTTTCCGTTGATACATTTTCAGGGTTTATTATGGCCACTCCTCAGAGAGGCGAAGCCTCTAAACATGTGATCAACCACTGTATTCGAACCTTTGCATCGTTGGGATGCCCAAAAGAGCTAAAACTGATAATAGTCCCGTACACAAGCTCTGCCATGTCAGAGTTTTGTAATCGATGGGATATTATCCACAAATTTGGAATACCTTACAATAGCCAGGGCCAAGCCTTGGCAAGCGCTAACCAGACACTTAAACATGCACTCAATCGATATTTGAAACAGGGAAAAATCCCCTGGCCTCCCAGCGATACAAAATACCCTGAACCTATGCTTATATACTCTGAATTTTGTTAATTTAACCGCCACCCGCTAACTACCGCTGCAGAGCCCATTTTTCCTCTCCCTCTTCTGCAGATTTACCCAAACCACAGGTGTACTATCGTTGCTTACTTGACCTGACTTGGAAAGGGCCTGCCGATCTCATTACTTGGGGTTGAGGTTACGCAGCCATCCAACTACCTGACAGAGTGCTTTGGGTTCCTGCCAGACACACCAGACCCTACCTTGTGAAGTAACTTTGAGCCACAAGCCACAGCATTTGGCGGAGATGCTTCCTGTACTCCTGTGCCTTCTGGTCTCCTCTGCTGTCCTGCTTGCCGACCCTGTTCCACATGCCTCCTTCAAGCTAGGAACCGAGGAAGTCACCTGGTCGACCTTGTCCATCTGGACCTCTCAGCCCTCTACTGTCTCCATCCACTGCCCGTTGCTGCCCAGTATGCAGCATGAACTGGTCAGGCCCCCGGATGGTTGCCTAGATCATCTTACACCGTGACTTATTCCAGGTGGACTTGCTGTTTCAATCCTGGAGGCTGTTGTACACCTTATCTCTCTTTTCTCAGCACGCCTCCATTACTTGGACGTTATGTATGTTATGGTTTTGTTGATCACACTTATTTTGCTATTGAATCTTATGTATTTGGCCCCCCTTCCCTGCTGAAACCCCCTTGATTTTTGTGCTTCTCTGCTGCTGTATCCAATGTATCCCCAATATGGTGTCTATGGTTATGTCCTGGAGGCCTACCTAACCCTCCACTTCTGTCCAGCTGCTTCAGCATGAATTAACTGCCCCCATGTTGAAACCTCCTTGTGATTGCCTATCCTCTGATGAGGAAGGCCCTGACTGAACTGCCGTCAGGTCTGCTCTGACACCATGCGCTGGAGAGTGTATGGTCTCATGAGGATCCTTAGGCATAGGTCAGTGCTGATTACCTTCCAAAAAACAAAAACGGAGGAGATGTTGCTATAAAATCATTAATTGCCTTTGTATTAGCCATTATGCAGGCTTCTGTAAAAGCTGAGCCAAGTTAGCAGCAGAGAACATAGCTGCACTGTCTGTTTGTTTCTACAAACTGTAACAACTTTGCTCGCACATAAACTGTAACAACCTTGCTCGCACAAACTGTAACAACTTTGCTTGCTGCTCGCACAACTTTTGCACCTGCGTTTCACCAGTAGCCAGATAGCGCCTGCACCCACCACTGATAAGGTAGCGTAACATGATAGGTACACATCAGCAAAAGTTACACACCTGCTACAGCCGCTTTTCTTCCTTATACCACAAATAACCAAATATGGTATTAAGTGTAATACGTAACCAATAAGAATGAGCTTCCTGTACTGTAACTGCTTGCTTTAGAGAGAACTTAATAAAAAGGGGCTGAGTCCACCTTTCGGGGCTCTCTCACCCCATGACAGAACTGGAGAGGTTTTGTGTGGAATTGGCTCACCGTGGGTAGCCCACCGGCAGGGGAAAGCAATCCCTCATATAGAGATGCTGCAATATTCATAAGGCTGAAGCTGTAGTCCTCTGCTGCAGGACATGCCATAATAGAAGTTTCTCTAATGTTAAAAAAGGCTTTTTGCAAGAGGTAGGAAATTATTGCATTTATAATATGGCTGGGGAACCAGATGCTGTTGAATTACAGTGATCAATTGGGGGAAAGAGTGCTCATTGTTCCTGGGGTGGGGGTCTGTTAAATTACAAATTATTTCATTTGGGCAATTTAAGTCATTTGTATAACTACATCATTATGCAAAACCTAGAGATTATGTCACTCCTGGTGATTTTTATCATTTGAGTAATAAAGATGTAAATTGATGCAAATTACATGTGTGCATAATTTGTTAGAGATATTGTAAACAGCAACACAGATTATTTATATTAATGTCAATTTAGCTGTTCATCTAGACTATTTTGGTCCATTATAGTTTGTTAAAAGTGGTCCTATTAAACTGAGATTTCACTATATAACTTACTATCCCTAATGGTGGTTATGTAAATTGTTTTTGCAACTTGACAATCTCTCTGGTATTTAATTGATTCAAGCTACTATTTACATTAATGGTGAAGTTTTGATACTGGTTCAAGAGCTAGTGCAAATGGATGCAACTATGAGCAAATTATAAACTAGAAACTGGGGGCGAGGGAGATAGCAATTTAGACAATGAAGACTTGAAATAATCCCTGAATAAAACTGAAAGCTGAACCTCTTAATTTAATTTTCTAAACTGCATAATTTCATACATTATTTACAATAAATTTCAATATCAGGCTTCAATAGACAAATTTTAAGACTGTAACCATCATCAGTCCAATTCATATTTTTTGCTTGAAGAATTAAAAGATGTATTTGAAAGAAGAATCAGGAAGTAATCATCCAGGCTCAGAATTCTCTTCATTTTCTTACATTATGAAACATTATGAAACATGGAGATCATTTAAAATTGACAGATAAGTATTTTTATAAGTAGAACAGTAGTCTTGGGGTAGCTAATAACAAAGATATTGAGCAGAAAAGAAAGAGAAAATGTTCTGTTACATCCTACAGGGAATGCTCACTTGACACTTGAAGCCAATTGACATCTGAATCCACAGCTATTCCACAAAATGTTATAATCTGATTCATGCTGAAGAACAATCTATTCACAACATACAATGAGGACAGAACTGACCTAAAATCCTACTATCAAGCAAGGTTTCCTCACTCTGAACAAGTTGCTGAATAGCAGAAAACTTCAACCATGATGTCAGAATTGCTACTCTGTGATGTGCAGCATAAACTGAGCTACAGCTAGATGTCACAAGACCACTTTTATGAGTTGGTTTTTGCAAGATATCAACTTTTCCCCAGTTCTGTGATCTTTGTCCCATTTAGCAGCGTGCAAGACTATCTATTCTCAAAATTAGAAGCATGGCTCTTACCATGTTACCAAAAAATAAATCTGATTCCTTCTCTCTATCTATCTATGGTAGTATAATCTATTTATGAAAGACTTAAAACAGTCTATTACAATTTCTCTGAAAAACAGTTTAAATCAAATAGTAAATCAGGGATGGCAACTTTTTCAGCGTTGTTCTACATAGGCACTACTTTTCCAGCAGTTTAACATGATTATTTTAAAAATATAGAAATGAGATATGGATCTATTAAAGACTGGACACATGGCATCTATGATATACTTATGTGTAAACAACTATTATCCAACTTCCTGCTCTACATTTTTTTAAATGGAATTTTGTCAGGCATGTGATTCAATTAAACTGATTTATTGCTAAAGTCTATGCACTGGAATCTTTTCAAGTAATGATCAACACTAGCTGGCTAGAGTTAGAGAAGAGCCAACTGCACTTAAGGGGGGAAGAGTTGGACTTAGATTGCTTGTGATCCTCTTTTCTGATCCTCTTTTCACTCCGCCCCAGATTCTGCCATTCCTTCTCCTATAAATTTGGCCAAAAGCAAAACATAGCACATCTCATTTTTATTTCTAAGAATACCAAATATAGTTTCAGTACATGTTCTTAGAAAAACAAATATTAATGTGAGGCAATAATCTTTTCTTGGGGGGGGGGGGAATGTGCTCATCCGTCTACAAAATGATGGTTTACAATGTAAGAAAAAAATCCAATACAACTAGCTGTAAGACCTTAAATTCCTCAAATTTTAGCAGCATTAGATTTCATAACAAAATATTTAAGATTTTGGGGTGCATTTGTAAATATAACATTCTAATCAGCATGTAAGAGCTCATTGTGCTAAATAAAATAATAAAGTAGCTAAAGAAAATACTAAGAATTCAGCATGACTAATTCCACAAGGTAATATTACCTTATATTTTAGTAATAAAATTAATATAGATCTTAAAATACTTACATTTCAAATTGTTTGAATATAAAAATACATCTATGTGCACTTTTAAAAAATAATATGTATAAATACTATGCTTCTTATCCTAAATCTGCTTTGGTAATTATATTAAACTGTACATTTCCTCAAAGTGTAGCTTTTGCATATACTATATACATTTCAGCTCATTCATCAACATCTATAGCAACCGAGTCAAAAGCTGAACAGTACTCTGAATGGTACTGTTAGTACATGTTTGCTAGGAGTATTAAAGCAATTGTTTCATAGTAAAATTTAATGAACAGTTGGTGTTAAACAGATGCATATACATTCAATTCTATGTGATTATATCCACACTGAAGGGAAATACCACTTACTTTAGGTCTGAAATTGGTGGTTGGTCCCACATATTCATGTTGGGCTTTTAAAGTTCCCCAGGGATGGTGTATTTTGAAGCATTCGTTGCAATAACTTGCACTACAATCCATGCAGCTCTTTGTGGATTCTTGTGCTGGAGGTTTACATAGATCACACATAATAGCTGTAGCTGCCCTCGCTGCCTGCCTGTACCGTTCTACAATAGTTTCCAAGGTGACATTTCGAAATAGACCACTGATGCCACGTTCACCAAGATCTACATCATGCCGGCATCCTGGACAAGGGAAGGTAGTTGTCCTAGGAGTCAATGAATTGCGTTTCCAACCTGCGTAGATGGTAGGATCCAGTTTAATTACAATGCAATGAAACATGTTTTACCTTTTCAAGAGATGAAGGAATGCTAATACTGGATTGCATTAAAAAAAATAATGTACATTACAGGCAGATACTAAATTAGTGCCACAGTGTAATATTATTAAACAACTTTTCAAATTGTTATTAAATATCTCAAATGAAGTTTGTAATCTTAACATGGAAAATTAAACCAAATACTTTATAAATGGACAGTCCATGTGTAAAATTTGGAATGAATACATATATAGTAACAGCCATAATAGAAAATAGTATAATTTAAATGAGAAAGATTATATAATGGGAAGGCTTTGTTCAGATCCTTCCTTATCTAGAAACTGACAATAGCCTTTTGTAGTTTAGGCTCTCCCAACCCAATCTGTCAAAAATGTTTTTAATAAGATATCTAACTGATTCCAGTATTGTTGTAGAGCAGAAACAGGGAAAGAAAGAAATCAGCCTTTGAAGCAGGGGAATAATACTATACTTTATTCTCAAACTGCAAACAATTACCAACTAGTTACTAAAATTGCTTCATACAACAGGGTTTCCCCCCATAAACATGAAAATATATGCATGTCACATGCCCCAATATTAGTAATATTATTTTGGAGCTACAAGATCAACAGCCCCTTAAAACATAACTCATGAAATCCTATACAAATTTATATAAGAAAGAAAAGCTGATTTTTCTCACCTTTGATGTCAAAAATAAATCCCCCCTCTGAGTTCAAGTAAATCTAGACAACTTTCAGATATTACATATATTTTTTTCAGATTTACTTTCCCAAAAATTCTGTATTGTTTTGGGAAACTATAATACAAAGATAAAATAAATTATAGGACTTCTTTTTACAAAAAGAAACTTTTGAACATAATTCTAAAATATATGGTGAAGTGGTCATTCTTAATGATGGTACCCGTGTTTCTTCAAAAAGAAGGCTAGGTCTTATTTTCTTTTGACCACTGAAAAAATGGCTAGGCCTTCTTTTTGGAGGTTTCTAATTATTGATTCATCTTGCGGTGGTGGCACTGACAGCCCCGCCCATCAGGAGCCCACTGCTGGCCCACTTGCTGCCACTCGCACACATCGCCCCGGCCTCCGCTTCACCTTCAGATGCCTTCCGGAAAGCCCTCTCAGCTGATAATAGAGCTCTGCAAATGCCTTCTGGAAAGCCCTCTGCAGCCAATAATAGAGCTCCAGATCGATCTGGAGCTCTATTATCAGCTGCAGAGGGCTTTCCAGAAAGCATCCGAAGGCGAAACAAAGGCCGGGGCAATGCACGTGAGTGGCGGCAAGCAGTTGCAGAAGGCGAGGCAGGTGTCGGGGTGTGTGAGGCCTGGTAAGTAGGGCAGCTCCAACCCCCATCCCCACTCTATCTTATTTTTTATCTGTGTTAACTCGCCCCACCCCCTGCTCCCCAGGGTGGGCGGGGTCTTAATTAGGGCTAACTTTGTAGGTGGGACTTAATTTGATCACATGCATTCAAAAATGTGATAGGGCTTCTTTTCAAGGTGGGCTGTCTTTTTGGAGAAACACAGTATTTATTTGCATTTATTAAAATATTATTTTCTAAATAATTTATTATGTACTATTCAGACTCAGAACATCTCTATGAGTCAAAGATAAAGTGATATTATAAGAAAGCTTTAGAAAAATGATTAGCACCAGATACATATGAAAATTTGCAATAGAGACTAGTCCATCAATAAACTAATTTCAAATGATTATTTTAAAAAATTGTTGGGACAGCAGGTTTAATCTAAAAAGATCACACATGTTAAAAGCATAACACACATGCATTTTTAAAATTAAAATACAGTATGCTCTAAACAAAATTTAACTCACAGCACAAACTATTACTGATATAGTGAGAAGTAAATACCATTGAGTACTTATTTAAAAGTAATTGATAAAGTCTTTAAAATGTAAAAAACAGAAGGGTAAACTCCACAGCATGCAACATGCAGTTAAGCAATGCCACTGAAGCAAACTTTGGCTGACAAATTAAGCAGGGAAGTAACTTAAGACATTATTATTCAAGTTGAGATTAAACATATATGAAAAATAAAATGTGATATAAATTAAAGTGCAGTGGTCAAGTATAGATAGTATGATTTGAAATGTTTAGATAGTAACATGCTTTTGAAATGCCCATAAGGGCAAATATTTTCACTGAAGTCAAAGCATGAATGCCTAGAACTGTTTCAAGTTTAATTACAAATAAAAGTAATGTTAATGAAAACATGTGATGATGATGATGATGATTGTCATAAAGAGATCTAAGATGTTCTACTACTCAGGGAGAAATTATTTTATTCAATATTCTAACAGATTCACAAATAGTACACAATACCACACAACAAAGTAGAAAAGGGATAACACACCCTTAACTTATTGCAGAGTTTGAATCAACAGTATCACCAGCATATCACATGAAAAATAAGAAGAATCAGTTCATGGGGTGTATTTAAAAAACAGCAAAATTAAGTCAACTGGATTCATGTTTTGATATTAACAATGCTCTTCCTATAGCAACAACAGCCTTCTTATCTTTTCATATAATATTTTAAGATTATTAGATAAAGACAAAGATTGAACTGGGAACTAAAATTGGAAACTAAATCACATCTTGGGAATAAGAATTTTTGAACAGAGTTTATTAGAACTAATTAGAATATTTAAAATCTATTACCCTCACACAGGAAGGTTTTTTGCTTTCATTCACACTTTCGGGCATTCAATTCTGCTAAGAAAAATGAATTTTGAAAATGGGGCATAATCTCGTATTATTCTTTCAAGAAAGTAACGAAAATACAAACCTGGTGGCCAAAATCAGTGTATGGAATACCGCATTTACTCTTTTACCATTATTTTCTTCCTTTATGTGATTAAATGTGATTAAAATTCCTTAAATTTTGCAATTGACATCTATACTTTTTCAAAACTTGTTTGTGTCAAAGGAGAACTCAGAATATAAAACTAACAAAAAATTTCACTTAAGACATTTGGTAGCATCAGAATCACTGTACCAAAATTCAAAATATCATTTATTACTTCTAAAGTTAATGTTTAATGCATGTTTAAGTCATCTAATGAAGGTGCAATATTGCCCATTTGAATCCAGTGAGCTCTATATATGAATGAGCAAAATGAAAATAATTTTTGTTTGCAATATTGCCAACTGATAATTTTGGACTTGACCACTGATACTTAAAATAATTATACTAAACTTAGTATAATAAAATCCATGTTCTACCAAGTTCTATCTACAACCATATAAAAGGAAACATTTCTACCTCTCAACCCATGAGGCCTCCTCTGTGAGGCTGTAAACAGTGAACAAAGAAGCATTTTTAGAAGCTGAAAAGGAAGGATTCTTGTTTACAGTGGTTTACATACCACTGGTTTAGTGGTATGCTAGAGATAACAGAGCATTTCGTAACAGCAACTTGGTTAAGTTTAAGCCATGCACATTTATTTGAAAGTTCCACTGATGAATAATGGGATTGACGTTTGAGTATGCAAGTATCAGAGGGAAGAAGAAAATTTCTATCACCATTTATATCTGAAAGATAGAATTATTATTATTAGAACATTGATGCTTATAACTATAGAACTGCTAAGGTTTCAAGCATTTTTCCTTAAAATGTGATTTATTAATAAATCTAATTATACATCAATTTAACCTGAGGAATCAAAATTCTTAACCTCACTTCTGTGCTTCTTTAACACCAGTAACACAATCTCTTCTAAATATTTAGACAAAAAATTACAGGTTAGTTTGAAAACATTGTTTGATTACAGGTAGTCCTTGATTGGTAGCCTCCCCATTATGTAAGTCATGATGGTCATAAAGCGGGTCACCACGTGACCAGATCCACTTTTATGACTTTTCTTAAGCAGCTGTTGAAAGACTGTTGTGATTACTAAGTAACCCCCCTCAGTCATTAAGCAATCACCATGTCAGTTAATCCATTGTTTGCTACGAAGCATTTTTGTTTAAAAAAAACACAAGTAAATGTCAGTTGTCAGCAAAAATATTAAAAATTGCAATCACATGACTGTGGGACACTGCAAATGGCCATAAATAGCTCATTACCGAACATCAAAAATGCAATCATGTGAATGCTGGGAAAGCACAGGTCATAACTTTCCTTCAGGGGATCCAGTTAACTTCAAAAAGTTGCTAAATGACCGGTTGTAAATCAGGGACTATATGTACTCAATTAAGGCAATATGAACCTTACTGAGTCTGTATTAACTAAATTTTCAATGTCTAAAACAATGAGGGAATTTGGTACTAGAATTTATGAACTCTTGGTTGGCAACCACTTAATATCCGTATTTTACATGATCAGGAGGCCATCCATGACTCATTAATTTTAATTTTCAATTTTAGTTACAATTGCTAAAATTATTGAGAATCAAAAAAGGTTGATAATCTATTGAAAATGATTCAAATAATTCAAAGATCCATTAGCTGATAACAATCTATCATCTTTGACAACACCAGAAAAACTGCAGTAACATGAAAATGACAATTAACTCAATCCCCAATGCATATTTTATATGCAAAAGATCACAGATTCATACTCTTGGTATCCAATTTAAAAGGAAAAAGGAAAAATGTGACACACATGACCTCTGCCCTAAGACTCTAGTCAACAACTTCTACTAAAATTAACAGAATTAACAGCTCTGAACTAGATTGTCAAATTGATGAAAACATTTTACAAGTTTGTGAAGAATTCCATTATCGTATATGTAAATTAAATCTAGAGAAAGAAATGCAGAAACCAACACCATGATCTCAGCCACTCTTCCTAGGATTGCATTAATTTAGTACTTTATGCAGAATGCAAGTAGCTGGAAATTAAATCAGTACAAAAATACGGCATATTCTTAGAAAAGTGAAGATGCACATACTATGAAGAATCAAACATTGTATTCAAGTAAACCATTAAGCTTTGTTCTACTGTAAATGCTGGAGACCACTAATTTCATGATGTTACATGTATGTGCATAAATACATGAATTATAAAACCTATTTCTTGGAACATTAATACCCTAATTCCATTTTGACAACATAGCAAGAAAGCATCATTTTACACTTTTTTTATTCATTGGTTATTTAATAACACACTGTGGAATTCAGATAATACTAATCAAAAGATATAATTTCTAGTGTTAGATACAAACTTATCTACTGCTCAAGCATTTTGACTGTTTGACCTAACTGGATGTAGTTATCATGGCATGCTTTTATTATTGTATTTTGATGTGGTTTTATTAAGGTTTATGCTTTGTAAATTAGCGTATTACTTTAAGAATAATTTTTAAAAACTTTTTTTACATACCTGATCTATTAACCCTGTCAATTCTATCCAAGCTAGGGGAATTCATTCTACTGCGAGGGCTACTATGATTGGAAGTTTCTGAGGCAGCATCACTGAACGAATCTTCAAATGTTAAGTATAGAATTTCTTTTACACATTTGTGGCAGATACTATGTTGACAAGGGAGAATAAGTGGATGGGTAAATAACTCCTTGCATGCTGGGCAGATGAGTTCTCGTTCAATATTCTTAATGGTAACCTATAAACAAAAAGAAATGAGAAACTGATAAGAAGTAACATGATGACTACAGGCAGTTAAAAAAATAACATTATTTCTGTCATGTAATTCTAAAGAAATTAAAATATAAATACCATATGCTGTACATAGCTATTTTGACATTCAGTAATCTAGATAACCTATAATTTCCACTACAAACAGTTGTCCATACAATAACTAAAGACAGCAAGATTAATAGCTAAAGATTACCATTTTGAGAGATTAAGAAGAGTCAAAAATAAAATATTAATACGTTTTGTAAGAACAAGAACATAAAAATGAAATGGGAAAGAACCAGTACGGAAGTTTTTAACTGCCTTGGAATTCTTGATTCTGATTTCTTGAGCTTAGTGAAAATTTACTTTGAGCAAGGGAAATGCTCTGAAGAAACCATGATGTATTATATGTTTATTTAAACTAAATGCATAGCTACAGCATGGCTAGACTAAAAGGAAAAATAATTGAATTATATGATAAAAAGCAATAAAGCCATTTTGTAATTCATTTGTATTGTTAATATTGCAATCTTGTGTGCGTGTGTATGACCATACATACATACATACATACAATATTCGTGCTATTTTTTCTAGGTTTACTATATTCATTAACTATTCTAATCTTATGATCCAAGATGGTATATAATTATGGTTCATTGCACAATCAGCCAGATTTTCACATTGGATTTGGCATTTTTGTCTAAGACCCTGGATGGACATTTGATGGTATTACAGATATTGTCGCAGGTTAGAAGCTATTCTGAGTAAAGCCACCTTTTGCAATTGATTGATAATGAATTCGTCAATGCTAATGTTTCAAGTGGTGCTTCATTTTGGGGGGCATTGCACCCAAAAATTACTACTCATACTACCTTTGCTTACTTTTGCCACAGTCATTCTATTTCTATTTACAGGTCTTTGTATTTTGTTATCTTCTCCATTTATTTCTATTCTATTCTGCTGTCTCCAGATACTGCCATATCCACTATCCAGACTTTTTTGTCTTTCTTATTGACAACTGTTAAGTCTGAGCTGTTATGTGGCAATTGCCTGTCTGCTTGAATTCTAAAGTTCCAGAGCAATTTAGCTTCTTCATTTTCTATGATTTTATTGTCCCTTCAGTTCTTGCTTGAAGGCAAATGATATTTCTTGCGGATCTTCCAATGCACAATTTTTGCTACTTTGTCATTTGTGTTGATAGAGTGAGCAAGCCAGTTCACAGTTTCTCCTTTGTAGCATGCTATACGACTCAGTATTCTCTCCATTCCCTTTTAATATATAAATGAAGCCATTAGGTGATATCATCTATCACCATGAGGTGAGGTACCATCAGTATGCTGATGATACTCAACTTTACATCTCCATCCTTGGTGATTCAAATGAAGTTATTGCTGCCCTCTCACAATGCCTAGCGGCTGTGGGGGTTTGGATGGGGGACAGCAGACTTTGAATGAACCCTGGTAAGACCTATTGGCTTTGGGTATGTGGCACTTCAAGATCTAGGACTTTAACATCTTTAGATGTTATGGATGGCAGTACAGTGCCCCAATGTGCAACATGGAGATTCTCCTGGACTCGCAATTCCTGCTTAAACAACCGATGTCAGTCATGGCTAGAAAATCCTTTAGACTTCTTGCATCATAGGTGCTCTTTCCTGAATCAGGAGCCCCTACACTCAGTCACTCAAGTCTTGTTTATCTCATACTTGCACTACTGCAAACCACTCTATATGCGACTACCCCGGAGGAGTATTTGGAACTCACAATTGGAGCAAAATGCATCCATGCAGGCAATCCTTTGCGTCCCTAGGGTAGCTCATGTTATACCACTATTCCATAAACTACATTGGTTGCCAGTTTGCTTCTGGATCTAATTCAAGGTGTCCTCATCTTTAAAGTCATTCATGGCATGGGTCCCGGTTATCTGAGGTACTATCTTACTCCAATGGGTTTGGCCTTCCCCACTCACACTGGCAGAAGGGGCATGCAGACCCTATTGATCAAGCAATTCCAGCTGGTAGGGTTCAGGAGAAAAGTATTTTCTGCTGTGACTCCTGTCTTCTGGAAAATTGTGCCCTTCCGCAAGATGAGATCTGCACGCACCCAAATAGGCCTGGAGAACTGGCTCATTGTGGAGGTGGTTAATAGATTAAGACCCCATCTTCTTTCTATGTGATTTTGCTCCCTTCCTTGTCAATTTGAAATTCAATTGAAATCTTTGTCAATTTGAAATTGTCGTATTTATTGTTTTAATGTTTAATCTTGTTGTATTTATTGATTGTAAGTCACCAAGAGCTTCCTCTAGGCAAGCTGGATGGCATAAAGTTTAATAAATAAAGGAGTTGAAAACAAACCAGGGATAAAGAAAATCTAAAAATGATAAATTATTTTTACTATATTACATGTTTTTACCTCTTGTAGAAAAAAGCAAATAAATATAACACTATACAGAAAACAAATGCAAAAAAAATATAACAATGTTTGATTTTGAGAGTTGCACTTTCACATTGATACCATGGTATGGCAGTAAAAACCTTAAAAGTTTATTATACCACTTTAGACGAGAATTAATGTCGTTCGTTAAAAATCTATTTTAGCCTAAATATTTAACAAAAGGATGCAAATCCTATCCAATTAATTATTGTATTTTCTAGTTCTAAAAATGGTACTATATAGACTGAAATGCCTGTGCTTTAAATAATACATTTAGAAAGCACACGGCAATTTTCTTTGCCTCCTTTCCAAAAGGATTCTGAAGAAGAAAGTACATGGATAGAAAAGATGCTTGTCCCAGTTACAGTTCAGTCAGAGCAAGTTATAAGCTGGTTGAATAAATTAGGAAATGTATTCTGCAACATTCAGTACTTTGCCTTTTGGGAACGTCAATTTGCAAACTCAGCAACTGAAGATTTCAAATAGTCATAATTCATTCTCCAGGAAAAAAAATCACTTTCCACTTATCCAAAGAAAAAAGGGAAATGAAATAGTGTTCCATGTTACTCGGTAATATGTTGACTAGAGACACAGTTCTTTTTCAGTTAAAATTGAAAATATGGTGGAAAGATAGATGCATTTTTGTCACACTGACATTTTCTCAAAGGAATTTTGAAGTACCACAATCTGCAATCTAATCTTTCAAAACTTATTTGCTCTGACATAAATTTATAAAGTTTTCATTAAACATCAAATGTATCATTTTATATAAAGATAGATGACCAAGTGGTGATCTTCCATCTTCGGTCTGAAGCTATTTCATCCTTCTTTCAACTGAATTTTTGAAATCATATCCCAGAGTGAGAAAGGATATTGCAGACTAACAGGGATAATTTTTTATGTCACCCTAAATCATTCTGAGACGATTGGGCACAATATCCAATCTGGATTACTTCTCCAGAATGCTATTTGGGAAACATGGTATTACAGTGAAAAACTGTTCTCAGAAAAATTATATTGGAATACCTTACACTAATTTTTGATATCTTTTGTCGTGGCCTTTATGGTGATTAAAGACACTTTTATTTATGCTTTTCAAAATTTATAAAAACTTGCTCTGAGAAATTACTGGAAGGCTTGATCTAAGATACCATCAACAATCCAACCTCTTTTCAATCTACTAATCTTTGGAAAATTATTAGTTAGGGATTTCAAGGAAGCCCTACATAGGATGAAGATAAACTAAATGAAGCATAATCATTACAGACTGGAAAACTATTGTACAGACTGTTTATACAAAAGCAATTTTGGAACAGAGTCCTGAAGGAGTTGCAGTGAACAACTAGGTATTATCTTTGGGTTCATAAATTCAGGTGACTGTTTTTTCTCAACTTCACTTTGTTTACCAATAACAGGTTTGACTTCAGTTTCCAACATCCTGGTTTCATGCAGATTAGAGTGCAGTCCAATATTCTGATTTGCATTGGTTATCTTTGTTTGAGAAAACTGCAGTAATGCAAATAAAATTTGAGTGGCAATGTGGAATCTAGTCTTCTTTTGCCTCAATTTCCCTCTCATTTTCCTAAGCACATTTGCATACGTTCATCTACTTGTCTGCATGGACAAGCTTGTTTGCTTGTGCAAAGCCATTCATGACCGAATGATCTCTAGTCAATACTTACACACAGTGAAAAGCTGGAAGATGGACTGCACTTACCCAGCCTAGATCAAGAGAATATGAAGGATGGACATACTCACTTGATCTCTTACACAAGCTCCAATAAAGTGTCCCTACCACATCTGCAGCAATGCAGACATTCCTGAAAGATCTGAAAGAAGTCACCGTCAAAGACTGCAATAGCTGACAGCTCCTCCTTGAGATACGAGTCCATCAAACGCTCAATTACACACTATGAGTTTGCACAAAGCTTTGGTGAGAGCACAGCCCGGGCTCCAAGCCTATGTCTTACTTAAAGCAAACAATAGGGTGGGAAAAGAGTCAGCCTTCAAGCGAAGGACGGACGGGTGAGGCGATCTGGCAAGCCGGTTGCTTAAAAGACAACCACAATCTCTTCGGAGAAGGGAGCGGAAAAGGCTGCCAGAGAGTTCTGCTTTTGCAGCCGAGCCATGGGGAGAAACAGAAGGGAGCCAGCCTGCCGCGATCGGGCTCCCTTCCTCCCCACGATCGGGAGGAAGCCACGGTCAAGCCCCACAGGTCGGAGGGGGAGGCGACTCAGATCCTTCCCATTCCCTCCCAAATGACGACCCCCGCCCAGTCAAAGCCCCACCTCGGGGGAACCCTCCCGTCTCCTCAGCCTGCAATTTCCCTCTCAGGAACACTCACGACGGGTTCCAGACGGTCCCCTTCCATCCTGGAATCGTCACTACCACTGACGCCGCTTTCGGTCCCGGACAGTTGAGCCGAAGGTGCCCGGGGCGCGCGAGTCTGGTTCTCTCGCTCTCTTCGCAGACTCTCGGAACCGGTCGAGTCCGCCCTTCCCCCTCCCGAGAGCGCGGCGCGAGGGAAGGGAACAAGAGAGCACGCGCGAAGCGGCTACGAGGCGCCCAGCAGCTGCCACTGCTGCCCCTAGGAAACTCCGGCACCGGGCGGGTGGGGGGAAAAGAGGTGGGGCAAAGGGAGAGGGGCGGGGCTTGCCTGGCAACAGCCTCCACGCCACAATGGGGATGGAGCGTCAGCGCCACCTGGCACCTTTGTTGAGCCGCTGTTAGGATGTTGTCTCTTCTTTTCGCTTTCCAGGAAGGGAGCGGGGCAGGGCGTAAAGTATAGCACGAGTTTCCTCCTGACCATCCATGTATGGGAACTCTCCTCTGCAGAAGAGTGTCGGGATGGCCATGCCTTTCAATCGGGCTCGAACCACAATCGCTGCTGCCCGTTTCCAGCCTAGCGGAGTGTCTCAGGAGGTCCGCAAGGGCAGTTGCAATAAGGGCTGTACGTAACTGGATCTCCGTCTCAGCGGACAAAAAGACAAGAGAGGGGAAGAAAGGAGGAAAAGGACGCAGTTTTTACATTATTTTCAAGGCAAATGGGAGTTTTACTTTAGAAACGGCAATTATAGAAAGAATTAATGCGATTTACAATTTTCCGATACAGAGCACCGGTATAATTTTTCCTTGGGCAGAATCAGGAAAAGCACTAATCTTAACTCGTTGATGCTTTGACTTTTTTTCTAAAGCAATTTATGAGAATTGGCACAGATTAGTTACCCTTTGCGGCCTAGGGTTTCCGCAAGCCACTCTTTTCCTAGTCTTGGTTCCACTCCTTTATGAGAAGTATCAGAACAGTTTCCCTAGCCTAGCCTAAGATAAGAATTTCAGAATTACATTAAACTGGGAAAATTAACTCTGAAAATAAAATATCTACTCTCCTCATGATTTGATAACTAACTGAACACATTCTCACTGCATGCAGTGTTACTCTTAATATGGTAGTTGCACAAGTTTGTGCAATGTGCATTTGGCCTTTAGATGTATTTAAACACAGTCCAAAACCTATTTTTCTCCATAAAAACAATTTATAAGGAAGGTTGGCTTGAGAATGACAGTGGCAAAGTCACCCAGTAGCTGAGGGTTTATGCTGCCATAAGCTATGATTTACAAATACACTAAACCTAAGCCAAACCACAATATAGCTTGGTTGTAACGTGTGAACTTAATGAAAGAGCATTAAGAGACAAAATATACTTCCCTACTGAAATATTACTTATTGGAGAGGTTTATTACAAAATGCTTAGGATTTCCCACCCTTTAAGAGGGATGGAGGGGTTGTTAACTTGAGATAAAGACATCTTCACAGCCTGAAGACAGTGGTGCATATACCGCATATACTGGTGTTTCTCAGCCTTGGCAACTTTAACAAGTGTGGACTTCAACTCCCAGATTCCCCAGCCATGACGACTGACTGATGAATTTTGCGAGTTGGGAAACACTGGTATACACATTGATTCATGTTGCTGGGAACTGATACAGAGGGAAGTTGTAGGTCTTCCATCTGACTAAATAAAACCTTTGGGAAAGTAAGTATCTTCAGATTTACATCTCTTTACATCAAATGAGCCTTGGTGGCTCAGGCTGTTAATTGCCTGCACTTAAGTTCCAGCTGCCTACAACTGCTGTAGGCTCGAATCCCACCAGGCTCAAGGTTGACTCAGCCTTCCATCCTCTCAGGGTAGGTAAATTGAGGACCCAAGATTGTTGGGGGCAATTAGCTGACCTTGTAAAAATGCCGCTTAGTAATAAGCAGGCATATACAATGGAATGAAGGCTATTGCTGAGCACACTGGGTTGCATCCCAAAATTGTAAGCCGCCCTGAGTCTCCGGAGAAGGGCGGCATATAAATGTAATTAAAAAAAAATGCCTTTGATTCACTTGAAAAAAAGTTTGATTAAAACGAATCTGACCTACAGCTTTGTTTAAAACCATTTTCCTTTTCCTGTATTTAGCTTCTCCTCCCGCCAACCCTCCCAAAAAATCTTAGGGCCATTCATCACTATCAGGCTATTTCCACCCCAGTCAGCAGAAACTATACCAGACGTGGTATTCAGCAGGTTCTGACCAGTTCTGGAGAACCGGTAGTGGAAATTTTGAGTAGCTTGGAGAACCAGCAAATACCACCTCTGTCTGGAGATTTTACAGTCCTTCCCCTGCCACACCCACCAAGCCATGCCCACAGAACCGGTAGTAAAAAAAAATTGAATCCCACCACTGAACTATACCAATGTAAAAGATACCCTATCCATTACTAATCCATACCCTGCTTCAAGTCATCGCAATCTTGACTTCCTTCCAAGATGACATTACATAAAATATTTTATAACTTTGATGCTTGTGACAAGGGGAAAATATCCCTCAAAGGAAAGCTACCTGACCTTGAACTAGAGACAGAATGAAGACAAATGATGTGTATAAATAAAAGCAAAAATCATGTTTGCCTACTTTTATGCTGCAGTCAGATATCTTTAAGGCAAGACCTTTCATCGCAAGCATAACCAAAAGTGATTTCACCATTGTTTAAAGAAAATAAGAATAGTGCATTAAAAATAATTTAGCATCTCACATAGGTGATAACATTTTTATTTTTAATAGCAGGCTAAAAATGCCAGCTGGATGATTTTGGGCCAATCACACACACACAGCCTACAATGCCAGGCTCAGATGACAAGCCAGATGGTCAATTTCTCACACAACCAATGAAATGAAACTCAGTTGAACAAAAAAAAAGACTCCCGTAATTGCAGGCAAACACTACAAGGAAGAATATATGGATCCACGCTTAAATATAAAATGGGCTCATCATAAGTCTATGGAGATTCCCAATCATCCAGATCATGGTTCTCCCAAAGGTGCTTTTCCCAAAGCCCAAATGGATTTTTTTGTTGGTTTTTCTTTGAAAATATTTAGCTTCTTCACTTCTGAACTAAAGAACCTTGAAGGAGAAGTGAAATGTTTTCAAAGAAAAAAAGTCCAATTGCCTTTGCGAAAAGCACCTTTGGGGCTCATCATAAAACTTCAACATTTCTTGCAAATATACACATGCACACACGCACACACACACACACCAATAATGAGCTGCTGAGAGAATGCCTGAGGCAGCAAATGATGTGGGAGAAAGATCAAACAGAAGTAGTACCATGGCAAGACCATACCCTGCATGGGATGTACAATCAACTGATACCTGAGGTGGCAGATATTGGGAAATCCTACTAGTGGCTGGAAAGGGGTGGATTAAAAGACAGCACTGATCATAACAGCACAAGAACAGGCACTAAGCACCAAATTCATAGAAACGGGGACCTACCAATTAGACAGGACACAAGATGCTGGCTATGCAGAGAGGCCTCAGAGCCAGTCCAATGCATAGAAGCAGGGTGTAAGATGCAGGCAGGAATAGCATACACTGAACTGCACAACCAAGCAGCTGGCATTGTATACAGGAACATTAGTAGTATGGAGCTGCTGGGTGACGTTGGAACCCGGATATGCACCCTAGACCAGGTGCCATTCTTCACCCACTTTAACTCAAAGTTGGGACGGCATTATGACAGTACAGTACACATTGCTATTATTTGAAACCATGCCATCATTTTAATTAAAAAATTAATCTAAAATAATCATTGGTTTCAATAACATGCCTATTTTCTTTGAGAAACATGTTCTTCCTTGAATTTCATTTGGGGGGATGCATTGCCTGAGTGGGACCACAGCTTGATGGAGGAATTTATCCATCATACTTCCCTCCTTTTTTTTCTTTTTCTGATTTTCTGATTATTCCCTACTTTCTTTTTCTCCTTCCCTATTCCCCACTCAAATTACACAGTAGGCTGCCAGAAAAGGAGAGATCATTTTGGCTAGAGATCCAAACTGAATGGAATTAGACAGAAACTGTAATGCTGTGGAGAATATCGAAATGGATCATACAGTATATTTATTAGGCAATAGATATACACCATTCTTTACAATAAATATATCAAAAATATACACTAATATTGCAGTATCTTTAACAAGCAGCCATAGTATTGACCAGCAAAATACAGCAAGGGTATTAACACCATTCATCTAATTATAAGAATAGCACTTCATTCATTCTTCACCTAATCTAAATTGGAACAAAGTGGCTCTGACTCAGCAGAGCTCTTAAAGATGTACACTAATTTGTTGAAATGAATGCATTACAGTAAGAGTATTTCTGTCTATTAGCTAAGTGCTCTTCTGGCCTACCAAATACAGGAAACCACAGACTAACATTTTCAAGGCAGATACGTGACTTCACAGTCTATCCATTTTTATTCAAAAATTCATTGTATCGAATGGAGTTCATTCCCCAAGATATGAGGAATTAACATATGACAATAATTTCTATTCAATACCTTGGAGTTAACCCTGAGTATTTGCCAGAACATTCTCCTATAAAAATTGATAGGCCTCAGGAGAATAGAATTATTCTTCTGCACAGAAACTAGCCTTTTCACAAAAAGACTGAACTAGATTCTTTACCTATCCATTATTATTCAGGTGTGCAAGTTATCAGAATGAACCGTTATTTGGAACCAATGACAATGGTTCTGTTTGATAACTGCAAGCCATTTGAACATTTTTTACCATAGAAAAGCAGTATGAAAACAGACGATGAAAGATGAAAGTAGGTTTCCTTTAGTGAGTCAACAGAAATGGCCATTAAGGGGAAAGTTTTACATTATTAAAAAAACATGAAACTGATGGACAACATCTTGTATCCTTCTACCTATAATCTTCTATCACACACACACACACACACATGTTCTGGAGCAGTGTTTCTCAATCTTGACAATTTTAAGATGTGTGAACTTCAACTCTCAAGAATTCTCCAGCCAGCATGATGGGCAATTGCACTCAGAAGTCAACTAATAACCAGTACAGCTTGTGTGACAGTGATGACACATTGGAAACGCCAACAGGTGCCCTTTACTGCTCACACCACTGCATTTTGAAACAGGTCTGGTTTCTGGATGGTCTTCAAGGGCAGCTCCAGGTAGGAGCATTGCAATAATCTAGTCACAGATTAGGGTATGAATACCTCTGACTGAGGAAAGGGCACAACCTGTGCACAAGGTGAACCTGTGGAAAGGCCCTCTGGGCCACAGAGCTATCTGATGTTTAAATAGTTATGAGTCCAGAAAGACCCCAGGTAGTTTATGAGTCTTAAATGGAGAAGTTCAGTTTGAGATATGAGGACAAACTGATTAACATCAAGCTCTTTCAAGATTAGATTTTTAAAAATGTTCTGGGTTATTAAAAAAACTATTTCATTTTGTTGCAGAATGACATGAAAATAGCAGGAATGGTAGACTACTGAAAATAATAATCCTAACAAGTATCAAAGGGGCATGATGGCTTAGCGGTTTCAAGATGCTGAGCTTGTCAGCTGGAAAGCTGAGAGCCCAGTTCAAGACCCTAGTGCCATGTGATGGGTGAGCTGCCCCAGTTCCTGCAAACCTAGCAATTCAAAAGCATGCCAATGCAAATAGATAAATAGGTACCACTTGCTGGGAAGGTAATAGTGTTCCGTGTGCCTCAGCATACAGTCATGACAGCCACATTTTAATTAACAAATTAATCTAAAACAATCATTGGTTTTAATAACATGCCTAGAGCCACTAGAGTAGTTCAAAAGTAGACAATCATAAAGGGCGTAGCAATATTCCCAAAGAAGGCATTTGGGAACAATAGGAAGCCCCAATGGAAATGCTAATAAAGCTGTCTCTAACTTACTAGGGACTTCAACAGCCTCTCCTCCCACCCCACCCTCAATAATATGCTGTTTGAAAATTGTGAAACTCCGGTACCACAATGGGAAATAAAGTTTATTGCCACAATGAATAGTTATTCTAAAAGGAATGCAACTTTTCAGCCTTTCAAAAAGAACATAATTAGACAGAAACATGCTTAAAAGTCCTGAATCATTTCCTGAAAGAAGACCGTTTTCCTATAATAGCCCTTATTGTTATCACTGCAAAAGAAGGATTTTTAGCACTTAGTAATATGAAACTACTGCTTATGCATAGATTAATCCTCCAAATGGTCATAATTAACTTCTAGTTCAGTATTTTTCATCTCTCATGATGGTTGGAGAATTCTGAGAGTTGAAGTCAACACATCTTAAAGTCGCCAAGATGGAAAAACACTGCTAAGTACAGTAACAAAGAGTTACTCTTTGTTGTCTGGGACCAGCATATAAACAGGACAAAACGTTAATTAGCTAGAAAAAGTTTCCAAGTTATATCAATTTCGTATCACTTGAGCATTCTACTGAACTCTTTCTTCTGCTCAGTCTTAAGCAAAGGTACTGAATCCTCCACATTTATTATTTTTTGGACCTTGTATTCCTCTTTTCTCCCAGTGACTGGTGCTCCAGGGAATAACAAATGTACTAATTTACTTTATTGCCACATTCATAAGAATTTATAATATTCAAATTAATTATATCCAATACATAGTTAAAAATAATTCTTAAAGCTGTCAAGTTCTTTAAAATTTACTATAATCAAGTTAAATTATAATGAACATGAAGTGGCAAATCTTAATCTAAACAGATCAGTTTTCAAAAGATAGAGGGAGGTTATCCAGATTTTTGTAAAAGGATGGTCCCTAGAAAAGGTGCCTCTATTGAAAAACAAGATGTTCTTGCTTTTCCTTGAATTTCAGATGGGGAAAAAACTTGGAATGTCCCAACCTGAAATGTGCACTGGACAGATAATATCCATTGGAAAATCATTGTTTATGTGCCATTGAATTGTTTTCAACTCCTAGCAACCATATAGATTTTCCCATGACAAAATCTGTTCTTTCAATTCTCCATGCATTCCACTCATCACTATTGTAACTGAGTCCATCCATCTTACTGTTGGTCATCCTCTTCTCTTTCTTTACACCTTTTCCAGCATTACAGACTTTTCCAGAGCAACAAAACCCCAGGTGAACTAAATAATGGGAAGGGACCAATAACTACACTTACTATGTGAGATGGTGGGCTATACAATGTGCTTAAATAAATACTTTTATTTTTTAGCATTATGAGGTTAATTTTTTATATAATACAAATGTACTTTTGATGAACCCATGCTTGTGAGGAAGATCACAAAGTCCTGAAATCTGCTTGAATCTTACCCCAAGACTTTGAAATTGAAATCAACAAACACCATAAGCTATGGACATTATAAGATCAGACAAAATATATAGTCAAGTAGGTCAGGAATGGCCTTTTTGTCCCATAAAACAAAAAGCAGAAGCAGAATTCCTCATTTGTCCTTATAGCCCACCAATATAAGTATTCACAATCATCATCTCATGAACAGAGCCCCTGATTGCCACCAAACTTTCTTTGATGAGAAAGTTAATTTCATTATGAATTAACTTGGATCTTATTACACAGGCAGTTGGCATTTACAAGCAACAGCTCGAGACTGAAGATCTCACAGACTTCTAGATATCCTTTTCCCTTGAACAATTTTTCTAGAGTTCCTTACTGAATCTTCTCCTATTCATTACTACTTCAATTTGTCTGATACTATTTCTAGCCAATGGAGCTGTTTCTCTGCAAATACCAATTCCACAGATATTTTGCCGTCACTTTTTGAGCTCAACTTCATTTTACACATTTGTAAAAATGTACTAGTACCGGTACATAGGGCTGGGGACCCCTGCTCTAATCAACAGTGCTACCTTTCACTTTTTTGTGTCTGACATTACATTTCCCAGGGTTCACTCTTTGATGACTGACTACCAGCTCTTTTGAAAGGGACCCAGCCTTAAAAATTCTTCTTTGTATTCAGATATATTGGGCTTATATTATAGGACCCAGGAGACATACTATCTTTGCCTAGGCCCCAGTATAGATGATTTCCCAAGGTATCAAAAGCAGCATCCATAACCAGGGCTAAAAAATGGATGTAGATAATTGATGTCATCCATTTATCTCCTTGTCCCAAAGGTGCTTTTTCAAGAGGCGACTGGATTTTGTTTTTTTCTTTGGAGATGTTTCCCTTCTCTCATCCAAGAAGCTTCTTCAACTCTGACAGGATAGTGGGGAATGCAAGCATTTATATTCGTTGTAGACAGCTGGTCATCCACGAAGCTTCTAGGATGAGAAGGGAAACATCTTCAAAGAAGAAACAAGAAAACCCAGTTGCCTCCTGAAAAAGCTCCTTTGGGACAACCATGACCTGGATGACTGAAAATCTCTACAGGCTTTTAGCTGTACAATTTGGGATGAACGCCCTTTGAATGGTGTGGAAGTAGGAATGGATTTCCAAAGAAAAAAAAATTGCAGACTACAGGAACCAGAAGCACTACTCAGGTGATCCTGAGGACACAGATAAACCTCCAAGTGCTTCAAGGACTCTCTAAAAGGATGCAGACCAGCTGTCTACAAGGAATATAAATCCTTCCATTCCCCACTATCCTGTCAGAGCTGAATAAGCTTTTTGGATGAGAAGCAAACCAAGGAAAAGGAAAAAGGGGAAAGGGGAAAGGAAAGTCCAGTTGCTTCCTGAAAAAGCACCCTTAGGACAACCATGACCTGAATGACTGAGAATCTCTACAGACCATTCATCTCCTTGAATTCAGAACTTTGCGCAGGAGTAGAATATGTGAAACTGATTGGAAATTATCCAACCTGGACAGAAATTGAAAAAGAAATGACTAGTACCTTGATAAAAATGTATTTAGTACCATGCTTTGTCAACTTAGCCAGAACTTATCTCAACTTTTATTAGCTAAACAAATAACAGTAAACACATACCTCTGGAGATTCTCCTTTTCAGAGAAAGACTCTCTGAAAAATAATATATTATAAGTGTACAGGCCATAATTACAACTATTAGATTTGCATGTGTGTACCTGGCACAATTCCAAACCACTGAACCAAACTACAAAGTTCCATAAAAACTGATTAGAGCAAGCTGCTGAATACTCCAAACTCTTTATATACAAACAAGAATGCTGTGAGGTTTTCACGATGCTAGAATGGTCCACTGGCACAGCCTTGTACAGGCACAACCTTGGTATACAGTAGTACTTTTTTGCCCATCACCATCTCCCTGGAACTGATCTCTAAACTGGTTCTAACCTATACTGTTCTAGCTTCTGCTAGTATCAATCCAGGCTGCTTTCATATTTCACTGCTGCGGACTATGAAAAAGCAAAAACTCCTTTGGCTTTCCTAAACAGGAGAAAACACTCAGGAGCAATTCATGCAATCATTCAAGTCGTTTTCCTGTTCTAGAAGTGAGCTACAGTTTTAACAGAACTGATCAAGGTAATGGTAAAATGTACAAGGCTGTGAGGAAATTTGGATTAATTAATAAATGTATCTATTTGGAATAATCAGCTGTGATAATCAAACAAGGAATTCAGAATATTTTACAGCTGAAATTGAAGCTATACAGATGCTACCAAATTTCTTGGGTCAAGCATAAGCTTTAGCCACATTTCAAATCTGTTCTCATACCAAATTGTTGTAGTCTTCTTCAACATTTACATTATGTAAATTAAACTTGGAAGACAGCAATCATACTACATATATTCAACCCAGAGCATTAATTACCTCATTATATCAGTTTTAATTACTGCAGCTTCTTCCCATTTCTCTAGAGGGATGACTAAATGAAGACCAGGTGCACAAAATTAGATGAAGATCGAAAACGGTTTTTACTACTGCTGCCCAATGACCCTAAAAATGACATTGAGCTATGCTGAATACTAGATTAAAAGGAGATTCTGCTTTACTAAAAATATTAAAACTGTCCAGAACAGAAGTCTGCATTATTTAGCATCTGTACCCATTATTTTTAAAAAGCTAAATTTAATTTGTGCTTATAATCAAAGCATGCATCAACTAGGATGTGTAGTAAGTGGCTTAAATTCAGTCCTAAGAGCAGGAATTTTCAGATTGGATATTCCTTACAAGTGAAGTAGCCAGATTCCAGTTTGGTGCCTAAGTGAGGCTCTGGTTCTGATCTGTTTTTATCTGGAGCTTTAAGTCACTGCAAGGCTTAGTGCATAGCAGCTAAAATAACCACTAATAATTTTGTTATAGATGCAAATTAACATGTTGATATGGTCAAAGTTTGGGATGTGCCCAACTCCTAACATTTCAGATTACTGAGAAGTAATTTTCCAACTCACAGGTAACAAAGCCAGGGGAAATATACTATTTTCCTTAACATCCCATTTTAAAACAGTAAGGGCAACACTACTCACTGGCTTCATCACTTAAGCATAATAGGATCGCAATGACAATAGCACAATTTATACTTTCCTACTACTCACACTAAAGGAAAACATTTTAACATGCCTGTTAAAATGCCCACATTCAAGATCCATATTAGTGATTTATATTATGTTCTACCCCCAGCCATTTCAGAGGCAAATCATAAGTTATACTTACCACTAATGGGATCCTATCATAGTTCCATAAGAAATACCAGAAGGTTTTCTAAACTTAAGTTAGGCTGGCAAGATTCAGTCCAAGGGATCTATCACTTCCTTCTTCAAATTTATGTCCTTCATGTGTGTTGGGTTACAATGATAGATTATGCTGAATAGTTAGAATGTGAGTTACTGTACAACACATTTGGAAGATAGCTCCACTGTAGAAGATCTTGCCTCCCTATGCAAGATACATCTATCCCAAAGAACTTCTACTTCTTAAATCAGACTCATAGTCATCCAGAAATAATTCTTACTGTATTCAATGTGTTGTTCTCCTATATCTAATTTACACATTTTTAAAATCTTTGCTTTCAACAATTTCCTCAGGTGAAATAGGAAAAAAAAACATTAAAAACAAAGATTAAAGCAACCTGGTTGCAATCAATAAAGATGCTTCAGCTGTTAGCAACGGTTCATCTATAAAAGCCTGGGATGGGAATGATGCAGCAAATTATCCATGTTACACTTTCAGATGTAGCTTTGCAGTAAGTTTCAACAGCCATCCTGTGGAATTGCTATAATTCAGAACATCACCATGGAGCCCAAACTATACATTGCTTTTCATTCTAATTTTTATTATTTTAATTCCCAGGCCATGAAATTATCCATTATAGTAATGAGAAACTAATCCAGAACAAATTAATGTCATCACTCATTAATCACACAAACATCTCAACATCTTTTGCCTCTAGTACTTGTTGAGTTCTGACAGGAATTGCTTCCATACTGAGTTCACTTTGAGCTTAACCAAACTCCCCACTGTTTTTTACATCATGGTTTAGTGTACCTTGTAAATCCAGCCAATTTAACAACTTGCATAACTTAATAGGAAGGAAGCTAATACAAGAAGAGACACTTAATACCTAATAGCCGTTTTCACATGTCATACTTACCAGTTATCTGAATCACGGTTTAACCCAGATTTCAGGCTTTATATGCCACATTCACTGAACCGTGAACTACAAGTTAGTCCTCAACTTACATCAATTCATTTAGTGACTGTTCCAAGTTAAACACAGCACTGAAAAAGTTACTTATGACCATTTTTCTCACTTACTACCATTGCAGCATCCCCATGGTCATTCAGATAATTGGTAACGGATTCTTATTTAAGACGGTTGCTATGTCCCAGGCTCCTGTGATCACCTTTTATGACAAGCAAAGTCCATTGGAAAACCAGATTCAGTCACGAAATGGGGCAAAACTCACTTAACAAACGTTTCACTCAGCAACATACATTTTGGGCTCCGTTGTGGTAAATCGAGGACTCCCTGTACACGGCACAGTTCGCAAAACCCTTAACGCTAAAGCGTGTGGCTTAACTACGTGGTGCGAAGACAGCCAGGGAGCCTAGTCGCAAACGTAGGTTGGGGAGAGAGAATCGCTGGAGGATTTGAAATCCAGCTCGGCCGTTGGGTCTGTTAAATAAACAAGAGCCCGGCGTGCTCTAGCTAGCCTAGACTCCCAGAGTAGCAGCTTATAACTCACACTTTACCCCAGAGGGCGGACAAAGCCGTTCGTCCTGTCGCTCTGGTTAAGCAGCTCCACTCGCGGCAGCCCTCCTGCTTCCGCCGCCGCCTCGGAAACTCCTTTCTCGCGGCTGGTCGGTTATTCCCGCAAGTCTATGCCGAAGCTGTTTTGCACCTGCGAGCGCGGCACGCGGAGAGCGTACTTAGGACTGGACGCCGAGTTACTGGGGAGAAACGCGAGGGAGGTTTTTGGCGGGCAGACGAGAGGGATTCGCTTTACCTTGCCTTTTGCTAATAGCTCCACTATGTAGCCGAAGGCGCGTTCTTCCTCCGACGTGGACATCGTCAAGAAAGCCGTCTGCGAAGGCAGACGCTTCTACCGCCACCCCCGCTCGCTCCACGCCCCCGGGAGCGTCAGTCAAGCCCCGGCGTCGAAGCAGCGGATCTCCGAGGAGAGATGACGACCATCCCGGTCCTCCTCCTCTTCCACTGACCCCGGTCGGAAATGGCCGTGCCAAGAATACAACTAACGCCGCAGCCCCTGAGGAGACCCGCCGCGGCGGGCGGGCGGGGCGGAAAGTTGGGGGGAGATGGAGAGGCGCTGCCTTAATGAATTCTGTTTGACCGCAGGTCAAGGAAAAGGTGAGCGAAGGAGAAAGGGAAAAGAAGCTGCCCGTATTTGAAACGATGAGTAGCTGGTCTCCGTCTCCAAACAGTCGCATTCCCTCTAGAGGAGGCAAAGGTTTTATCTTCACTCCCTCTCTGTGGAATAACTCTGATCCAGGGGGGTCAAATGAACCCAAAGCCAAGATCATTTGGGGGATGTGTGGCGGGAGGCCCTTTTTACTCTTAGGATAGTTATAAGCCAAAGCCATAAAATTAGGAGGCTGATGGGGTTTTTCCCACTTGACAAAGTAGAGGTAGTCCTTGACTTAGAATAGTTCATTTAGTGACTGAAGTTTCAACGGCATGGAAAAAAGTGACTTATGACTGTTTTTTCACTTATGACCATTGCACATCCCCATGGTCATGTGATTTACATTCAGCTGCTTCACAATTGACTCCCAGTTATGAAGGTTGCAATGTACTGGAGTCATGTGATCCTCTTGTCTTCTGACAAGCAAAGTCAATGGGGCACCTTGATTCACTTAACAACCATGTTAGTAATTTAAGAACTACAGTGATTCACTTAACAAATGTGATGAGAAAGGTTGTAAAATGGAGCAAAACTTAACAAATGTCTCACTTAACAACAATTTTGGGCTCAATTGTGGTCATAAGTTGAGGACTAGCTGTATATAGCCTGGGAAATGGAAATGCTCTTTTGTTCATATTTTAACTCCTGAGGTCAGACTTTTGCCATTAATCGTTCTTGTTCTGTGTTTCCTATATAGAATCCAGAGGGGTGTTGATGCTAGATCAGAGATGTCAAACTGAAGGCCTGCAGGCCAGATCTGGCCCACAGGGTGCTTAGATCCAGCCTGTGGGGCCGCCCTGGAAACAGCAAAGAACTGGCCCTCAGTGCCTTTGCCAGTGAAAACAGAGCTTGGGAGGGCTACGTGCAGCCTCTCAACCTCTGTTTTTGCTGACAGGGTTGCAGGAGGCCGTCTGAACAGAAAACGGATCTTGGGAGCCCATTTTCACTGGCAGAGCACTTGGGCCACCACAGGCGCCTCTGACATGAGTGATGTCAAGCTGGCCACGCGCACCTGGCCACCCCTGAGGTCAGACACAACCCTGATGTGGCCTTCAATGAAGTCAAGTTTGACAGTCCTGTGCTAGATGTTGGCATCTACCCTACTGGAGGAAGAACATGTAAAAGTGTTGCTGATCTTGTGTGTGCTTGTTGGGGCCTGTGACAGTGTTCCTGGCATAGATATGAGGGCAAAGGAGATATCTCCCCATATCCATACCAACAACACCATCACAAACCCTATTGATCTTGGGGTCTACTCCAAAATAAGTGGTCATAGTATTGCATGCTTAGTAGGACTCTTCATGCTTTGAAAATGATTTAAAAGTATTTCAGACTTCACTTGACTGTAAGTGCAAAAACTCTCTACTGCTTGCTAAAACAATACCTTTTTCCCCTGGGCAATCTTGTAAGCCTGGCAAAAAAGTGCTTCTGGGTTAAGAATCAGATTGATTTTAATCACCAGTAGATTCTTTAATGCCATTTTTTCCAGGTTTGAAAACTGAAAAAAGTTAGGCTGCTTTAATGAACAGCAGAGAAGTGCTACTCTCCTGCAATATTATTCATACTAATGATTTCCTAGTTAAAATTTTCTGTATTTCTGGACCTCAATATAGTATTTTACTGGATTTCTGCAGTCCTGGTGTATTTTGCCTAGATAAGCAGCATTTTAAAGAGTCCTTCTTCCTTTCTTTTCTTACCTGTTCTGCACACTCTTTTTGGAAAACAATGCAAGTGAGAATTGGTTCATCATTCCACTGTTTTGCTATTTGAGCTGAGTTAGGTATTTTGATAGACTAGCAGCACAGCACTGCTGAATTGAAGTCACCAGGGATACAACATCAAAATGGAGGCAGAATGATGCTAACCAGGGGTAGGAAGAAAAAAGTATGCCTTCATCAATCTGAAATGGCTAATAGGTGTTATTCTAATTCTTCATACAATAGATCAAGGCTGTCAAACTCGCAGCCCGTGAGCTGGATGCATCACACACTGGCATGGCAATGCCAGGTTTAGTGAAGGGGAAAATAGTCCCGATATGTCATGTGATGATGACATGAGTTTTACACCCCTGCAATAGATAATCTGATCTTATCACTGAATGGCTATAACAGAATTTACATATCTTACAGATTTTGTTTGATTAGTATTGCCACAAAAAGAAAAATCCTACCCTAAATCTAATACAACTAGGTAAGGCTGTTTTATGTGTTGAGATGAGTTAGAACTATGTCATGGAGACATGGCTGAAAAGAAAGAAATTACTGGGGTAAGTTTGCGTCATAGTTAAGTACAACTGGGGAAGGAACCATTACAACCCATTTGCAGTGTTACAAACTTATAAATTCTTACAAACTGAAAGCCAAATTCTATTAAAAATCTGACCTCAGTTAATTATGTAACTTCATTAAATCTATCCATAGAGCTTCTTGAGAGCTACTTTAGGAGAGTTGAATTGCTCTTTTCAGAGTGTTCAATGGTTATGGTTACTGCAGTGATATAGCTTTCTACAGTTTAACCTTGTTACAAAATACTCTTCCCTTTAGAAAACTGAGCACAAAGCTAGGTATCAACCTTAATTGTTACTAGATACTCTGCTTTTCATTCAATCATTCATTAGCTAAACAGCTTGCTATTATGTCCTGTTCCAGCAAAGGCACAGGCCTTCTCCGGTGACTTACCTTCCCCCCCGCCTTGTTCAGTACTGTCTTATAAAGTTTTGCAACCAAGCACCCAAATGAACTCAATACAAAAAAAGGAACAGTCATCAATCAATACAAAAAAGAGCTCAAAGGAGAAGAGAAAGGTAGAAATGTTATAGTGCTGGTCTTATTTGGGCGTTGATAATAAAAAAAGTACTGTAGTGTAATTAATAGTTGATAAGGCCTTTCCTCTGGCAAACTCATCTCAGTTCTTAGGTCCGGAGGCTGGACCTATGATGCATACTGTAGCCATCTTCTTTCTGAAGTAGCTCCTTCAGGGCCTGTATTGTAGCTGAAACAGGACCTAGAAAAATTGGCTTGTTAGGCAACAAGAGAAGGCAAATATAATCCCAAATTCCAGCTATTTACAGAGCTGAATTGCCTTCTGAACTACCCTTGCTTGACCTTCAGTTATCCCATTTCTCCTATATTTCTCCTATATTTTACATTTACAGGTGAAATTCGAAAAATTAGAATATCATGCAAAAGTTCATTTCTTTCAGTAATGCAACTTAAAAGGTGAAACTAATATATGAGATAGACTCATTACATGCAAAGCAAGATAGTTCAAGCCGTGATTTGTCATAATTGTGATGATTATGGCTTACAGCTCATGAAAACCCCAAATCCACAATCTCAGAAAATTAGAATATGGCATACCATCAATAAAACAAGGATTGTACATAGAACAATATCGGACCTCTGAAAAGTATAAGCATGCATATGTACTCAGTACTTGGTTTGGGCCCCTTTTGCAGCAATTACTGCCTCAATGTGGCATGGCATGGAAGCTATCAGCCTGTGGCACTACTGAGGTGTTATGGAAGACCAGGATGCTTCAATAGTGGCCTTCGGCTCTTCTGCATTGTTCGGTCTCATGTTTCTCATCCTTCTCTTGGCAATGCCCCATAGATTCTCTATGGGGTTCAGGTCAGGCCAGTTTGCTGGCCAATCAAGCACAGTAATCCCACGGTCATTGAACCAGGTTTTGGTGCTTTTGGCAGTGTGGGCAGGTGCCAAGTCCTGCTGGAAAATGAAGTCAGCATCCCCATAAAGCTCGTCTGCGGAAAGAAGCATGAAGTGCTCCAAAATCTCCTGGTAGATGGCTGCGCTGATCCTGGACTTAATGAAGCACAGTGGACCAACACCAGCAGATGACACAGCTCCCCAAATCAACACAGACTGTGGAAACTTCACACTGGACTTCAAGCATCTTGCAGTGTGTGCCTCTCCATTCTTCCTCCAGACTCTGGATCCTTGGTTTCCAAATGAGATGCAAAAGTTGCTCTCATCAGAAAAGACGATTTTGGACCACTGAGCAACAGACCAGGTTTGTTTTTCTTTAGCCCAGGTAAGACGCTTCTGACGACATTTGAAACCCATGTCCAGGATCCGTCTGTGTGTGGTGGCTCTTGATGCACTGATTCCAGCCTCAGTCCACTCCTTGTGAAAGTCCCCAACACTTTTGAATGGCCTTTTCCTGACAATCCTCTCCAGGCTGCAGTCATCCCTGCTGCTTGTGCACCTTTTTCTTCCACACTTTCCCTTCCACATAACTTTCTATTAATGTGCTTTGATACAGCACTTTGGGAACATCCAACTTCTTTTGCAATTACCTTTTGAGGCTTTCCCTCCTTAAGGAGGGTGTCAATGATGGTTTTCTGCACAACTGTCAGGTCAGCAATCTTTCCCATGATTGTGATTCCTACTGAACCAGACTGAGAGACCATTTAAAGGCTCAGGAACCCTTTGCAGGTGTTATGGCTTAATTAGCTGATTAGAGTGGGACACTTTGAGCCTAGAATATTGTACCTTTTCACAATATTCTAATTTTCTGAGATTGTGGATTTGGGGTTTTCATGAGCTGTAAACTATAATCATCACAATTATGGCTAATCACGGCTTGAACTATCTTGTTTTGCATGTAATGAGTCTATCTCATATATTAGTTTCACCTTTTAAGTTGCATTACGGAAATAAATGAACTTTTGCATAATATTCTAATCTTTCGAGTTTCACCTGTATTTCACTCCCAAGAATCAACTTTTGGTATGCTTTTTGTTGGATAAAAATTAGATTGAAGAGAAACACAACACCAACTCATCCCTTTCTCTGAATTCATACGTAGAGGTGAAACAGGTAACATTGGAATCAATGGTCATAACTGGAATTTTGCTCCCAATTTTAAAAAACAGAGGACAGGAAAAGGTTGATTTATATATTTGATAGCAAAAAATCATAGAAAGTCTGGCAGAACTTTTAATTAAAATTAATTTTGTTAAAAGGCATAAGCTTTCTTGACCTGCTCCTCATTTCATCAGATGTAGCTAGACTCGTGTAATATAATATAGGGGCCTTGGTGGTGCAGGCTGTTAATAGCCTAGCACTTAAGTTCCAGCTGCCTGTAATTATTGCAGGCTCAAATCCCACCAGGCTCAAGGTTGACTCAGCCTTCCATCCTCTCGGGGTAGGTAAACTGAGGACCCAAGATTGTTGTGGGCAATAAGCTGACTTTGTAAATATGCCGCTTAGAAATAAGCAGGCATATACAATGGAAGGAAGGCTATTGCTGAGCGCATTGGGTTGTATCCCAAAAAAAATTGTAAGCCGCCCTGAGTCTCTGGAGAAGGGCGGGATATAAATATGAATAATAATAAATAATAAATAATAAATAAATATTGTGGTGAGGCAGAATGAGGGAGAGGACAGATTTGGTATACAAATGCAAGTTACATATGAGACAGATTATCAGTATCTTTTGCTATTTAAACCTATTGTGTTTGCTGAGAGCATCTGAGATTACCTAAATCTTTTGTTGTTTGTGTGTTCATCAGTTCTTGCTCAATAGTGGAGTAAAGGACCTTTGAATAGAATATCCTGGGAAGCTGATTTGTTTTTATACTATTTTGCACTCGGACAAGAAAGAACTGGACTGGATCTAATCAGTGTTGATCAACCACACTTACTGCTTTGCATTGTTACAATTTAGTGGAGAAATACCCTCTGACTCCTGAGCATAAGATGCAGAACATAGCAAAGAAAGCAAACTAGATTTCTTTTTGAAAAACTACACTTTTTGGAAAACTTTCACAGCAATAAAAGAAAAGTTTTGGAGTTCTTAACAGCTACTTCCATCAGCTTGCATGGACTGAAGGTGAGTTCATTTGAGGGACATGAAGCATTATCCTAAGTTGGCAACTAGGTTGTAATGGAGGCAAGAAATACTTACTCTTTAGAATGAAGAATGAAATGTAAGAGGCACAGATTCTACAGTCACAGTATGTGTTCTTTGTCTTTTCTTCAGATCTCATTGCTTTCAGCCTCATATAGATAGGGCCATAAGAAAAGTTTGAAGATGAGATAAATATGTTATTGCATAATTTTAGATTATATTGTGTTGCTTGAATATTCCTAAATTCTTTTAACCCAGCAATAATGTATTGCTAGATTGAAAAAGGCCTGGGATGTCTGGAAGGAGATGGCGAGGGAGAGGGGATTAAAAAAAGTCTGAGTGGTGGTTGTAATTGTGTGATTAAAACTCCATCCCTTTTTACATGTATGTGAAAGCAATGCATTACAAAAGAATGGGATTTCAATTACATCTACTGTCTTGACTCCCCTCTCACTAAATAAAGTTTTAAGAATAAAAGCAGAAATACAGGGCAACTACATCTTCTTATGCCTAGTCATGCTTGTTAAAATTATTAAGTAACAGTGAGAATCATTTCAAACTTTTATTTAATTTTTATTTTGAAAGAGAAATCAGACCTGCATTTTTCCATGACTTCTGTGCTAGGAGAAATATTTTATGCTGCATCTAAATAATGTACAACATGACATTCATATTTTGTTACATAACTGAGGTTACTGTAGTTTTGATCATAAACAGAATTTCTTCACAGAAGAAGCTAGTGCCTGTATCATCAAGGCTGCATAAGCAGATCCTTGTAGAATGAAGTGGCCCTGTTTTCTGAAGCTGTCCTTTGTGTTTTGTTAAGCCACTAAACACCTGCCGGGATAAATACAGTCTTGAATTGCTTGCTAAAGTTATCAAAGAGAAGCTGGATGGAATTTCAGCACTTTGAGCTCTTGAGTCTGCTCTGGTTTCCACAAGATGCTCAGCCATAGTATGGTTTGTTCTTGATTGAGATCCTCCCCTATGAACTCGGCCACTGCAATTTATAAACATACCATGCTTTTGGTTTGGTATGTTGTTAGATATTTTTACATTAAAGTGACAGTGAAGTGTCCGTCCAGCCATCGTTTGTCCTCCAGTTATGCATCACACTTAAGTTTGCTCCTCATATTAAGCTATGATTTACTCTAAAATGCTTATTACAGAAACATTGCAACTATGAACACTTTGGTTTATCAGTTCCCAATTGCTATATCAGCAGGGGTATCCACAAATGGAGGGGTCGAAAGAGATGACAGTCACAACCGTGGGATTGAAACCCTGATCCTTTTTATGTAGATTGTGACATTAAAAATAACTACAGTTTCAACTGCATGGTTTTGATTGCCATCTTGAATTTTCTAATTCTTTCCTGCAGACACTGCTATCTGCTAGACAACATTAGTCATGCTTTACTATAGGCAAGAAAAACCAAATTCACACTTATAGAATAGGTGGTACCTGGCTCAACAGTTGTAACTGCGAGAGGGAATCTTGGAGTCCTAGTGAACAATCACTTAAATATGAGCCAGCCGTGTGCTGCAGCTGCCCAAAAAGCCAACACAATCCTAGGTTGCATTAATAGAGGAATAGAATCAAGATCACGTGAAATGTGATATAATGCCTTGGTAAGACCACACTTGGAATATTACATCCAGTTTTGGTTGCTACAATATAAAAAAGACATTGAGACTTTAGAAAGAATGGAGAGAAGTGCAACAAAAATGATTAGGGGACTGAACACTCAAATATATAAAGAACAATTGCAGGAATTGGGTACGTCTAGTTTTTTTTTTAATTACATTTATATGCCGCCCTTCTCCGAAGACTCAGGGCGGCTTACAATTTCTGGGATACAACCCAGTGTGCTCAGCAATAGCCTTCATTCCATTGTATATGCCTGCTTATTACTAAGCGGCATTTTTACAAGGTCAGCTAATTGCCCCCAACAATCTTGGGTCCTCAATTTACCTACCCTGAGAGGATGGAAGGCTGAGTCAACTTTGAGCCTGGTGGGATTCGAGCCTACAGTAATTGTAGACAGCTGGATCTTAAGAGCAGGCATTTAACAGCCTGAGCCACCAAGGCTCTTTTTAGTTTAATGAAAAGAAGGACTAGGGGTGATACGATAGCAGGGTTCCAATATCTAAGGGGCTGCCACAAAGAAGAGAGGGACAACCTATTCTCCAAAGCACCTGAAATCAAGGACAAGAAGCAATGGACGGAAACTAATCAAGGAGAGAACCAACCTGGAACTAAGGAGAAATTTTCTGGCAGTTAGAACAATTAATCAGTGGATCGACTTGTCTCCAGAAGTTGTAGAGGTGCTCCAACACTGGAGGTTTTTAAGAAAAGATTGGACAACCATTTGTCTGAAATAGTATAGGGTTTCCTGCTTGAACATGGGGTTTGACTAGAAGACCTCTAAGGTCCCTTCCAACTCTGTTATTCTGTTATCCCAATGCAGCTCCTATAAACAGGCAATTATATCAGACTACTAAAATCCCAACTAGAAAATTTTATAAATATTTGAAGGAAAGAATACAGTTACTGGAATGTTTGAAAGCAGATATTGTCTAGGGCCATGTCAGTGCATAAAACTGAAGTTCTATAAATAATACAAGGCTTTCATGTTTCTGACGTATTTCTCATGAAGTTTATTTCCTGAACTCCACAGAAAAGCCTTGTTCACTTAGCACAAGAGTTTAACATTAGAGTATTCAAGTCTGAAATATGGGTTGTGTAGACCCCTATCAATATTTCATGTATAATATTCTATTTCCCATTATGTATTTATAAGCAACAATCCCAAGTCAATGGAAAATCATATATCAATTGCCTTGATATTAAAAAAATGTTTCATTTGGAATAGATATCCATATATCTATTGCAGAAACCTTGAATTAATCCTTGATCCTTCAATTAATTGCTACATTTTACCCTTCTTCTTTTTCTTGATTTAATCATTTTATGCCCAATAAGTAGAGTCTTTTGGGTGAGTTGAAAGACATTTTTAACACAAGAGCATGTGTAAAAGAGCAGACATAATTGACCAATAGGACAAGAATTTTTTTAAAAGCCAACAAAGAAGCCAGTGCACTCAGGGTTAAAATATTAATTGGCTTTGAAGTGTCAAGTAAGTATTCTAATTATGCCAAAGTAATAAACAAGATATTAAAGATTTATGGAAGGAAAAAGGGTGGTTGGGCAATTAATTGTAAAGGCAGGAAATCTCAGAAGATTTTCCAACATAAATATATCAGACAGCAAATAATTTATTTCCTCCCCAAACAAGGGATGAACTGACAAAGCTTTTAAGTTCTGCCTTTCATTTTCAATTTCTAATTTTTAACATACTCTTACTCTACCTCATATGATTCCCTAGAAATATTTGACCTTGTAACATTGAAGAAAGAGAATCATGAGAAAATGTAATTATCTCAGTGTTCAAAGAAATTCATTAAGAAAGCAAAAGGGATGGAGTGTAGAGAGAATAATCTAAACTGCACCTGAACTAAAAGTTGCAATGGAAATCTGAGGAGACCTATATACATTATAACATGTTTTTTTTCCTCTGAGAACTCAGCATTAGGAATGATTTGCCTCTGGAGTTTCACAAGTACACAGATATTTAAACAAATGTTTCCTGCATCTGAGCCAACTTTCTAAGCAATGATAATGATGGAGTTTTCACTAGAAATGTTCCTCTCTAAGGAAATTTCTAGTAAAAGTCAAACACCTTATATGATCTGAAGAAAAACTAAACCACGGCTGGTTTTTAAATAGGTGAACAAAGCATTGCTTCCACAACTCTGAGTGCACATTACAATGGTGATAAATATTTTAAAGGTTTAAACCCATGCACATCTAAATATTTTAAATGGGCTGGGACTGAAAAACCTATTGGGTGAGCATTGAGAGTGCAAAGTTTATGAATACTGTATAAAGCCATCTACCTTACAAGCACTTGTAGCTTGTCTGAAACTTACTGCACACAGCATGCAGTTCACATATTGTAGTATTTTCTGTACACATGAAATGTGCATTGGAGTTAAGGAAAAATTTATTTGCTTTTAGCCACAAAAATATTCCATTGATTAATGGTCATAAGAAGCTGTTGCAGCTGCTAAAAGAGAAGGAATAGGAAAGGCAAAGGAGTGAATGAGAGAATGAACCTAGTCCAGATTTGGTATCGGATCAACAGCTGCAACAAAATTTTGTTTCCTTTTTTGGAAGGGAAGTCGTGGGAACTCTTGATCTCCAACACATTCCATTGTCTGCACGTGCCTTTGAGATCAACATATAAGGGGCCCATGTTACATGTATTCAGATTCCACAGTGCCATTAAATATCAAAGTCCACAGAACCAAACTAAATTTACATGCAACTGTAAAGCTGCCTATTTTTAGGCTTTTGGAAGTATTAGTACAGGGAATGTTTTGTAGCCCATTAAGGCAAGCAGTGGATAGGAGACAATTCTAGACACTTGCATCCTGCAAGATATGAAGAGTATTTATTTTCAGCAAGCAAGTTCAAGGCTATTGAAAGTACAGTATCTGCACCTATAAGGAATCATTATAAATAGCATGATCACTATAAACATCTCATTTTATACCGGTCATTTGAAGAATTTGTAAACAAATCTCAAATGAGATGGCCAACTGTTTAGTGGCGGTAAATAGTACTTAATCATCTTTGGAGAAATGACACAATTGGCAATTGATGCAAAGTGGACAGAAATATATTGTGCATATTGGCTTTGCCAGATTTTTCTGTTTGGTGGAGTCCTTATTGCTCAGTTTGCAGACCTTTTATTAGATAATATCAGTGCAAGTGGTTTGCTCCCATACACATATAGTAGGCTCTGCAAGCATTGATGGAGGTATGTTTTTCTCCTTAGTAGTTCTTTGACTATTGTTTTCTGCTTGATTGTTTGTTTAGTGTTAATCCTGCTTATCTGAGTTTTGAATGCTGGAAAGGATCTGTTCTTTTTTTTTTCCTTCTTAGCTTTTTAATAATCTCTTTTGAATGGTGTGTAAATATATCTATAGAGATTCTCAACCATCCAGTTCTTGGATATTCCAAAGGTGTTTTCAAAAGTCAATTGGACTAAAGTCCAGTTGCCTTTTGAAAGGACCTTTGGGTGCACAAATATGGTTTATTTCTGTGTATCTTGATAGCTGATTTGTCTGAATGCCAAACTTCCAAGAATTCCCTAGCTTTTTTTTTTTAACTTTAGCTTGGTCTAGGACAGCCGTGGGCAAACTATGGCCCGTTCTATCTGGCCCGCGGAGCCGAAAGAGCGGAGGGTTCTCTTGCTCTCCCAGAAGGCTACGTGAAGTAATCTAACTTTGAATTTATATTAGTTCACACAAACACTCCATCCATGCTTTTGTTCCGGCCCTCTGGTTCAGTTTAAGAACCCATTGTGGCCCTCAAGTCAAAAAGTTTGCCCACCCCTGGTCTAGATGTTCAGATCCCTAGCTGAAACTATGGTTCAACTTTCAGACAGAAAGACACCAAAGAATTACATTCCGGTTGTATTATATATTCATATACAAGGTAGGACACATTCTGGTAGTCACATGAAAGTAATACCAGAAAGCCACAAAATAGTGTGGATACTTTGTATTATCTCAGAATTAATAATCAGAACAAAATGGGAAGAAAAGAAGAAACAAGATAGTATAGCTTTTCAGACTTGACTGATAGCAACATTCCAGGTCACATGACCAGGTAGAAGGGAGGGGCTTAGCATAGAGGAATCAACAACATACTGGACTACTGACTCACTGAAATCTAGAAATCTCCTGTAGTGGGAACATTATTCTTTCTATCCTCTGGTTGGATGTGGTCCATTTTCAACTCAATTTTTTCTTTTGTCAGCTTCTCCTCCAGTCCCCTACTGCTGCAAATTTTTCTTCAGATGATACAAAAGACCTTTCCACAAGGTTATTCCTACATTACTTTGAGTTGGAGAGGATTAAAAATCGATGGGAGTGGGTAAAAAAAGATGAGAGATACATTAATGTTCAGAACAATCTGCATTTAGCAAGTCTTAAAATGGGATGCCAAAATAGGTTTTTGAGATTTAATTTAGGTTTGCACAGGTGCTGAGATGCCTTCAGGCTGATGGGAAGGAAACGATCCCTTGTTTAAAAACTCCAAAGCCAACTGCTACATTTATTCATAAGGCAATGCATCCATAGCAAAAGTGAACATGGAAAACATTACATCCATAGAAGAAAAACTCAACATGCGATTGCTAAAGCGTCCATTTTAAAAAGACCATCAGAAAAGAAACTTAGAATGCTTCCCCCCAATAAATAAAAATTAAAGCTCATCTTCCTATATATTCTGAATAGATACAGCTTTGCAGAAATAGAAAATGCTGCTAAGTACATAATGTGTTCTATATTTTTCAACATATTGCTGCATTACAACTTGGACCTCAAGAAACGCAAACAGAATAACAAAGCTGGAAGGGACCTTGGAGGTCTTCTAGTCCAAACCCAGGATCAAGCAGGAAACCCTATGCCAATTCAGACAAATGATTGTCCCATCTCTTCTTAAAAACCTCCAGTCATTCCACTGATTGTTCTGTCAGGAAATTTCTCCTTAGTTCTAGGTTGGTTCCCATCTTGATTAGTTTCCATCAATTGCTTCTTATGCTGCCTTATGGTGCTTTGAAGAATAGGCTACCCTATTCTATATGGCAACCCCTTAGATATTGGGACACTATCATGTCATGCCTAATCATTCTTTTCATTAAATTAGACATACCTAATTCCTGCAACTGTTCTCTGTATGTTTTAGCCTCCAGTCCCCAGTAAACTGCAAAAAAATAAGGAAACCAGAAACTTCATTTTAATATGTAATTACTGATCTAACTAGCTTAACCTAGATAAATATAATTCTGTTGAAAAATCAGTGAATTATGATAAAGTTGAAAGCACACTTCATTTAAAAGAAAATGGCTAAAGGACACAAAAAACCCCAATATGCCTTTATCTGCCGAGAACAAAAAGAAAATCATTTTCCTCTTCTTCGTGCTTGGAAATTACATGGCTATATGAAACCATATCACTGAAGTACATGGCCCTCTTTGAAACCACCCACCCATAGGATTTCTGATATTGAAAGCTCTTGATAGGAGCCAGAATTAGCAGTTGTCTAGCCGCCATAGAACACTCTGTGGCTTTTTCTTTTCCCTTCTGTATTGTGTAAAATGTACATTTTCACACAGATGTAACCTAACAAAAGTAGGACATTAATCACAACACTGAAAAAAAGCAAACAAACCGTTTATCTACTATAAATAGTTTTCTGTTAAATTGGCATGTTCTGATTATAATAATTTGCCAGATTAGATCACAACTATAACGAAAATGCTGTGATTTTTCAATTTTAGTTTAAAAATCTTAAAACTTTATCTTCAGAACTGGTGCAAAATAAATTGGTCAGCAAATATTCAGAATCACAATCATTCACAATGGACTTGCGAATTTCACTAATCCATGATTTGTTTTACTGTACAGTACATCATTAAATAGGCCATAGATATTTCCTAGAAGCAGCTTTTTTAGAAATACAGCCCGAATTCTCTCTGTTCAGGCTTTCCGTACAGTATCAAGTCAGTTTGAGACTGTAGGGCAGTGGTTCTTAACCTTTTTGAAAGAATCGCCCCCTTGAGCCATTGAGGAAGTTGTCATCACCCCCCTCCCCCAACATAACCGCTCCCCTGCTGCCTCTTAGCGTCCCCATGGGGGCCAGCAGAGGGGCACTAAGAGGCAGCAGGGGGCATTGAGCGCCGGCCGGCCTGCAGTTTCACCCATTTTGGCGCCGGCGAGCGGTGCTACAGTCAATGGGTGAGCCTGCAGGGCGGCGCCTGAATGCCCCTGCCACCTCTTAGCATCCCCAAGGGGCCAGCAGAGGAGCTAAGAGGCGCAGGGGTTCAGGCGCCGGCCGGCTCTGCTGTTTCATCCATTTTGGTGCGTTAGAATGTGACAGGGGCCTTAGCCAGTAGCTTTCATCCATTTTGGTGCTGGCTCCATTTTGGTGCGTTACTACTCAATGGGTGAATGTGCAGGGCCGGTGCCTTGAATGCCCCCTGCACTCTTGCGCTGCTCTGCTGGCCCCTGGAGCAAGAAGCCAGCTTCAAGCCACCAGCCCTGCACATTCACCCATTGACTAGTAACGCTCAGGCACCAAAATGGATGAAACAGCAGAGCCGGCGCCCCTGCGCCCCCTTAGTGCCCCTCTGATGGCCCCTTGGCCTTGGGGACGCTAAGAGGTGACGGGGGGGTGGCATGTCGAACGCAGCCACAGCGGCACATAACGCACCACCTCTTCCACATTGGAGGCGCCGGCTCCGGAGTGTTACTAGTCAATGGGTGAATGTGCAGGGCTGGTGGCTTGAACACCCCCCTGCCACCTCTTAGTGTCTCCAAGGGGGCTAGCAGAGCGGCGCTAAGAGGCGGCAGGGGGGCGGTGTGTCGAACGTGACCACGGCAGCACGTAATGTGCCACTGCTTCTCTCTCTCTCTCCCTCCCAATATATCTCCCTCCATCGCCTCCATATCACCCCCCTTCCGTTCCTTCGCCCCCACGTCGCCCCTTTTCGTTCTATCGCCCCCCTGAAAAACAAAATCGCCCCTTGGGGGGCGATATCACCCAGGTTAAGAACCACTGCTGTAGGGTACACTGTTTTGGTCTGGTAGTTTCTAACTGTGGTTTCTAATTGTGAATTCTAATTGCATCTTAGTCATGTAAGATGGCTGGGTGATCTTGGTTCAGTCTCTCTCAGCTAACCCATTTTCAGGGTTGTTATTATATAGAAAATAGGAGGAGGAAGCAATATTAGGTGTTTGCTACCTTGAGTTATTTATAAAAAAACAAATAAAAACAAAGGTTTGCCAGACAGTCCAAGCAAATAGTGAATTGTGTCTGCTGTTTACAGCAGACTAATAAGGTGCAAAAAAGGTAAAAGACAATGACTTTTTCTCCCAGTTGCTTTTAGTTGTTAAGATGAGCTATCTGCTATTTTATATTTAGTTGTTAAGATGAGCTATCTGATCTTTTCCTTCAGAGACAGAAAAATAAAAATGTGGCCTGTTGTCTTCACTATTATACAATTACAAAGTATAAATTTACAAAAGCAGGAAGTGGAATGCACTAAGTGAGAAACCACTAAATGTAACGTGGGTTGGGCCATCTGTGCAACTTTCTGTAGCAAGTCACAATATTTGGTGTATTAGAGGGATCCTGAGAATAACAGTATTTTAATTTTTTTTATCAGTTTGGCACAATACACCTTAACTATTAAACCTCAATTAAAACTGTAGAACTCCTACTGTCATATAAAATTCAACTTGTAAAAGCAAATGGATAAAGAATGAGCCTAAATATGAACTCTCAATGGCTTTCAATGAGATAGTTTACTGTATAAGGGAGAATCTTTAATGAATTTACCTTTTAAGTTAAGGATTGGTATGAATGATGCCTTAAGAAATGAAAATAAACTGACAGGGCTGTAAAGGACCTGCAACTGTTATTAATGATATGGCATGGTTGCTTCCCTATCTGAATATAGCCTAGAAGATTGTAGCAGGAACTTGAAGAAAAATAGGATTAGAGTAGTGAATGGACCCATTCTAGTTCATATGAGATAATGGTTTATGAAATCAAAGTAACAGCAGGAGGAGCTGCTAGAGGAAGCACTATTCCAACAGGAAGAGACTCAAACAAAGAAGCAAGCTCAGCAGATGAGTGACAAGCAAAAACAAAATTCATGAGTATACTTTGAACTGCTGAAATTAAACAAAGAGCTTCATGGAAGAAACTAGTATTGAGCTCCTGGAGAAGTACAGGATTAGAGACCTGGGATGAAAATAATAAGTACAGGTAGTCCTCGACTTACGACCACAATGGAGCCCAAAATTTCTGTTTAAAGAGAGACATTTGTCAAGTGAGTTTTGCCCCATTTTACAACCTTTTTTGCCACAGTTAAGTGAATCACTGCAGTTGATTAGTAACCCAGTTGTTAAGTGAATCTGGTTTCCCCATTAACTTTGCCTGTCAGAAAGTCATAAAAGGTGATCACTGAAGCACCTGAATTTTGGTCATGTGATTATGGGGATGCTGCAATGGTTGTAACTGAAAAAGTCATAAGTCACTTTTTTCAGTGTTGTAACTTTGAACAGTCACTAAACTAATTGTTGTAAGTTAAGGACTACCTGTAATTCAACAAAGACAAAGTGATACATTTGGGAAACAAACACATAAATACTTTCTAAAGAGGGGGATACCTGGATAGTTTAATTCGGGCTGCTGTACTTAATGGGTGCCTGGAATTGATGGCCCAAATGACAGCTTCAAACTGTATAATTCTAAATTAAGGTGACCCCCAAATAAATATAGTACATGATGAATAAAATAATTTTATTTTTTACAAAGATTATACAATTGTTGTCTAACTTAAAGAACACCTTTTAGCAATTAAGATTTAATTTATGAGATACCATATGAAGTCCTTATTACATAAGTATCACTAATTTCAAGATATTTAGTATGAAAATATGTAAGGTCATTTTGAAGTTTATATCATAGTTTGCCATTGCACTGTTTAAAATAATAAAGTAGAATTCATTAACTCATCTCACTTTGAAGATTCTTTTTCTGAAACCAATCTTCTATCTTTGCATTTGTAAAGGCAAGCATTTTTTAAAAAAGTCCAATCCAGAAGCTGTCAAGTTGATGCCAGTATATGAATTTGATTCTATGATACCAGTACTTTAAAAGAGCACATCGGTTATACATGGCTTTGAACCTTGGGCTACAATTATGCTACCAAGCTCAAATGGAGTCTCAGTCATGTGGCACTGTGCATTTCCTCTGAAGACTGTTTAGAGTCCTGGGTTGCCCAGATCTGATGAAGGTGTTGAAGGCGTTCTGAAGTCCTTGTGCTTACATTCAGGGCAGGATGAACCTTTCGAATGCCAGACTCACCCATTAAAGACAGGCCACAAATCCCAAAGTAGGCATGAAGAGCATCTAGAAAGGGAAACCAGAAATGAGTATGTAGGTGAGAGAGAGATGTCTACTATTCACACATAGGTACACACAGTACAATACAATAACCTATTTTCTAAACTAAGATCTTTTCACTGAAACTAAATAACACAAAAAACCCCTTCTGACACACAACTATATATTTGGGGGGGGATCATAGGCCAAGCTTAGAGAACACTGCATGAGGTTGTTTGTTTATATTCCACTTTTTGTTCAGCTCAAGATAGCATATGTAGGATTCTCTCGTTCCACTTTTCTTATAAAAACCATAAGCATATGAGGTAGGTTGGGCTGAATGACAGTGAATGGCCCAAAGTCACTCAGTTGTTTTAGAAGAAAAGAGAATTCTAATAGGCTGAGAAATTCAATGCTAAGTATTATGGCTGGATTTCTCTCCCTTAAATGCCAACATGTAGGTTTAGGTTTATTTGGACTTATAAGCCGCCCTCTCTCCTGAGGGACTCAGGGCGGCGTACATAAAAACAAAGAATACAAAAGTTAAGAACAATTTTTTTAAAAAGTATTAAATCAATGCCAAATAACCTTTAGAATTAAAACCCCGAGCCCCTGTCAGTCCAGGCCGGATTGTAAGAATAACCATGTTTTAAGGTTGCGGCGGAAGAAGCGGAGATCGGGCCAGGCGCAACTCAAGGGGTAGTTGATTCCAGAGGGTGGGCGCCCCCACAGAGAAGGCCCTACTCCTAGGGGCCACCAGCATACACTGTTTAGCTGACGGTATCCCCAGGAGGCCCCGTCTGTGAGAGTGCACTGGGCGATTGGTATTCGTCAACGGAAGGAGACGTTCTTGCAAGTACTCCGGACCCATGTAGATCCCATTAAAAGTTTACAGAATGTCACAGGAAAATATTTTCTGTTTGACCACTTTTTGGCTTCACTACTGCAATATATGCTCTACTGCTGTTGAAGATACCTAGAAGCTTCAGTTGGTTAGAATGCACCCGCACAGGAAGTCATAGGCATGTTTCAGTATGCCTGTGTAATATCTGCTTCATGAGCTGCACTGTTGCTGGCTTGCTTCCAGCTGCAATTCAAGGTGTTAGTCATTCCTATAAAGTCCTACAAAGCACAGGGCGTGGTACTTGAGGGATAACCTGTCTCTCATAACATATGTTGGGTCTACTTAATCTGGTAGGATTCACTTGCTTTGGATTACTTCGATTAAACAATGCCATCTATCAGGATCCTGGAAGTACACATTTTAAGTACTAGCAGCTGCCCTCCAGAATTAAGTTCCCTTTGAGATCCTGATAGTAGCCATGCTGGTGGTGTTTGAAAGGGCCTTGAAGATCTGACTCTTCACCAAGGCTTCAGCAAAAATGAAAAATTGTGGTGAAATATCTAACAATTGCAAGAAGCAAAGTTTATATTGATAATAAAAGCTGAATTCAGCATAATTAGTGCCAGCATATGAATCCAATTAGAAATTTTCATGAAACAAACATCTCATCTTCCTAGTAAGATCCCTGTACAACTTACATGTTTATTCATGTGTCTACCAATGGTATGGTTAACTCACACAATTTTACAGAAGAACTTGTAAATATACTTTCAAACTTTCTAAGAAATAAAAACAGCAGAGAAACAATTGTCCAAGATAGTCAACATTTAACATTCTGATGTTGATTCTCAATTAGATGGACAAATGTCAATTTTATTTAAAGCTTCAAAACAATATTAAATCATCAAAAGGTTTAGCAAACATTTTAGGGTGGGTATTTTTCCAGATTCTGCTCGTAGTTCCATAGTTTTTCTTCAAAGCCAGGATGCAAAATGACATGATTCCAAGCAAATTTTATATCTGTACAAATACACCATGTCTTCCAAGCCAAGTTTGACTTCTGGTGACTTTATGAATATATCCTTTTAGTTTCCTGGCAACAATATAGAAGTGGTTTACCACTGCTTTCTTCCGGGATGTTAATTTTAACTTTCCAGTCTAGTCTAACCAGGTCCAACCCTACTTAGCTTTCTAAGATTAGACAATACATCACAGATCTTTACAGAGCCTTGAGTTAGTACTAGAAAAACTTCTGAATGCTGGCATAGAGAATCATAGAATGTATGAGTTGGAAGAGATCTTGCAGACCTTTTCCTGTGGAAAACTTTTAACCTTTCCAGAACATTGGCCATAGAACTGCCATTTGAAAATTTCTAGCAAGATCAGACTATTCTACTGCTTAACAGCCATTATGGGAAATTTCTGTTAATAGGTACCCTAAATTTTATTTAATTTAGTGAACTGATCTATCATACTTTGAGTTTCAAAACAGAATATCTCTGATGTTTCTTGCATGTGACAACCTTTAAGATGAAGGCAGTTCTTGACTTATGACCATGAGTTTAGTGCCCATTCAAAGTTACAACAGCACTGAAAAAAGTGACTTATAATTGGTTCTCGCAGTTAAACTATCATAGCATCCTCACAGCCACATAATCAAAATCTGGGTGCTTGGCAACTGACATGTATTTATGACAGTTGCAGCGTCCCAGGGTCATTTGATTGCCCCTTGGGAACCTCCCAGCCAGCTTTTGACAAGCAAAGTCAATGGGGGGAAACTGGATTCATGTAATGACCCACATGGTTCACTTAACAATTGCAGTGATTTGCTTCACAAATGTGGCAAAAAGGGTCTTAAAATCAGATGTGACTCAGTTACTAAGTGCCTTGCTTAGCAACAGAAACTCTGGTCCCAATTATGGTTGTAAGTCGAAGATTGCCTATACCTGTAGACTGCAATCATATCTCCACTTCATTCTTTTTCTGTTACAAGTTAAACGTACCCACTCATTAAGATATTCCTTAGAGGCTTTGGTCTCTGTAGCTCTTCTCTGAACCTGTTCCAGATGATCCATGTCCCTTTTGAAATGCAAACTACAAAGTAGTTCAACTGCAGCTTGATCAGTGCAGATTAATCCTACAATCTAGATGCAATGCCTCTGTTAATGGAGCCCAAGATTTCTACACTTATGATCTGATTTTGTCCCAACTAAAGAGCTCCCCCACAAAATCTCCAAAGAGAATACAACAACAAAAGCTCCATTTGTTATTTGATTCTCAGGACTTGGAATTCAAAGCTTCAGTACCCTGCATTTCATAATATAAAACCATTTTAAACTTCCATTTTGGAAAGGTCACTCAATCTCTTTTCTCTTGCATTTTGTTCCAGAGCAATGTTACATTTGTTTGCACATTCATTTCTAATTCATCAGCCAGTACTGTATTGTAATCCCATCTGGGGAAAATCTAACTTACTCTAAAACCTATTGAGAATGAAGTTATAATATTACAATATTTTTTTTCCTCTGGATGAAATTTCAGATATTCAGAAGTCGAGAACAGAAGAAGCCTAAAAATTCAGGCTTTAAGGACAGCATGAAACTCATAAACATCTGAGCTTGTTATCAAACATTATTACCACAGCAGAAGGGGGAAATTATTGAATAATATGAGAATGTAATTCCCTATATTTAAATTTAATTAAATATAAATGGAATCATATCGTATTTGGTTTTTGTCCTGGCAGTGCTTATTACAACTAGTCCTTGACTTTCAACAATTCACTTTGGGACCATTCTAAGTTACAATGGCACTGATAAAAAGTGACTTATGACCATTTTCACACTTATGACCATTGCAGCATTCCTATGGTCATGAGATTTACATTCGGATGGTTGACAACTGACTCACATTTATGACAGTTGCAATATACTGGTGCAACCGTCTGACTAGCAAAGTCAATGGGGAAGCCAGATTCACTTAACAACCATGTTACTAATTTAACAGCAGCGATTCACTTAACAAATGTGGCAAGAAAAGTTGTAAACCGGGGCAAACTCAACAAATTTCTCACAATTTCACAACATAATTTTTGGGCTCAATTGTGGTCATAAGTTGAGGACTAACTATAGTTTTAGAGTATGGTCCCTAGTGTAGAAAAATTCAGGGTCTAGTTAATACCAATATTGTAGAATGTTCTGATATTTTTCAGATGAAGTGATTAGATTAGAAGATTCTAAATGCTACCACACAATAACAGGTTTTAAAACTTTAATAGTTCTTATCTTTATTCTATGATCCAAAACGCCAAACAAAAAACCTATGTTTTTTGCTACACTACAAAATGTCCTAAGCTTTGGCACAAATGTGTATCTTTCCTAAACAATACCTACCAGTGCATATTCTTTTTTTCTGCCACCATCGTTTTGCATTTTCTAAATTCGCTCATTTGCTCTTTTATTCACTTTTCAAAGACTTTGAAACAACAAGCTCTTTATAATCCATTTGAGTTTCCTTAGTCACCTGGAACTGCACCTTAATTTGACTATATCATTGATGATCCAATTCCAGATAATCCTGTATTGTACAATACTTGAGTCTTATTTCCTTCCATTGTGACAATTATTCATTTATTCTTACACTACTTTCCCTTTTATAATTCACTATTAATCCATATGATAAGCACTTATTCTACAAATACTTATATAGAACCTTGCCTGAGGGATTCTACAAAATACTTTATTAGAACACTTTTATCTGTAGATCTGTTTTATCTTTTGAAAAATTAGAGACAAAAATTTATTTCATTCTAGAAAACATTTCTATTTCCTTTACCTCAGGCTCTGTTTTAAGACAATCTTTTCTTTGTCATAAATGATCACATGAGTAAGCAAAAAACTGAAAATACCTGGATGACTATCTGGCCACTTAGCAAATCCACCAACAAGGCGATCTTGGGTTGATAAAATGTAATTTCTGTTTTTTTCATAGTTTGTGTACTGAAATATTTTCAGAAGCTGAAAGAAAAATTTACCATGTTCAAAACACCTCAGAAACATTACAATAAAGCAATTTCTCATGAGGAACATTGAAAGCTGGATGATGATGCAATGTTTATATTAAATGCTAAACTGACAGCCTCAAAGTAATAAAAAATCAAAGGTTTTCTCCTTTCTTCCTGCTCATTCATACATTTTAATCAGAAATTTTAACCATCTAGTCTGATGAAAAACTCAGAAGCTTGTATGCTGTCAGCTCAATAAAACTACTAATATAGAATAAGCAGACTATAGATTCTAAAGTCTTATTTATACTTTCCAATTACCTTAAGAGTTGCTCCTACCCAAAATGAGTAGCAGGTATCTACAGGCTTGTTGGGTCTTCCTTGATAACCATTCTGTTGCCTCATAATACACCATCGCTTTATTCTCTTCAGTTCTTTTTCAGAGAAGACTTCCTCAAGTTTACCCATCAGGCACAATGATGCAATACCACAAAAAGTAGAGCCGCCTGTAACATGGGGGACACTCTCTTCAATATGTTTACAGTCTTTACAGAATTACTAAAAAGATTTAATTTATATGAACTATCATCTACTATTAATGTTCTCAAGCAACTACTGACACGATAGCTTTTTCCTCTATGAATTTATTTAATCTTTTAAAGTAACATCCTACATGTTGTAACAGTTAATAGCCTCCAGCTGAGTTTAATTGGTTCTAATTCATCCAACTTTGAAAACATAGTTGTTATTTCACAATGCATGTGGAAGCAAACACTGAACATTGCATGATATTTGAAGAAACAGCAATCCCCGCATGGGAGGAGCTAGCTTTTGTCAATGAAAAATTAGAGGACTTTTTTTTTACTCACAAGAATTCTCAAAACAGAATTCACAGGGTTCACATTTTGCAAGCATTGGGGTAGAAGTCAAGCTCAATCAGATTCCCACAACCACTTTTTTAAAAATTAGACCAAAAGATTACCTTACCATGTGATTCAAGTTCTGCTCCTTGGGCAAGACCATTATCATAGGACTGAAATACAAAATAAATTGACAATGTAATTTTTTTAAGAGACAGTCTTTTTTTAATGTTGCATAAGGTGAATTGAACTTGGTCAGGACCAAGAGCAATGTGCTAGAAAGTAAAACAAAAAGTAGAACAGAAAACCAGAATCACATCCCTCAACTGCATTCTTCTAACTGGAGATGGAGCACTTTTAATTCTAAATGAAAAACAAAGATCTAACTTTTCAATCACTAGAGGAGACATGGAAATATTAACTTTGTGAAAGATTGGATTTTGTTTTAAAATCTAGGAGTTAAAGTAACTCTTCTGCTTGGATTTAAATATCTTCAAACATAACTATTCACAGAAAAATGCTTTCGCACCCCATCTTCCCAATGTATTCACTTGCCTCATATCTGAGGGTTCAGGATTCCTCCAGTGGAATCCTCCACCCTGGCACAGGTACAAGAAGCAACAGTAGTAGTATACTAGTATGTCAGTGTATAGTAGAATGCAGTGAGTAAATGCAGAAACCTGAGGGAAAGAGATTCCACACAAGTAGAATCACACAATATATGATTTTCTTTTATAAGCCTATAAAATATTACTTTAAAATAACATTTGTCTGGTCAAAATAGCTGATTACCTAACTCTATGAATTTCAGCAGCATGCCAATTTGTATTGCCTACACAAGTTGATATTAAATACTAACAGCCTTATTCATTTGCACAGTAACGTAAGATATGGTGAAACAAACAAACATCTTTGTGTAGTAGTTCTCTAACAATGATATCTATTTTGCCTTGTATAAAGAGCCATTGTTCAAATAAATAAAGAGTCAGTGTGGTGGTTAAAGTGCCAGACTAGAAACCAGGAGATCATGAATACTAGTCCTCCCTTAGACAGGCTGCTCATTCTCAGCTAATACAAATCTCAGGGTAATTTTTGTGGGGAATAGGTGGAGGGGGCATTATGTACACCAAATAAAGATACAATATAAGTTTGATAAATATATTATCCACAACCTAGAAATCAACATCAGTGATTGTAATTTGCATCAATTATATATTTGGTTTATAATACAATAAAAAAACATACAAAGTGTATGTTATACCTTATACCTTTTTATACTATATAAATCTTAAATTCCAAATTGAGATTCAAAAAGAGCTTGGAAAGACAAATATTTTAAATGAATTCAAATTAAGCTCAATATCTTCATTTAATAAGAATTTATATTAAATTGAAATAATGTCAAGCCTTTATTTCTGCCTATCAGTTAAAATGCTGACCCCTTTATCCTGTGTCTTAATCTTAATTAAGAAAAACAGAGATCCTATCAGATTTGTTGTTCAATATCATTATTCTGAAGCATACTGCATTTTCCAAGTACTAAGTCAAATGTACAATTTTCTCATTCTCTGGGCTCAGTCTAGTAATATTTTAGTCATTCCAAATTTTCCCCACATCAGATCAGAATTAAAAATAAACAAGCACTCTGTGAAGAATACATTATCTCTTTTCTTAAAGGAATTCATGAGAAAGCTGGAGTTGGCAACTTGAGAAGCAAGGAGCCTGGAACCAAATCATTAAGTAAACATAGTACCAATGCTATCAATAGCCCAATCTGAGAAAAAGATTGCATACAATTTATTACAACAAAAGACCAAGAAACAAGAAAAAGAATTTAAACTTGAAGGGCATATATACAGTGAGATTTTTGTAGACTCTGTATCTTCATTATTATAGCTATTTTGTATCTGCAATAAATCTTACTTATGTATCAGAGTCCTGTCCTTCCGTGAAAGCTCCTGAGTGCAGACTGAAACATCTAGAGAGATTAATTACAATGATGTGGGTATAAGACTGAACATTTGTGGCCTTATTACAATCCAAGGGCTATTGAGCTTCTCTAAAAGCAGCCAGTCTGATGGAGTGGTTAAGGTATCAGGTAGAAATTGGGAGATATGAGTTTCAAATCCCACATTAGACAAAAAGAACCAGCTGGGTGACTTTGGGCCAGTCACTGTCTCTCAGTTCTAGGAATGAGGCTATGGCAAATCACTTCTGAAAAATCTTGCCAAGAAAACTGCAGGGAACTGTCTAGACCACGGGTGTCAAACTGGCAGTCCACGGCTGGATGTGTCACACACAGGCTAGGCCCACTCCAGGTCCGCGAAGGGGAAAAACGTTGCAAAACCTCACGTGACAGCAATGTGACACTGCAAGTTTGATACATGTGGTCTAGACAGTCTCTGAGAATCAGAAATAACTGAATAGAAATAAAAATAAAAACATCATAGAGCATGCCTGTGAAATGGCAAGTTGACATGCCTGGGATCATACAGTTTCAACTCTTGAAAGTTCCAGACTTTCATAGAAATTGAACATTTGCAGTAATCAGATAAAGAGGACAAAGAAATTTATGCTTATGTAAATCAGAATTTGCACATTCATCACCACTTCACTTTAGAAGCTTACAACGGGAAATTGTGTATTTTGTTCATACTGGAATTCTTTGTTTCTTAATAATGATTTAAGACAATTATATTAAGTGTAGACTAGACAACTATAACTTAAGGCAACACTCTGATTTTTAAATTAAAAATTAACCTACATTTTTACATCTAATGCAGTTATACTGAGGTAAATAAAACATTCCTATTTTCACTATATTAGGGAGGAGAATTTATCACTGTAATTACACTTAAATGGTATGCATTAGCTTAAATTTGAGCTGACGGTCTTGGTATTCCTCATTTTGTAAACCAGACATGTAAAAATATTACAACCTCATTTCCACAAAAGCTAAACATCACCATTTGTACCATAGTACACAATAATACATTTTATATCTATGGCAGGAATGTAAAATGCACTACCCAAAACAGATTTAAATCTTTGAATTTATAAACTATTTAAATATATCAGATGCTATTTTTTAACATCTTCATTTTTTGTAAAAACATTTTTCATTTTAAACAAGAAAAAATAAAAATACAAGCTAAAAAGGAAAACTATCAAGCCACTAAAAATCAGATGCTAGTTTGTCCAACAGAAATTATTAAGGTTTGTGATAAAAAGGATAGGAAGTCTAACTAGTACTGTAAGAATACACATTTTGGCATCCCTATGAATCCTATATCACCATATATAGTTGTTGAATGGTATGTATATTATCATTATGTTTGATTGCAAAGTCATCCAGATGTTTGGTCTTGGATTTGGCATTTTTATCCACCGTTGAGTCCTTCTCAAAAATCTGGGATAGGCACATGTTTAATATTAAAAGTATTGTTGCAAATTGTAAACTGCCTTTTGCAATTGACTAATGGTGATTTTGTCAATTATTATTATTATTATTATTATTATTATTTATTTATTTATTTATTTATTTATTTATTTAGACTTGTATGCGCCCTTCTCCTAAGGACTCAGGGCGAACATTTAAAACCCTACAAATTACAATAAAAGTGAATTAAACAACTACAAGTCTAAAGTCAATTAAAATTAAAAATTAAATTAGAACAACTAAAATAACCCACCTCCGGGTCAATCCAGACCGGCCTGCTGAAACAACCAGGTCTTCAGGTCTCGGCGAAAGCGGAGATCAGGGGCCAAACGGAGATCCACCGGGAGCTGATTCCATAGGGCAGGTGCTCCCACAGAAAAGGCCCTAGCCCTGGGAACCACCAGCCAACAATGTCTAACCGACGGAATCCCAAGGAGGCCCCTCCTGTGGGAGCGCACATCAATGCCAATGGTATTCAAGTAGTGCTCCAGGTGTTTTGGATTTGTACCCAGGGCACTTTTTACTATTGGTAGCATCTTTGCTTTCTTTTGCTAAAATCATTCTACTTCTATTTGCAGGTATTATATTTTGTGATTTTCTCCTTTTCTTTCTCTTCTATTTTGCTGTCTTCAGGTATTTTAACATCCAGACTTTTTGGCCTTTCTTATCAACAATTATTAAGTGTGGGGTGTTGTGTAGCAATTGCTATCTTTATTATTTATGGTTAAACTAACGACTACTCATTCAACTCAAGATATAGCTAAATATTATCTCTATAATTTGTATAATTTGTCAGCAAAGTTCAGAAAAAAAGTCATTATCCCAATAAATCAGGGATGCTCATGAGAAGCAATATAATGGCTTTCTAAGTATAGGATGCAAAAAACATTTTAATCAAGTGACACTTGGCAAAACTTACCATACTTCTTCTAATATAGTCAATGGCTTTCTTTGTATCCATCCCTGACCAACTATTAAGCATGTAGCATATACAAGCAGCGCAGTATATAAATCTCATGTCATTTTCACTTCCTTCAAGGACTGCACAAAAACTAGAAAAAACATTTCAGTTATGTAAGAGTTATTACATTGTTTAACTATGTATTTTTGTTTCCAAGGCAAATGATCAGGTTTGTTAATAATATCAAGTATCAATATCTTATTTATCACGAAATTTTCCTTCAGTCAAGTTCAATTATAAATTCAATTTAAGTAAATAATAGTACTTAAAACACTTTAAGAAAATAGAGAATATTTCCTGTTATGGAAATACAATAATTCAAGCGCCCATTTAGAGATCCAAAGCTACACTTTTATTTTTTTAGTATGCATGCCTACATGACTTTTTGCTTTTGCTTTCATTTTTTACAGTGTTCATGTGCAAGTTGATACAGGAGTATTGTATAAAGGAAGACATATGACTCTAAAGAGTTCAACTGCCATTTACAATAGCAAGAGAGATAACTGATATTTGAGATACACAAAGCAGCTTCAAACTCTTCTCTGCATGAAATATTGTGAAGCATCCTTTTTCAAGTGAGAACCAGGCATTTTAAAGGCATGCTGGGCCACTTTGAATAGTTTCAAAGTGTTCCAAAAATTTCAAAGGGTCTCAAGCATAGAGCACAGCACTTCCTGTTCATGTATTTCAAGGTTAAAGCATTTATAAAATGTTTGGTGCAGCCATATAGCAGTTGCAGATCCAAAATGAATTTTTTTCCCCACATTCATATTTGATCATTGTATTGCAAAGCTGTAGAATGGAATTATTTCTTTAAGACACAGTTGTAATAAATGCTGTAGGTCACAGAAGAAGATATATCACTCTTCCTGTATTTCAGTTTCTTGACTCAAGATTTTATATTCTATTTCTGTAAATGCAATTTTTGTTAGCCTAGATTGAGTATGTCCAATTTGTCATTCACCAGCTACTTGATTATATCATTAAGTAAGGGAGGAAGGCCCTGAAACACTTTGACAATTTTATCATTTAAAGGCAAGAGCATAGGTTTCTCCTGTTCCTCAACTGTGCTGTGTAAATGAGGGCTAATAATGACTATTCTAACTGGAAGGCCATGGTCTGTAGCTACCTTCTCTGAAAAGATAGCAGTAAAGGCATGGAACAGGAAGATACCATATATGCTTAGCTGCCCAATCCAGATTCAGCTTGACCAATTGCTATATCATAGTAGTGTGCATGATTTTGACATTTTTTTTCTTTTCTAAATATATTTTACTGTACCTCCCATCTTCCAGTTGTAGAGCTCTGAGTCCTGCCAAGCAGGCTTCTTTATTTACTCGGCTTAAGTCATCGCCAAGAATAATTAAGCAGCAAAGGCCAGTGTAAGTCATTGCTATGTGCCCACTATCATATGGATGAGAAATACCAGGCCCCTGAAACAAGAAGAAATACAAGTTTGTTTACCAAACAAAATTATAATTACATAAAACTAAGCATTTATATTACAGAGAATTGCCCTGAGCTTTTTATTGTAATTCAGGAGGGATCTAGTCAGGAATACTGCTTGAAAAGCTATGTATAAATGTCCACCTCTACATGACCCACACATATCAACAACTGTGCGAGCATAGGAAGAAGCTATTTTAAGGCTACATAGATTTATTGATACCAATTAGTTTTTGCAGAGACTTTTTGTCAATTGGTTACTGTTTTTAATCTCAACTTATCTCTGTAGTACAGATCTCCAACAGTATAGCATTTGATAAAAAACACCAGTAACATATCAACACTAGAAAAATACTGTATTTACTATTTCAGGAAATCTTCCTAGCAAGAAGTTAAATGAGCAGAAGCTTCACTTTTCAAACAGGTCATAAACATGGTACCAACAACATTCATTCTAGGATCTTTTATTAAATTATTCATAAATGAATTATTATTAGGATGAATCATAACATGGCTCTATTCAAACTGGGAGGACAGCAATCAAACAGCAAATGTAATAAAGAGTTATAGTGAAAATGGAACACTTCTATTTCAAAAGATTCAGAAACTGAAAAAGATTATTGCAGAGTTGGCAAGTCTGTTAAGTCGTGTGATAAATTAGGACAACTAAAGACTGGGAAAGTTAACTATCAAAGAACCCATCAAGAGGAGGGGTTTCCTCTCCTGTATTGGTTTTCAGAAAGGTGTATCCAGACTACCTTCCATTTAAGCTCACAGAGCAGAGAGATGCGGGCATTATATTATATCATATCCTCATGTATTCTATATGACTTCCAAACCTCTTGGTGGGAGGGGGAAGGGAGAATTTCTCTTTTTGGAAATGCTATCAGTTTCTATTTGAGAAATTTTATCAACAAACAATGATTCCCAGTAAAGATCAAAACAGTACTGTGGTGATTTTTAATAATTAATATAACTGAAAAGCCACCCAAATTGCATCTTGCACTTTGTCTTTATCAAAGGTTGACAAATAGCTAATAAAAGAAAAACACTCTGAAAGTTTGGATTTCAGAGAGAGCACAACCCAGAATTTCTTTGAAATATGATGTGTTTGCTAAATACCTAAAATGTACTACCCATATCAGAAAAAGAAAAGTACATTCCAGTGGTGCTTTTTGTTTTTTTTCTTTTGAAGATATTTCACTGAAACACTGAAGAAGCTTCTTGGACGAGAAGCAAAATGTCTTCAAAACAAAAAAATAAAGAAGTCCAGTTGCCTCCTGAAAAAGCACCTTTGGGATAACCATGACCTGGATAACTGAGAATCTCCATAGACTTTTAGAGAAATACATTCATATTTCTGTACAGCTAAGGTATGGTCTGAATCATTCTATGGTAGACTGGATAAGAATGGGTCATCATTTAACAAATATCTGCATTATAAAAGCTTAAAGCTTTTATAAAAATACCATATCTGTATATTATTTATATATATACCAATTTACTATATTTAATTATGTCTGTAAATAAAAATATTTTCCCTACATTTTCAGAAAACATTATAGCATTTTTACTTTAATCTTTATAGTTTCTATCCATAAAGCACTGTTTAGATTTTACACCTCATTTCCATTTTAACTTCTAAGGTGCCAGTTAAAATACATTATTCACTAACCTTAGATGGATTGAAAGGAATTCCTAGATATGAAGAACCACGGAAACCACAGTGATGCATGTTTGTTCCTTGGGAGAAAAAGAAACTTGTTATTTTGCATACACCTTAGAAAATAGGAAAGGTCTCTTAAAAACTGCTAGCACCTGGTAGTAAAAAAAAACAGGTGAAATTTAAAGTTATATGTACCATACCACTACAGATACTTTTCAACTAATGAACACTACAAAGTATTAAAAATACAAATGGTAGACAGTTGATAGTACATAATAGGAGGCTGAGCTAGCCTGCCAAAATCTAAGAAAGATTAGATTTTGTTAATGCTTGAATGGAAAATCATCAAAAAAATCCAAGTTTGACTAGAAAACAAAACAAAAAAACCATTCTAGAAAAAGTCAGTGGCAAACCACTACTATATTGTTGGCAAAAAAAATTGTCTCCAGGGAATCCCTGGAACTAAATGCTAAGAGAAAAATCTTCCCCTTTTTAATATAGTTAAGGTGAGCGCACAATTATCAGCTCATCTACATATTTTCACGGGATACAATGTATGAAACTTTTAATGTAATAAATAATGTAATAATGCAATAAACGTTTAATGAAAAATCATCAAAAGCTTTAACAAATTATTTTCATCAAAACATCAAACTATCCATTTCCAGATATTAAGCACTACTGGAGTTTATCAGAAACAATGGGAAAAAATCCTACTGAAAAAATCCAAAGTTTAATTTTTCTTTCGTATTCCATTCAGCTCTTCACAATTATTATCCTTTTCAAAAAATGTTTTTGCATAGATATGCCCAGATTTGCACCCTTCCTAGCAGAGGAACTGTTTTATATTATAATACTACCCAGCAATATTTTCAAGCACTATAGTTCTTTCAGTGCAGTGTAGTTATGCAGCTCTTGTGCAATTTTAATTTTTAATCACCTTTACACAAGATACAATACATAACATTGTGTCAATGTTGATTTCTAACAATTGTGTTCAGACAATGTTCATGCCTGGGCTAGTCTCTGCAGTACTCTTGGCAAGTGGTTTTTGCCATTGCCTTCTTCCTAGGACTAAGAGAGTGAAACTGACCCAACTGACTTTGTGCCTAAAGTGGGATTAGAATTTACAATCTCTTGGTTTCTAGTCTGCTGCCTTAACCACTATACCAAACTGGTGCTCTCATACAAGGTACAAACAATCTATAAAATGCAACATGAATTTATTTACAATTTAAATTTAAATAAACTGGGTATTATATAAAATGCTAGCATAATAAATATTAACATTGGTATAAATCAAACAGAATTGCAGAATGTCTTCAGAGAACTTCAAAAACATGCTATACTTTGTACAGATAGCCCTTGATTAACAACAGCAATTGGGGTTGCAATTGCCAACATTAGGGCAATTTTTTTGAACAATGGATCCAAAATGTAATCTTAATAGTATCTGTCTCTGTATACAGACTCTGTTCAAATGATGTTATGGAAGAGAATTAAGTTCTACTTTGAAAGTGGATTTTAAAATGACAGGCTAAAAGAATGTCATGATTAAAAATGTTACACTGGATGTACAAAAGGAACTGGCTAATGTCTTAATAATTAAAAGGGATATACTAACAACAAATTGAGAGAATAATGAAAAGGAATAAGTTCTAGCACATTATTTGAAGGAACTAAAGATCAAGTTAAAAGTAAAAGTAAAAATAAAAAATACTGCTCAGGAATTTTAAAAATATAAACCCAACTCTAGGATTTTCATTTCATTATTTGCACAATTATTTTTAAAGGGAAGAAAGCTATTTGTGAATTTTAAACAAACATTCAAAGGCAAAGGCCATAAGAGCACCAATCACAAGCAAGCTGTTTGTTTGTTTTAAAGGTTTTTGTTTGTTTTCTAGGACTGTGCAAATATTTACAAAGATATATTTTGATACATGCAGACACATCTTTTTCTAAGCTCATGCAGTAGCACTGGAAGTGTTTCTGACTGCCTGGTCAGACACAGCCAGGAACAACTTCCAAAGCAGCTGCACAAGCCTGAAAAAAGATGCATCTGCTTTAGCATTTCAAAGAGATAGGTCTCATATAGGCCACTGTGTGTCCCAAAGTATTTTTTCTGAAGCACTTGCACAATCCTACAAAACACTCTCACTGAACCTGTTGCTTTTAAATTATTATCAGTACACAATCCAACTCCCTGTAAATCTTGAGTTTCAATCTTCTTTAACCTGGTACCTTTAGATTAGGTTGGAGTTCCATAATCGCCATTGCAGCCAATGATTATGAGAAATGATTCAACACATTTCAAGAGCACCAATTTGGGAAAAACTGAGTGTTAGAATGTACAATTTTAGTTGCATAATTTAATATTACATTAATAACTAGGCATAATTTAGTCAACTAGATTTAAAGGAAACAGTCTGAAAAGACCAGACCATAGTAAATTACAGGCAACAAAATTAAAATCTTGAGGTGCCTTAAAGACTACAACACATTATACTTAAAGCTGTAATAGATTTGTATCTCTAATCTTTCCTTTTATTTGCAACTAAGTATAAAAATCTCCCTTTTTAAATTATAATGTGAAAATTGTCAATTAAATTAAATTATGGGAGTGTTCCTCATCAGTAGAATACAGAGATGGCCTAGATGGGAAAGTAACTCCCTTTCTCAAATTTAAAATCATGCCCATAATTTACCATAATTGATACATACAGTATAACAGAATAGCTGTGTGTAGATATACGCATATGTATGTTATATATATCAAATAATTGGTAGGTCTTAACATTTGAAATGTCAACCCCCGCCCCCCGGATTATAGTATGGTGCCATCTAGTGTTTACAGAAATTATGTTTCTACTTCTGGAAAAAACAAAAGCTTTTTGTAATATGTGCTTTTTTGGTGCTTTTGGCAGTGTGGGCAGGTGCCAAGTCCTGCTGGAAAATGAAGTCAGCATCCCCATAAAGCTCGTCTGCGGAAGGAAGCATGAAGTGCTCCAAAATCTCCTGGTAGATGGCTGCATTGACCCTGGACTTAATGAAGCACAGTGGATCAACACCAGCAGATGACATGGCTCCTCAAATCAAACAGACTGTGGAAACTTCACACTGGACTTCAAGCATCTTGCAGTGTGTGCCTCACCATTCTTCCTCCAGACTCTGGGTCCTTGGTTTCCAAATGAGATGCAAAAGTTGTTCTCATCAGAAAAGAGGACTTTGGACCACTGAGCAACAGACCAGGTCTGGTTTTCTTTTGCCCAGGTAAGACGCTTCTGACGTTTGTTGTTCAGGAGCGGCTTGACAAGAGGAATATGACATTTGAAGTCCATGTCCAGGATCCGTCTGTGTGGTTGCTCTCGGTGCACTGACTCCAGCCTCAGTCCACTCCTTGTGAAAGTCCCCAACACTTTTGAATGACAACACTTTTGAATGACAACACTTTTCCTGACAATCCTCTCCAGGCTGCGGTCATTCCTGCTGCTTGTGCACCTTTTTCTTCCACTTTTCCCTTCCACATAACTTTCTATTAATGTGCTTTGATACAGTACTTTGGGAACATCCAACTTCTTTTGCAATTACCTTTTGGGGCTTTCCCTCCTTATGGAGGGTGTCAATGATGGTTTTCTGCACAACTGTCAGGTCAGCAGTCTTTCCAATGATTGTGATTCCTACTGAACCAGACTGAGAGACCATTTAAAGGCTCAGGAACCCTTTGCAGGTGTTATGGCTTAATTAGCTGATTAGAGTGGGACACTTTGAGTCTGGAATATTGCACCTTTTCACAATATTCTAATTTTCTGAGATTGTGGATTTGGGGTTTTCATGAGCTGTAAGCCATAATCATCACAATTATGACAAATCACAGCTTGAACTATCTTGCTTTACATGTAATGAGTCTATCTCATATATTAGTTTCATCTTTTAAGTTGCATTATTGAAATAAATGAACTTTTGCATGATATTCTAATTTTTCGAGTTTCACCTGTAATTTCCCAGTCTTTGGCCCTATTCATTAGAGCACTATGCACTGTGGAAAGAGTAAATCCACAAATAAATTAGGATGGATTAAAGCATTCACAAAAAGATATAAAATTCCATTTATTTAACTCACAATCATTCTAGGAAATTCACACTAAAATCTGATGACAACATTACACTGAAGTGTAATATAGCTTCTTTAGTTTGATGGTTTGGCTTTAGCAATTGGATAAACTCAGAAAAGTATTGTTTAGGGACCTGTAGTGGCACAATGGTTAGAATGCAGTATTGCAGGCTGCAGGCTGCCTCTGCTCACTGCCAGAAGTTTGATTCTGACCAGCTCAAGGTTGACTCAGCCTTCTATTCTTCCGAGGCCAGTAAAATGGAGACCCAGATTGTTGGGGGTAATCTGTAAACCATTTAGAGAGTGCTGTGAAGCACTATGAAGCAGTATATAAGTAACTGTTATTGCTGTTATTGTTCTTAAACACTTAAACTAAGATTAAAAATCATAGTACTGGCAACCCAACTTTATAAAATTATTGTATCTATCTTAAAAGTGGAATAAAACTGAGTTCTCTTTTTGCTATGAGGGACAATATTTCTGTGGCATTAATCTAAAGACCTCTTGGGGAAACTCTTGGTTATTTTTTGCAGGGGAAGGCTGAGCTTAAAAAAATATTACCAGCCCCAATAAAAAGCATACATGAAATATCTTCTAAATCAGCGGTCCCCAACCTTTTGGATACCAGGAACTGGTTCCATGGAGAGGTTTTTCCACATGGCATTTTTAATTTAACATGCTACCATCAGAACACATATATAAAAAGGAGAACCTCTTCCAGCATTCCTCTACTTAAATCATAAGATGAACTTTGCAGGCCCAGATTAAAGTACCCTCACATAGTAAGGTATGACAAAACACTACAAAAGAGCAGGTCGTTTCAGAGATAATCCACCAAGTTTAGAATGTATTGTGAGTTGCCTGACGACCAACGTAAGTGTCTTGTTAACAAAACACAGTTTATTACAGAGAAAGATTGGTTTTGAAGTGCAGCATTTAATTAAAAATGAAAACCAACTACCATTTGTCTACATTCAGTGTATTAGGAAATCTGCCTCAAAATGGTGGAGCAGACAGCACCTGGAATGTAGGCCAGTGATGTCCAACAAGCAAATTGTATTCCAGGCATCGTGTTAGTTAACTTTCTAACACATAATGTGACTTCTTTCATTCTTTTTACTTATAGCACTAAAAATTAACCTTACATTTATTAAATAATTGAAGATTGGGGGAGTTAATCAATCTGTACATTGGTTACAGTACATTATTATTCTTACTACTCTAATCAATCTTAATGAAATTCTAGCAAAAAAAACCTAAGAGAGAAAATCTGACAAAGTTTGACAATATTTTTTAATATCATGCAAAAATAAACATTATAAAGTTATCATGCAAAAATAAACATTGTAAAGTTATCAGCAGGTACTCATAGGAATCTCATTCTACTTTCATTTCTTACTTTGGCAAAAGTTATTACTAGCAATGTACAGGCTTTTGCCAAGCTTCACTGCACTGTCCATTGATTTAGGTAAGAACAAAGATATTTTGGGACTGACAAGCTTTTAGTGCAGTTCAAATAAAATAGTTTTCATAACTGATTAATATTCAGATGAACAAGAGAATGATTTCTGTTTTTAAAAGGTAGACACTACAGATATGTAATAAAATGTTAATAAAAGAAAAGCTAAAAACTCACTCACTGTCTTCTGTGGGAAGGACTTGCAAAGAATAAATCCATTCTATTATATCTTCTTTGTTCACAACATCTAAGGAATCTAACATATCCAAACCAGAAAGTGCAAAAAAAGCAACTGTCAACCTGGAAAAAAGGGGGGGTTGGGGGGGTGACAAAAATAGCAATTTACTATTTATCATAAATTCCAACTCAGATGATAGTTATTTGCATGTAGGACAATTTCAGAATTAACTGAAACAACTTGAGTGTTATAACTTGAAAATAAACTGAATGAAACATACAGTACCCCCAGCAAGTAGTTATTCAACCATCAAATATATCATTCTACTTTGATGAATGAGTAGATTCCTTACCCTCATTTCTCACCCTGACTCCAGCATTACATGGTCAATTTTTCCCTACATTTCTGATATTTCAATTTCACTGAATTTTCCCCTTCCCTTAACATTAAATCAAATTCAGCTTATCCTCTTCTTCAGGCCCCATAACATACCCCATCAAGCAACCTTGTGCAGCCTGCTGACATTTTTAAAGAAGTTAATAAACTCACCTAAAAACACACTGCTGAGCACCTCCAAGTGTTGCTGCTCTCACAAACTGCACTGTGCCACTTCACTAGCTGATGAACACCTGATGGGTGTACCAACTATTCCTTTGTAGTGAGCAATTTTTTTTTATAAATGTGGCCCTTTCTTCTCTACAACTGTGTAGACTTCTTATTCTTTTCTTACTGTTATGCAAATCACAAACTTCTATGTTGTATCCGAGTTAATACCAGAAACATGATATTGTTTCCAATTATTTTTCTTTAAAACATGTTATTTATTTTATAATTGTAAGCTATCAAGAGGGAGGCAGATACACGGGTCTCTACATTCAGAAGTTCTGGAGACTTCTATGCCTACAGACTAGGATTGATCAAATAAATTGACAGTTGATTTCTACAATCATTATTTTTATTGAAGAGTCCACCACTACGTTAAAAAATACAAGTAACTGTTCAAGGGTCTACTAAATTTGCACATAAAATAAATAGTTCAGGAAAAGTGGGTGAACATTTCAGAGAATGAGCAAGAGGAGCAATAACCAAAACATGTTCTAGAAAAGCTTTATATATATCTGGCTGGTGATGGAATAATTTACTGAGCAGTATTTTTCCAAGTCAGGGTTTTATATATTGAAACTTAAGAAATCTATAAGAATACATGTTATATACACTTAGGACATAAAAGTAAATAGCAAAATTGATTGTGTAACATTGTATTAAATCATAAGGCACAGTATAAATACTTTAGCATTTGCATAATGGAACAAAAGAAAAATTTCCACATTGATATAGGAGCCAAAAAAGCTTTATATAGTGCTGGAAATCAGTCAGTCTGTACAAAAAAAACTTCTGTGGAGCAAATGTTAAGACTATTGACCAAATCAGAATTTTGTTTAAATACAAACTGAAAATAAATGCATATTTATATTATTTGCAAAATAAACTCATGCATTTCATCCCTTATTTGGTTGCCCAAATTTAGGATGAAATAGGACTTCAGATTCAAAGGAAAAACTGCTTCAGAGTGTACACAAGAGTACATAGCACCTGTCAGTACACATTACACCTGTCAGAAACTCCTTAAATCAAATACTGGTAGTTCTCGCTTACATCTGCCATTTCAAATTCTAGGACGAACTGTAGAATGCTACTAAATTCTTACACCATAATTTTTCTGCAAAATCTGAGATGCAGTTAAATGCACATTTGCAACAACATGCTTCTTATTCACTTTGGAGCACGCAATATTTAATCTTAGAATCTCTCAGTGAATGCTTTTGACAGAAGGATACATCTTAACATCTACCAAGGTTTCACAATGCAATAAACAAAACCACCAAGCACATTCATACCTGCTACACCCACTTTTAATTGCAATGTGTGTTCAAATTTTAACATTTAGACTAATTGTCACATGATTGTCTTTTACTGTCTCCTGCTGGCTTCCCCACTGATTGCTTGTTGGAATCTGGCAGTGAAGGTTGCAAATGGAAATCATGTGACTACAAGACACTGCAATGTTGTAACTGCATGCTGGGAGCCAAGCATCCTAAACAAAATTACATGGGGATGCTGTGACAGCCACAATTACCCTAAAAGAACAAGCTTAAGAAGCTTGGGATGTTCAGTTTGATGATTTAGGGGAGTCTTACTAGCTATGTTCAAGTTTATGCAGGAAAGCTGTAGGATGTTAATCATAAGCTATTTTCATGGCCTCAAAACCCAAGCCCAGAAATAACATATAAGTTGCAGCTACCTACATTTCATTTAAATATTGGGTAAACACAGCATCAACTTTAGCTACAAAATGGTAACTAAGTACTTGTTCTGGGAAAAACTGTAGAATGCTATTGAATTCTTACATCACAATTTTTCTGAAAAATCTGAGATGCAGCAAATGTACATTGCAATAACATGCTTCTTATTCACTTTGGAACATGGAACATTTAATATTAGAATCTCTCAGTGAATGTTTTTGACAGAAAGATACAGCTTAACATCTACCAAAGTTTCACAATGCAATAAACAAAACATTACCAAGCATAATCATACCTGCTACACCCACTTTTAATTGCAAGTGTGTTCAAATTTTACCATTTAGCATCTCTAATTTGTATTCCTTGCACACTCACCTTTAATAGAATGCGTTCTAAATAAGTACCCTAGATCAGAGAGTACATTCAGAGTAAACAATACAGTACAAGTCCCAAGGACAGAATTAAGATTCCTATCCAATGTGTGAAGCACAGAAAATAAAAACTCCTTTACCTTTGATGTGTTTACTGAAACTGCAACACCTAGCTTAATAGTAGGATAATGTACAAAGGGCTAGAGTTAAATCCCTTGCATCTAATGGACAGACTTTTAAATTAGTGAAGATCCTTAGCTCTTTCTCCCCAAATGTAGACATATTTTCTACAGTTTAAATAAATTTGTTTTATTTCAAGATACTGAATTGAGAAAATTTCAAAATGAGGAAACTATTGATCAAGAAAATTTCATGAAAAAGGTCATATTCTCCAGCTGCTTTTTTAGAAGCCCCACATCTTCTCTTTCTAAGGGGCTTGGGCATTAAGTCCACATAATACTCAAATATCTTGATCTCAACTCCAAGCCTAGAAATATGAATTTGCCACTCATCTTGAGGGCAATCTTATAGGTGTCCACTCAGAACTAAGTTTGAATTCAATGGGTATTTTTTAAACCTGTAAGGTTTAAAGCAGTTTACCCAACACAGATTGCTCCAAGAACAAAATAAATCCACAAAGAATATTTTCTGTATTTTCCATTTCAAATTCTATAGACTTATTTACCTTTTACGCTTTCTCTTTTTAATTTACACTTTCAAACATATGTGTCAAATTCTTTTGAGAATCTTACACTCAGGAAGTGAGGCCTCTCTGAATGCAAAGCAGGTTCCGTACCAACTAAACCAGGTAAGCATTACTGTCTGCTTTCAAACCTCTATCCATCTCAAACAGCGAAGCAAGCATTCAAAAGTTTTGAAAACGATACAACAAAACATCTGGATTCTGATCGGGGTAAAGTGCAAAAGGTTAACAATTTAATGAAATGAAACAGAGTATCTTAACTGTTACTTAAGATGAGTCTGTAATAATTGAAAACAAGATCGTATGCTTGATCTGTTCTCCTAAATTTGATCTAAAACATACGGGGGAAACTAGATCTAATTTTGTTTTGGTATCAACGAGATTGACACTGTTAAATCAGCACACCCCAACATTAAAACTAACCTTCGAAGTGTGTGAATAAACGGGGATATCGCTCAGCAGACATCTGCTTTCAATTTCAAGCCTCCACGGACAATCGTCAAGGATTAGAATGCAGGACTTTTGGCGCCCCGTCAAGTTTAAATAGGAATTAAGACTAACGCCATTCCACAAATACTGACTCCAAGGAAGCGTCCCAGAGCGCCACTCCAGCCCTCCGCCTCGACACCCCTGAGTGGCCAGAAGAGAACAAATCTTGGCGGGTTATTCCCGCTTCTGAGGGGAACCCGCCCACCGCTCAGCTGTCCCAAACACTTGGCGTGCAGGGGCTGCTTCTGGGGTGCCAGCTCCTCGCTTACTTCCCCACCCGAAGCGCCCCGAACGTCTTTCCCCGCTTTCCCGAGGGTACCTGCTGGTCTCCAGGGACGAATAGCGTTCGGGCAAAATCTGAAGGCTGCGTTGAAAGAAGCGCACGTGGCGTTCCTTGAGGAAATCCAACCTTTCCCCGTCCCCAAAGCCTCCCTCATCTTCCACCAGCACCGTGCTCGCCATGTTGGTCTTCCGCTTCCTACTCTCACACGCAGCTCCGTCACCGGTGGCACGGTCATGTGACACAGCCACAACGCCGGGCCTTTTTTTTCTCCTTTTCTTTTTAGCTGCCGCGACAGCAACAACCGGCAGCTGACAGGCTTTCGTTCCGCCTCTTGCGCCTGAAGGGGTGGGGTTAAGGGGCTTTGGCGCCAAGCGAAAAGCAGTTTTAAAAATGCTCCGATCGTTCGTGCCTGGCAATCACCCGGCACTGGGTAGCAATGGGCAACTTTTTCCTGATAGTATATCTGTGTGTGTATACACACACATATTCATGGGATCAGACATACACTGTTGCCAATAAAGGAGAATATTTGTAGCTCAGAGTGGAAATCAGGATGCTCTCAGAGCTTGCTTGTTTTCTGGCAGCCGTTTCATTATCCTAACTAGGTAACATCATGAGTGCTAGTATGGAGTGCTATTTGCTGTCACCAGAATGTAAACTGACAGCAAACAGTACTCCTTACTAGCACTCATGATGTTACCTAGTTAGGGTAATGAAACCGCTGCAGAACAGAGTACCAAGGATCCCTCACACAGTTGCAGAATTACAGATTGTATCTGTTTACATGGCTTGATCCAGAAAAATTAAGATTTAAATACTTTAGAAGCTTCAATGTGCAGAAATGTAATTTCTGTCCCAAGAGCCTTCTGAAATCATGTATTTCTCATTGATAAAACACTGATAAAACAATTCAAAGACCATATACTACAAAGGCTGACATGGGTTATTAAAATTGAGGTATTGCATGGCAAAACATGGATCTGTACTATATTTTATGCAGGTCCTCTAGATTTTTACAGGGGAACTTCCAAACTTCCAAAATTACCATCAAATACTAAAATATATCTGAGCTTGTACAATTGACATCAACATTTTGTTCAGTAGCATTACAGTGACAGAAAAACAAGGAATTATGTCACAAAATTTTCTGCCTGGAGAATTTTTTACAGGGAGTTTCCATGACACAATATTCATTCTTTACAGCATTAACATTGCATTTAAGAGGGATGTGCAAGATCTCAAATGCACCCTTTCTTTTGGAGTTTAGGGATAAACAAAACAAAAAAGTTATGGAACTTTATTTTCATATATGATAACTAGGGCAAGATTACAAGATATACATGCATTGTTTTCATTATGTAAGTGCATTGTTTTCATTATGTACAACAACATATATATTGTACATAATGAAAACAATGCACTTACAATGTATGGTTTTGATAATTAGAAAAACAATTGGATAATAGAGTGAGCTTTCTTTTGTCATCACAAGAGATTATTTTGAAATTGTGTTGACAGTATATTTGCTGCAAAAGAAATCAAGTTTTTATTTCTTTCCCTTTTGGCACATTTTACTTTTTTCCTTTTCTCTCTTTTCTTCTGCTTTTTCTTTTTAGTTTTTATGTTTTTGTAAAACATTTAAAATAAATGTTAAGATGCACAACAATCATAGATAAGCTTACTTTGAACCATTTTCAATTGTTTGGAAGACACTGCAGAAAGAAAATAATACTGTGTCTCTCTCTGGGGTTTTTAAATCTGTTATTTATTTGTTTGTAAAAATTATTAGTTTTGAAGGATGGCGATTAAGAAACAACTCATTTCTCTATAACAAGAGCTTATTATTTTCTATCCATTTAGGAACATTGAAGATATCTGCTTACCTTCTTAAATTAATCTGAGATACATTATGTAATCAATCTACTAAGTAAAGCAAAGAAAAAACATGCGTAAATTTTCTGTTTATTTCTGGGTTGAAAATAACAGTGAAAGTATGTAGAAAGCAATACATTTACTTTTTTCTGAGCTTTACAGAAAGGTCATTTGCTAAATCCAGGTTTTAGAGAGAAAAAATTCAAACAAAAGAAAGCTTTTGCAAGTACTTTACACAATGAAACAATATATACTTGATTTTTATTTAACATAACATTTATATGCATATGTACAACATTTTTCATATATAATACAAACTAATATAACAATACATTATGTTGTTATATTATCTTCAAATAAATTATTTGCAGATGTCCAATTATAATCCCTGTCGCCAGCTTGGGACAGCCCTATCAATGTAAAAATAGATTAGTATCTTGCAAATACATTAATCATATAAAAGTACATTAATCATATATAAGTACATTAATAATATAAATATTTAAACATAAGGTAATTTAAGATGTACATTAATCATATAAAATATTTCAATTTTCTCACCTATGAGGGATATACAACACTGGCCCTGTACCTACAGGTCCAATTTCTTTTGTTCGTTCTTCCCAAACTTTTGTAGGTCTGAATAACCTGCATGGATCCCGAGTTACATTAATGTGAACCTGTTAATAGTGAAAACACAGAAAAAATAATCAAAGGCAATTGCAAATACAAATGAATTAAACAATACAGAGTAAAAGTAAGCTTGCATAGTACTGTATTTTCATTATTGCAGACCCCAAAATACTATTAGTTTGGATTACAAACCCAGCAATTTATTATGCATCTGATTCTTGTTGAATAATTAGAACAAAGATACAAATCAAGAGGGATGACTACTAACAGAAAAGAAGTCAGATGGGACCAGAAAGTAATTACAGAATGGTACCAAACCTGATAGAACCAAGACCTCTAGAAATACAAAAATTAAATTTCAGTCCACCAAGATTATTACTCCAACATTTTAGAATTCTCAGCCTATGGATCATGATTAGATGCTATGTTTCCATTGCTATTACTAATAATTAAAATGTCAACTAAAAAGATACTCCTTTGGTCTTTTTACAGTGGGGAAAAACAGTGCATTCCTTAAGTGCCTAGATAATCACCCTGGCAGCCCAAAGTTATCGGGGCGCAAGTATATTACTGGAGAGCATGATTGATGACTCTTGGGGATGGATGTGTCCCACTGGAGAATACACATCCAGGGGGTGGGGGGAAGACCAGGGTCAAGGGGGAAATGAATGATGTAATTTAGTATCGGTGCATCCAGTCAACATGGCTACTTCTAATAAATCAATTTTCTTTCCTCTGAGATGCGGTTAGGGACTTATTATTTGAATGGGGGTGGGTTTGTTGGAGTCCTGACATAAAATTTAATAAAAATAATATACATTCACATATTGTTTAATATTTAAAGTTGAATTGAAAACAATTTTGCACAAAGTAGCTTTACTGAATTCCATGGGGCTTACTAATTACCGTATTTTTTGCACTATAAGACGCTCCAAAATATATGACACACCTAGCTTTTCAGGAGGAAAACAAGAAAAAAAATCTGCCTCTGCCTCCCAGCAATTTGCCTCTTTGCAGCGAACAGCATGGTCAACTTCAACACAGCCTGATTTAGCACAAGCAACTGATTGGCAGTTGGATCCACCTCCCAGAATACCACCTATCAGCTGTTCCAGGCTGCGGGGATCGCTGCTGCCCATCGCTGCCATCAATGCCCATCGCCTCCATCTATCGCCGCCTCCATGTGCCCCATTTTCAGCCTCCATGCCTCCCATTTTCAGCCCATTCCAAGTGGCGGGGATTCAAAATGGGGTGCACAGAGGCCAAAAATGGGGCACGCGGCGGCAGAGGTGGCAATGGGCAGCAGCAATCCCCACAGCCTGGAACTGCTGATCTGCAGTATTCCGGGAGGCCAATGCCACCACCTATCAGCTGCTCATACTAAATCAGGCTGTGCTGAAACAGACCAGGCTGTTTGCTGTTTGCTCAAGGAGGCAAATTGCTGGGAGGCAGAGATCGAAGGGTGGGGGCTGGTGGGTGGGTGGGACTTCAGCAACATCTGCTCTGTAAGACACACAGACATTTCCACCTGTTTTTTTGGGGGGGGGAGTGGGTCTTATAGTGCAAAAAATACGGTAGATATGAGGCACTAAACTAAAGTCTGAGTCAACAATCCTAAAACACTCAGAAGAAACACCAAATAAATCCATTAGAAAGTACTGTTGATTCATCATCTCTACAGTTTTAATTTAAATTTAATTTCTAGAGAAGAGAAGGCAATTAGATAAGAACCCATTTTACTTTTAAAATGACATTATGCAGTTTGCACACCTAATTGAGTTACTCTCAACTCAATTTCTTTTCCATTTTTTTCATCCTAACCTATTTACAACTTTCCCCCTTGCTTCTGTATGGGCAACTAAATTCCAGTTTCAAGATGTTATATGATGACATTTCAATAAGAAACTATGTGATAATTTTTAAATGCCAAAGTTCTTCGAAGTCAGAGATACTTCTGAGAAATGTACATGGGACTGAGGTATACAACATATTAAATTCTTACCTTCTTTTTCAGCTTAGACAATCTTTTTTCTTTTTCAATCTTTTCATCTTCCTTTGCCTGCTTTTCTAGAACCTTCAGCTCAAGTTTATGCAGATCCTAAATAAAATAAATGAAATATTGTATACTTTCTCTGCCTCTCTCCCTCTCTCCCTCCTACCAGGAAGTCTTGTTTGAGATAGGCCACCATATAAATTGAATAAATAAAATTAACAAATAAGAAAACTTATATATAGAAATAGTTTGTCGTTTTAACAGCTAAATTGTCAGTCCTAACTGTGATCACTAAACAGGACTACCTATAACCTTCATTCTCATAGAACACAGGGATGCCCAAGCCAAGGGTTACAAAAATCTGCTTCGAAGACCTTTCTGCAGGCAGGGGGATATAAAAATCATATATTGGTTAATGGATTTTTAAATTTTTAAATTGGATTTTTTTCAAGTCCAAATTTAAAGCAAGTGCTTGATAAAAAACTGAATGCAATTGGAATATATTAACAATAACCTCACTATAGTCTTTGCTAATGCTAATACTGAGATGTGATATTGGTGAACAGCCTAATATTGGTGAACAGTCTAAAAGTACAAGTCAAACATGGTCAATGAATAAGAAATTTGAGATGTAGGCAAGCAAGGGGCATTTGATTAAAAATACAAGGGGTCTAAATATGAAATTCAATTAGGAAGTGAAGCAAACAGGACCACATTTTTGCCTTATATGGACTTGAGAAATATGTTTCTATCTCCTTAAAGATAATAAAACAAAGGTAATTGGTAAAGGTAATATATCTTTTGATATAGTTTGTTCTCTGAAGGGAGGTTGGCTGCTCTACTTATGGCCTTCTGAAGAGTGAAGAATTGTTCTTTCAGAACACCTTTAGAGGTTGCTTGGATATTGTTCTCAGAAGTGAGGTGATTAGTTTTTATTGCTATTGTTATTTCATCATGATGTATATGCTATTTTGTTATTCTGTAATATTTGTATTTTACCCGGAATTGGCAAAGACCAATCTTATGGATAAATAAACTGCAGTCTATTCTGACATTTTCAAACTTAATATAGTATATTCTTTGATAACAGCATGTAGAAGATCCTTCTTTTGCTTTAAGGAAATACTGGGGAGACAATTGCCACATGCATTTGTTTTTCATAATCACTGTCTTGTCAATTCAATTCTTGATTACCCCAATCAAATGGTTATTTTAAGCCTATATGAATAATTATTTTAGAAATAATTCTTAAGATTTGCCATTTTTAATGGAAACAATTGTATCCAGATGAGACACAACAATTGAATTTCAATGTACATCACAAAGAAGCTTCGTACAGTGATAGAGAATTGTCCTTCTCATATGAAAACACAGAGAAACCTGAAATAAATATGGAAGAGATAAACAAGGCTACTCACTCGTTCTTGGAATTTAACAATTTCTTCAGCTGCAATTCTTTTCTTCTCTTCCCTTTCAGCTTCCTCTCTTCTTTCTTTTTCAAGTCTCAGCAACTCTTCTTGTTCCTTTTTCTCTCTACTATAATCTTCCAGCAATAACTTCATTTGAAGTTGCCGCTGACGTTCTCTCTGCTTTTTTTTCTCCTTCTCTTCTTCCTCTTTTAACTGAGCTTCCTGTTTTGCTGCAGTTGCAAGTGCTTTGTCTTTCTTCCATGCTTCAAGCTCTGCTAATCGTTTTTTCCTTTCCTCTTCAGTTTTCTGCTTCTGAGTTTCTTCACGCTCATGTTGAGTATCAGCGGGCACTTCCTCAGGATTCTCTTTCTGGACTAGGATTTTACTCTTTTCTCGTTTCTTCATCTTCCATTTTTGAATGGCCTAGAGGATTAGAATAAAATGAATAATTCATAAATAAATAAATTTATCATGCCATTTCTAATCATCTAAAGGAAAACAGGACCTAAGATGTACAATAGGTATCTTCATGATTCTGAAGAGATGTTAAAAATCTGTTTGACAACTGTGAGAAACAAAGTACTATACTAGGATGGGTTTTGGGATGATCTACCAGGGCTTTTCTGGTCTTATAACTATTAGCCATAAGTCAAGGACTACCTTATTATGATTAGGAAATAACAACTAAACTACTGTAATACTTCGTTAGATTATTTAATGCTTTCACATTTCAATGGAACAAATTTCCATAGCCTTGTTAGATGTGAGTCTTAAATGCAGAATTATGCATTCTGATTAAAATTGAATAAATTCCAGTTTGTACAACTATCACCAAACCTGGAGAACAGAGAAACAATGAACAACTAGGTGAATGTTTGTTGGTGAGGAAATTATAGGCTCTAAGAATTTTTAAAAAGGGACATAGAATAATAAAAAGAGACAGAAAGAGAATGAAGGGGTGTAGTCTAATATAGAACCTAAAGAAGAACAATCGATTTTTCCCAACTACAGGTAGTCCTCGAGTTACAAACACAATTGAGCCCAAACGTTATGTTTGTAACACAGTTGTTAAGTGAATCTGGCTTCCCCATTGACTTTGCTTGTCAGAAGATCGCAAAAGATGATCACATAACCCCAGAATACTGCAACCATTATAAATATGAACCAGTTGCCAAACATTCGAATTTTGATCACATGACCATGGGGGTGCTGCAATGGTCATAAGCATGAAAATCAGTTACAAGTTACTTTTTTCTGTGCTGTTGTAACTTTGAACAGTCACTAAACGAATTGCTGTAACTTGAGGACTACCTGTACAATATTCATGGTTATTGCAACAGTACTTCAATATGTTCTCAGGTTCCAAACCACTTTATGGACAAATAAACTGGCAAAATTCTCTCACCTCCTTTTTCTGTGATTCTAAAACCAGAAATTCTTTATGCCATTTCTCATGTGATTGAATGTCTTCCTTTGTTCTATCAGGGAGGTATTCAAGGGTTTCAGTGATGTATGATGGTTTCCCTTTATGTTTTCTCCAAATTTTTAGGAAGATTTGATGATCACATTGATCCCAACCTCCTTGCCTTCCTCCAGTTTGCTGAAGAAATCTTTCAAGCTCAATGACTTCTTCGGGAAATTGATTTTGGACTTCCTTATGTACTGGAAATACACACTGCTTGAAAATTCTTGCAGCTGAAGTTCCTACAGCCCACATCTCAATTTTTCTTTCTAAGGCACTGATCTCATTTGTAGCAGCATTCTCCTCTCTTAGAAGTTCATCATAACTAAAAATTTTAAAAATATAAAAAGATAATCTAACATAGAATAAAAAAATAATGTGACTAAATCTGTGCCTAAGTTTCATGAACAGCTTGCAAAATTTGTATTAACTGAACAAATATACAAAGCAGTGTGATGTGATATCATTTTGCTGCTCATACCACATGGCACTCAGAAAATCCAAATGGGGTTTTGGATGTATATATTTAGAACAAATCTTTAAATCCTGACACTTGTAGCAAACCTCAGAAATTTTCTTCAGAGATCTTTAAATCATAAATATATAATAAAACATAAATATGATTCTTACAAAGGCTAAATACTGTATTGTCTTAAATAATTAAACATAAAGTAAAATATATATTTAAAATTAAAACATTTGGGTTAACTTTAAATTCACTATTTTTTATACATTACAAATATAAATCAAAGATAAAAATAATATAGCACACTTCAGCACATTAAAGGCTTTTCTTTTACATTCCTACACAACACACACACACACACACACACACACACTTTTATACCAATAGCACAAATTGGTCAAAATTATTGTCCCTTCCTTATTATATAAGTTAGATTGAAAGAAAAGTAGTTTGGCCAAGGCCACCAGACAAGCTCATAACAAAAATAATGTTAAACAAAAATTTCTGTATGAACTGCTCAATCAGCTAAAAAGCACATTATGTGGCAAAGAGAATGCCTTTCTGGGCTTGTTAGCCTTGACTTCCCTCTTTCCACTTGACTCGAGAACATAATTTTCTTTCCTGAAATTTCAAAAAAAACGGAAGAGGAAGAAAAAAGAATATCATCCTCCACTGCTTCCTATGTCTAATGTGGACTTCTGGAAATAGCCAAGAAGATGCTGCTATATTCTGCAATCCAGTCATACATTTTAATTTTATTATTTAATTTATGTGCTGAATTTTGATTTAAATGGCACACTCATGAAAATTTACAATTTGAAACAAAAACCTAGTGGCCAAAGGGAATTTAATCCTTGATTTTTATAAAGATGATAAAAGAGAATATTTCATGTCTTTAAAATGCACTTTACTGTTTTATGGGTTATAACTTATACAATATTACTAAATATATCTTTGTTACATAAACACATTTAGCTTTTGAGAATAAATTGAATATTTAAAGTATTGATATTATATCAAATACTAAGAGTCAGGGTAGATTACAAATTGCTACAAGACTGCAAATTTAGAATTTACTTTCTATACACCATTTGTAGTTTGTACTTCAATGGCTTTTTCTAACATTATCAAAGGGCTTTGGGGTTATTTAAGCAGAAATGCTAATTTACTGGAAAAGTGTTTTAATAAAGTTAGATTTGTATCTTTTTCTATTCTTTCATTCTTATTAACCAGATCAGTGATGCCCTCTCCGTGATGACTCGCTGTCTGGACACAATACGGATCTGGATGGACGGAAACATGCTTCGGCTCAACCCGGCCAAGACTGAGTGGCTGTACATACCGGCATCTCAGTCCAGTCAGGAATGTCCATCATTGACCATAGGGGGAGTGGTGTTGCCCCTGTGGATAGGAACCTGGGGGTCCTCCTGGATGCGCGGCTCCAGTTGGAGGAGCAGGTGGGGGCCGTCGCCAGGGGGGCCTTTGCCCAGGTCCGGCTGGTTTGCCAGCTTCACCCGTTTCTGGACCGAGATGCCCTACGTACAGTCACTCATGCCCTTGTTACTTCGTGACTCGACTACTGCAACGCTCTCTATTTAGGACTGCCCTTGCATACCATCCGGAGACTGCAGCTGGTGCAGAATGCGGCCTGGGTGGTGATGGGAGTTACCCGATTCTCCCATATTACCCCCCTCCTGTGCGACCTGCATTGGTTGCCGGTTGCACTCTGGGTGAGATTCAAGGTTTTGGCTTTAATATTCAAAGTCCTACACGACATGGGTCCACAATATTTAAGGGAGCGTCTCCTGCCGATATTGAGTGCCAACCGCCCTGTACGGGCACACAGGCAGGGGCTCCTTGGGGTCCCGTCGGCAAGCCAATGTCGGCTGGGCGTCCCCCGGCGGTGAGCCTATTCTGTGGCGATCCCTGACTTACGGAACCAGCTGCCTCTAGACCTCCATTTGGCCCCTGACCTCCGCACCTTCTGCCGCGAATTGAAGACCTGGCTATTTGACCAAACCGGGCTGTGACTACCTCACAGGGGGTATGGGATAGTTTTTAAATTATTTTAATCTGGTCTTATTGGACTTTATATTTGTTTAATTTTTTAATTATTTATTGTATTTGTACGTTTTAGCTGTGAGCCGCCCTGAGTCTTCGGAGATGGGGCAGCATATAAGTCCAATAAAATAAATAAATTAACTTTTTAAATATTATATGAATGTTTCCTATTTAACATTTTCCTATTTAATTAACTTATTGTAACAAAACCCAATATATACATATTTTAATTAAAAGAACATAAATACATTTGTCGCTGCTCTTCTTTAAAAGAACTTATTGCTACTTCAGCTTCTTCCATCATTTCTCTAAGCTTGTCAACAACTATAAAAGAGAGAGGAGATAATGTTTGCATGTCAAAACCAAGAAGTTCAAATGTATCACAAAGTATAGAAAGGTAGTGTATCTTAAATAATCCAATTTAGAAGTAAAAATATAATAAAAAAGAAAAGAGGTTTGATAAATGCAAGTATGCTATTCCCAAAATGTCTGTGTCAAGAACAGAAGCATAAACAGAAAATACATTAACAAAATCAAGTTACAATGAAAATGATCTTGATCTAGAACAGGGGTCTCAAATTTGCAGCGTCATGTCATCATGTGATGTATCGCAACTTTTTCCCCCTTTGCTAAAATGGGGTGGGTATGACCAGCGTGTGACGCATCCAGCCTGCAGGCTACGAGTTTGACACCCCTGATCTAGAATAATAAGATTTTAAAATTTGATAAACTTCTTGTATCTTCAACAGTGAGACAGAAAAGAGAACTTTAGCAGCAGAGGCATCCCATAATACTTCTTTTGCTAGAATTTCTTCTTTTATGCAACAATTCAAGCTGAAGGCGTTTAATTCCATTTTGTATCTAGTCACTTTGATTTGATCACAGGTAAAGGGATAATTGCAGCTATTTTGGCATTAATATAAAGTCACAATACACATTGTATATGTAAATATGCAAATGTCTAAGACTCTAAGGTAACAACGTCATCCTTTATAATTTTTTAATACGAGGTTATTTGCATTTTATAAGTTTAAGAACATGTGGCTGGTGTTGTGGTTAAGGTGCTGGCTTAAAAACCAGAAAACTAAGTTCTAAGTATCCCTTGGATATGAAAATTGGCTTTGAGCAGTCCTCCTCTCTCAGCCCAGTTCACCCCCATTTGATTGTGAAGAAAATAGGAGGCAAGTGGTATGTACGTTGCCTTCAGTTGAGCAATTTTAAAAAAGTGAAATAAAACAATAATAGTTATGCATATGAAAGCCAACAGCAACTAAAAAAACTGGCACATATGATTTTACACTGTTGTGTAAACAGTAGGTGGATAAAAATGCCAAATCCCGTCTGAAGATCTGACTAACTGCAATGAACCATGCTAATGAAAATCAAAGTTGGAAGGTTATGGCATAAACTAGCCATAATGGTCCCAGTAGTTATCGGCATACAGGGTAACACACCAAAAAACCTTGGGAAACATTTATAAAATCTGCATATTGGCAAAACTTCCATTAGTCAATTGCAAAAGGTCACACTGCTTGGATCCACACACATACTACACTGATATCTTATTATACCCTTAGTACTTGGGAAGCACTCCATATGTATTAAGATCAAAGGAGTGGCAGCTGTGACTTCACATTTTTGTGAAGTTTTGTGACTTCACATTTTTGTCAACATGTTCCTTAGCAAGTGAACAGAAAACTATAAAGTCTGAAAGTTATCTTGCAACTAGCCGAAATGTGAAATTAAAACAAACTTTTCAATTTTATAATTAAGAAATTGCAAAGTACTATTGCTAAAATACAGATAATTTATAGCACAATTATTCAAATTACTTTTAGCAATTTTGCTTGTATAACTAAAACATCAGCTGCTTACATTCTGGAGTTGGTTTCACATCTTTTAGCTGTCGCTGAAGTCCCTTAACAGCACTATGGATTCTAGTCAGTTTTTGCTGTATTTTTGTTTCTATGAAAAAAAAATACATAGCATTTTATTAGTATTTTTCCACTAGAAAATTATGTTGCTTTAATATCTTGCCCTCTTATAACTTTAAATTCATTCACGTTCAAGTATCATAAAAATGCACAAATGCCTAAAATACTGTTCTCTACAATTCTTAAAATAAACGTTAAGAAATGAAGCAAGAAATTTTGAGATATTAAGAATTTGCTAAACAATTTTTGTAAGTAAGAACAGGAATGCATTATTTTACATGCAGTCAGTCAACTTTTCTTTATTCAAATATCACTCCAAAAAACCTCCCCCCTGTCTCTTTCTATATGAAGGTTCTTGATTTGCAATGAATGAAAAAAATAAGATATCTTCTAAAACTGCTATTTTCTCTGCAAAGGTAATGGATAATCTGGTCATGGCAAAGTAAAACTCTTACTCCACTATTAGACAATTACTTTGAGGTATTCTGGGTCTGGCTAACATTGTATAACTCCCAACAGGAAATCCATTGTTTCAATTAATGAAGATCTCCTAATCCGAAATAGTAAAATACTATTCTAAAGGTCCACTAGTCATCATACAAACTGCAGAGAAGCACATTATGAAAACCTCAAAGCTGATCTGTTGTTTACATAACATAATGAATCAAGAACATATTTTCAGTCTTTTTCAAAATGGCTAATGAATAAAATATAAAATATCATTTTACTTTCTGTTTTCCGATTTTTAGTCAATTTGTGTTCGAGTTCTTCCAGTATGCAATATTCCATCCTAAAATCACTCTTCTTATTGAAAAGAACATTCTTATCCTTTTCAAGGTTCACAAGTCTAGGAAAGGGGACAAGATTTGTTGAAGTACATATATGACCAGGGACAGAATATATACTACTATTAGATTGGTTTGATGCCAGAGCTTGATTTTATGAACTAAGAGATTGATTGGCCCAAAGTGGCTTTCACCCACTGGCTTTCATATCTGTTTGGAACGCCTGGGGATGGAAAAATGGGGGAGAAACAGTTTCTCATTTTTTTCCATTTTCTCCCTCCCCCATTTTTTCCAAAGCCATTTGGGGGAAAAAACCCTGTTTTTCCCCAGTTTTCTGGTTTTTTTCCAGGCCTTCTAGCCTGGTGTCTTAACCATTAGATCACACCAAGCTCTCTTTCAAACAAAGCATTCAAACAAAAAATATTAAATAAGTATTTTAATGTTCAGTAAATCCAATTTGTATATTAATATATACTAGTAAATAAATTTAAAAATAGTCTGCAACCACATCGTTTTTATATGATACAAAACACCCCTTCATTTACAGGCAAATTAGATATTAACAGGATTGGCCTCATAAAAACAGTAGTTGAAAGAAAACCTTTCATCCCAAAGTATATCACATCAAGAAGATGCCTGTGACATATAAACATCATAAATCCAATAATCCACACAATAATCCTGATAAAATATTTGAAAATGTAATTTCAAAATAAATTAAATGTAAATTAAAATAGCCATGTAAACAAGCAATAGACATAAAGATATTATTTCCAGAAAAGAGAGAATTATTCATCATTAAATTTAGGATGAAAAATATTGTTCCTTAAAAGTAAAATAATTATTAATTTATTCATTGGATTTATTCCTGCCACAATCAAAGGCAGTTTATAATACATCTTTGAAAATTATAAAATGTCCAAGGCTTCATATATCAAACCAAAAATAAAACATAATAAATTCAATCAACTCACTCCTTTCCCCAAAACATACAGGCTGAAGACTTCCATACCCCAACAATTTGCTGCTATGAGAAGGGTGGCCAAATACATTATTTAAATAAATAAGCAAAATAGCAGTTTTTAATAGCATGTAAAACTGATCACATTTCCAAGGGAAGACTACTCCAGGCCATAGGTACACCAATGGAAAACAATCTCTGCAAGTCTATATTCCACTCTCTTTGCAGATGTACAGACTCACTAGTAAGATATCTTTTGAACCACAAGAAGGACAAATTATGAAAATAAATGTTTGTGAAACTATACAAGCTACTTTAAAGGTTGCTATAGCTACTTACACAATATAATTTCAAACATTTTCTCTTTCTTACAATACCTGACCATTTTTAAAATATTTTATTTTTACTTTATTTCCTATGTCTTGTTTTAGAGAAGTTATAACATTACAGAATTTAAACTTACTGATTTTTTAGTTTATTGCCTGTTCTTATGAATTCAATTTTCTTAACTTGATCAGTTTTGGTCTTCCAACTCTGAAAATGTTGAAGAGCATCTGGAGCACTAAAACAGCTGCCATTCTATGCAAAACACAATTTTAAAAATCATTATAATCAAATATAGTAGTACATTTTCATAAAAGAGTGTTTAAAACATAAAGACAGGGAAAAGCTCAATTTAGACCTACAACTACTTCAAACCTCATCTTAATTTTGTTCATTTTAATAACATGGTAAAATAGTAAAGGCAATTCTTCAGGGCCCTTCCAAAGCTAAAATGTTTTAATATTTTATTACCTTAGCAAGCTTCAAAATTCTACAGCAAAGGACATTGAATACTTGAATGTTGAATTTGACAATAAAGCAGCAGAAAATTGAGACACCCCACCCCCGAAACCAGGGAATATTCAGGGAAGGGGGGCATTTAGCCAAAAGGACACCCAATTTGCACAACAGAAAGATAGTAATAATATTTTCTCTGCAATTAAATAGTACAAAGAGTTCCATGATTTACAGTTTATCTAAAAGACAGATACATCATACATCCAATTACTCTTCCCATTTATCTGCATGTTTCCTTGACATGCATTTTGCCTAGCTGGACAGCAATATTGTCTGGTATAGGAGCAACAGCAAATGACAGAGGGCCCTGGAAGTTGAGACCAAGAGGCAAATGCAGCCTTCAGAAGAAAATCTGACAGAGCATCCCAGCTTTATTGTCTGGGGAAAAAAGTAGCTTCTGCCTCCTGACTGTTGCAGGGGGTGGGGGTGTGAGCAAGCATCCATCACGCACATAAATATGAAGTATAGACAGGTATAAGACACCAAAAGCATTTGATAATGCTGGACAGATCTTTAAATGTAATATTTAGAAGCAAAACTTTCAGCTTCAGATCACTAGTTGAAGGGACAGCAACTTTTCATAACGAACCATGGTTTTATAACTGCAGCAATTTGTATAAAGATTTTGGATTCTACAAGCTCGAATGTATGGGGCTTATCCCGCTCCGTTTTCTCCTATACAGAACTTCAACTTCTGATCCGATTCAGTTAGGAATAGGCTCTCCTCCGCTCCCTTTAAAAGGACCAGGTTCCTTTTCCATCTCCATGCCATGCCTCGGAAGAAATCGGCCATTGCTTGTGTGACACCGGACATTTCTGCTAAGATGCCCAGCTGCCCAGGTAAATCAAAATATAGTTCTCCTAGCATAAGACTTCTCCTACTCGGAGCCTTCCAGAGGCGGCAAAAGATAACTGCTAGCATTCCAGGAATTGTAGCTCAGCTAACGTCCAGACCGGGTAACGTACTGGGGGACTGGGCGGGTAGGGAGTTTGATCTCAGCTCGATATATCCAGCCAAGTCACGATCCCCCGCCTCCCGTTGTGCAACTGGGGAGGAAGGCTTTAGTAGCGAAGCAGAGGTGGGCGAAATTACCTGTTGGTACCTGGTCCACCCCTCAAGCGCCGGCGTTGCTAGGGCGGCCATGTTCCAAGCCGAGGAATGAGGCGGGACAGCGCCGCGTTGGAGGGAGGTCCTTTCATTTCTATGGTTGACGTCAGGCCGCTACGACTAAGAGCGAGGCGAGTGGGCAACGGTTGGAGGAGTAGCCGTTTTGGTTTATACGCTTTTTAAAGGAGCTGCTCCAGGGAGTCAGTAGAGAAATTCAGATCATTAATCTAGTTGTAAAATTAACAACATTCTATATTTCGTATACTTCATTTAAAAAAGTTTATCCTGCTCCGTTTGTATTCTATGTGGATTAAAAAAAAGTATGTTTTTAAAGTTCGTTTTGAGTCAGATCAAACTTAATTATCCCATTTATTAAAACTGGTCAAACCCCACTTTCCTAAAATGAAAGCAAGTTGAAGGCAATAAAAGCAATTAAATAAGATTATTGTAATAAAAATGGGTGGATTAAAAATGCCAAATCTGAACTGTGGAGTTCTTGGTGTTCTCTGAACTTGTTTAGAGATGCTCCATTACAGGTTGACTGAAGATGATGGGGTTTCAAAGAGAAACAATTAGTGACAAAAAACATTTTATAAATTGTAGCTGCAGAACCACAAGCAGAACAGTACAAAATGCTCAGAGGTACAAAGAGTAACCTTTGCTGAAAATACTGTATTGCTAAGTTTTTTTTTTAATATGTTGCTCCTGGATTTTTTTATTTTTCATTTTACACAGCTTCAATTACGTTGATGATCTTGCATGGTTTTTATTTTGAATTTAATTAATTAGTGGGAAGCAATTGAAAGCCTCGAATTAGTCATCCAGGCACATTAAAGAAATTTGTTCCTATTGATTCCTTAATGGGTTGGAATCAGAGGTGGTATTCAGCAGGTTCTGATCAGTTCTTGAGAACCGGAGCGGAAATTTTGAGTAGTTTGAAGAACCGGCAAATACTACTTCTGACTGGCCCCATCCCCATCTATTCTCTGCCTCCCAAGTCCCAGCTGATTGGCTGGGTCTTCTTTGGTTGCCTTGCACAGGAGAACGGAGCTGGAAAGCAGGTTAGTGGGGTGGGGAGGGAATGGGATTTTGCAGTAACCTTCCCCCAGAAGTGGGGAGGGAATGGAGATTTTACAGTATCCTTCCCCTGCCATGCCCACCAAGCCACGCCCACCAAGCCACACCACGCTCACCAAGCCACACAGAACCAGTAGTAAATTTTTTTGAATCCCACCACTGGTTGGAATGAGAATCTCCTGTTTTAGTCTCACACAACATTGCTCTTTAATCCTTGATTGATTTGGAGTGTTACAATAACATTTTCAAATGCAGATAGTCCTTGATTTATGACCACATTTCAGCCCAAAATTTATGTTGCTAAGTGAGACATTTGATAAGTGCATTTTGCCCCATTTTATGAACTTTCTTGCAAAGTTGTTAAGTGAATCACTAAAGTTACTAAATTACTAATACAGTTGTTAAGTGAATACAGCTTCCCCATTGACTGCTTGTCAAAAGGTCGCAAAACAAGATCACATGACCCAAACAATTGCACCAAATATGAATAAAATAAAGACACTGATAGTCTCTTTGGAATAAGATAAACATTTTAAAATATATATAATTGCAGAATACTTTTTATTTGTTTAAATCTGTCTTCAGAAAATATTTTCAAAAACAATACAATGTTTAATAAATGCTGATGAAGTTCTTCAGTTACCTCAAAATATTTTTGGAAAAGATATAATTCTCAGTTAAAGTGTGGGGAAGGGGGAATCTTGAATTGAAGATTAGTATAATTGTGGGGGAGGAGATCAAAAAAGGGATAGAATCAAACATTTCAACTTAGGTCCACATATCTATCTTTTCCATATGCTTGGCTCTCCCTTCTTTTTTCCAGTCTTTTTTTCTGTGTCTCTGGTAATCTATTTTTACCTTTTGCTCTATCTTTATTGTGTGTACTCTCACAAATGCAGAAATTAGAGTTATGTTTTTAAAAGTTCAGAATGATGCCAAGTATGAGAACTAGCTGTAGGAGAAAAAAAACAGGCATACATCTTCAAACTTGAAGCTGAAGTTCACAACTCTTTAGAGCCAGTGAGCATCCCTGAATTTATTATAGCATTGTAAGATTGCTCACAGATGATGACTGCCATTTTGTACATGGCAGTCACAAAGCACTCACTTACTGGAAGGCAAACAGATGGGGATGCTGCTTACTACACATCCGTTTACTTTTGGAGAGCAGTTCTGGTTCTAACTAAGTAAGAACAGTAGACTGTAATTCCTCATTTTTGATTTCTTAGAATTCCTATGGGGCAGAGATGGAACACAGATGATTATAAGTAATATGGGCATTGTTCCTTGGCTCTATAATTAGCTTCCCATTTAATGTATTAAATGGGAATTTTTAAAAACTAAATTGGTCAGGAACCCTAGCAATTCCAATGGAGGTTTGTAAATGTATGTTGATACCTCAGGGCAGTGGCCTCCAACCTTTTGGGCACCAGAGACTGGTTCTGTAGAGAAAGGTTTCTCTGCACATCAGAGCGTGTGTGGTTTCACATGCTACCTGCATCCCACAAGTGGGACTTCACTTATTTGCACGGACTGGTTTGTGGCATGCCATGGACCGGGGCCAGTCCACGAACTGGGGATTGGGAAGACCCCTGCCTCAGGGCATCATGTCAGAAACACGATACTAAGTCAATGTAACACTTTCTATAAACATTTGAAAGCTAAACTCACATAATTATGTAAAGTTGCTAAAATTATCTTACATCGCCTGTAATTATACTAGTTTGGTATCTGTCCACATCAGCATGGGCCAGGAAAGAGCCATATATACTTGTTTGGATACTGTCTACTGTTTCTGACTGTTTCTAAAACCAGTGTAATTACACATATGCAGTATAATTTTAGCAATGTCACCATTCACCAGCTGGGTGACTTTGAGCCAGTCACTTTCTCTCTCTCAGTCCAATCTACCTCACAGTATTATGGGGAAAATAGGAAGAAGTACTGTACATGTTCTCTGCCTTTAGTTACTTGCAAGGTAATAAAGGCAGGATAAAAATATAATAAATAAGTTCCTACATAATTGTAATCTTTAAATATTTGATTTTGGACAAATCCCCCCAAAAAGACCTATGAGTTTGCTCTAGTAATTTAGATTTAGTCCTATATCTGTCACAAGATAAAAGGAAAGCTAAAGAAGTTTTACATGTAAATGTATGAAATCAAAAGTCCCATTTTCAGATTGCCCAAATGTGGCTCCTCTCTCATTTTTAACTGTGATTTGGGAACGGACCTTGTCCATATCATATCCAATTCCCATAGCTTTCCTTAAAATCCAAGAGAGAAAATAAGTTCCCTTTTATTTTAAGTAATGAAACACCCACAATATACTTGATGCATCAATACGGAAGTAAGGACTTCAAACCCACATTCTTAGATTAAAATTCCTATGACCTGTTCATTGAACTGAAGCTGACAAGAAGGCTACCTGGCCAGCGTACAAAACACAAAGCAACAAAATAAACTTGGCTAACTCCTAATAACAGTTGATGAGCAAAAATGTCAAAACTTCATTTAGGATTAATGTTACCAATGTTATTTGACACTCATCAGTGCAGGAAGCGTAACTATCATAATAGAAGAAATTGTAAAGGAGAATGGCAGTGAAATTTAGAAATTTTAGGAGGAGTTGGAAGTTTTAGGAGGAATGGTAAACAAAAAAAATGTGTTACAAAATTGCCTTCTCTGGCCAGCAGATGTCATTAAAAAGAACCCAACATGGCAGATTCTACATGAAGATAATATTGTCTCTTAAATTTAATTGCTAGAGATAATAATGTCAATACAATGATACAAAGGAAAAAAGGGGGGGTAGTAATGCTCTACTTGGACTAAGGTACCAATAAAAACCTCATCAGCTGCTATTTATCCGAAAGAGAAACTTAGTTTGCTGCCAGCATATCAACAAAACATTTTGTAATCACTCAACTCAGCTGTTTGTAACTTCGATGAGAGATATAGGGCAGTTTCTCCTATTAGTGTTAATGCACATTCCTTCTATTGCTGAGTTAGCAGAAAAGTGTGATGACATAAACTGCACTGTTCTGACCCAGGCTTTGTCAAACTTAATAAAACACAAACTGAATTTAAAAGTAAAACATTTTTTAATGCGACACTGGGAATTACTTGCATTCCCAGCCAAAATTAATTAGACACAGTTCCTACAGAAGAGCACTCTTTTCAGTGCTGTAGAATGCTTACCAACAAACAGACGTCCAATTAAGGCTTAACATAAACCAACCCAAAAACCCATTAAAAACCGACCAGAGTACAGAGCTTCAAGACGGACTCGGTGATTATTGAACTGCTTTGCTTTCTGCAAAGCTCTTCATCATTGAGGACTGACTTTTATCCCTTATAGGAGGGGCAATCACCTCCCAGCCTTACTCCTGAGTGTCTCCTTCTGTTTCAGCTGCTCTCGCCTTCTAGCAGCTCTGCGCACACACGCACTGGGAACAGGCTCCCCAGGGTCCTCTGCTTTGCTGTTGCCAAACTCTGAAAGTTCCTAAGGCAGCACCCCACTCTCAGATGGCCCTGGCCCCATCCCTGCATCGGATGCAGGACTCTCGTCCAAGTCCTCGCCAGGCTCCCTGACTAGTTCCCTTTTGTCCTCACTGTCTGATACCTGTGCCGTCTGCACCGGCTGCCAGCGAACCACAACATGCACAATCCCCACAGTGGTGCTGTACATACAGATTTAACTCGGGGTACTTTCAGGGCAGCAATTGGAAAATTCTCTGGCTTCTTTTCCTGTGTGACCCAACATTGCCTGTGTGACAGGACATAGCAAGGGGACTCTAAACACCCCTCCCTCTTCCTCTTTCCTCTTCATCGTATGTCCCATCTGTCACCAGGTTGCTTAGTTTTGGGGATTTCTGCAATGCATACCAACCAGCTCCTCAACTTTCTTGATCTAAAAATTATTTCTGCTTCCTTCTTTGTGCAGGAAAATGACAGATATAGGGAGTTTTATCAGTGTCTGAAAAGCTAAAAAGCAGATTAATATATAATCTCCACAGTGCCTTGATCTGTACTTCCAATTTACAATTACACTGATCCTAGGCTGAAGAAAGTCTTGTCATTGAAACAAGGCAACTAGTCATGAGTAAGAGTGTATCAGAGTTTGGGACTTTTCAACAGTCCTGTGTTATCTAAATTTCTAAAAAAACACATCAACCTCTTCTTTTCTGCTTCTTCATAATTCTACAACTCAGTGATTCCCAATATTTCCATTATAAAGACCCCTACATAATCATTAAAAGCTTTCAAAAACTGCTATGTAAACCAAATGCCAGTAATGGACATCATGATATAAGTGACTCCCCTTAGATGGAGCCCATTAGATCTGCAAATTAAATAAACATTAATTTAAAAATAATTAAATATCATGTCTACACATTTTGATGTCCCATTCTAAATTCTGCTGAGACTTGAGGAGAGAACATCAAAATCTCACAAGATTTCCAGTTATAATGCTAATACATTGTGTCTTTATTTTGCATAGCTAGACTCTCTAAATATTCTTAGAAACTACAGATTGGAAGTTTACAGAACATAGAGGTTTGTGAATGTTGCCACAACACACATACACACTCCTCGATAAACATCCCTTGCTGCAGATATAATTATCTTGTAGAAGGATAAAAATTATTTTCTGCTAGGACAAACAGACATAGAAGCACCTACTACAGGATGAAGTAGGTGCCTAGACTGAATGCCATATAAGTAACATAATGGCACTATTATTAGACTAAGACTAATCAGAAAGGTATTAGAAGAATTGTATAGTTGCCTTTACCTGGGAGACATATCCTAAATATAGGATACTAAATTTAACACATGTCTGTAGGAAAATTGTTTCTTAATCACACAGCAACTCTTACAAAATATGCAATTAATTCCATCTAGTCATTTCCTAAAATGTTCAGATAATACTGTCTTACCATCTGGAGTCTAATATAATTTTATGCCTGCAACCCATTGATTCCTCCGTTGTAGTCCTTTTACTGGGAATCTAAATAGAATTTGAATGTTCAAAAATAAAAGATAGTATTTTAAAAAACTTTCATTAGGCATAATGGACAGTCTCTTTTTAAAAATGTGTATATTTTAAACCATCTGTTTTTAGCTTCTGAGAACAGAATACTTTAGAAAACATAAAACAAAGGCTGAAAAGAATTTTTCAAAGTTGTTACTCATTGAAGCAGTTTTTATTATACTGTGTGCAGTGGAACTCCATCCAGATGCTCAAATTGGCATAAGAACCATTTAGTCCTAGCACTTTCAATTGAATGTGATCCATACAATTTGGAATTTGCATTTCCCGCTTATTATTGATGTGACCATATCTCTGATCATGGATCAGATATAGCAAATGTGTCTCTGTGGAATAGTTGGGCTGCATTTGTTTGCATTGATTTTATAACAATATTGCATGTTAATTACCACAATGTTAAATAGATTATAGTCAAGCTGGTAAAAGTTTGTTTTCTCCTCTCTGAATTCTGGTAAGATTTGAGGAGAGAATATTAAAATCGCACAAGATTTCCAGTTGGAATGCCATTTATTTTGCACAGTTAGGCTACCTATAGTACCATTGGAAAGCAAAAAGTGGTTTACAAAGAACCACTAATAGCAGTGGCAAATTGTATTCTTCATTCTCTTATATAATTTTAGCACTTTCAAATGAAGCCAAAAGAAGTTAACGTATAAAAAGTTTTTTTAGAGAAAGAAAGAAAGAAAGAAAGAAAGAAAGAAAGAAAGAAAGAAAGAAAGAAAGTCAGCCAGCTTGGTTTTCAGAGAACAAAAAGGAACTTAGATATTGGGGAAACAATTCTATTTCCCAAAAAGGAAGGCAGGTAGAGATTGGCTTTGGCACCTGATAGCTATGCCAGAAATAGTTTAAGCTGTCTTTTCAAGATTGCTCATTCTGGTCCTTTGTATCTGAATTTCAGTTCACTTCTTTTTTCCTGTTTTTAAAAACTCCTACACTTTAAGTATTTTAAACAAAATGCTATTGCTAGGGTTTTTTTTTCCTAAAGCCATGTCTGACATCTATTGAATACAGTCTATAGAAAAGCTGCTTCAATTTCATCTACTGCAAGTCAAGGTTCCTTGATCAGGGAATGTAAATTTAGATGAGAGCAGGCAATTATAACTATTCAAAAACTGTTGGAAAAATGTGTCACTTTACAATAGGTCTTTTTTCGAGCATTGGTTGCAATGGGATAGAATAGGGATTGCAGATTATGCTAACCCATGGCTTCTTTATCAATGATTTATTATTATTATTATTTATTTATTTATTTATTTATTTAGACTTGTATGCCACCCTTCTCCCTAAGGACTCAGGGTGGCGAACATATAAAAAGAGATATATTTACAATAAAAAATATTAAACAGGAAACAAGTCTAAAATTGCTAAAAACATTAGAAAACAATTAAAATTACAATAAAAACAGTACAATTAAAACAACCCACCCCCGGGTCAATCCAGGCTGGCCTGCTGAAACAGCCAAGTCTTCAGGTCTTGACGAAAGGAGCGGAGATCAGGGGCCAAACGAAGATCCGCAGGGAGCTGATTCCATAGGGCTCCCACAGAAAAGGCCCTGGCCCTGGGAACCGCCAGCCAACAATGCCTAACCGACGGTATTCCCAGGAGGCCCCTCCTGTGGGAGCGCACGGGGCGATCGGAGTGTGATGCTGGCAGGAGGCGTTCCCGCAAGTACCCTGGACCCAAGCCATTTATTTATTTATTTATTTATTATTTGAACTTATATGCCGCCCCATCTCCGAAGACTCGGGGCGGCTTACAACTAAAAACAAGAGACAATAAATACATTAAAAAACAATTAAATTAAATTATAAGTCCAAACATTTATAAAATGATTAAAAGCAACCCTCCCCAAAGGGTCAAGCCCGGGTTGGTCAAATAACCAGGTCTTCAACTCGCGCGAAAGGTGCGGAGGTCAGGGGCCAGGCGGAGCTCCAAAGGCAGTTGATTCCAAAGGTCAGGGGCCACGACAGAAAAGGCTCATCATCGGGGAACCGCCAGCCAGCATTGGCTCGCCGACGGACCCGAGGAGTCCTGCCTATGAGCTCGCACAGGGCGATCGGTATTCGACATTGGAAGAAGACGCCCTTAAATATTGAGGACCCATGTCGTGAAGGACTTTGTATGTTAGCACTAAAACCTTGAATCTCACCGAGCGCAACCGGTAACCAATGCAGGCAGCGCAGGAGGGGGGTCACATGGGAGAACCGGGTAACTCCCATCACCACCAGCGCCGCATTCTGCACCAGCTGCAATCTCCGGATGGTATGCAAGGGCAGTCCCAAATAGAGAGCGTTGCAGTAGTCGAGCCTAGAGGTAACAAGGGCATGAGTGACCGCGCAGGGCGCCCGGTCCAGAAAAGGGCAAGTTGTCGAACAAGGCGGAGCTGGGCAAAGGCCTCCCTGGCAACGGCCCCCACCTGCTCCTCCAACCGGAGCCGTACATCCAGGAGGACCCCCAGATTCCGCGCCCTATCCACAGGGGGCAACACCTCTCCCCCTATGGCCAAAGATGGATAATCTTGACTGGGCCGGGACACCGGTATGCACAGCCACTCAGTCTTGGCCAGGTTGAGTCAAAGCATGTTCCCGCTCATCCAGTTCCGTACCGCATCCAAACACCGGGTCATCAGGAGAGGGCATCACTGATCTGGCCTGGGGTGGAAATGTACAGCTGAGTATCATCAGCGTACTGATGGAATTTCACCCCAAAACCACGGATGATCTCACCCAGCAGCTTCATGTAGATATTAAATAAAAGGGGAAAGGACCGACCCTGAGGGACCCCACAAGAGAGCACCCTAGGGGCGACCTGACCCCCCCAACACCGATTGCCGCCCGAGGGTAGGAGGAGAACCACCAAGAACGGTGCCCCCACTCCCAACCCCTCAAGGCGCAAAAGGATACCATGGTCGATGGTATCGAAAGCCACTGAGAGGTCTAATAGGACCAGGACAGAGGAAAAACCCCTATCCCGAGCCCTCCAGAGATCATCCATCAGCGCGACCAATGCCGTCTCCGTGCTGTACCCGGGTCGGAAGCCCGATTGATACAGATCTAGGTGTCCGCTTCATCCAGGAAAAGCGGAACCTGTTGAGCCACCACACTCTCAACAACCTTCGCCAAAAAACGAAGGTTGGAGACTGGACGAAAGTTGTCTAACACAGTCGGGTCCAGGGCAGGCTTCTTCAGGAGGGGTCTCACCACCACCTCTTTCAAGGCGGTGGGCTTTATAAGTTGTTACTAACACCTTGAAGGAAACCCTTCATGAGGGTTCATGAATACACCACAGGGTATTCATGAGGGTTTCATGAATACACCACAGTTTGCTGATTCATGCAGAAAACTTCATAAAATGTGTTTAAAAATTATATTGTCTAAATGAATACAACCAGGAAAGAAGTAACCAAATAACTTACAATACTAGACAACACAGTATCAACAGTAGAGACCTTCAAATTTCTAGGTTCTATTATATCACATGACCTAAAATGGACACCTAACATCAAAAATATCATCAAAAAAGCACAACAAAGAATGTTCTTTCTGCGCCAACTCAGCTCAAACTACCCTAGGAGCTGCTGATACAGTTCTACAGAGGAATTACTGAGTCTGTCATCTGCATCTCTATAACTGTCTGGTTTGGTTCTGCAACCCAACAGGACAGACACAGACTTCAGAGGATAATTAGGACTGCAGAAAAAACAATTACTACCAACCTCCCTTCCATCGAGGACCTGTATTCTACACGAGTCAAAAAGAGAGCTGTGAAAATATTTACAGACCCCCTCACATCCCGGACATAAACTGTTTCAACTCCTTCCCTCAAAACAACACTACAGAGCACTGCACACCAGAACAACTAGACACAAGAACAGTTTTTTCCCAAACGCCATCACTCTGCTAAACAAATAATTCCCTCAACACTGTCCAACTATTTACTAAGTCTGCACTACTATTACTATTAACCTTCTAATCACTCCTTATCACCCATCCCCTCCCACTTGTGATTGTATGACTGTAACTTTGTTGCTTGTATCCTCACTATCTATATTGACTGTTTCCTAGTATGATTTGATTGCTTATTGTACCCTATGATTATTAAGTGTTGTACCTTATGATTCTTGACTCTTGATGAATATATCTTTTCTTTTATGTATACTGAGAATATTTGCACCAAGACAAATTCCTTGTGTGTCCAATCACCCTTGGCCAATAAAGAATTTTATTCTATTGATTTGATGGCTATGATCCCTTAATGCCTTCCTTTGAACCAAAGTTTTTTTTAACTAACTTAATTTTCTGAAACTCATACGGTAGAAGGCTGGAGATCCCAAACCTTTTCTTCAGAACCCTTTGGGTCTTTACACTCTGATCCTGCCTCCTTTGGGATAGAAACTTGACAAATCTTGCTGCCACCACATTTTCCCCACAGATATTTCAGCTGCCCTTTATTATCCATACCCAATATGCAAGAGACCTTTGGTTTTCTTTCAAGCAATTAAAAAGCCACCATGCAAAAGTTGAAATAATTTTTGGAGTACCATCTTCTGGCTATGTATCATAGAATAGTGGTAACTAAAGGATTCAGCCCTTCCTTCCCCTCTTGAAATAAATCTACTTCTCAAGAAAGAAACAGATTACAACTTTATTTTTAAAAAATTCAAATGTGAAAATCCTTTGTATTGTTAAATATTGAACTAGAAATAGTCAACATGAAAAAGGTGATATCAGAACTGCCAAGATGTGGCAGTATAGCAGCTTACAAATTAGTTTAAGAAAAAAAATTCAAAAAGCTAGGGAAATGATAGCTCTGTTTCTTGACAGACTCCTTCCATATTTTGTTTTTAAAAAACCAAACCATTTTTTACATCTAGCACAACAGACAAGCTTGGCATATTCTGTATATGTCCAAGAATCATCTCCCACTTGTGGGATGTACATTTGATTCACATACATTCATAACAACTTGGTGTAATGAATCATAAATCAACCACCTAGTGTGCTAAAATTAGTTTGTAATGATGCTTAGAAGGACAAATAAGTGCTTGAGTAACTGTATAGCCACTGTTATTTTCTTCTCAACACTTTAATTCATTGTTATCTTTTCAAAGCCTTCCATACCGTTAAAAGAACATTCTTATTTTTTTGTTCTTTAAAACAAAGTGTTCTAGTATACTATCGTGTGCATTTTCTCTTTCCATATTACAATACATCCTGTGTAGTCTATCCTTATAATGCACCAGTAGGCATTTCCAGTAAATATAAACTCAGTGTAATATGATATTACAGAATGTATACATAGTGTTTGAATTTATGCACTTGGCATTTAAACGTTTCTGGTCTAATGCATTGGTTCCGTCACACCTTATTGTCTTCTAATATATACAAGGGAAAACAAGTAAAAAAAATGAAATCACATATTTCTATTTAAAATGTTCTCATTGTTCATTTGTCTTCAACTGTACTGACTAGAAGACCTCCAAGGTCTTCCAACTCTCTTATTCTGTTATCCTTCAGATAAAGGACTGTCTTTTGATTGTCTTTCAAATGGGCTCCTTTGTAAAGTAAGACACAAGGCCAGGCACAAGCAACTTAGCCTTGGTGATCAAACTTCTTGAAAACTGTTTCTATACTAAGTAAGGCAAGTAAATTCTCTCCTCCTTTACATTCCAACTACAAGAAGGTAGATAAGTAGATTTATTGCAGAGAATTTGGAAGCCAGACATATAAAACCATTTTCAATCTAACACCATCCATTGGAATTCTATCTAAGTATATGTTATTTCCTAGGTTTAAATTATGTTTCTCTTTGTCCCATGTTTTTAAATTAATGGTCGTATGACTATTCATTTCCAGCCTTCAATACTTATGCCATCTGTCTCTTATTGACCAGACAGTTTACTCTGGCATGAGAATGAAAGATTCCTTCCTCATCAACTTCAATCCTGACAGTTCCTAGATGTAGCTAGCTATAATATTACATTCTTGGAGACTTCTCCCCTCCCAGACTTCTGAGTCGCCTGGGCCTCAGTGATCAATACAACTCATTGCTTTAGAAGAATAGCTTTTAATATTACAATATTAATATTATAAAAGCTATTCTTAAGCAATAGTGAGTAATGCCCATTAAAGTAGTGGAATTGCATTTAGAACAACTACAGGAGAATTAAGACAAACAAAATGAAGTGAAAGCAATTAGTCACAAATACATGACACAAAATACATATATGTTTCAAAAACAATTGTTTAATAAAAGAATAGGGGCTGTACAATAGGGCTGTATTGTAGTCCACCCATTTTTTTTAATGCGTGCAGGACTGCAGTTTGGACTTCGTGATTTTGAAGTGATTACAATCAGGAATACGTGTGGATATGTGTTTATTGGTAGGTAAACAGACTGGGATAATTATTTGGGTATATATGTTCAGACCAGATCAATGATGCTCTCTCTGTGATGTCCCGGTGCCTGGAGGCGGTGCAGGTCTGGATGGGGAGCAACAGGCTCTGGCTCAACCCGGCCAAGACTGAGTGGCTGTTCTTACCGGCATCTGGGTTTTCATTGGATGTATCATCTTTGGTCATGGGGGGAGAGGTATTGCCCCCCATGGATAGGGCGAGGAATCTGGGCGTCCTCCTGGATTCACAGCTCAGTTTGGAGGAGCAGGTGGGAGCTGTGGCCAGGGGGGCCTTTGCCCAGGTTTGGCTGGTTCACCAGCTTCGCCCTTACCTGAGCTGAGATGCCCTTCGAACAGTCACTCATGCGCTCGTCACCTCCAGAATTGACTACTGCAACGCTCTCTACATGGGGCTGCCCTTGTGGACCACCCTGAGGTTGCAACTGGTGCAGAATGCAGCTGTGTGGGCTGTGATGGGGGTGTCCCAATACTCCCTTGTTACACCCCTCCTGCGTGACTTGCATTGGCTGCCAGTTGCCTTCCGGGTTCATTTCAAGGTGCTAGTAACAACTTATAAAGCCCTAAATTTATTTATTTATTTATTTATTTTATTTTTTGGACTTGTATGCCGCCCCATCTCCAAAGACTCGGGGTGGCTCACAACTAAAAACAACGACAATAAATAATTAAAAAGAGATTAAATCAATTCACTAGTTACAAAACTAAAATTTACAATAATTAAAATAATTTAAAAACCCATCCCCCCCAGGGAAGGGTCACAGCCCGGATTGGTCGAACAACCAGGTCTTCAGATCATGGCGGAAGGTGCAGAGGTCAGGGGCCAGGCGGAGCCCCAGGGGGAGTTGGTTCCAGAGGTCAGGGGCCGCGACAGAATAGGCTCGCCGCCGGGGGACCACCAGCCGACATTGGCTTGCCACCGGGACCCTGAGGAGTCCTTGCCTATGTGCTCGCACAGGGCGGTTGGCACTCAATATCGGCAGGAGTCGCTTCCTTAAATATTGAGGACCCATGTCGTGAAGGACTTTGTATGTTAAAACCAAAACCTTGAATCTCACCCAGAGTGCAACCGGCAACCAATGCAGGCTGTGCAGGAGGGGGGTAATATGGGAGAATCGGGAGACTCCCATCACCACCCGCGCCGCCGCATTTTGCACCAGCTGCAGTCTCCGGATGGTATGCAAGGGCAGCCCTAAATAGAGAGCGTTGCAGTAGTCGAGTCTAGAGGTGACAAGGGCGTGAGTGACTGTGCGCAGGGCATCTCGGTCCAGAAATGGGCAGAGCTGACAAACAAGGCGGAGCTGGGCAAAGACCCCCCGGCAACGGCCCCCACCTGCTCCTCCAACCGGAGCCGTACATCCAGGAGGACCCCCAGATTCTGTGCCCTATCCACAGGGGCAACACCTCTCCCCTATGGCCAAAGATGGATATTCCTGACTGGGCCGAGATGCCGGTATGCACAACCACTCAGTCTTGGCCGGGTTGAGTCGAAGCATGTTCCCGCTCATCCAAATCCGTACTGCATCCAAACACCAGGTCATCAGGGAGAGGGCATCACTGATCTGGTTCGGGGTGGAGATGTACAACTGGGTGTCATCCGCGTACTGATGGAATCTCATCCTGAAACCACGGATGATCTCACCCAGCAGCTTCATGTAGATGTTAAATAAAAGAGGGGAGAGGACCGACCCCTGAGGGACCCCACAAGAGAGCACCCTCGGGGTCGACCTCTGCCCCCCTGCCAACACTGATTGCGACCACCCCGAGAGGTAGGAGGTGAACCACCGAAGGACAGTGCCCCCCACTCCCAACCCCCCGAGGCATCACAAAAGGATACCATGGTCGATGGTATCGAAAGCCGCTGAGAGGTCTAATAGGACCAGGACAGAGGAAAAACCCCTGTCCCGGCCCTCCAGAGATCATCCATCAGCGCGACCAATGCCGTCTCCGTGCTGAAACCGGGTTGGAAGCCCGATTGGTACGGATCCAGGTAGCCCGCTTCATCCAGGAAAAGTGGAAACTGCTGAGCCACCACACTCTCAACAACCTTCACCAAAAAGCAAAGGTTGGAGACTGGACGAAAGTTGTCTAACACGGTCGGGTCCAGGGCAGGCTTCTTCAGGAGGGGTCTCACCACCGCCTCCTTCAAGGTGGAGGGAAAAACACCCTCTCTTAACGAAGCGTTGACAACTGCCCGGAGCCAACCGCAGGTGGCCTCCCTGGAGGCATAAGCCAACCAGGAAGGCCACGGGTCCAACAAACATGTGGTGGAACTCAGATGCTGCATAGTCCTGTCCACTTCATCCTCGGAAACAGGATCGAACTCATCCCAGATCACACTGGCCAGACTGCTTGTATCCTGTTCCTCAGACCACTGCAAGTCGGAGGACAGTCCGCCCTGAATCCGGGCGATCTTATCTGACAGATATTGACCAAATTCCTCAGCCCTTCCCCACAGCGGGTCTGTCCCCTCCCCTGTATGAAGGAGAGAGCGGGTGGCCCGAAACAGGGCGGCTGGGTGGTTATCTGAGGACGCTATGAGGGTGGAGAGATAAGACCTTCTCGCTGCTCTCATAGCTACCAGGTAAGTCCTAATATGGGCTCTTAGCTAGGCTCGATCGGATTGGGAGTGGGTGGACCTCCATCTGCTCTCTAAACCCCAATTAAATTTATGGCTTGGGTCCAGGGTACTTGCGGGAACGCCTCCTGCCAGCATCACACTCCGATCGCCCTGTACATTCCCATAGGAGGGGCCTCCTTGGGATACTGTCGGTTAGGCATTGTCGGCTGGCGGTGCCCAGGGCTAGGGCCTTTCTGTGGGAGCGCCCGCCCTCTGGAATCAGCTCCCCGTGGATCTCCATTTGGCCCCTGATCTCCGTTCCTTCCACCAGGACCTGAAGACCTGGTTGTTTCAACAGGCTGGCCTGGATTGACCCGGGGGATGGGGTTTTTAACTGTTTTAATTTTTAATTGATTGTTCAGACTTGTATGTGTTTAATTTATTTTTATTGTAATTCTATGATTTTTTTAAATGTTCGCCACCCTGAGTCCTTAGGGAGAAGGGCGGCATACAAGTTGAATAAATTAATTATTATTATTATTTCTAGGTCTATCAAACATTAGTTCAGGTTTTATTTATTATACATTATACTTCTCTCCTCTCTGCTAATCACATATTATAACTCATCCTTTTCCCCATTCATTCTCTGTTACTTCTTAATGGGTCCACCAGGAACTCACCAATATAGAGAACTCAGACTAAAACCTCCACTCTGGAACATATACTTGTTCATTTTCATTATAACATAAGAGCCCAGCTTAAGCAAGTTAGCACTGCGGTGGCAGGAGGGGACTATGCCAGTTCTAGCAACTCAATGCTTGTTTATAGCTGTAACCTAAGAACACTGATAGATGGCACAATATTTTTAGCATTCAAGTGATTGATTACAGCAACTCAAAAAAGAAAGCTGACATATACAATTTTTGTAATTTTATATAACATTTAGATGCAGTTGGACTTTGCAATGAAGATTGAGAGCCCAAGCACATAGAAGTATGATTTCTTATTCAGTAAGGATTATTGGAGGGGGGTGTTAATTTTTAGGTATACTTTACATTTTACTCCCAAACAAGGCCTGCTATGGTTTGGTTATTTTCCAAGTCAGGCATGGGGAGAATTGCAGATCTGAATTAATATGGCAATTTCTCCTTTTCACCGTCTTCTTTTCACCCCATCCCTAGAAATACATAACAAAGTATATTAATGATTACATTTTTTATCATTACACAAGGTTACCGTCATAAATTTAATTGTAAAAGGATTGGTAAAATCAATAGATGTAATTTTGTAAGAATTAGAAGCAAAACAATATTGTGAGTTTCACCTATTATGCTGACTGTAATCCAGAGCAGCTTCAGATGATGCATTCTGGGGGATGGAGAGAACTTAAATTCCTCAACATATGTGGATTATACCAGGCTGTAGAAAGCTACTTGATATTTCTTTTTTTTTAAAAAAACAAATTTTATTCAATTTTTAACAATTTTTTAAAACAGCTCTTTTCAGTAGACAGCATGTTCCCGGGTTGTCACTTTTACATGCAAATATGACAGTAGGTCTATATTCATTTTAAGCATTTAACTTCACTTCTATTCCATTTTAACAGACAAAGGGTCAAAGAAATTAATCCTAATCTCAAATCTTAATCTCAATCTGTGTAATCCCCCAGTTCATTTCAAATTAATTGCAAACATATATATATATTTTAAAAACATCATTTATAAATCTTACAAATAACAATATATTTGCCCATCATATTAAAGATAAAGTTCATCCATATCTATCCTTTAATTATCTTCACATTGTTAATACTCTTTTATCATTTACAGAATTCTTTTGTCCGTCAGATTTGCCCTTTCATCACATATTCTCTCCATAATTCTAAATACAAATTTTAACACTAAAAGAATGAGAAAAAACCCTAGACTTGCCCCCTTTTACTACTTTGAAAGTGACACCTCAGTGGTTAATATAGTAGCATAATCATAATCATTCCCTTTAAAATGAAAGATAGAGAAAAAGAAAAAGAAAAAGGAGAAAAGAAAAGCTCCCTTACAATATATCTCTAATCAATCGGGTTCTGCAATACATATCCCCTCTAAGATTTATTTATGGTTCCAAGATAATAATAAAAATAACTAATCTTGGTTATTGACAAATCTCATTTTTAGGCATTTTCTAAAATCATTTCAATTAATTCAATTTATCTAATCATCATTTACCTTTCTTTTGTAAATAAGAAATAAAAATGTGACCTTTTACCAGTAAAAATTGTCAGTAACCCCTATTGTTTTACACTTTTATAATTACAATATATTCTTATTACCATTTCTTCATGCAGAACCCCCTTTTTAATACATTAGCCATTATCTCTATGCAAGCAAGTTTCTTTCTTCATTATGTAATTCCGTGTCTCTCTATCTTTTGTTCTTGTTTCTTGTTCCTTCTCCTCTCTTTTATCCCGCTATCCCCTTCTCTATCCAGTTTGAATCCCTCTCTCTCTCTTTACCTTTCTGTTCCCTTTCCTTCTGAACCTTTCTAACATGCTTAATTTCATAAATGTTCCCCTTTTTAGATACTTTCTTAGGTTCCGTTTTTTAGCCACCTTCCTTTCCCTTTTATTTGTATTAATCTTTGTATTAATTGTCTTTTTAAGATGGCTTTCTCTTGTGCTGGCTCCTCCCTTTCCAAGGCTCCTTCTTCTTCTTTATTCAGCATTTGAATGCCCATGTTTTCTGCAACAAGCCAAGTTAGTTCAGTCACTTCCTGTAGCAGTTCTTTCATACTTTTAAACTCCATTTTTAATTCTTTGGATGGCCACCAGAATTTTTATTTTCCTTATTTCTTCTTCTTTAAATTTTCTATGATCCTAACCCAGGTCCAGAGTCTATATCAATATCACCAATTAGTCCGGTAGTCCGTCTTTGTGTATTCAAGCTTTCACTTTCTATGAGTCTTGCGTCTCTTTAAAATGTAACAACTCCAATCCACAAAGGAACAAGATAGTTTCTTTCTTCTTTAGCTTCCAATTTTTCTCCACAAAGTGGCACTTTCTGCACAGAGTCTTAACCCTTTCCTTTTATTTTGATATTCAAAGTTTTCCGAGCCCCAAACTTAAGTTCTTACGCTGGCTTCTTCCTTTCCGGTTCGAAGCCCCTTATAGCTGTCAAAAATATTTTACTTATTTTTTCCTTCACTTGGAACTGCGCGCTTCTGTTTCTTTTTAAAAACTCATCTTTATCTTAATCCGGGGTTGATCTTACCATCCGATACTCCCGGTTCCTCTGCTGTCGACTTTTCTCTTTCCTCCTGCACCAATCTTAAGACCTTCTCTTCAAGGTGGCCATTTTTGACCACCACTTCTTGACGTCTTCGGAGGGAAAAGACCAGACCCAAAAGGGGGGAGATGCGGCTCCCCTCACTCTGGCTGGCAGATTTCCCTTTCTCCGCCGCCCCTACGAGGCAGCTTCAGCCCCGAACCTTGCAGGATCGGGGCTCTCCAATGCAAGAGCCAGGCAAACCGCCGCCTGTTCTCGAGAAGGCTCAACCTGGCACTCCGCTACTTGATATTTCTCTGGCAAGACACAGGAAGCAACAAGCAGTTAAAAAGCAGTATCAGAAAAATAATTAGTTGATGGCTTTGAAATAAAGGCATTGAGAGAGGGTCTTTCTTTGTTTTCTTTGTATAATGGCATAAATGTACTCTGAAAGCATTTTTTTTCTGCCCTTTCCCCATGGTATTGTCCATCTCAACCACAACCCATGAATAAGAGAGTCTTAATTCATCTTTAGCTGTACTGACATTAAAGTACTGTTTTCTCCCTACTGCATTCCAACATTGTCCAAGGTCAGCATCAAGACTTATAATATCCTTCAGCCTTTGTCACCTGTTACCTTGGAAGGAAATCAGGGTATATATGCTATATGACCAATGGAGATTAAACAGTGACTTGCAAATCAATATTATTCTATTATTATAAATAAAATAAAATCCTACTTGTAGAAATTTCAAGCTCAGATGTGGGAGATGATTGAAAATAGTCCTTAATTAATTGATACTGAATCGTGTGACAGCAGACTGGTACACTTCCAAAGTATTAGAATTTAGTCCCCATAGTGCTGAGGCAACCTGATCAGTCTAAAGCTGGGGTGTCAAACTCAAGGTCCTTACATTTGACCCACAGAGCTGGCCTGGAAACACCAAAGGACCAGGCCACAGTGTCTCAGCCAGTGAAAACAGAGCTCCCCATTTTTGGCCTGGACGGTCTTCTGCAGCCCTCCACCAGAAAAAACAGAGCCTCAGAGGATGCATTCAGCCTCCTGTGCCCCATTTTTGGCCACGACTGCCTCCTGCAGCTCTCTGCCAGTGAAAATGGAGCTTGGGGGTGGGGTGTGCAGCTGGCAGAGGGCTGCTGAAGGCCATCCAGGCTGAAAATGGGGAGCTCCGTTTTCACTGGCAGAGGGCTATCAAAACAAACTAAAAACAAAATAAAAAGAGAAATATTTTCCCTTTTGCATTTGAGCATGCAAAAAGGGAGAGGAAAGGAGAAAGGGAAAGAGGAAAGACAAAGAAAAAGAAAAAGAAGGGAAGGTGGGAAGAAAGCAAGAAAGGAAAAATAAGGAAAGGGGAAGGAAGAGGGAAGGAAAAAGAAGAGAAGAAGAGAAGAGAAGAGAAGAGAAGAGAAGAGAAGAGAAGAGAAGAGAAGAGAAGGAAGGAGATTATAATGAGAGTGAGGGAGGGTCTCAGGAAAGTCCTACCTTAGCACTTGGCCATCACAGGTGCTCCTGACACGAGTCCCATATCATGCCCACCATGGCCATGCCCATCACACACACACACACACACACACACACACACACACACACAAAATATAACCCTGATGCGGCCCTCAATGAAATCAAGTTTGTCACCTCTGGTTTAAAGGCCATTAGTTTCAGGAACAATGTAGTTAGCATATAAATTCATTCAATCATGCAATCATGTTCAAAACACTGTGAGAACTCTGTTGATGGAAGATTATAGGTGATTGGATAGAAGATATAGGTGATTAGATAGAAGATATGTTATAGGTGATAGGATAGAAGATATGAAAAAAGACAGATTAAAAAGAATTAAGGGCTTGAGATAAAAATGCAGGATGCACTGCATTGAAATTCACTTAATTGAAAAGTTCCATAATAAAAGATTAACAACACTCTAATAGGTTATTTTATTATTTTCACAATTTGGATCAAGTCTAGGTTATTGTGAAAGAATACTATCTTTCCAGTCCATTTTCCAGGCATCACTACTAAAAGGAAGTTTGTTGTATTATTTACTATTGTAAGTACAAACTATCTAGCCCATTCTACTCAGCAAAGGAAGTTATTGTATGTGCAACAATAAAGAATAAAATCAATATGACTTACTTAGCTTGAGCACTGAGAGATTCTAAGTCACTAATAGCCTGTGTAGGAAGAAGCAGATTCCTAGCATGCACAGGCATTTTTGATCGATTTTGCAAAAGAGTTCTTCAAATGCATTGCACAGACACTGTATTTTTTAGCAAGACTGGTCTCAGAGTCTTAGTTAGATTGCTATTGCATAGAAACTTCAGCCTGTAATTTTAGAAAGGGTCTTGAATTTATCATTAATTTGTCAGTATATTCTCATTATTATCTCTAAACAGGGATAGAACACTATACAACAGAATATTTACATGGATAGTACACCAAATATCCATTCTCCATGCCAATTAATTTTTTTCTTGAAATGATCCTCTAGCAAGAATTCCATTTCCATGTGGTGATACTGAAGCAACAATTATTTCTTAATTTCCCTTCTCCTCATCCTGTTTGTATTTCTTTGGGTTGGAGCTCTAGAAGAGGTACAATGCTACTACTGTTTTAACTGTCTTTGAGTTGAGGTTTCTAAAGTTCTAGGGAATATTTCTGGATTCACAATTCATAAGGAATATTAGTCAAGAACAGCAGCGGTCCAACTTATTTTGCAGCCTCATGTGAAAAGATAATTCACAATCTCATTATATGACTAAAACTAGTTATTGAATTGAGTTCAACACTTGAAGTTAATTAGTTTAGGATATATAGGCCCACACAACTGCCTTTCAGTACTTTGCAGCCAGATGACTGTGGCTTTATTAAACAATACCTGGATCTGCAGAGTTCAGAAAAATATGAAAAAAGATTTTAAGGGAAAATATGAGTCACAAGTAATCCTCCCACTCCTTTGCTCAATTTAATGGAAGTTATCAAATTCTTTACAGAGAATTTTTGTCTGGATGTTTAATAATAATTTGATCTCCAATAAAATGTGGGATTTAAAATGTCTTCATGTATTCCATAAAGTAGGGCACATTCAATTACCCACACTCAACAGTAAAAAAAGTGTGCTAAAACTATGCAATTATTAATAACAGAAGTATAGAAACTAATTATGATGATGTCTTTTTACAGTTATGGCAGAATTTCATCAAAATGATTTTCTTTTCTTTCTTTTTTTTTACCTACACTAATCTTCTTTTAGTCATGTATAAATTCCAGATGTATCATTCAAAGTTAAAACAAGCTTATGTGAAGAAAATAAAGTTTGAAAGACCACAACTGATTCTGTGGTCAATAGAAAAGCCTTGCTGTTTTCTACTGATGCTATTATATATTGAGAACTCTGCAATACTAACGTAGATTATCTAGAGATAATTCAGTACAACTTAAAGTAAAATTATTACAAATCAAATATTTAAAGTTTACTAGGCCCATTTAGAGTCTTTTTAAGACTTAAGAGCCAAGGAATAGAATATTCATTTGACATACAGTATATATGCCTAGCTTCTGACTGCATTATATGGCTATATACTGTATAACATTTTCCCCATTACACTTTTGTCTTGTCAAAAATTAGGAGATTGTGGGAAAATGGACTCATCTGTGCTGCTGTGGCCTGGCTCTACCTACAACACTGAGAAAGATGTTGCTCAGGCCAATTTGTTGCTTTGCCTATTTTGGATAGTAGTGATGGCACTGACATGTCCCTTAAGAGGACAAATGTCAGTTCCATAAAAGAAACAAGATAAATTAGATCTGATGCATCAAGCAATTGTCCCAAATTTAATTGTTTAAACTTTCTCAGAGATGTCCAGTCTATTTTTTTATCATTCATCTTTCATAAGGCTAATATTTTAAGGCGTACTACTTGAGAACTCTTTTACATCTTTAAAGATGGAATATACCTTATGTAAATTTTCCTTAATGCAATTCTGCTGAGAAAGAAATCAATTGGAACTTTCCTATCTTTGAAATTTTAGGAATAAAGTTATTTTGTTGAGATCAGACACAATATTCCATTTTTAAAATATTCTAGTTAGTTTGCCATTCTTCTACTGAAGGAATTGTATTTATTTTCCAGTGAGAAGCACAGAGTATCCTAGCAGCTGTTAATATTATAAAGCTAGTTGAATATTCTTTGTAGGAATTTGAGGTTTATTAGAGAGATGGCAGTTTGGAAAGCTGCCTTCTATTCAAAATGATCTGCCATTTATTTTCTACCTCTTACTAGATTCCAAATTCATATCTTAAATACATTTTCATCTCAGAAGAACACGTAGATCCCTTCATTTTCAATACAGCTTACTAGGTTTCCTCTACTTTTGAAGATGTTGCTGCATGTCATGCACCAAAATAAAACAGTCTTCATGTATCTATTTGTGAGACAGTCTAAAACTGGAAATGTCCCTAGAGCATGTTCTGGCATTTTGGATACAAATGCAGCCAGAGTCATACAGAAGGTTTTAAGCAAAATCATGGGTTGTTGTATAACAAAACTCCTTTGTATGCCCCATCCAGGGATGGAATTCTACCGGTTCTGTCCACTTCTGTAGAATCGGTGGCTCTGAAAAGCAGCAAACAGAGAGCATACATAGAACCGGTTCTATGTCTGCTGCTGTTTTGGCCCATCCGCCTGCCCGGGCTCTTACCTGACCTTTATTTCCTGCTTTTTCAACTGCAGCTGCTTTGCGCGACACAGCTGCAGTTGAAAAAGCAGGAAAAAATGGCTTTTCCAACCACTGTGCACTTGCATGCAGCACTGCTCAGCTGTCCGGCCAGCTCAGCAGGTTGTAAATTGCACTCACGCGACTCGTGCGACTTGCACATGTGCGTGCGATGCAGAGCAACAGATCCAGTTATACCAGTCAGATCCCATCCCTGGCCCCATTGAGTCGAACAAAAATATGGAATCATAATTTGATTCAGATCTCAGTGCTATGTTACAAGCTTCTTGGACTTCAACTATGTCTGTTTTCTGCACAAATCCAAATTCCAATACAGTTCAACTGTGGTAATGCACAGTTTGATTAGAGAAAAGAAATAGCTGGATCAATATTTTTAAAGCAGAATAGAGGTGAATCAAGTCTTTTTCTAGTTTCTTCCCATACAGATTCTTCCAATCTTTTTTTTCATATATCAAGCTCCAGTTGAGTGAGAAATGAGAAAAATAGTTGAAGGAGTAACAACAGAAAGTTATGTGACATAATCACATAGAAGGTTCAGTTTTCCTCACATATACAGAATGTCTTTTTTCCTCTGTAAAACTTCCCTTTCAATGGAAGTGTGGTCAATGAGACACTGAATCACAAAACAGGCCATTTTAGCATAGCTCTTATGGTAAATACATGGTTTTTTATACAATATGTGTTATGTATGCAAGTTTGAATGTCATTGGTTAAGTTTGAACTGTTCTTGTAAAATGTCAGAAATGATTGGTTTAAATAGTGCAGGAAAACCCTGCACTCTGATTGGCTGGCAACTGCGGCTGCTGGCTATAAGTAGCAGTGCAGTCCAGCCAAATCGGGTCTGTTATGAGCTGTAGTCACTAATAAACTCTTCACTGAAGCACTCCACGTCTGACTCTTCATCCAAATCTAACAATATGGATTCAGGAAATTGGGTGAATTCTATAAATAATGTTCATTTAACCACATGTAAACATGTGTTATATTTTTCCTTCCCTATGTGGGACATAGACTCAGATTTAAACAGATTTCTGCTGTCACATTACTTCGACAGCATCTTTTTTAAGAATTGTAATTTTGGTTGGTGCTTAAAGATGGCAAAAGTATCAACATACAGGTAGTCCTTGAATTACAACCATTCATTTAGTGACCATTTGAAATTACAACAGCACTGAAAATAGTGACTTATGACCATTTTTTACCCTTATGGCCATTGCAGTATCCCCATGGTTACATGATCAAATTGCAGGTGCTTGGCAACCGGCATGTTTTTATGACAATTGCATTGTCCCCAGGTCATATGGTCACCATTTGTAACCTTCTCAGCTGGCTTCTGACAAGCAAAGGCAATGAGAAAAATCAGATTAACTTAAAGACCATATGATTCACTACAGTGATTCATTTAACAACTGTTGTAAAAAGCTGATTAAATAAAGTGCAACTTAGTTAACAACTGCTCTTGATTAGCAATAGAAAAGTTGGGTTCAATTGCGGTAATAAGTCAAGGAGTACTTGTATTCATATCTAGAGATTTTCTTTACTAGTGAAAGGAATTATTGCTGTTATTTTCTAGTGGTTGTTTTCACAGAACATGCTGACCCACAGTTAAGTGAGACATAGTTAACAAAATTCAGTTACCTGAATTTGCACAACTCCCTGAACCACAAATGAACCATAAATGATTGGATTCATTTAACACAGTAAACCACAGATTTGCAAAGCACATTTTGGACCAGTGGATCATGTGAAATCATCTTATGTATAATTATATGAACCAAAGGAAGGAAAGGATACTTGGCTCCTTTTGTACATTAGAACTGAACTGTTTCAGATGCTAGAAGGTAATGTTGGATGAAATATCCATCTGGTTCAGTTCCAAGCTAGGAGGAAGACACTGGAAACATGGAGGCTGATTGGAAAGATGGTTTAATGATGAAGCAGAACCACCAAACACATGGTCCTGGCGCAGCTGACCATATGGAGTTGAGAATGAGGGCTTTTATACCTTCTCTTGGGCTTTGAACTGGAGCTTCCTGTTCCTGTGCAAGAACATGCATTCTATTGGCTGTTGTCAGATTCCTATGGGGTCATGTTTGTCTGAGCTCCCAGGTTTGGTTGAAGTTTGCTGGGTGATGTAATGTCCTTAGGAGATTGCAGTGGGCTCTGTGTCTTCTGCTAAATATTCCTATGATGTCCCAAAGGGCCATATCTTAATCCCATCAGCCTAGAGCTGAAGGTGTTTTATCTTGTAGATAGGCTGGTCCAGTCCTGCTGGGGCTATTAAGAAAGGTGGGGACTACTTTCCAAGAGCATGTTTCTCCTTTAGGGAAATATAATATTCTGCCTTTTTTAGTATTTCCCAAAATATTTCATTCTTCCAGGAGTGGGATGGATGCTAACTTTGTACAGTAATCAGCAGATAATTTGAAAATGAAGAGATTTTTCAACCCTTTTTTCATTCTCTTCTATAACAAATGCTTTAAACAACTTGCTTTAACTCTAAATGAACCAACAGGCCACAAACAACCATCATTTGTCAAATGAATCTGGAGATCCAGGTGGCTCTGACCCTGTCAGTCTTTTATAAGGCTCTGAAGACCTGGCTGTTTCCTCCAGGCACTTGGCCAAAAGCTTAATCAAACTCCATGGTTCATGTGATTTTTATGGTTGGAATGTATTATTTTCTTCAGGCATCGTGAGTTATTTTTTGTAATTATTTATTTTTAATCATTGTACATCCTTCAGGTATGAGATGAGTGATCAAAATAAATTTAAATATTTTAAAAATAATACAATAAGCATTTGCCATTCAAGACAAAGGAAAATAATTTCATGTGCAGAAGCCAGTTCCTGGATCTTATTTTTATACCATCAACCTTAATGTCTTAGGCCATGAGGTACACTAAGTCTCTTTCTTCTATCCATCATTTGCCCTCTGAACTGACTGCTTTCCTTTGCTTTCTAGTAGGGCTGATCCAGACAATCTGGTGAATTTGAGAAATGTAAGAGTCACTTCAGCCCTTAGCCTGCACTGAAATAGTTAGTATCTTACCAACTAGGCAGTAGAAATTCATTGACAAGAAACTCATATGTAAAATGTGGAATATTAACCTTTGGGGATATGAGTTTGCCAGATGGCCAATGGATCAAGCAGAGATGAAGCATAGATGTCAGAGACATTATCATCATTTTTCCTCTAGTTAATGTAGCTGTTGGCTTGCCATAGCTAGTAATGCAATCTCTTTTAAAACGTTCTTCATTCTTTTCCTTTGGGGTGGAGACAGGGAGGAAGGCCAATATTCCAAAGTAAAGATCACAACTTAAACTGTCAGTATTTACTAAACAGGTACATTTTCTTATCAATTTCATGTTTCTAGGTATCTTCAACTACCATACAAGTCTCATCAATCCCAGCCAGTATAATTAAAATACCTGGAAGGCATCAACTAGGACAGTTATCATGCACCTATCAAATGACTGATTTCAAGATTTGTATTTGTACCACTGTCTGGAAAATGCCCCAAGAAATTATTTTTCTTGTCCACATTTTTCCTCTGTGGAACAAAATATAAATAGTGCTCACTTGTGCACAATTTAAACAGTATATTATTTTGAAATGATTTGTCTTATTAAGTTCTTTGAAGATCTATTTAAAAGCTGTTCATAAATTCCCCCAAGCAGGGCATTCTTCTTCCATAGGGTTTTATTCTCAGAAGTAAGCATAAGTCTGCAACCCATGCAATACTAATTTTTTAAAAATTTACTCCGTTTCAGCTTAGCCTATGGAAAACTTGATGATTTAGTAAGGTCTGGGTAAGCAAAAAGGAACTAAGGAACTTAGTTCCATTCTCAAAATGGAACTAAGTAGTTTAAGGAAAGCATGGTGATAGTAGATGGGTTTGTTGTATTTTTTTCTCCATAAGACAGCTAAAGTAGCCCCATGACAATAGGCAGCAAATAAATGTAACAAATAATAAAACAAAAATAATGGCCTTCATTCATAAAAATAAAGGGGCTGAATATTTACCAACCCCCCCCCCGAAAACCAGAGAATTAAATCCTGCTATATAATGCTGTCCCCAGGCTTCAGTGGGCACTAGAATAAGTCACCTTCTTTGCATTATTTCATATTAAGCTGAGGAATATCTCTACATTTTGTGGGGAAATTTGACAATCACTGGGCTTGGTTTTCTTGTTGCAAACCAGGGGTGGGATGCTACTGGTTCTGCCCGGCTCTATAGAACCGGTAGCTCTGAAGAGCAGCAGACACTGAACCGGTTCTGTGTTTGTTGCTGTTTGGCCCACCCACCCATGCTGTTACCTGTCCTTTATTTCCTGCTTTTTCAACCTCAGCTGCTTTTCGTGGCACAGCTGAGGTTGAAAAAGCAGGAAAAAAGAGGCTTTTCAAACACTGTGCACTTGCACTGTGTTTTTCAGCTCTCCAAGTGGCACAGCTTAAGTTGTTTTTTACAAGTGCGCACAGCACGTGTCTAGAAAAACGTAGTCATCAAACCGGTAGTAACACCAGTTGAATCCCACCCCTGTTGCAAACTTTTTGTTCCCAAAAAGAGAGAAAGTAAAAGAAGGGAATTTGATCCCTGTTCCTGCTGAACCGGCAATTATTAACTTGTAGTTAAGGTGGACAAAATGCAGTCAGCCTCATATGTACCCTCCTAGTGTCAAAACCACAAGCACATTCATTGCAATAGAAAAAGAGGAGGGGGTTACAAAGAAATAGCAACAACACCACACATTAATTATAGCACTGATCACCAACAGTGACCTAGGAAGAAATCCCAGACATCAAGACATTGTAATGGCACAAACCCTGGTTATTATTTATTTATTTGTTTGTTTATTTATTTATTTACTTGCTTACTTATTTGTTAAATTTATATTGTATTGCTGTCTATTCATCCATGGCAAATCAAGGTAGCTTACACAAATATAAAAGCTTCATATATAAAAAAATAAAACTAAGAATAATCAAACAATAAATTAATATAATAATATAGTAACCCCACACACCCCGGTGACAGCACATCACATGAGCCATTTAAGGGTCTCTATCCTGCTCTGAGTTCCCCACTGGCAGAACCAGATCTTCAGCGCCTTCCGGAAGAGTGTTAGAGTGTGGGCCATTCTAATCTCTGGGGAATGGTGTTCCAGAGAGAGGGAGCCACCACGAATATCAAAGGACTAATTTTCTACACATAGTGTATAAGCAACCTATGTATGTTAGCAACAGAAATAAATCACCTTCCAAACATATTAGTTTTTAGGCCTTTATCAAGCAAATTGGCATTAAGCAGAAATACATGATAAAAAAAAGACAAGCAGACATAGAATTGGAACAATGCTAAGCAGCATTTAACAGAATAACTTCTAGAGCAGATCAAGCATGAATGTGACTGTCTTTCCAGACTTATTGCCAGGGAACACTTTGAGTTTAAGCATTTTTTAAAAAAATGTAATCACGTAGTAACCCAGTTTTTTTTTTAAACACTTGGTTTGGTCACTGGGTACATGGGAGGTTACATGTTAATTTATGTGTGCTCATGTGTACATTTAAGTCACTGAAGTTGGGTAGCTTGCAAAATATTGTTACCAAGCTCAAGGAGAATCAGTAGTGGAGGACCAGTGGTTAAATATGAACAACTCAAAAATGATCTCTAGGCTCAGTGTGTACACTGAAATTCAGAAAGTACATTGCATATGGTACCACCTATGATGGAATGCCAAATAATCATCATAGTTGTTAATATCAGAATTACTGAACACTTTATATTTCAGATAGCTTTTTGATGCCATTTGTCTAAGATGGCCTTTCTCAGACTGGTGTCTTACAGATGTTTGGTTACTGCAACTCCCAAAATTCATGTCTGCTATGGTTAGCATAACCAATCACAAAGCAGTTGTTTTATTAGAAGACAAACCAGTGAGTAAGGCCCTTTTCGTCATACAGGAAAACATACACTATTCATAAAAAAATTAAGTGATCCACCATTTGAGTAATTGTCTTTCACATTACCTGCACACAATAATAGAAATATTATACACATACTTTTTCCTTCCTTCTATAGTGAAAATGATTGTATACCAATGCACCAGATATGTGAAAGAAACAAGAATTTGAAATAAATAGATAAATGCAATGTCATGCATATCACTGAAACTTATTATTATTATTGTTGTTGTTATTGTTGTTATTGATGATGATAATAATAATAATATTAATAATAATTCCATCTTCAGTTAAAAAGTGTGTTGTCTGGGTACATGTATCTTTGTTGAACAGTAATTAAAATTTGCAACATCATTCATTACATTGGTATCAATTCTACAATATTAAAATAGTAATATTCCACATATTAATTATACAATACTCAAATAGTAATATTCAACATACTAATCATAATATTTGCTTATCTCTTTTAACATATCTTCATTTTGTTTCCCTGTTTCTAACTTCCATTTTTGTTGTTTAACTATTGATAAAATAAATCTCATGTCATATAATATTCATAATGCTTGCAGTTAAGGAGAATACTCTTTCTCCTTAATTGCAAGCATTAGTCTGTTCATTTCTGCACATTCTAATATTTTTCTAATCACATTCTCATCTGTAGGTATCTCTTCACTCTTCCAGCTTTGTGCAAATACAATTCTAGCAGCAGTTAATATATGAATAACTAAATACGCATTTTCCTTACTATATTATTTTGAGTAGAATCCCTAATAGAAATATTTCTGGCTTTAAATCAATATGCTGTTTTATCATTTTTTCTAACCACGTATGTATTTTTGTTCAATATTTTTTTTGCTTTTTGGGCAAGTCCACCACATATGATAATATGACCCAAGTATCTAGTGGCACTTCCAACATTTAGATGACTTATCTTTAAATATTTTTGCCAATCGTGCTGGTGCAAAATGCCATCTATAAAACATCTTATACAAATTTTCTTTGTATGCAGTTGACATTGTTAATTTATAGTTCCTGTCCCACATTTTTGCCATTTATCTAATTCAATTGTATAACCAAAGTTTTTTGGCCTTACTATCATTATTTCCTTTACTTGTTCATCTTCCAATTTAATGTATCATAAATAGTTGTACGTTTTTTATCAATTTTTCTTCTGCCCCTGTTAGTATCTTGTCTAGTTCTGTTAATTCTTTATAAAAACCATATAGGTTTTCATCTTTCTCATATCTAAAAGTATCTGCACTTGTGAACACCATGTCATATCAATCCCTTGATCACTCAATTCTTGTTTATTTTTGAGTTCTTCCTTCTTATTAAAAATATCTTTATATCTAACAATATTTTCTATGATAACGACATTTGGGTGAACCAGTGCTTCCATTGTCAAAAGCCAAACTGGTATCCTCAAATGTGTTATTCTCTGACTTTCTCCCATACTAACAATAATGCATTCCTAATATAATGCCTTTGAAAGTAATCATATATTTTATTTTTCCCATACTACAAGAAGGCATGCCAGCCAAATTGCAAATCATGTCTCTTCAAAGTCAATAGTCTTTTGTTCCTCAATATAATCTGTTCTTTCACCCAAGTGAGTACTGCATCCTGATAATATAATTCCCAATTTGGTAACCTGAAATCTCTTCTATTTCTCAAATCTTGCAACATTTTAAAACTTATTCTTGCTATTTTTCCCTTGCCAAATATATCATATCATTGAAACTTAATAGGATAACAACATATGACTTGAAAATAGTCCTGGATTGCTACAGCTTATTCAAAAGGAATAGATTAATTAAAAAGGAGGGTGTTACAGTGTACATTAAAAAAACAGGTGCCTACACAAAAATTCATGAGTCATAGCATGGAAAACCTGATGAAAGGATCTGGATAAAAAGAAAATGAGATAGGAACAAACATGATATTGTTATAAACATTTATTATAAAGTGGACAGGGAAAAGATTTGGAAGAGACTTTCTATATCAAATGACTATACTTTCAAGGAGCATGTGAAATCAATGGGAAATTTCAACTGTCTACCATCAGCTGAAAATCTACTCTGTCAAGAATGAGAGGTCAAAAAAATTCTTGTTAGATGATGGAACAAGCAACAAGGGACTCTGTGATTCTGGACTTAATCTTTACAACTGGTACCAGTAGTAGTTAAATACATTAGTTGAAGAAGTGAAGGTGATGAGAATCTTTGGAGAAAATGATCAAGTTATCCTTATGAGATTAGTGGAAGGACAATATTTATACTAAATTTCAGAGAGAATTCAGAGAGAAAAATAAATCAGATCCTGTAGCTTGAAATCCTGAAAAAGAAAAATGTCTGCACAGAATCATAACAATTTCTGACAGAACAAGAAATGGGAAATCTTTAAAGAGACCAAAGCGGATACCAGTTTTTAAAATTGTTGCAAAGAAAAATGGACAGGGATAGAAAAGGGAAAGGAGGTATATAAACAAGGCAGTTGCCAGAAATTGCAAGAATTGTGTCATAAAGGCTAACATTCAAAACAACAGGAAAGCATTGGGAGAATTGCCAGAAACAAAAAGCAAGGCAAAGAGGCTGTAGGTTTGTTGATTGGAGAGGGAGGTGTGGGTGAGTTAACTTGAATTTTAATCTGTCTTCTCTTATGAGGAAATGGAACTGTAGGTAGTCATCATTGTTCCACTAGAGGCGATTGCAGAACTGCCAAATGTAATTGCTGAGAACTCCTAGAGAACTGGCATGATTGTCCAAGAGACTGGAGAAAAGCAAATCTTGTTATTATCTTCAAAGAAAGGAAAGGCGGAGGCCTCCAAAAATTAGCCCTGTCAGATTAATGTGTATGTAGGACAAAGTATTAAACAGCATGTGTGTGAGCATTTAAATAAGAATGCAACAATGAACAAGAACCTAGTAGAGAAGAATACTCTTGCGAGAATGCTGTTTCTTGGTTTTAGTTTAGTGTTCAACACAATCATTCTTCAGCATTTGGTGAACAAATTGGGCCTATTAGGTTTTAATACTCCTTTCCAGTATCCAATAGGCCCCAATTTGTGCAAGTTGGAAGAACAGTTTCCAGCTCCATAGGGCTATGTCTTGAGTCCACTACTGTTCACCTTGATGACCCATGACAGCTGTGCCAAATCTGCTATATTGTGAAGTATACGGATGACACAGCAGTGGTGGGTATTATCTGGGATGACAGTGAAGATGTTTATAGGAAGATGTGAAGGCTCTGGTGCACTGGTGCAATAAAACTAACCTAGTTCTAAATGTTAATAAATTTCATTGTAGATTTTAGAAAGAGCTGGCATAGTCATACTCCACTTAGTATCAAGGACGCAGCTATAGAGGTGGTCAACAGTATTAAGTACCTGAGGGTGCAGATAACTAACACTCTGAATTGGTGTCTTCACATGTCATCCTTAGTGAAGCATGCAAACCAGCGTCTTCATTTCCTGTGTCAGATGAGGAATACAGCTTTCTCCTTCTGTCCTGGCCACTTTTTACAGAGGCACAGTTGAGAGTGTTTTACAAACTGCATAACTGTTTGATATGGTGGCAGCAGTGTTTCAGATAGAAAGTCCATACAGAGAGTGGTAAAGACAGCTGAGAAGTTTATAGGAAGCTCGCTTCCTGTATTCTGTATACTGCTTATAAGAGCTATGTGCTTAGAGCTTAAAGCATTGTTAGAGATCCTACACACCTACTTTATGATCTGTTTCTGTTGCTCCCCTCCAGGAGGATGTTTCGAAGTATTTCTAGCAGGACTACCTGATTCTGTAACAGCTTTGTTCCCTATGCCATCCATCTAGTAAATTCGCAATATTTATTTTTCTCGCCATGTACATCCAAACTAGACTGTGTTGTTTCTCTGTGTCATATAATATATGTGGGTAAAAGCTATATCTTTACTTCATTGCATGGATTCATTGGGACCACAAGATCAGATTGCCTTCATTCACATCTATTAACATCTTTTTGTCTTTTCTTAGTTTCACTGATGCATAACTTTTTTTAATTTTTGATTTTTACCATTTTTTCCTTTTACATCCAAATAATGACCTTCCATATGTTGTAACCTTCACCACAAGGGCAAGCACTTCTCTATCACCCATCATTGCTTTGGCCAGTCAAGCCTTTCACATAATAATTCAGCAAAATAGAAGTCTTTACCAGCCTTTAGTTACAACCATGCCAGATGAAATATTCTCTAATAATAAGGATAGTACTGGACAATTCTGACACATTTTTCCCAATAGTTCACAAATGCAATCAAAACCTAATTTTAACCCAAGCACATGTGTGCTGTTGTAGGCAAAATAGAATTTCCATCTAAAGTCTGCTTTGAAAGCCAACATCTTTTGGCTTTCATCCCACCAGGAGAAAGAACATGCACTACATTAACACACACCCAGAATGCATTTATTGTCTGTCATTTTAAACCAGGAGATGCTGAGAAATTCATAGGCACCACCACTAATAAAATATTTCTGATTCAGGACTCTGCCTAGTTAGCACATTGTTTAGATATTTCTTTGATATGAGCATATGGGGAGACTTCACTCCCTATAACAAAAATAGATTTAGTCCCAATCACCAATGTTTTCTCTGGATCTATCCCTTTAGAAATTGATAGACAGAATAGAGAGAGGAAGGAGAGAATAAATTAATGAACAAGGTCTCTTATGCTTCAGTATGCACAATGCCTTAAACAAATCACATCTATGTTTCTGGATGGGAAGAAGATATCCATCTGTTCCTGCACTCAAGAGGCAGTAAGTGGCTCATGCTGGCAATGGGCCAAGTAGAAAGTGCAGATCTACCCCAGAGAGAATTGATATATACAGGGATTGATCTACTGTAATATGTTGCCTTGGATAGGCCCACTGGGTTCTTGTCTTCAAAGATATTTGTTTCAACTTTCATATCTACTTAATTGGTCTTGTCAGTCAAAGGCCCTGTATTATTAATCTCATTGTCATTGTCAAACTTTTGAGTGATCTCTTAGCTTGTAGCACTCCTGCATTGAATTTGGCCTTAAAGACCTATTTGCATCCCACTGTTTTCCTTTATGTGGGCTTCTTGACAAATTTCCATGTATCATTCTTGTGAAAAGTTTCAATTTCATTTTCTGCAGTTTCTGTTTTTCTGATTCAATGGCTGAAATTCTCCCAGTTTCCTTCCACCCACTTCCTGTTGATGCAGGAAAACTCTGAAGTGCAATCTCGTGTTGCCTATCGCTGAACCTGTCAATTGTGATGCCTCATCTTCCCCATACTAGCTTGCACTTCAGGTATAAACACATGGTGAAGATCCCCATTGAGGCCTGAGGTCTCGACTCATTGTTTAGTTGGATATGGAGAACATGATCTGATGTTACAGTACATATCATAATAGTATGCGTGATGTGATTTAAAATTTTGTATCGCTTGCAAAATTGTAAATATTTCAACCTGACATACTTCTTCCTCAGATTCAGTCTGGCTCTTGAGTTGTTTTGGCACATTGCATAGCGCTGCATTTGATTGAAAGACTGTTGTGGAAGTAGGTGGCAATATTAATGCTTCCCCAACCTTTATTTGCTACTTTTGCATCTTGCAGCATGGGTCCAGTAGAGAATAATTTTATGTACGCCATTATTTCCTGGGGTAAGGAGACTATGGTCTGCATACAAACTTTTGTTCTTTTGGATACTTTCCCATGTCTTCTCCCATATGTTCACCTGCAATGCCTCTTTGCTTCCCCCCGCCCCAAATTATTGCTTACTAAAGCTTTTTTTTTAACTTTGTGTAATATTGCCTTTTTTCTTGTTCAAGTAAGAAAAAGTAAATCTTGAGTAAACATCTATAGAACACAATATTAATCTGCTTCTTCCTTAAATAATTGCAGATGTTGCTGCGAACCAGTTCCAAGGGCTTCTTTTTCTTTGAAAGGAAAGGTCTCAAAAAGGAAGGTTTTATGCCTTTGGCCTTTAAAGAGCAGGGCCATTTAGATTTATATATGCACAGCTTTATTTTCAGAACTTTTGCCAAGTTGTCTAATTTGTGAACAGCATATAAATTTCTGTGCCTTATTCTTCTGTGCCACAAATTACACATCTGTTATGTCTGCAATTTATTGTTGCTGTAGCTTTATTATCTTCAAAAAGTCAATTTTCTTGGAGTATGCCTTTTATAAATGATTTTCCATTTTGAAACAAATCAATTGTCTTTAAAATTTGCTTCATACTCTTTTTGTGTCATAAGTTGTACTGACAGTGCACTAAAATCTAAATATAAAATATAGAAGACATGTTTTATTGTTAATTTAGTGCTCCTGTCTTTTACTTAACATGTCTGAAATTTTTACTGAACCTCTATCTACTGAGAAGATGGGAATTTTTCATCTGTTAGATAAAAGTACTTGATTTGTATTTAATAGTGGGATTTATAAGTATCTTGTTTTCCTTTAAAAGGTTGCTTGTTATCTTAGAATCAAAGCATAAGCTACTTTGTGATGGACAAAGACAATCTTAGATGATTTTGCTGACTTCTTCCATGCATTTCATTTGAGAATATTCTATTTTCTATCTTTTTCTCTCTCTCTGTGTTTATGACTCAAACATTCCCAGACTGCTTTGGAACATTCCCAGACTGGTTTTTCTTGTTTCCTATGCCTAGGTCAATGGATTTGCAAATGTAGTAACATCTTTGCTTGTGCTTGGCTTTGCAAGCTGATTCTTGAGTGAAATTTTGTTTTCTTTCTCAGAGTTATATAAATCAAGGTTTTATAGATAATTAAGGTTAAGATCCACTGTTTCTTTCTGGTACTTACACTACAGTTTCAGTGCTTTCAAGAAACAATTTTAGGAGCAGGACAATCAGTATTTCTGGTTGTAATTTCTTCTGTCAAATTGACTTACTGTCCTGCATTTCATTCAGATTCAGATTCAGACAGCCTCCCTGTTGCAGCTGCCTGTTGTATAGCTTTATGAAAAGATACACTTTAAAAACTGTGCATCTTTTACCATACAAATCATAGAGAGTTTTCCAAATATCTTTCACTTAATCTAAATCTACAGGAGTACAAGAACAGAATAAAAGTATTCATCTTTTGTTATTTGCTATATCCCATGGTCTTTATTTTGCTTTGCATCCACGAGATTATATTTATCACAATCCTTTGGAACTTCAGAAGCATTTTAATCTTGTAGAACTAATGAGAACATTTTGGTCATTCCAGTTCTAATGTTCACATTCCAAGTCCTTGTCCTGTATGCCATATGAGTGTCTATGCCTGGAGAACAGGAATTTAACTTGAGCAAGGATTAGTGAAAAAGGCTTTAAATTTAACAGAAAGGTGGGCTGAAGTATTTAAAAGAAATTCATGAGGTAGGCAGAAGTAAGTAAGTAAGCCTTCTACTTAGCTAAGCTATATCCTACCAAGAGAAGCATCAAAGGAAAATACATAGGTAAATCTCTGTCCAGGTAACAAAGGTAGAAAGTTAGACCTTCAGGGAAGTAATCTTAGGAACAAAGAGTAGGCAGAGTAAGAGATAAAAAGGAACACAGAGAGGACACATAAGGAACACTTATGATGAGAGGGTTGGGAAGTGCTGAGAAACAATATACAATATGTAAAATAACATCTTCAACCTTACACACCTGTCTAAAAACTAATACACTCCTTCACATTCAGGTTGTTCTATAATCTGTCTCTGACTCCATGCCTGTTACTACATTTGCCTTTATTGTTTTCCAGTCTCATCTAGCTTTCTGTGGATATAAAGAAAACTTAATTTTCCTGACAAAGGTAGGAAGGGATTCCATTCTTTTGTATCTGAGCATTTCCTATAATATTCTAATCACTGAATTCTACCACCTATGAAGAGAATATAGATATGGGCTGGATTACCAGATCTAGATCCCCACTTGGCAACTTTAAGACATATGGGCCTCAGCTCCAGAATTCCCCAGACATCATGCAGGAAGTCCACTGTATGAAAGAATAGCAACAAATTAGGGGGGGGGTTGTATCTCTAGCTTGTACTTTTAGCCATCTAATGGTGATACAGAATTTTGCATCCCAGATTTAGTAGCCCGAACAGAATTCATAAGATAAAGTCTTTTGTATCAAAGTTTCTTTGATTTCTTTACCAAAAAATTATTTAAGTGTAGTTGTCACCTAGGATGTCAGTAACCATCTTCTCCTTAGGGCCGTTAAGCATAGTTGTGAAGATCCTTCACCGATTTATTCACAGCATTACAGAAAAAAGAAAATTAAAATGTTAATTTATGTTGGTGTAGGACCTGGTACACAATGCTCATTGAGAAATTACAAACTACAAATTACAAATATGTTTAGTTATCTACAATCTACAATCTGGCCAATGCCGGTTGGCAGTCCCCCGACGACGAGCCTATTCTATTGCGGCCCCTGACCTCTGGAATCAGCTTCCCCTGGGACTCCGTCTGGCCCCTGACCTCCGCGCCTTCCACCGTGAATTGAAGACCTGGTTATTTAACCAAGCCAGGCTGTGACCCTTTGGGGGGGGGGTTTATCATGGTTTTATCATGTACTTATGTAATTATATCTTAATGGGGCTTGTTAGTTTAATTCTTTTTTAATTATTTATTGTTCTTGTTGTTTTAGTTGTGAGCCGCCCCGAGTCTTCGGAGATGGGGCGGCACACAAGTCTCATTAATAATAAATAAATAAATAAATGTGAGGAAGAGCCAAAATAATGTGCAGAGCCTTATTACTTCCTGTTTCCATTTCTTGAAACAGGGAGTGATAAAGCATTCCTTCCTTCCTTCATTCATTCATATATTTCTTGACTGAATCTTTCTCTTTGTTTTGATCCTATGGACTTACATTTTGCTTTAATACCCCAAAGTTTTGGGTTTTTTTTTAAAATAGTGTGTTCTGCAAACCAAGCCATTAAACATGGCAAACTATTATTTAAATCTTATTGCATGGGTCAAAATATTACAGTTTATTCAATAAATTATGATCAAGCAAAGCGAGATTGAGCACATCAGCGTGAACCAGATCATAAAGTTTGAGATCCTCTGCCACATGTATTTCAATCCAATTGCTTCCGGATTTTGTGTTTGCAATGAAAACAAAATGAAACTTTGATTTTGTTTTTGTTAACTAGATAGGCTTATTGTTATAGAAATGGCTTGTACATAACATTGTATAAAAGCAAAAAGTTGTGGTTGTGATGTTGTTATCTTCTATTGTGCTAAAAAGAGTCGGAAGTCAGTGCCTTTTTCTTTCCTTTTCTCCCTTTTCACTATATATCTCTTTTCTTTTCCCTCCCCCTTTTCTTAGTTTTCCATTACTTTTTTTTCTTCATATTTTATACTTTGATAAACTGCTGTAATAAAAATCTTCTCTGGCATACTTCAGAGATTATTTTATATACGGGGAAACTGTAGCTGCCTAATTTGCTTCTCACTTCTTACTCAGTTAGAATATGTTTTGGCCTTATCAGATGAATCATCGGATCTGCTAGCTTCACCATACATTTAGAAACAGAGCAAAATACATATCTCAATTAAGTGTTCTATCAAAAGTTATTAACAATGCAATCTGAGCTAATGAATCCATATGAAATTTAACCTGTGTCTTCTAAATTGATAGTTTGGTCTGGTATACTGATGTTTTCTCTTTTGGGAAAAAGAGTCAGCATTGTTCGTGATTCATATAAGCCTATGGTCATAATTATATACTAATTGATTTTAACACCCACATATATAACGATTTGCTTTCTACCTTTTATTATATGTGTGATTTTACATCTCACCAGAGTTCTGGCATATTCCTGAGGTTTTTTCTGAGGAGCAGTAACAGAATTTGCTTTGCTAAAAAACTGGAGTTGTAACATCAGGGGTTTTTTTTAATCATGTATTTATTTTGTCTTTTACATTTGTCACTTTTCCAAGCTAAGCAATATGGAGTCAACTAAATCTGATAAGATGTTACAATGCTAAAGCCATATCTTTGCTTCTGCCATCCTGAAAACACCTAAGGATAAAAAGCAAAAGATATAATTTAATCACTGCCCTAACTGATCTATTTGTTCTCTTTTTCACACATTGAAGCTTTTCAGGCAAATCTCTAAGTGTGATTTCCATGAAAATATTGAAAATAGGCTTAAGTGACACTGTATAATAAGCAGGAGGGAGGACAATATTTCTGAAAATTTCTGGATGAACAAGGTTTTGTAGAAGAATTGGGGAATATATTTGAAAACATACAGAAGTAGTTAGTAGGTAACTTAACAGGTCTTATATTTTCTCTGTCTAGCACTTGAATATAAAAAATATGTCTTTGTATCTTACTCTAAACCCAACCATTGTCACCATTTTTTTAAAGTAAGAGGTGTTCCAGTGACACTCTCTATCAAAATTAGGGGGCGTGCATAAGCGCACCAATCATGCCTACCGTCCCTGTCCTATTGTTTCTTTTTATTTTTCTTACACATATCCATCTCACGTATTCAAAACTATGTTTATACTTATACCTGTTATCTTGTAAGCAACTGACAAATCAAATCAAATAAATAAATAAATACTCCATTTCATTTCTTCCGGTAGGCTGGGAAAATCAGAAATGAAACCCAGCATATTGGGAGAACACCAACCAGCTGAACAGCTCTATTCAGCTCTACGGACAAGCAGGCCATATCTATGATGCTGCAGCCCTGTACTCATCTGTCAAGCTTTCAAGATTCTGTTATTATCCCCTGCCTATAACAATAAAGTAAAGTTTCAATGGTTCCTGTGCAGAAGTGGCATTCAGCAGGTTCTGACCAGTTCTGGAGAACCAGTAGCGGAAATTTTGAGTAGTTCGGAGAACCAGCAAATACCACCTCTGACTGGCCCCACCCCCATCTATTCTCTGCCTTCCAAGTCCCAGCTGATTAGCTGGGTCTTCTTTCTTTTTTTAAGGTTTTATTTTTCCAAAAAGAACAAACATAACAAACAAACATACAACACATAAATCCATATCAATTTCAAGTGTGTCAGTCGGTCAAAAATCACAGTGCCTCCCCCTCATTATTCACACTATTACAAAAAGGAAAAACTATAGTCATTATTATTAATCCTTTACTATATTATAATTTCTATATTGTTTCAACAGTTCTATCTATCTTTATATTCCATATATTACCAAACTTTTTTATCTAACCACTGATAGAACATATTCCATATCTTATAAAATTGCTTTTCTTCTTGATCCCTAATTTCAAATGTTAATCTACTCATTTCGGCACAGTCCAAAATCTTCTTAATCACTTCCTCCTGTGTAGGTATCTTATCATTTCTCCAATTTTTAGCAAATACAATTCTAGCAGCTGTCAGTACATTAACAATCAAATATTTCAGTTCTTTGTTAAGTGTCTCTGGTACAATTCCCAATAGGAATATCTCAGGTTTCAGGTCTATATGTTGTTGTGTCATTTTTTCCAACCACGTGTGGATTTTAGTCCAGTATCTTTTAGCATCAGCAAGTCCACCACATGTGGTAGTAGGAGCCAGGTATCTGATGACATTTCCAACACTTATCCGATTTGTCCTTAAACATTCTTGCAATCCTTCTCGGGAATAGGTGCCACCTGTAAAACATCTTATACAAATTTTCTTTATATGCAGTTGACATTGTCATTTTATAATTCTGTTCCCATAGTGTTTGCCATCTCTCTAAATCTATGCCATAACCAAAATTTTTCCCCCAAGCAATCATTGTTTCCTTAACCTGCTCCTCTTCCATTCTAACTTCTAATAAATGACCATAGAGTTTTTAAATCACTTTTTCATTTGTACCCATCAAAATTTTATTTAATTCAGTTTGCTTTTTATAAATACCTTCAGTCCTAACATCCTCATCATATCTAGATTGTATTTGCAAATATGAAAACCAATTCATTTTTATTCCTTGTTCTTGTAATGTTTGCATCGATTTGAGTTCACCCTTTTCATTTAAGATCTCTCCATATCTAATTGTTTGTTCCTTCTTATATATTATTGGATATGAAAAAGCTTCAATAGTAGATACCCATAATGGGATTTGTATATAATGTTGTTTTCTAGTTTTTTTCCCAGTTTAAAAATAAAGCTTCTCGAACATAGTGTCTTCTAAAATATCCTTGTTTTTTGGTTCCCTTATACCATAAGAAAGCATGCCATCCTAGTAACAAATCATGACCTTCTAAGGTTAATAATCTATTATTTCTCAACGTTATCCATTCTTTCACCCACATCAAACTTGCAGCTTGATAATACAATTCCCAGTTAGGTAGTGCAAATCCCCCTCTTGACCTTGCATCTTGTAATAGCTTAAATTTAATTCTTGGTTTTTTGCCCTGCCATATAAATTTTGATGTGATTTTATTTAAATCTTCAAAATACTCTTTCCCAAGTCTAATTGGAATTGTCTGAAATAAATATAAGATTCTAGGTGGAACATTAATCTTAACTGTCGATATTCTGCCAATAAGAGATAATTGCATATTTTCCCATCTTTCAAGATCTGTTGCTATCTGCTGTTTGAGTTTTATATAATTATCTTCTTTCAATGTACTGCATCTTGATGTTACATATATTCCCAAATATTTAACTTTATTTGCAGTCTGTATCTCTAGTAAATCTTCTAAATCTTTCTTACGTTTTGCTAACATATTCTTTGTAGCTTCTTTTGTTGCCCTGCACAGAAGAACAGAGCTGGAAAGCAGGTTAGTGGGGTGGGGAGTGAATGGGATTTTGCAGTAACTTTCCCCAGGAATGGGAGCGAATGAAGATTTTACAGTATCCTTCCCCTGGAGTGGGGTGGGAATGGAGATTTTACAGTATCCTTCCCCTGCCACACCCACCAAGCCACACCCACCAAGCCACGGACATAGAATCAGTAGTAAAAATATTTGAATCCCACCACTGTTGTTGTGGTCTCTTTTTCCTAACCTGGCCTACCTCAAAAGGCTTATATCATGATACTAAAGTCTAAAATAATTTTTTAAAATCTATTTGGATTCAGGTTTGACCTCAATTGCAGTCTACAATATCTTCCCATTAAGCAATTCCCCTAATGTTTGTCCCCTTACAACATTTTGGTGCAAGAAAGCAGTGGCAAGTCTTATTACTTATTTATTTATTTACCTACTTAGTTACACACAGACACATAGACGTATAAAGTTAAAGCATCAGCATCCTCATATATGCAGGCCCAGTACCAATTTTAAAATAAAACTTTCTTACTTGCACTTTTGAAGCAATTCTTCAGGGTCTTTTGCTCCCTTTATTACAATGTCATTTTAAAAGTACAATATGTGAAGCACACAATTTCTGTATGCTTCACATACAGAAAACCAAAATTTTTCTTCTAAATTGCTACATTTCTTATCTTTTAACTAAAATGACTCGACTAAAACAATGAAACAGTGCTCACTATACATAACAAACTATATCAGGGAAAAGTAAAGAGGTTGCAAAAAAATACTAATTTTAAAAGAAAATGCTGCCGTTCAAACCAGGGATTTTCCTCATGTGAAAAAAGCATGCTAACTGCTGAGCCAGTGAGAAAACATTATAACCAGATTTTCTTGAAAAAAACTGAAAATCGGGTGAGGGGTTATTCTTTCCTCTGAGAAATAGCTAATGAACTGCTGGATTTAGCCTGAAGGAAAACACACCAGCCCCTTAGTTTAAGAAGGGTAAAGCAGTTCTTTAAAACCTTAGAAGGAAAATTAGCCCAGAGGTCACAATAGGAGGGGAGTAAATGAAGAAGAATGTCGTTCATTCCTACCTTCAACAAAATGGTGGTTTGCCCACTATGGCCAGGAATTTACAGTTCATTTTCCCCTTAAAATTCTTAGTTTTTGTCTGATCAAAATCTCTCAGCACTGAGTTTCATTTTCCTTCTCTGCCTCCTTTTCGTTGGGCCACTCTAGATTGTAGTATTATTTAAAGCAAGAAACAGAAAAGCTTCTTTAATAATCTCATGAAGGGGAATATCTGAAGAACTATTGCCTATGTCCTTGGCATGCATGATGCAAAATCTTACTGGACTTCACACCATTTTTAAAGGGGTATTTGTATAAGGGACTCCTCTTGTGACAATATGTCAGGTTCAAAAGACCAGGACCACATCTGATGTTCTAATTAAACTGATTTATTACTACTCATGTCTACACATAGGTATCTACTCAATTAACAGCACTATTTTGGAGCTAGCTAAGGATCAATGGAATTCGAGATGAGTTGGACTTTGTCCAACTTTTGTTTGTGGCTACATAAGGACTGTAGGCTTATTCCTCTTTTGTTTCTGCCTGAAGGTTCTGCCACTCCTTCTCCTACACGACATGAGCTTTTTACAAAGTATTTTGTTATATTTAAAAAGTATTTTTTTAGTCTGGTAGGATTTCCTGATTTTCTGAGGAACCTACAGCCCACAGAACTCTACTGCTACAATTATCAGCTGCAAAAAAAAAGACAGAGAGCACATATTAAATATGTTCACAAATTAAATATGTTTTTCCATCTAATATAACTGAGCCTTCCTCAAAATCTGTTAAAGTACAATTTGTCCAAATGAAACCCATAATCACACCACACAAAATCTGTAGGAACTCAAAATTAAAAGTCATTCACTGATTTCTGGCAGAGTGAAAGGAAGCCCAAAATACAAACTTTAAAACAGAGAATGTTATTTGCCTTCCTCCAAAACATTCTGCCAAAGAATTAGAAATGCCAGCATTTTTAATTTTTGATACAGCATGTTACAATTATCTTTGAGAACATTTTAGAAATTAAGCATAATGCAAAAGAAAATAAGATATTACTGACATCAAAGAGGCATATGTGCTCAATCAATTTTTCAACCTAATTAGTTGCACATTAATATTATTTGGAAAAAAAACCCTTCATATATTATTCTATCCCACGGTAATCAATCCAAATAATATGGCTCATCTATGGTTCTTTTAATCTATGGCAGGCCTACCCCTATCCCTATCCACGATGGAATCAGTGCTTCAAACCATTGATTTCATGTCTCACAAAAAGGCCAGCAAATTTTCTATTATCATCCCTACTAGTGCTAATACTGCAATTATAAAAACAAAGAAGTACTTGTTATTATTATTATTATTATTTTATTAGACTTGTATGCCGCCCTTCTCCCAAAGGACTCAGGGCGGCAAACAGATAAAAAGACCCATATATACAATAAAAAAGATATTAAACAAGACAAGTCTAAATTACAAAACTGCATTAAAAACAATTAAAATTACAATTATACTAATAATATAAAATCACCCGCCCCCCATGGTCAATCCAGGCCGGCTTGCTGAAACAGCCAGGTCTTCAGGTCTCGGCGAAAGGAGCAGAGATCTGGGGCCAAATGAAGATCCGCAGGAAGCTGATTCCATAGGGCGGGCGCTCCCACAGAAAAGGCCCTAGCCCTGGGAACTGCCAGCTGACAGTGCCTGACCGACGGTATTCCCAGGAGGCCCCTCCTGTGGGAGCGCACGGGGTGATCGGAGTGCGATGCAGGCAGAAGGCGTTCCCGCAAATATCCTGGACCCAAGCCATTTAGGGCTTTATAAGTTGTTACCAACACCTTGAAGGAAACCCGGAAGGCAACCGGCAACCAATGCAAGTCGCGCAGGAGGGGTGTAACATGGGAGTATCGGGATACCCCCCATCACAGCCCGCGCGGCCGCATTCTGCACCAGCTGCAACCTCCGAGTAATCCGCAAGGGTAGCCCCATATAGAGAGCATTGCAGTAGTTGATTCTGGAAGTGACGAGCGCATGTTGAATGTTCTGCCTTAGACATTATGAGTTGTGCACCTCAGCCAAGTCACACTTATTAGCTAACTAATTAAATTATTTATTTGAATTTATTAGCCGTACAACTCCAGTGAATTCTGCTGTCTGACTCTGTACCATACCACTTTGGGTCAGATCTGGATCAATTACGATAATGTTTGCACAGCACAAGTACCTAAACTTATTCCAGTTCTTAGAAGCCAAAGGAGATCAAGATCCTGTATATTTTGTAGTCCAAAAGAAGAGCCATAACAAATACAAAATATGTTTATGTTTAGCAAATATTTCAATAACTTTAAGACTATCTGGAGACTAAACAAATGGAAACTGATATTTTCCAGGTGCCATTTGTGATTATAAAGAAAAACAGGCTTTTAGTACAATGCACCCATTGAATGTTCTTGGTAGTATAAGAGCAGCACTCATATAAATACCATATTGATATAATAGATATTGCTAATACTGATTATCAGTGCTAAAGCTTTAGATATCCTATGCATAAATCAAAGTGAATGACATAGACTATCTGTATCAATAATCTAAATGAAACAAGAAAATAAAAGGGGGAAGAAAGATGAAGTATTGGTGTACATTAGTACAGCAGTTATCTTCCACAAAAGGGTGGCATTTTGTGACTGTTTCTGCCATTTAACTCTTTGTTAAGAGATTAAAAGGAACAGCTAACCATTGATTGATCCTCTACCAGATTAGCAAAATATATGATTTCTCGGCTAGCACTGAAGGGAAAGTCTTGAAAGGGATGCCACATCAATGTTAGTTTAATAAATATAGATCATCATGCCTAAGATGCATAAACTAAATGTTAAGCCATGACTTCTCCCAATGCATCAGCACTTGCATCTGAGGATGAGGAGTTTCTGTTTTAATGCAACTGTAATGTTACATTTCTTTCTGAAATATATAAGCCATAAAAGCAAGCAAATAAGCAACCTTGTTTTGCACATCAACTTAGCCCTTGCTGAAATGAGAGGAGACTTTTTCACTCTAATCTGTTCCAAAGGAAGGAGTTTCAGCTACTCTATTGTTAACTCATCCTGGACCATTTCTTCCCTGCTTGCTTCTCTTGAGCTTCTTTGTTGTGTGCTCAAGAAGAGTTCCCAGGAAGGGATGACAGAACAGATCTGCAAATAGTCAAAACTGCCTGGAACAGCCTCAAGTACACTTTATAATGGGATCAGAATGTTTGGGAGATAGAGAGACTGGCATTGTATGCCTTAACTTAAAACTAGTTCTAGGCCAACATTGGATAGCATTATTTTCATCATCTTTACTCAAGTTAATGGAAATGAAAAAACATTTTTCCCCAAATCAAAATATTTTAGTGACAATGTTATGGTGGGATGGGAAATTTTAAGAGAACAGCTTGCTCAAATACAAGATAAACAAAATTATGGCAATCATGGTAGCTTATTGTTTGTAGGCTTTCAACTGTTTTCCAAATTCAAGAACTGTTGCTGTAGTCTTAAATATGTATATGCTTGCCACAAAACCTTCTGTGTGATTGAATTTTTATTGCCCATTTTTCCTACTCATCAATTGCATATTTTTATCATCCCATCCCAATACCAGACTGGCAATTGGCTCAAGTGCAAAAGACATATGTCCTATAGAAAAGTATTTTCCTCTTTATTAACTAATAGAATTTGTTTTTCAGGCATTAAAGACCGATTAGTTTCATTGCAAAAGACTACACAATGCATGATTTACTTTTCAAACCTCAATAGCTGAAAGATCTGCAGCTGATGTTTAAGTATCAATACTCGGCACAATCTATGAGCACTTTCCAAATGAATAGTTAGAAGCATAGTTGGGGGCTAAACTGTCCAGTTCCCCATTTCTGATTTGAATTAAATTTTTGGATCACTTGACTTTTAAAAATAGATTACTCTCATAGGACATGTTGTGAAGTTAAACCAATATAACCCAAGTTAATTATATATAAATTAATAGTCCAAAAATCTGTCCTCAGTTTTAGAAGCTGCATCCTGCCACAGCCCTTCCCCTTTTTAACCAGGCTTATAACTAAAACCCCACCAAAACCAAGGGTATGTCACACATATTTTTCCTTCTGCTATTTCATAAACATCTTAAGCCACATTTATTTGTTGTTGCCTTGGCAACAGATCTTCTGTCTCTCTGACAAGGCCATCTTCTCTACTCTCTAACACCACTTCTTAGAGTGAACAGAAGACAGAAGATATATGAAATTGCTTACATACTGGATTACTATTAATGTTGAGAAAAGTTAGCATTCCTAATAGACTGGGTATGGAACTTTTTATGGAAGATGCTATAGCCTTTTACATGCAAAAATTAATCAAATTGACTTCTCCTCAACTGAACAGTGGGTTAATAGAATGGAGGTCTCAGAATCGCTCCTCAGAGAATCAGGAAGAGGCATTGCAATGAGCAGATCCTATGCTGCCATGCCAACAACAGTGCCAGATCAGCAACAAGGATCTTACCAACTCTGATCTAGATCAGGACTTTTCTCCAGCCATTCCTCAAGAATTCCAGAATCTGAGGACAGCACAACCAAAGTCAGAGAAGCTTAGGATTGCTCAGCTACAGTAAGAGAGCATTGGATCTGGCAGAATTATTTGAGAATAACCTGCTAAAGGAAGCCAGATCTGATCACAGTTAGCTGTCACCAGAGAAGTAGAACAGCTGACATTTAGAGAACACCATAGACTCATTAAGCTTTCTAGAATGATTCCAACTTACTTTGGAATCTGTTAGGAACCTTCTAATAAAGGCCACAAAAAGCTTGCTGAAATGAATGTAACACAGAGGGCCAAAACCTGTTCTTTATTTCCTCAGTGTCCAAGACAAGGAATAATAGGCTTAAGCTTCGAGAAAACTGGTTCTGACTGTGTTACCATAGTTCAAGAAATTTGACAATGGAAATAATTACTAAGAAAGGTGGTGGGCTCCTTCTGCCTGTTTATGTCATGGAGGCTTTCATTTGAATTACTACGTTTTGCAGTTGTTTGGTCTTGGTTACCATATAACCCCTTCTGTTTATAATTCTGTGGTTTTGATATGTTGCTCATTAACTTGCACAAAATATGTTGCCCTAGAAGGATTAGTTGGAATCAGTTCCATCAGAGTTCTTCTTATGTCCCTTTTGAAATCTATATATGTAATAGAAACAGATTCTTCTATTACACAGCTCAACAGAATAGACCATTCTCTTATGGACACATAAGACTGGATATAAGACCATCCATTCATTACTTGGCCTCTGCCAGATGTTCAGGGTCCATGATGCTCAGGCTTTTGAAGGCTGCTTCGTTGGAATTGAATGATATGCAAAATTAGTCCATACTGAATCATCCTAGCTAATTAAGACTTTTGTTTTTATTGAAAGAATCTACTCATTCTTTCATTTCCCAGAGAGAAGTAAAAATATTAGTTACAAGAGTGGCAGGTATGCTCTTTAAAAGAGTGTAACACTTCCATTGTTCCCGTGATATTTTTGCCTTCTTTTTGCACCCCTATCTTCCTACATCACACTCACCAAAAATTAGGGTTTAACTGCAGGCAACTGAGTTAAAAACCACTGCAAAGATGATGAGAAAATATGAGTGTAATAGCATTGCTGAACTAAACCTTCTCCAATTCCCTGCAACTTTTTTAATCTTCCAAAGGGATTAACAAAGATTTTGAACAAATAACTGTTTATGAAACCAAAGTTTAGTCAAGCTGATGTCTTTTTCTGGAATGAAGTCTTGTAGTTTACCCAATCCTTTTATTCTTGCCAAAGCAGCCCACAATGGAAGATACAGTGTAGAATTTGAATACAGGTTGAGAACAGCAAGTACTGTCAGCAAACCTTTAGGAATGGCAAATCATGCTTACATGTTGCACAGCAGGTGTTGAAAATAGTGCAGAATTCCACAAAGCATGGCAAACTTCTCTTGGTGGCATATTTTAATGTTTCCAGTTGTCATCTTTAAAGAGACTTTTGCAATATTAGAAAATTCAAGTCACATTTGCTCTTCCGGCTGGAGAATTCTGTGAGTTAAAGTCTGCACATCTTATAGTTGCCAAGTTTGAAAACACTGATGTACACCATTAACTGAACTGCCATGGGTTTTTTTTTCCTTAGGACAGCATGGAAATTCTCACTGGGGGGCAAGAATAAAATCTTGAATGTTTTTTACATATCTTTTAAAAACCCATTTTATGTTTTTTCTAATTTTGTTGTTCATATTCTGCTTGGGACTACGGTTATCATAGCTGGATGGCAAAGAAATACATTTAGTGGGTATCCAGATATTTACAACCCAGTAATCATACCCATGATAATCAACCACTCAAGGAACTGAAATGTAGGCTTAAAATGTACATCACTTCTTTGGTAAGATTCCTTCATGAATGATCTTACTGATTGGAGCTTCTAATTCCAATATGTATTTATATTTATGGCTGTTAAGATTCTCCCTCTTCTCCATGAAGAGGAAAGGAAAGGGACTCTTCCTCTTCTCCAGGCCTACTTGCCATATTTTGAAATGTCATTTATGTTTACCATATGTTTGACTAATGAAAAGAGGTCTATCTGCATATTCATGTATGCATAAATAATTGTTTCTGATCATCAGGAACACTGATTGACCTAGAGAGCCTGATTCCATGAAGAAATGAACACCTTCATGTAAAAAGCATTTTCTTATTCATACCAAATATGTGTAAGATATCAGCAGTATGCATCTTATGGACACATTGGTATCATGCACTTGATCTACTAAGTTTTCAGTATTCAGTAAGCATGTTGTAAAATATCCTTTCAGATAATATGTGAAGACCCATCTTTTTAGAAAATCTGTAATACTGGGAAAGATAGAAAGCAAAAGATAACAGTCAACTCCACTTGATGGCACTCAACCAATATAGGAAGAAAAAAATTAAACACCCACTTTAGAATGAGGTCTGAACATGAGCTACTCTCAATTTTGCCTTTGGGCTTCTCCAGATGACCTTCCTTGTCATCTCCCAGTCCTTCAGAAGCCAATTTTGATTCTATGAGTTTCAGCACCTAGGTATGTTTGTGAGTCTAGCGCTTGCAGAAAACCATTTACTGTCTACCCTTTTATTTAGTAGCTGACCACAAAGAGCCATAAGCCAACCAATGCTCATTTGCCAATCAATCACTGAATGCTTTTGCAGCCTCTTCAAATCTATGCTTAAACACACATCATTGTCCCCTTTCACAAAAGAGAATAAATTGTCGGCTTTTTCAGAAAGATATGCGTGCTCACCATTAACAAACTGAACTGCTTTATTAACTAGACCTAGAGTACTGCATCCAGTATTGGTCACCACACTATAAAAAAGATGTTGAGACTCTAGAAAAAGTACAGAAAAGAGCAATCAGGGTGATTAGGGAACTGAGACTAAAACATATAAAGAACGGTTACAGGAACTGGGCATGGCTAGTCTAGTGAAGAGACCAGGGGAGACATGATAGCAGTCTTCCAATATTTGAGGGGCTGCCACAGAAAGGAAGGTGGTCAAACTATTTTCTAAAGCAATGGTCGCCAACCAGTGGGCCGGGGACCACTGGTGGTCCATGAGAAAATTTTGGTGGTCTGCAGAGAAATGTCAGCCCCAAAGCCCCCCCCCACAAGCAATTAATCCAGGCTGCGTGGGAACACAAGGCTGCGCCGCCCACATGGCCCATAGGAACACATGGCTTGTGTTGCTTGCATTGCGAACAACACGAGGTAGTCAGGGGAGGGGGGAAAGGGTGGAGGGGGGCAACTTGCCCCACTCACCCCATGTGCCTCATCTGGCCACCAGGATGCTTCTTTCTGCTTCTTTCTTCTTCTGCTTTTGGCTGCACACAAGGAAAGCAGCAAAAGTCTTTCTTTCTCTCCCCCAAACTCCACCAGAAATGAGTCTTTGGGACCCTGCAGGGCATCCTGCTCCAATAGGCTGCACTGGCAATGACTCATTTTTGGTGGAGTTTCAGGGAGAGAAAAAAAGACTTCTGCTGCTTCTGCTGCTTTCCTTGCATGAAGCCAAAAGTCTCTCTCTCTGCTCCCCTGAGAATGGAGCTGGAGAATGATCGATTGGTAGGAAAATGGGGTGGGGAATTTTCCTGCAGACTTTTTTTGGGATTTTCCCATGTTCTCTGGTCTGCGGGATTTAAAATTATGAGTTTGGTGGTCCCTGAAGTCCAAAAGGCTGGCGACCCCTGTTCTAAAGCACCTGTAGGCCACACAAGGAATAATGGATGGAAACTGAGCAAGGAGATTTAACCTGGAAATAAGGAGAAACTTTCTGACAGTGAGAACAATCAATCAATGGAAAAACTTGCCCTTGGAAGTTGTGGGAGCACCATCACTTTCAAGAAGAGATTGGACTGCCATTTGTCAGAAATGACAAATGCTTGGGCAGAGGATTGGACCAGATGACCTACAAGGTCCTTTCCAACTCTGACTATTTGTTATCTGCTTTACAAGCTGATTATTGTGACTTTTTTCTTCAATGTGATTTCTTCACCTAATCATCCTGGCTCACTGCTGTGATGGGACCCCAGGAGTTTGCAGATGAAGTGAATCAAGGATCCTCTCCATAGAAGAACACAGAGTACCCATTCACATTGAGGCCAGTGATTCATTTCCATTTCCAAATTGACATTTGTTACCTTGAATGAATATCTCCAGCTCCCAGGTAGAATGCTGCTAAGTCATTGCTTGAACTGGTTACAATGTTATGTGATCAGCAGGGACACACCTTTGCCCACTATCAGAAATATGTCTTCTTCTAGATGACTTCTTGGTTGTAAGACTGTAATTTCCCCCCACCCTTAATTGCAATTGCCCAACTCTTGAAAAGGGCGAGTGTATCTTGCCCTGATATCTGCCACATTCTAATTCTCATTGAAGAATGGCTATATGTAATTTAAAAATCGTTCTGGATAACATTGCCAGGGCCTTGTTCAATAGTACAAAGGATGCTTCAGTAAGCAAACAATTGAACATTAACTGAGGTCTGAATGGGATACATTGTTTAATATGGAAAGCATTCTGCCCTAAATCTTCTCTTGTTTAACAGGGAATTGTTTATTCTTAAAAACAACATATATTAAAAATTCAGCCTTTCCTAACATCATGCGCTAAACCATTTTAACATTTTGCATCTAATGTAAGGTCTTATTTGGTGCTGTTATTTTGGCACAATAATGGTTCCATGATTCTAGAAAATGTCATAGTTTGCTAATTGGTAAATATCCTTAGGATTGCATTGGAGATTTAGGGAGTTAGTCTGAATAATGTTTCAAGGATTCCTTAGTGTAAAATGTTTCTGTGAAGGTAGCTTTTTTGTAAGCTTATATAGTGTTCTGAAGTTTATACTCATTTAAACTGACAATTTTCTACAAGAAAAAGGAATAGAGTCCTAGGGGAAATAATTATTTGGGGAAAACCTTAGGATACTGATGTTACATCTCAGATGGCAATACTCATTTGTCACATTAATTACATGATTTAATATGGGAATTCTGTTTTCGTTTGGTAATTGAGGTGAAAATTGAGGAAAAATTTGCCTATGTTGATTTATTGACATGAATACAAATCAGATTTATTTAGTGGGCTTTTCTTGGTTCCCAAGTAATCCCATTGTTTCTTTCCAATGATTCATAAATAGAATATTTATTATTTATTGATTTGTCATGCAGCTTAGTTGCAGTTTATTAAATACTTAACAATAAACAATACTGAAAAAACAAGCAACTGATATTGAACTACCTAATGCCCAGCACAGCTGTTGTCAGTTTGCTTTACCAGCTAGTTTCACTAAATGTGCTTGGGTTTTTTTCCTGTTTTTCTTTTCTTTTTTTCTTTTCTTTTTTGCAAACAAATGAACATTGTCTATTATTTCAAAATGTACATAAGGTAATAGGACTTTTCTAGTTTAAGCTGATTCTGTGTTGCCAAGACAATCCTTTTATTTAATGTACCAGTATATATTAACACATCAAACATATGTTGCTATGGCAGAAAATAAACTATGAACTCCACAGAACTTGGACAGGAAGTGATAGTCTGTGTAAAGAAAATAAAACTGTTACAGGTTAATGACAGGGATCTGAAATAAGAGTTTAATCAAGGAACAACTGAAAAGGAAAAAATGACAATATTTATGATTGTATCATGAATATAGTACAGAAAGGAGAAACATTATTCAGGAAATAAGATGACTGAAGGAAGAGGTTGGAGCAAAAGCAGTAACTAGAAAAATAGGAACCCTAATGAATAACAAGGTAGTTCAGTGGTGGTATTCAAAAATTTTAATATTGGTTCTGTGGCCGTGGCTTGGCTTGGTGGGTGTGGCTTGGTGGGCATGGCAGGGGAAGGATACTGCAAAATCCCATTCCCTCCCCATCCCACTAACCTGCTTTCCAGCTCCGTTCTCCTGTGCAGGGCAACAACAGAAGACCCAGCTGATCAGCTGGGACTCAGGAGGCAGAGAATAGATGGGGGCAGGGCCAGTCAGAGGTGGTATTTGCTGGTTCTCCGAACTACTCAAAATTTCCACTACCAGTTCTCCAGAACTGGTCAGAACCTGCTGACTACCACATCTGGGTTTGTTGTTACATAGGATGCAATGTCATGAAGAAAGCAGAACTAAAAGATAACCAATTGTCAACCAGGGGTGGAATGAAACCATTTTTACATTTGTAAGAACCAGTCTAACCTGTGTGGGCAAAATAATAGAATGGAATGGAATGGAATGGAATGGAATGGAATAGAATTCTTTATTGGCCAAGTGTGACTGGACACACAAGGAATCTGTCTTTGGTGCATTTGCTGTCAGTGTACATAAAGAAAAAATAAAATACATTCATCAAGTATCATAAGATCCAACACTTAGTGATAGTCATAGGTTGCTAATAAGCAATCAAATCATACTAGAAAACAAAACAATATAAATTTTAAAGGTACAAGCAACATGGTTATAGTCATAAGTGGGAAGAGATAGGTACCAGGAGGGATGAGAAGAATAATAGCAATACAGACTTAGTAAATAATTTGACAGTGTTGTGGGAATTAGTTGTTTAGCAGAGTGGTGGCATTTGGGGAAAAACTGTCCTTGTGTCTAGTTGTTCTGGTGTGCAGTGTCTTATAGCGTCATTTTGAGGGTAGAAGTTGAAACAATTTATGTCCAATATGTGAGGGGTCTGTAGATATTTTCACAGCCCTCTTTTTGACTCATGCAGTATACAGGTCCTCAGTGGAAGGCAGGTTGGTAGCAGTTGTTTTTCTGCAGTTCTAATTATCCATTGAAGTTTGTGTCTGTCTTGTTTAGTTGCAGAGCCAAACCAGATAATTATAGAGGTACAGATGACAGACTCAATAATTCCTCTGTAGAGGAATTCTTTGGGCAGTTTGAGCTTTCTGAGTTGGTGCAGAAAGATTTATTTTATTGTGCTTTTTTGATGATGTTTTTTATGTTAGGTGTCCATTTTAAGTCTTGAGATAAGATAGAACCTAGAAACTTGAAGGTCTTTACTGTTGATACTGTGTTGTCTAATGTAAGAGGTGGTAGTATAGGAGCATTTCTCCTAAAATCTACCACCATTTCTACAGGTTTTCATCAAGTTTTTTATTTCAATCTACACACACAACAATATATTAACAGTGTGGCATCAATGTATCATACATTTTAGTATAAGCAGAGTTAATAATATCTCTTAATACACATATTCACATTAAGTCACAACTTTTCAACATTTCAATATTTTCTCCTAATGTCAACCACCATATCAGTTAAACATACCTTATAGCTTCATTATTCAATTTCCTCTCCAATTTTATTTTTTAAATAAAAAATTCTCATTTGGCAAGCAGTGTGGTTCCAGGTTTCACATCTCAATACAAACATGACCATAGTTACCTATTCATTTTATTTATTCAATTTCATATCACATTATTTATTTATTTATTTATTTATTTATTTATTTATTTATTTATTCGACTTATATGCCGCCCCCTCTCCGAAAGGACTCGGGGCGGCTCACAGCTAAAATACAATAATAACAATAAATTACCTAAAAATATATTAAACAGTTGTAAGCCGAATTAGAATTAAAACCCCAAAATTAAAATTAAAATTAAATTAAATTAAATAAATTATCCTTATTAATATTAAATGTTAAACTTATTCAATTCCAGTTCATATTATAACTTAATTCATTTTTCTTAGGGTATTCTCATAGCTTATTTTACAATGTTACCTAAAATTCGTATCTCATTTCTATGTTCATTTCCCATATTACCTTTTTCTGTCACATTTGCAATTTTAACAGTCCTTATTCTATTAATTCAAATTTGTCCCCTTTGGTTAGTAATTTGAGCTAGCCACCTTCATTCTACCTTAATATCAATCTCCCTATTTACTATGTATCACAAATATATATATATATATATATATATATATATATATATATATATATATATATTTGTTTTCGTAGATTTCACGGGTAAAGGTATATAGGTCTTGGTGTATTCGGTCTTGTCCGTGTAAGATTGAGAATACCTTGGCAGCGTTTGACGAAATCTCATCCGTCATCTTCAGGCTGGTGTCTTCAGCTTCAGAAGAGAGCTGAAGACACCGAAGATGATGGATATTCGTCGAAGTGCCAAGTATTCTCAATCTTGACAAGACAAACACCAGATATATATATATATATATATATATATATATATATATATATATATATATATATGTAGGTCTTGGTGTATTGGTCTTGTCCGTGTATGATTGAGAATACCTTGGCAGCGTTTGTGAAATCTCATCCGTCATCTTCAGGCTGGTGTCTTCAGCTTCGTTCTCCTGGGAGAAGTGTGTGATCGTGGCTGTTTTTCCCTTTTAAACTCTAGAGTTGGCTGTGTTGTTAAACACATAGCCAGACCTCAAACTCGGAGCCTAACCAAGGCCCAGAATGCCACATCACAGCCTTCCACCCAGGATACTACATCACAGAACTCAGGAGATCACAACACAAAACATCAGGAGGTTGCAGCACAGACAACGACCCAGGAGATTACAGCACCACACCCAGGACATCACAACAATAGAACTCAGAAGGTCATCACACAGCCCATTACCCGGTGTTACAACACAAAAGGCTGAGAGACACAGCCAGCACCTCAGCCACACAGGGTCTCAGGAAAAAGCCATCCAATCTGCATACATCAACTCCACAAACCAATCAAAAGTAACAACACATCCAACTCTAGAGTTTAAAAGGAAAAACAGCCACGATCACACACTTCTCCCAGGAGAACGAAGCTGAAGACACCAGCCTGAAGATGACGGATGAGATTGAAACGTTGCCAAGGTATTCTCAATCATACACGGGACAAGACCGAATACACCAAGACCTACATACCTTTACCCGTGAAAATCTACGAAAACATATATATATATATATATATTCATAGATTTTCACAGGTAAAGGTATGTAGGTCTTGGTGTATTCGGGTATTGTCCCGTGTAAGATTGAGAGTATCTTGGCGACGTTTCGACGAGATCCCACTCACCATCTTCAGGCTGGTGTTTTCAGCTTTGTGTTTGTGCCAGCAAAAGCACAAGCACAAAGCACAAGCACAAAGCCAAAGACACCAGCCTGAAGATGGCGAGTGGGATCTCGTCGAAACATCGCCAAGATACTCTCAATCTTACACGGGACAAGACCGAATACACCAAGACCTACATTATATATATATATATATATATATATATATATATATATATATATATATATATATATATATATATGTAGGTCTTGGTGTATTCGATCTTGTCCCATGTAAGTTGAGAATACCTTGGCAACGTTTGAAAATCTCATCCGTCTCTTCAGGCTGGTCTTCAGCTTCGTTCTCCTGGGAGAAAACTGAAGACACCAGCCTGAAGATGACGGATGAGATTTATAAACGTTGCCAAGGTATTCTCAATCTTACACAGGACAAGACCGAATAGGTCTTGGTGTATTCGGTCTTGTCCGTGTAAGGTTGAGAATACCTTGGCAGCGTTTGACGAAATCTCATCCGTCATCTTCAGGCTGGTGTCTTCAGCCTCGTTCTTCTGGGAGAAGTCGTGATCGTGGCTGTTCTTCCCTTTTAAACTCCAGAGTTGGCTGTGTTGTTACTTCTGATTGGTTGATGGAGTTGATGTATGCAGATTGGATGGCTTTTTCCTGAGACCCTGTGTGGCTGAGGTGCTGGCTGTGTGTCTCTCAGCCTTTTGTGTTGTAACAACCTGGGTAATGGGCTGTGTGATGACCTTCTGAGTTCTATTGTTGTGACATCCTGGGTGTGGTGCTGTAGTCTCCTGGGTCGTTGTCTGTGTTGCAACCTCATGATGTTTTGTGTTGTAATCTCCTGAGTTCTGTGATGTGGTATCCTGGGTGGAAGGCTGTGATGTGACATTCTGGGCCTTGGTTTGGCTCAGTTTGAGGTCTGGCTATGTGTTTATAGCGTGTGTCAGTTTGCTTAGTTTGGGGGTTGGAGAGGGGTGTAGCAGCTGGTGTTGCAGCCATGGTCTGGTTTCTGGATGGTGGTTGCCTTTCATCTGTGGCATGGGCTTGGGTTTGAGTCTGGTGAAGGAGATTGGTGGTGGCATCATGTGTTATTTTGGGTCCGGTGTTGGTTTTCGTGGCTGGGACTCGTTTGTTGATAAGGGCTAGTTTCCAGATGTCTGGTAGGCAGGAAGTATCATCCCATTTATTCATGTTATGGGGTGTTTCTCTATTTCAATGGCTTCCCTAATTATTCTCTTGTTGAAGTGTTCAGTATTGGAGATAAGTTTGGATCCCTCAAAATCAAAAGAGAGTACACAGCCCTGGGGGGGCTTCTGTGCTAATTGTACAGGTATCTGATGTGATTGACCTCACCCCTTTCCTAAGAGGCCTTTAGGGGGGAGTGCATAAGCGCACCAATCGTGCCTACCGTCCCTGTCCTATTGTTTCTTTTTATTTTTCTTATACGTATCCATCTCATGTATTCAAAACTATGTTTATACTTATACCTGATATCTTGTAACCGATTGACAAATCAAATAAATAAATAAATAAATTTTGCCTAGCTTCATCTGCTGCTTTCTGTCTGTTAGGAAGGTTGTGATGCATTTACAAGTGTGGTCATGTACAGCTAGCTGATTTAGTTTTGTTAGAAGAATATTTGAAGTGCTGGTATTAAATGCTGAGCTGAAGTCTACAAAGAGGAGCCTTGCATCTTTGGAGATTCAAGATGTTGTAGGATGTAGTGCAGAATCATATTAACCGCATCATCTGTCAATCTATTTGCTCGGTTGGTCATTCACATAGACAGGGGCTAAGTTTGGGAAAGAATTTGAAGGACTTTCTTGAGACATGTCACATGTAACTTGTTTGATTTGCAAACTTTACATCACATTTACGTGTTTTGTTTTCAAAATGTGTTAATTATGGCATCAGAGTCTTTTTCCTGGCAATTACTACTTGACTTCAGGAGAAAAGTTGCAAACTTTAGGGATTAGATTCTTTCTGAAAGTCAGAAGGTCAGAATTTCTATCAAATTTTGCTCCATAAAGAGAAGAATGGGAACTGGTAGGAAAGGGATATCACAGGCAAATGTACTTTAGATATAGGCATAGGAAAAGAGCTCAAGCTCCAATTTTTTTTACATTGCATCCCTGCTAGATTGTAGCTGGCAACACACAAGTATCATGGAATTTCTTTATCATATGACTAAGGTTTATGTTAAACCAAATATGGGGTCTACAACTGTGAATCTATGCTACCAATTTTCAAGAATTTTATTTTAAAAAGGGCTCAAGGAGTTGCAGTAGAAAGGGCCCAAGAGTTATATGCAGCTCTCGGACCTGAGGTTGAACTCTTCTGATTTTGGTACACCATTTATAAGATCTAAAGATAGGAATGGCATGGTTATTAAAACAGAAACACATGAACATGGAACAGGCAAGCAAGTTCCAAGGGCTGAAAATTCCAAGTGGGAAACTGTGCTTCCAACACTTACAGCTTCTATCACTAAAATAGTATAGCCTGAGATACCTGCAGGTTGAGGTTTAAAAAGATAGTCAGCTTTAAATATTAAATTAAGATTTAAAATGAATTTAAACCAATTCTTTGGCAGCAATCATCTAATTTTTCAGATACTGGAGCACCTTAATTCTGTGGCGATTTAAAGATCTTGCCAAGTTAATATGTGGTTGACTTTCCCCCCTAAAATTCCTTATTTTCAATTTCCAAAACCAGAAACACGGCATTGGCATAGTATGAGGTCTCCATATCTGGTAGGACTAAATAACAAGAATTATAGCATCAAAAAAATCATTTTGATTCATTTTTGTTACTAATGTTCCAAGATATTTTCTTTTAAACATTTAAGGAATTCAGTCTCTTAGCAACCCTCCTACAGACAAGAAAGAAAGGATAATATCAATTCTTTTTGCATGCTTAGCAAGGAGCCAAGTTTGAGAGAAGCGTGTTGTTTGATAGAAATTAGAAAACATTTATAAAATTAAGTCAAGCAGATGCCACCCTTGTTCTTTAAAATCCCTTTTAGATGGTCATATCAGGTCTTACTATTTTATTGTGAAAAATGTTACTTGACATACTTAAATTACTTCCAGGTATTATATGGATTATACCAATAATAATAAGATATCAGTTTTGCTAATTATTGGGAAAGCTCTTTTGAGAGCCAGCAATCAGTACTTCTTCCAAAGATGCTGGGGTTAGCATTTCTGATTTTCAAGATAAAAAATCATTGTACATGGTATTGTCCATGCTCAGTTACTTCTATAAACAAGCGTGGAACAATAATTAGAAGGACAAATCAAAGGAAGGAAAGAATAAAGGCAAGTAAGAATGTGACCAGATAAGAAACTGCTGTCTTTCTTGAAGGACAAGATGGTCCCTTGTCATATTTTATTCCATATATAGTAAGTCTATGGACTAGAAGTATAGGATGATGCAAGACACTGTCCACAACTGCACCTGAGAGAAGCAAGAAGAATGCTCGGTACAGACATCTTTGCTGTTGAGCACTTTACCACCTATCATTGTTGACTGTTCAAGGTGATTGACTCTCTGTACATACATTCTACAAGTAGCATTTGAGGCAACAGCAGATTGTTGGGTAAGCTAAGAAGGCATATTTTACATTGTACTAAGACTGAGTCCTTTAGACATACATTACAGTTTAATTTGGCTTCTGAGAAATTAATAAAACAAAGGTGTGGTTTGGAAATTAGTTTTGTTTTTCTTGCTGGTCTGTTAGGGAAACATGGACACATTGCCTAATACTTTTTTATGCATTTTTCAAGAAAATAGTTGGTTTAAACAATTACAGTTTTTCCCCTCCTAGCCCACACCACTGAGCAACTGGCTGAAACACAAGTCCATTATCAATGGTCTGTTCATAGGCCTTTCAATTATTGTAGAGTTCTTTGCAGCAACCTGTTTTAATGATTTTATGATTCAGGCAGTATGGAAGTTTGAATTTTTTTTTTTGCTTTTTGCTCAATATCTGCCACTTGTACTGCTACAGTGGCTGTTTCCTGAGATATACATTACAGCCTTTGGAAAGGAATGGAAGATGTAATTGCACTGAAGACAGAATAAAGTGATTGATCAATATGTGAATGATCATTATTCAAAACCTTGTATATGAATGATAGAATTGGTCAATAAATATGAATGATTTGGAGGGTGCCCAAAATGATTATGAGAAGCTTTCATTAAAAATAGAAAACAATAAAAAGAAAACTCCATGCATCTAGACAAAGACATTGCCTCAGACAAAATATATAACCAACATTCAACTTCAAGGTGAGGCAGGTTTTAAAGACTTCAGAAACATCTTGAAGGTGGGAATTATATGGGTCTGTTGGGATATTGTTCCAGAAGGATTATGCCATGACAGAGAAGATGTGTTTCTAGATTCCGAATAAATGGCATTGTTTGATTAAAGGGACCCAAAGTGCAATTTCTCTGCTCATCCTACCAGATGGGCAGAACCATGGGAGATGGCAGTCTCATAGGAGATTGTAACCTGGCTCTGGAACTAGTGCAGATATATTCTGTGTCAGCTTTTGCAGCCATCTGCCTCCCAAATCATGTTCCTTATACAGTTCAGGCTCTTGACAAGTTTGCAAAAGCATTATACATGAAATATTTTGAAATCTTAACCATTTATCCATATAATGTCTATTTCTTTCCTTGTTTCCATGCGGCTCAAGTAATATAGGCTTAAAACAATAGAAAAATAAAAAGAAATCTGGATTAAACTAAAATACTTGGAAACCATACAATCTTAAAAAAATTATTCAGAAACAAAATACTGCATTATTTATTTCTCCATTTATTTGTTTATTTATTCATTTATAGCTGCCATCTTACCTCAAGGTAACTTTTCCCTTTTTATTTAATTTGTTTTTTGTACTTCACTTTTACGTATGGTTCTATTGTGTCATGTTTTATGTTTTGTTCTGAATGTTTTATTTTGTATGTTGATATGGTCTATGGGCTAATCAGTAATAATACCAATAAAGACACCACTGTATTCACTTCAGTTCACTCTAACATCTTCTACTTTCTACTGTTGTTTTGTATAAACATAAGCATACAGTTGCCACTGGTAGGTTATTGGCTAGACAGACAGAAAACTAATTTCATATAATTCAGGGGTATCAAACTGGTGGCCCACAGGCCAGATGCGTCACGTGCAGGCCACGCCCACCCCAGCTCCACAGATGGGGAAAACATCGCAAAACATCACATGGCGCCACGAGTTTGACACCTGTGATATAATTGGATCTAATTAACTATTTATTTGTTACTGTTGTTCTCACCAGGGTGGCAAGTCTTTAAACTGTATATCTACTCATTTCCTCATCTGTCTGTCCATCTGTCTGCCTAATCCATGCAATTATGACATATATCATAGTGGCCTTGTTCTGGATTACTGTAGCTTAATTCTCTGAGGTCAAGTTCATTCCTTCCCACTATCTTTCCAGAAGAGTGAACTTTCAAACAGCCTTCAGGCCAAGGGCACCACTTGACTGGAAGTAGCTGCAGAGTAAGGGATGGTTTTGGAGTTTGAAATTGTGTGACATTATTCCGAAGACTCGGGGCGGTTCACAGTTAAAACATACAAATACAATAAATAATTAAAAAGAATTAAACCACTATAAAGTCCAATGAAACCGAATTAAAAAGTTAAAACTATCCCATACCCCCCATGAGGTAGTCACAGCCCGACTTGGTCAAATAGCCAGGTCTTCAAATCACGGCGGAAGGTGTGGAGGTCAGGGGCCAGATGGAGGTCCAGAGGCAGTTGGTTCCATAAGTCGGGGACTGCCACAGAATAGGCTCGCCACCGGGGGACCGCCAGCCGACATTGACTTGCCGACGGGACCCCGAGGAGCCCGTCTGTGTGCCCGTACAGGGCGGTTGGCACTCGATATCGGCAGGAGGCGCTCCCTTAAATATTGTGGACCCATGTCATGTAGGACTTTGAATGTTAAAGCCAAAACCTTGAACCTCACCCAGAGCGCAACCGGCAACCAATGCAGGTCGCGCAGGAGGGGGGTAATATGGGAGAATCAGGTAACTCCCATCACAACCCATGGCGCATTCTGCACCAGCTGCAACCTCCAGATGGTGTGCAAGGGCAGTCCTAAATAGAGAGCGTTGCAGTAGTCGAGTCGCGAGGAAACAAGGGCATGAGTGATTGTACACAGGGCACCTCGGTCCAGAAACGGGCAAAGCTGGTGAACCAGCCGGACCTGGTCAAAGGCCCCCCCTGGCGACAGCCCTCACCTGCTCCTCCAATTGGAGCCACGCGTCCAGGAGGACCCCCAGATTCCATGCCCTATCCACAGGGGGCAACACCACTCCCCCTATGGTCAACGATGGACACTCTTGACTGGACCGAGATGCCGGTATGTACAGCCACTCAGTCTTGGCCGGGTTGAGCGAAGCATGTTTCCGTCCATCCAGATCCATACCGCATCCAGACAGCGAGTCATCACAGAGAGGGCATCACTGATTTGGTTTGGGGTGGAGATGTATAACTGGGTATCATCAGCATACTGGTGATACCTCACCCCAAAACCACGAATGATCTCACCCAGCGGTTTCATGTAGATATTAAATAAAAGGGGAGAGGACCGACCCTGAGGGACCCACAAGTGAGCCCTCAGGGCTGACCTCTGTCCCCTGACAACACCGATGCGACCACCCAGAGAGGTAGGAGGAGAGCCACTGAAGAACAATGCCCCCACTCCCAGCCCCTCGAGGCGTGCAAAGGATACCATGGTCGATGGTATCGAAAGCCGCTGAGAGGTCTAATAGGACCAGGACAGAGGAAAAACCCTGTCCCGGCCCTCCAGAGATCATCCATCAGTGTGACCAATGCCGTCTCGTGCTGAAACCAGGCCGGAAGCCCGATTGGTACGGATCTAGATAGTCTGCTTCATCCAGGAAAAGTGGAAACTGCTGAGCCACCACACTCTCAACAACCTTCACCAAAAATGAAGGTTGGAGACTGGACGGAAGTTGTCTAACACGGTCGGGTCCAGGGCAGGCTTCTTCAGGAGGGGCCTCACCACCGCCTCTTTCAAGGCGGAGGGAAAAGCACCCTCCTTTAATGAAGCGTTGACCACTGCCCAGAGCCAACCGCAGGTGACCTCCCTGGCAGCATAAGCCAGCCAGGAAGGGCACGGGTCCAACAAACATGTGGTGGAACTCAGATGCCGCATAATCCTGTCCACTTCATCCTTGGAAACAGGGTCGAACTCAGCCCAGATCACATCAGCCAGACTACTTGCACCACGATCCTCAGACCACTGCAAGGTGAAGCACAACCCGGCCCGAATCCATGCGATCTTATCCGACAGATATTGACCAAATTCCTCAGCCCTTCCCTGGAGAGGGTCCACCACCTCCCCTGGATGTAAGAGGGAGTGGGTGGCCCTAAACAGGGCGGCTGGGCGGTTATCTGTGGACACTATGAAGGTGGAGAGATAAGACCTTCTCGCCACCCCCATAGCTACCAGGTAAGTCCTTGTATGGGCTCTTAACTGGGCTCGATCGGTTTTATTGACTGCATATCACCTAGAATCTAGAATGTGTTGAATGACACATAAATCTATCTAATAAATAAATAATACTAAATTTGGGGTTGTTTATTATTCAGGGTATCCAGGTGCCACACAGGGACATCAGGAACTGTTTGGTATGATACATCGTATTGACACAACGGACTCCACACAATGCAAGGAGTAAAAGGCTTTGGCAATGATGTTCACTTTGAAAATGAGATTTCTGGTACAGCTGAAACTCTTAACTGGTATTATTCAAGCCTCATTTACAGTAACAAGTGTCTGGCATTAGTGCTGTTTACACTGGAAATGAAGAGCCATTTGGCATTATTTTGTTTACAACAAGAAGCTGCATACAATACAGTGCTGTTATGAATCTTCATCATAAGATTTCATAGAATTGTATTCATTGTCAGCATTCTGGGGAAATCGCTGTTCCTCAAACCTTTTGAAATTGAGGCACTCTTTTTCTGACCTTCTTGCATCATTCTTGTTTTATTTTGTTTCTGTAGCTTGGAAAACATGACACATAACACAAATAAAAAAAGCAATATCTAGAATGTTGTCACTGGTTATGACTAAGCTAGATCAGGATGTGCCTTCCTCCCAAAGACCACAACAACTATCTGTGTGTTACTCACTTATCAGTTGCTTGGTACTTGATATGTGTTTTGAACAGGGCAGGAGAGAATCTACAGAGTGACATGCCATAAAAAGGGCTGTGTTCTAAAGATTCCCCTCTCTGAGTAACACATTAAAAATAGGTTTATTCATTGATCTGATTTATAAGACTGTCTATGACAGCAGTTTATAAACAATAAAAATAACACACAATCCATGAACAGAAAAGAGACAACATATGTCTAGGTGGGATAACCAGTCAACTCATCAGAGAAAATCTTTTGAGAGACGTAAGCTATATATTTTAGCCACAATAAAACACAGTAATTACAATGGATCTGGAGTGGCATGTTGTTTTTAGAGTCCAATTTGCTCCCTGTTCACTAGCAGCTTGTGTGTCACGACAGAGCTGATCTAGTTTCCTGCCAAAACAACCACAACATCAAGTATGAACAAAAGAGAACCTTGCATACTAGAGATGGTGGCCCTGAGATGTTGGGAGTTGTAGTGAAATGCATTTGAAATTACCTAAGCTAGGAGGGACTATATGGATCCACAGAGCCCAGTATTGCATCTATCAAGTGGCATTGACTCTCCATGGTTTCAGATAAAAGTCTTTTAAGTAGGGGCACACCAGAGACAGAGTTTTCTGCATGCAGAATTTAAACTCGGTGGCAACAGTGCAATGACCTTTTAATGCTAACCAACACGGTAGGAAAATCTTCAGAAATAAATACCTGCCATATGATATGCTTACATCTGAAGACATGAAATAATGGTGCCAAAGTTTTTATAGAGCAGTCTACAGCAAACAGGAGAGCCAAAGCAGTTGGTTGGTGGCTCTTTTGCCTCTGTTACATAATGTACTCCCTGTTAATATGCATGTAGGCATGCATTTAAATGTAAGGAACATAAATATATCTTTATGTCTGAGGGGCAGGTACACATGAATGAAAGAAATAAGGTAGAATATATTTCCATTTGACAAAGAAACACAGCTACATATAAGCCGTGGCTGAAATTATACATTCAAGTACCAGAGCTACAATGATGGTAACCAGGCAACCAATAATCAAAACAAATGTGGTCACTTGATTATTTAGAGTGTATTTTTGCTCAAAGGATCTAGGTTTTTCAAGCACCTGTCACGAAAGATGTCTGACATATTAGTCTCACTATGATACAAATATTATCCTCTAGTTATTGTTTTGGCTTCACAGTAAATATATAAACCATGTGAGTCCTGTCTGTCTCATACTAACATTATTCAAAATGTGTCCTAATGGGGTACTTACTCTTAATAAATTGCTCAATTTTGGATTTTTAATATTTCAGATATGAAAATAGTCAACTGCTTTCTTTTTGCCAGGAATGTAGGTATGTTAAGGCTTTTCCAATTTTGTACATGCTAGACTAGAACTAAATCTTATACAGACTAAAAGAAAACTTCACACATATTTTAAAATATGTGACAATAAATAAATTAACAATAAATAAGGTGTACAAGAACTGAGACAACAGGAAAAAGAGACACTTAATTTTGAAGAGAAAACAAAAATTATGGGACACGCAAGCAGTTGCTATATAAACAGTAATATATTTTGCAATATATATTGAACAGTCATATATTTTGCTATGCATATTTAACAGTAATCTTTTTTGAAGTGTAGGCATCCTTGGAACAAAGTCAGTTATCACATCCCCAAACAAACCACTACAGAAATCTTTAGGTTTTTTAAAAATGAGAATTTAGAAGCAGTAAAGAAGCAATGTAAGGTTCTGTTGACAATTTGATCAATAACCAGAAACTAAGGGCAACAGAAGAAGCATTACATGAATATCCAGAAGAAATAGGGCTAAACTAAAGAACAGGACAGTACTTAGGAGAGGGGTTGGAATGGCTTGAATATCCAGAAAACTCCCTGAGATATCCTTAAATGGACTGGAAACAAGTCCCAATCAAATGTTTGTTTTATGATAATACATTAAGCATCAAGGACAACAGTGTTCTAAGCTAATGGGCATATATTGCAAGTACATCCATCCACAGGGATGGCAGTATAAGAACTGGTTCTGAATTTTCACTCATTGTAAGATGATGCCTATTGTGTAAATGAGGACCCAAGATTGTTGGGGGCAATAAGCTGACTTTGTAAAAATGCCGCTTAGTAATAAGCAGGCATATACAATGGAATGAAGGCTATTGCTGAGCACACTGGGTTGTATCCCAAAAATTGTAAGCCGCCTTGAGTCTTCGGAGAAGGGCGGCATATAAATCTAATTAAAATAAAATAAAATAAATAAATTGCTCATGATGTCCTTACCACCTCCAAGCAGGAAATCTGGACTAGTCAGAAGCAGAAGGAACAAGATTTAGATTAGAGACATGAAGTAATAGTACCATAGCAATAGCATCAATGGGGGTGGGGGGTGGGAGGAAAACCCAACATCCATATGTTGGTTATACACTTCGCAGGATCAACTAAAATAACACAAAAGTGTCTGCAAGCTTTCAAACTAATAAATTTCATCTTAAGGCTGAATCTGAACAACAAACGTATGGTTGCAATAAGAAGCCATATTTATTTTTTGTTTCTTTCTCATTCCCTGATTTTTTATTAACATCATGCCAAGTGAAGAATGTTGTAAAATTCAGTTTCAAACTATTATGTCTAAGTGATTTTAAATCAATTACATCAGTCCAGATATAAAGTTGTGATGTCCAAGCTATTTTGTACGATTCTGGCTTGGTTTCTTTTGCCCAACACAAGGGAGATTAAATCATTTTGGAGCAAAGATGTGAAATTCCATTCTATTATGGGATTGCTCTTATTTGACAAAAATTGGCTAGCAACCATGAAAATGTGGAAATAGTAGTGATTAGGTTTCTCTTTAGCATAATTTTTTCATGATCTAAATATTTCTTTCATTCTTATCTACCCAACTTAAAGTTTGGGAATCAAGCATTCATCTGTGTTGTGATTCCCATCCTCAGTTTTCAGGAGTTAGGACAAGTTCTAAAACCCTGCACTCCCCCATAATCCTTTATTATTTCTACCACTATTCAACAGAAGCCAAATATAGCTATAGCATTCCAAACTATTGTTGCCCCAGAATATCTCCACAAATAAGATAAACAGATAAACAGGATATCAGAATCAGGACTGCTTCAAATACTAGAGCATCAACTTGTTTGGGGATGGGGGGTGGGCTTGAAAACTGCCAGTATTTGTTGGGCCCACCACAGAAGATCCTGGTGGCACTTTTTCCATGAAGATTCCAGAATTTTCTTGTTGCTTTTCAGATTTGTTGTTGGATTGAGGGTTGAATGGCTGCACCCACCAGGCAGCATGGCCACCTTCTCAGCCATAATCGGAGGATGCACCCCAGGGAGTTTTTTCATTCATGGTCAGTAATTGCCTCCTTCCTAGGCCCAAAGAAGAAGCCATAGGGCCATTACAGGTTTCTACATCTGAGAGGCATGAGGGCATCTTCTCAGCAAATTAAATGCTAGGGAGATGTTATTGCTGTAGAAGGAACCCTGGTTGCATTGGTTAGGGACTGGTTTTTTGGACTTATCTTTGTCCAAATAGGCCATATCACCAGCACTATCACAGATCTGATTTCCTGTCTCAAACCCCCATTAATGTTGTCATTCTGGGTTCTCAGTCAGAGTGAGAGAACATTTGTTCCTGTCACGTCCTGCAGCTAGATGACAGTCCTCACCTCTATCATATGATTAAGAGTAATCGTTTTGAATTGACTTGAACACAACAGTTGCATACTTACAAGATCTATATATCTACATAATTACATAAGAAGTTGTGTCTGATGGATAAGACTAAAGGATTTTGTATCCCACAGTTGCATTAAGGAAGCTACAAGTATGATCAACATATGCCTTTCATATGGATAGTTAATATGGAATCACGTACTACCATCTCACTTTTACAAAATGTTAGATAAATCATGAACAAATAAATCATGACCAGAGGACATTTTTAAATATCCCCCACTCCTCAGCAATGGGGCTTTCGAAAGAGGGAGTAAAGGTACCAGGTAGACTGAGATGGAATTTTTGGCAGCCTGATTTTTCCATTTTGGAGAGTTGGGGAGATGATTTAGTAAAATAGGTACATTAAACGTACCGATATGTTAATTTAAAACAAAAAATAATGCCACTTAAATTAGTCATTTTCAGGGAATAATAAAGGGATTTAGAACTGATTAAGGCTACTCACTATTATTTAGATAATTTCTTAATATCTGCATAGATAGTCTGCATAGCAACAGCCTATAAATCAATATACTCTGAATCAGAAAGTGCTGGTCAGAAGACTTATATTCTAAAATTTCATATTGGAATAAATGGCAAAATTGCATTATTTCAGTCATCATGCTTGGTTTGGCTACAGCAGGTGTTGAAAAAAGTGTTGCTCCAATACAAATGAGACTCTGAAGGGAAATTGAATTTCAAAGCAACAGATATCGTATTATACAAGTTAGTCTAGAAAATGTTAATGGGCATAACTCATGAAGTCAGAGTTTGCTCAGTTCCTTAATAAAACGCTTTTTAAGACTCAACATTCTGAAGGAAAAAGAAACTGAACACATGGCATTTTTTTTAAAAGCAGAACAAAACATTAGGAAGGAGCGCTATATATTTTTTACTACCTTTCACTATATTCAAATTAATAAGTAGCTTGATCCATGAAAATCCACACATAATCAATAAAATATTGATACATTAGAAGAAGTGAGCTGAAAAATTGGGAAGGAAGCAAATGGAAGTTTAAAGAGACTTTGGTAAATGTGGGAGATGCCAATATCCTCATTAATTCAGAAAAGTAAGGATGACAAATCCTAGTTTGATGACTCATTCACTAAATCTTCAGATTAATTTGACCAATGCTGTAGTTGTGTTGCCATTTTAATGTTGCACATAATTGAAGGTTAATAGATGTTCGGAGCTCAGTTATAAGTAGATAATGTAAATATACTGCAAATACTTTGTTATGAAGTAAATAATGAAAAATCAACCTAGAAAAGGCAATCATTGTTTCTTCTGTTCCACTGGCTCTCAAGGTTATTTATATGATTTAAACTGAATGTGTAAAAAAAACAGTATCTTTTTTTTTAATTTGTGCTTTTGAAACATTTAGTTTTGGCCCTTCCACCATCAGAACTCATTTCTGAATAAGAACACTAGTTGTTAAAGTTATTTTTAGATGGCATTTTCTTGAATCACATTTCATATACTGTGTTCCACTAACAGCTTCATAAGCATGACGATCCCATCTCTATTTAGCTGGAATTGCGGTTGATTATTTGGAACAGAATGATATTTAAAAAGTCAAAAATTATAAACATCTGCTTATCCTTAAAAAAATACATATATTTGATGCAACATGACAGATTCATCAAGGACAAGCCCTGTGTCAACAGTGAAATCTGCGTTAGCAGACCAATGTTTGTAGTGTTGCAATATTTTCAGCCTACCTTAATCCTAAAAGCTTAAGCAATCTTAAGCATTTCTCAATGATCTTAGTAAATTATACAGGATTTTCTTTAGTGCACCACTTCTAAGCTTTATTGTAAACAATTCCAAGTGAGAAAAAAAATATACAAATAAAAGGCATTCCTAGAACATGCCACTGCATGACATCAGAAAAACTTGAATGAATTTTCAATCAGCTGTGAAAATTAGTTTCATTTTCTCAATACCTTTATTTGGGACATTTCTATTTCCTTAAAAAAAAAAGAAATCCCACCCCACCCTATCCAAAAGTTTAAGCTGAAAGCAGCTTACAAAAGCCCATTTCTTACATTGTACTGCTGCCATTCCCCAAAACAAGAAATTATTTTTCCTAAAACAACTTTGTTATTAGATTATTCAATTTAAGAATAACAAAACACTCACAAGTTAAAAAAAGTATTAGGTAACTATGAATTTTGTTGGGAAAGACAAGATGTAGGCTAATATATTATTTATGTGAGAAATTGGCATGTCCTAGCAAGTACATTTTCTTCACTTACGGTATCAATTTCAGTTATTTCTTTTGGTTTGCTCTAGTCCAGGGTCTCCAACCGTAGCAACTTGTGGACTTCAACTCCCAGAATTCCTGAGCTAACATGAATGGAAGAATTCTGGGAGTTGAAGTCCACAAGTCTTAAAGTTGCTAAGGTTGGAGAGCCTTGCTCTAGTCCAAAGTGAGAGTGACTTGGTGATTAAGACACCAGGCTGGAAAACTGTGAGCTCTAGTCCTGCCTTGGGTACAAAGCCACCTGAGTGACATTGGACCAGACACTTCTTTGGGCCTAGGAAGGAGGCAATGACTAACCACGAATGAAAAGCCTTGCCAAGAAAGCTTGAACTTCTGGTGACTGCCTGAACAAATTCCTTCATCTTTCTTGGCAAGGTTTTTCATGCCTGACTCGAAGGCATGAACTGCTTGCATGTGTACGCACAGGGACACAATGAGTTGCTGCTTTATTATTGCTGCTTTCAGCTTAGTAAGGAAATATTTAGAAATTTTCAGGTGACTCAGCAGCATTTAGGATAGAATCATTTGTAAAATGCTGGAATGCCCCTCATTAGTGGATAATAAGACATGTAAAATATAGGGTATTTTATATAATTATTTTTTATATAATTATTGTTTTACTACAATAGCTTGGAAAATCTCTAATACACACATGGAGTGTCTCTCGTTCACTACTGACATCAACCCATTATGAAATTGCATAACAACTAATATAATACTGGAAACAAAATGCTGTATATTGAGTCATTGAATTCAGGCCTTACCTCCAAAAATGGGTAGAAGTTGAAAGCAGCAAATTGTCAAATATTTTCACTGAACATGACAAAAGCATAACTAATCTTGCTTATGGCAATAGATCCCTATTGCTGTTTTAACATCGATTTCCAGGAAGTCTTGAATTAGAAATCTATAGCATGCCCTAACCATAACAAAATGGTTAACATTTTCTATAGGAGCCCTTATAGAATTTCTTACGAGCAGGCATAAGATTGGCAGTCTTATTCTTGATTTTTAAAAAAGCTACTAAAAACTCCAATGTCAAAAGTGCCTTCAGGTGGTAGAGAGAATGATGGAATGTTGGCTGGCATGGTCTGTAAAAAATGTGATTTGTCATGGCTGATGGATCAAATTGCTTACGTATGATATAGGTATTTATTTAGTAAATTTACAGGTGGCCCATCTCATATACCAGGGGTGGCGAACAAGTTTGACACAAAGAGCCACAATTTTAAACTGTGAGAGTCAGAGAGCCACACCACGCTTGCTGGCCCGTGCAGTTGTTTCCGAGGGATGGGAGGCGGGATGACGCAGCCGGGGCGGGACTACTCGAAATCTCTCCTCAGAGATCCCTCCTCAGAAGCAGCATAACAAAATCCAAACTTGGCAAAGAGCCACAGTATACAAAATAATGATAAGAGGCAAAGAGCAGCATTCATTTTGGCGGAAGCATGCTCGAGAGCCGCTGTTAGCCACCCCTGTCATATACAGTATGAGTCTATCTCTGTAAAATTAAAAATGACAAAAACTAGTTAAAAACAACAAAAAATAATATAAAAATAGCAGCCGAGAAGACTCTCAACAAACAAGCCTTGACATGGATTCACCCAAACTATCAGGGCCCCAGATTAAATGGTAAAGCCAGGTTTTCAGTCGGGGCAAGTCTAATGATGTGTGTGTGTGTGGGGGTAATGTTCTCCAAACTTGGCAACTTTAAGACTTTGTGGTCTTCAACTCCCAGAGTTCACCAACCAGCTATGCTGTTTGGAGACCACTGTTTTAGAAGACAGAGGTCATGGCAAAACAGGTTTTCCTCTTGAGACCCAACATATTGCACTCTTTTGCACTCAGCACCTGGAACATTCCTCTTTCGGTAGGTTTAACAGGAATTGATGGAATATTTGATAGTAAAACATTAAGTTTTCTACGTAAACTTGGTTGGAAGGATTGCAGCAGCATAAAACCACAACGGTCCAATTTGGCTAGATTTACAGAGAGCCTACTTTATGAACAAAGTCATGAAGATTCATTCTGAAAAAATCATTACTCAAATTAGACTGAGGATACTGGAATGAGAAAATTTTAGAAGAGGAAGGATATTTAAAACTTGAACACAGAAGTCATACCAAAAACATCTGAAAGAAAACAACCTCAGATATCTAGACAGCTAGGATACTGATTAAATGCTGGTTAGCAGCAAATTGCATCTGGACAGTTTGCCATATCATCAGTCTCTCAAGGACCACTATGATCTTACTTATCCATGGTTAGCTGCAGACCTGGATTAAGTATGGTATTTGAATACAATTAAAGTGACCAGATAATTTTCTACAGAAATTTGCAGTCCATATAGACTTACTTGATTTGTATCCCACCTTTATTATTTTACAAATAAGTCAGTGAACATATCCAATATACCTTCCTCCTCCCCACCTGATGAGGTGCATTGGGCTGAGAGTAATTGGTCCAGTCGTTCAGTTGGCTTTTATGGATAAGATGGGACTTAAACTCATAGTCTCCTGCTTTCTAGCCTGGTGCCTTAACCACTGGACCAATCTGGCTGTCTAACACCATTCCCCAAAATACGACCTACCCTGAAAGTAAGTCCTAGCTTGATTCTTACATGTCTAATATAAGCCCTACCCCCAAAATAAGCCCTAATTAAGATCCTGCCCACTCCAGAGTGTACGTGTAAAAATTAAACTAGGGTGGGGAAGGGGGTGGTGGAGCTGCCCTACTACTTAACTTTGGGCAATTGTAGCCAGGTCCCACCTCGACACCTGCCTTGCTGGCCCATTTCTTCTGCAACCAGCAAGGCTGGCAAGGCTTTCGTGAAGGCCTCTGTAGCTGATAACAAGGGCTCTGGATCAATCTGGAGCTTGGTTATTGGCTGCAGAGGCCTTCAGGAAAGCCTTGATGGCCGCAGAAGTTCCTGAAGGCCTCTGACAGTGAAAAGGAGGCTGGTGGTGATGTGTGCAAGTGAGATTAGTCAGTGGATGACATCCCACAAAAATAAGACCTGGTGCCTTTTTTGGTGGCAAAAAAATTATAACACAGTACACAATACAGAACTAATGTTTAGATTTTTACAGCATTTAGGAATTTTCCATTGTACAAACTGAAAAATGTTAAAAGGTGCCACTTCTTTTCTCTGAGGTACTTCAAAGAGGTGCTTTAATTGAATGATAGCCAAGGAAAGCAGTCATTACAGCTTTATGCCACCCTTCTCTGAAGACTCAGGGCAGCTTACAATTTTTGGGATACAACCCAGTGTGCTCAGCAATAGCCTTCATTCCATTTTATATGCCTGCTTATTACTAAGCGGCATTTTTACAAAGTCAGCTTATTGCCCCCAACAATCTTGGGTCCTCAATTTACCTCAATTTACCTTGAGAATGGAAGGCTGAGTCAACCTTGAGCCTGGTGGGATTCGAGACTGCAGTAATTGCAGGCAGCTGGAACTTAAGTGCTAGGCATTTAACAGCCTGCACCACCAAGGCTCTTTGACAAAGCATGCTCATGAACAGAACTGTGTTATTTTTCAAACCTCGCAAAAATGTATATAACTATTTGTATAAGTTTCTCATCTTTTTCTTAGCATGCAAGGGTTATGCACCCTCATAAAGAGTTCAGTTCTGATGTATGTCTATACAGCAATCAATTGAAAATAAGCTAAAGTAACTATTCAATGAACTGGTATTATTTCCTTTACTATCCTATTGTATGTCAATTTTTTATTTTTTAAATAAATCACATTTTTATTACTATCATATTTTAGATAATTTATCCTATTAGATAAGAAGGATTAATGGTTCAATCCTAGAGTATAAATTCTGCTTAACAATTTTTCCAAATGCAGGCAAAATATAAACTATGATTTATTTAAATTAAACTATATTCATCTTATTTCCATAGGATACAAAACAGAATGAGAATGTAGCTTGAGATATTGCCCCTTTTGTTTTCATAAAGCTAATATCATGGTTACATATACTGTATTATATTCTCTAATATCAATTTAAACATGGAAAAAAGGATCTGTGGGATGAACAGTCACCCTGTGAACGTCACATTCAAATAATTAAGAGAAGACAGTACTACTGTATTTTTTAAAAATCCTGCAATTGATATATGTCAATGTTGATGCATCAAACTGATTCTGACTTTTTTCTGGATCATCTAAAAATAGATGATGTGTTGCATTTTTGAGTTGAAAAGGCATTAGTAGTAGTAGTATCATTAGATATCAAATTAATAAAACACAGGACACCATAGGTTAGATATAAAACAGGAATTCACATTGTATTCCACTCAAGGAAAAGGAACATTTTATTTTCTTGAGAACCATTTTATTTAAGACAGTTGCAGGTCTAATATGCCATTATAAGTTTCATTATGAATCAACAATAAAGTGCTGAATTATATTAATTACCTGAATCTTAATCTCATTTGTAGTCTTTACTTATGGTTTCCTTATCAAGTCTAAAAAGCCCTTGCTGCTGTAATAGCTAAGCTGTTGTGCAAGTGTTAAAAAAATAGACAGCTTTCAGTGGAGGCTGTGTAGGGCCTCTGATGTTTCCATAAATATGGCTAAGGTATTATAGAATAAAATGCATGCACATTATCCATAGGAGTTATTTTAAAATGAAGGGAGATTCTATAGAAGACTTCTGTTTACAACCATATCATTAATTGTACTAACTGAAGGCTAGATCTGACAAGCATCATGCCAACATGCTTTAGTTTCTTTTGTGGTTAAGTGTCTTAAATTGTAATCTCAGACTGTCTGATCTAGTTATTCTTGCCAAATTTATATAAAAAGTTCAGATTAAATTTGAAATAAAAATTTCTATGCCTAGTCGCGTAGTCAGCCCCAGCAAAAACAATACGGCAGACGAGAAGATAGCAATACATTACTTCTCTCTGCTTGCAACAAGACTTATTAAAATAACGTTCACTCTTAATTTAAAGTGGGTTTGCCAACATGAGCACATTTTACTCCAAATTCAGCACAAAACTCTGTAAAAAACCAATAGAAAGCAACTGCAGAAACAGCTAGGGGGAAAAAAGTCAAATTAAAGTTTATACAGCTGACAAAAATGGTCAGGCTGTAAACGGCATATTCCCAAGAAAGTTCTAACCAACTGCAAGAACACAGTATCAGAGCTGGAACTAGCCGAGTGGTGCATAGAAATATGCCAACACAAAAACAGTCATATTAAAGCCAGTGCATAGAGAGGATAAAAGCACTTATGGTAATTGCAAATGTCAACAAGTCTTTACAACTTGTATAGTTCAGCAATGAACTCATTAGAAAAAAGTAGAAATGCTCAAGCAGGAACAAAAAAATGATTTCCCAACTATAGAAGATTCACACACTAGTAAGAATAAGACAACATCACAAAATTATTCAATTCAGTCCTAAACAACCAACAGGCAAACTAAGCCAGAATAGACAAGCCTTTGGCTGGCAATTTAAGTGAATCCAAATATAGTGTTACATTTTCTAAATAACCCACAAAATATATGATATGTTTCTTTTAAATACTGGGTAACCAATTCTGCAGATCCATTTCTAACGATTTAGTCAATTATTAAGATAAACCAAGCTGAACGAACAATGATGTGTCGCTGGCATATCATAACTATGTTGCTAAGTCATGCTCCCACAGTTCCAAGAGTCTATTGTGAGGCTATCATCTATGTAGCAAAACGAATTTCTCAAGTTTTTCTGGGATGTGCCCTTGGTAATTTATGCAATGATTCACAATGACACGGGCAGCAAGACACTGCAATGTAGTATGGTTGATGGGCTGGATCAAGTTCTTTGCCATCTCTTTTTCATCCAGCAAGTCAATAGCAGTTTGTTTGTGTAAGTTTGTTGCATCAAAATGTGCACCTGACTTGATAAGAAGATTCATAATGTCAGGATGGTTGTTCAGTGCAGATATGTGCAAAGGGCTGTTGTCATCAGAGTCTCTAGCATTTACATCAGCACCACATTCCACTAATATAGCTGTGACTTGCAAAGAAGGAAATTTGCAAACTGGGTAGCGCCCCACACAAGTTGTGTTCTTATCAACAGCCAAGTGGAGCGGGCTAAAGTTATTCTTTCCCCTAGGATGCAACTTCAGAAATCGATATATAGTCTGTTTCTTAAAATGATCTTGTTCAGTACTACAAGGAACTTTTTCTAATAAGCAAATTAAATGCAAAATGATGGAAAGCGCTTTGTTGAGCTGTATTTGATCAGGTGGACACTGAGTTTGTTTGATAGCACGTTCTATTTCAAGGACACTTTTGCACAGTATGCCCATAAGATCATCAAAGGTAACTGTTGTGCCCAGTAGACCTTTTGCCCTGTCCTGCAACATGAATGAAAAGAGTTCAGCAAATGATAAAAGACTGCTGGCAGTCATAGGGCTCAGTGGATCCAAATTACTCTGCTGCATGTCCAAAGCGTATTTCCAGAGATTGATACATCGTTTGAAGTTTCCTGAATCTGCATAGACAGCACCCCTGTACCGAATATAGTAGGATGTATCTGGGTGAGAAGGGCCAAGAATACGTTCTCTGATTAGCAATGCCTGCATTCTCATCTCATCAGGATCTGCAATTAGGTTCTCTAACTCTTCAGCACTGTTTACCTCCTTGGCATAATCATAGGCCATAATTAATGTCTGAGGTATAGGTTTGTTGAGAACATTAGTCCTATCACTGTACCTCATATCCATAGCTCTTTTCCAGTACTTCAAAGCACCAAGCAAATCTCTCTTTTTGTCCACAAATGTGGCTCCTAAGAGTTCCAGGGCATTGATGCATTCTGTTTTGCTTGTTTCAACATGCTGGGTCAAAAAATCAACTATGTTTGTGTGGCCTGTAACACTTGCAGAAAGAAGGGGAGTCATTCCATAACCATCTTTTTCCATCTTTGCACAATACTTCAGAAGCATCTTCATGATTTCCAGGCTACCAGATTCTGCACAGTCATGCAATGCTGTATTTCCTATTAGAAAAGAGAAAGCAACCACAATGAATTTCACTACAATCTTCAGAGCAAGACTACATCTATTGTAAGTGTCTAATAAAGGAAAAATGCAGTTTAAATATCAAATACATTATCTAGTTCTAAATGCTGGAATGGTATTTCATAAGTAGATATGCAAATAAACAAAGATCCAAGGGTAGTATAATTATATCAACAGCATATCAAAAAGACTATGTATCAAATCATAGAAAAATAATCAGTATTACATATGTAACATACCTTACAATTTGCCAACTAAAAAGCTACATGAATTTTTTTACAATTTTCCTGCAACTTTCAGCAGACTTTCTTACTATATTCTGACTGTTTAAAAAAATACCATTCTATATGTTTGTTTTTCTAACCAATATTCAGGGCTTTAGATAGATGAATAAAAGAGCACTGGAATAATGACAGGATCATAGAGGAAGGGCTTTCTATGTCCCTCAACAGGTAATAGCAGAATAGTAAAATAGTTATCCAAAGAAAAGAGAAAAATATAAACATAGGCATCTTTTTCTGTTGTGTTTTAGCATTCCTAGCCTATAATTCATGTGATGTCAGCCTCAAACTGACAGCCTAGATCAGATTAGGAAACAACTCCACAGAAAAAACAGAACTATACTTTATAGAGATAGGATAATGCAACAGAACGTTACCTGTGTTTTCCATTCCTCCCTCTTAGATGATTGGGAGTTGGAGAACCACTCTAATAGGCTCCTATCCCCCTGGGCTTAACACATGTTTCTGCATGTTATTGTCTTAATGGCTTCTGAATAACTTCTCCAAGGTCATTTCTATGGCTCCTTCCACACGATGGACTACTAAGTTCTTCAAAAATCAGGGTAGCATATTGGTTATAAGATTGGGCTATAATTGGTAGCTTGCTGAATGATTTTGGGTTAACCACTCTTTCTCCACCAAGCCAACCTCACATGATTGTTGCAGGAAAAACAAAAAACAAAACGAGAACCTTATGCAGATATGAAATCTTGAGGGGGGACAGAACATAAATAAATAGACAATTGACACCTTGTCAATTCAAAATGCCAAGATATTTCCAAAGGAAACATTCAGATCAAATAAGATATCAAATCAGGTATTCAATACTAACAGCCAAATATAATTTAATTATTTTTAATATATGTACCTACTATTTTAAACAGTGCAGCTGAACCGCAGTGTTATCCTAGGGGTGGGATGTATCAGTGTACTATTTAGAATATCAAAATGGTATAAAGAAATTGATTTCATAGGCAGCATTACCAATTTGCCAATTTACAGTAAATTTAGGTACAAGCTTGAAGCAAACCGACTTGTAGTATCTAAGCTGCAAATTCTCACATACTGTACACATGAAACAGTGGTTACTCTTAATTAAGTTCCATTATTTCTTGCAGGAACACTCTGAATGTTAAATATATTTATTATTCCAAAATGAAATGTGTACATACATTACTTATGTAGTTTAATATAGGCAGAAGGCTACAAGGCAGAAAAGCTGATACGAAGTGTTGCTTTGCTCTCCTACTGCTTTACTACACAACTATCTTGATAGATTCATTTGTAAGCTAGCTGGGAGTCTTAACTGGGGAAACAGTTAGCAAGGCAGTTAAGGATATACTAATACAAGCAGAGCATGTTTAAAAGAGGTAAGGACATCTAAAGTTTGATATCAGTTAAACCTGGAAATCGCCAAAACCATATTTTACCAACTGCTCTCCTCAGATCCCACAATAACATATAATAAAACTAAGCAACCTGATGAAATAATGTCCTAAGGATATATGAGAACATATCTACAGGGAAACCCCAGGAATTCTAACCAATCATCTTCTAGCTATTTCCCAAAATACTCAAACCAGACAACCTCTGCGTTATCTTAAGCAAAGGATAGAATATCTGGTTTCATGGATTCTGTGCTCAGATTTGCCCACCAACACTTCCAGCTACATAGGAGACACACACCAGACTTCCTAAGAAATTGACCTCCATAAGCAATCTCTCTAACAAAACCATTTAAACAACCAGGGATGTTGAAGTACAAGTACTATAATCCCTCATAGACTCCAAGCTACCAAAAATATCATCACTAATGTCCAAGCGCACACGTTACCATCAGATTATGTAATTTTTTATTTATCTATAACTATTTCATCTTTGGAATATGCCTGCCCATCAGTGGCACACTATATGCACAGCTCTCAATATGACAACATTTTCATGGCTGATCTAGAACAATATTTTAACTTACTCCACAAATCCCCTCCTTTTAATTTTCATCATCTGAACTGATGCAAATTAATCTTTCTCAAAATATTATGACTTCAACAACTTCCATGTCAACATCAACCTTGGCCTAAACCTATCCACAGAATAATCTATTTCTTCAATGTCAACTTAGTATCATTACACAATGGACACAAAAGCACCATATTAAAAAGAAAAACTACAGATTGCTATGTATACCACTTGACAGAATACTCAACTAATTGAATTAAACCGGCATTCAGGAGATTGAACTACTTATCTAGTGAGATCAATAGATAAATCAACAAAGCGTGACTGATTTCCAGAGATGGCCTATTAAAAGAAACAACAAAACAGAAGAGACCATTGATCAACAGAACACCTACAATTCACAGCTCAAACCACTCAAGTACATTATTAACAAGCTACAGCCTATACTAGACAATTACAATGCATTTTCTCAGACATTGGATGGCAAGTCCATACTTGCATACATACAACCTGAAGCAGGATTCTCACAAGCAACAAGAAATAATAGGACAAGATGCCAACGTGAGAATTAGCCCTTGCAACAATCCCAGATGTCTAATTTGCCCCTACTTCTACATCAACAGCACCATTAAAAATCCTAATATATAAGATTAGAAATATCTTCACATATTCTTCCTCTAATGTAATAAGACATATATTACAGCAATGCCCCTCTGGATTCTACGCTTGACAAATGGGAGAAACTTTGTGCACAAGAACAAATAACTTACATCAGAACTTAAAACAAGAACAAAGTAATATCAGAACATAATACAATTGACCAAGAAATTGCCAAACTATATATACATCAAAACATCTCAAGAAATCTCAGAAAATTTCAACAAACACAATGGATTTTTATACATTAAAATTATTAGTTGATAAACTATTTATAATCTTGTCTCACATATAATCTGCATATTCAACCTAAATACACCTCTCCCCTATTTCATTTCACTTTAAATCCTACATCAATTTAGCCACTTTATCCATCTTTAGGAGTGAATTGTAGCTGAAGACAGTTTATAATGGATGGGTTATGACACACGTGGATGGGTTAAAAAACAAAGAATTTGTTTTTTAAAAACCCATATCTTATGCTTATTTTAGGTTTATACTACAGATTCCATGTATTTTCTACTTTAAAACAGGGGAAAATGTAGGGCTTTTTTGTCAATCATAACAATCCCAGAGTGAACTTTGAAGACTGCAAGTTATCTGACACAGTTTATGACATTAGGTCAGTTTGCCAGATTATTCTATTTGTTATAGCTGGATTCACAGAATCTAGAAATATGAAATATAAAAAAAAATTCCTCTTGAAAGCATTACACTTTAGTTAGACCCAACCATAAAGAGCTTACTATTTATAAATCCACAAAAAAGGATTAAAGAAGTACATGTGTAATGGCCTTCTTCATGTTGGAAGAATACTTAATGTACATGATGCAACTACTTTTTTTATCTGTTCAGCAAAAGAAATTGTTTACAGATCATAGATTGAACTTTTTAAATTGATCTTCTATGTACCAATATTACCACTGGTTCCTAAAATTCACTGAAATATTTTTTTATTCTAACAATTCAAATAAATATATTTCAAATAGCTATATATTTACTTCAGCTTCTTTCTTAGCTATGTCCTTAATTTGTTATTTAAGCTAAAAACATTAAACATAATTGCTGAAAAGCACTAGAATGCCCATAGGATTTTATCATCAAAACTTCAATTATACTCTGATATATAGTATGATTATTGATTATAGGTAGTCCTCAACTTGCAACCACAAATGAGTCCAAATTTCTGTTGCTAAGCGAGACACTTGTTAAGTGAATTTTGCACCATTTTATGATCTTTTTTGCCACAGTTAGGTGAATCACTGCAGATGTTAAGTTAATAACAGTGAATCCAGGTTCTCCATTGACGCTGCTTGTCACGAAGTTACAAAAGGTGATCACATAAACCTGGGGGCATTGCACCCATCAGAAGTCAGTTACCAAATGTCTGAATTTTGATCATGTGACAGTAGGGATGCTGCAACTATTGTGTTAAAAATGGTCAGTCACTTTTGACAGTGCTGTTGAGACTTTAAACAAACTGTTAAGTCAAGGACTACCTGTACATGTGTTCATTAGTCTTTGAATTTTAATTATTATACTAGTTTCTATCTTTTAGGATCACATAAAAATCAGCATATATTATACCAAAAGGAAAAATGTAAATAACAAAGTGGCAATTAATATATTTCTTCTGTCTCTCTCTAGAATGTTCTGCAACCTGTTCTTTCATAGACACAGCAAAATCAAATGGCAGTTATCAAGAGCTTAGTAATTCTAAAAACTGAAATATTAAAAATGCACCTACCTAGCATTTTTAAAGTAGCTTTGCAGCAGTACAGGTGAAACTCAAAAAATTATAATATCGTGCATAAGTTCATTTATATCAGTAATGCAACTTAAAAGGTGAAACTAATACGTGAGATAGACTCATTACATGCAAAGCAAGATAGTTCAAGCCGTGATTTGCCATAATTGTGATGATTATGGCTTACAGTTCATGAAAACCCCAAATCCACAATCTCAGAAAATTAGAATATTGTGAAAAGGTGCAATATTCTAGGCTCAAAGTGTCCCACTCTAATCAGCTAATTAAGCCATAACATCTGCAAAGGGTTCCTGAGCCTTTAAATGGTCTCTCAGTCTGATACAGTAGGAATCACAATCATGATTCATGGGAAAGACTGCTGACCTGACAGTTGTTCAGAAAACCATCATTGACACCCTCTATAAGGAGGGAAAGCCTCAAAAGGTAATTGCAAAAGAAGTTGGATATTTCCAAAGTGCTGTATCAAAGCTCATTAATAGAAAGTTATGTAGAAGGGAAAAGCATGGAAGAAAAAGGTGCACAAGCAGCAGGAATGACCGCAGCTTGGAGAGGATTGTCAGGAAAAAGCCATTCAAAACTGTTGGGGACTTTCACAAGGAGTGGACTGAGGCTGGAGTCAGTGCATCAAGAGCCACCACACACAGACGGATCCTGGACATGGGCTTCAAATGTTGTATTCCTCTTGTCAAGCCGCTCCTGAACAACAAACAATGTCAGAAGTATCTTACCTGGGCTAAAGAAAAACAGACCTGGTCTGTTGCTCAGTGGTCCGAAGTCCTCTTTTCTGAAAAGAGCAACTTTTGCAGCTCATTTGGAAACCAAGGACCCAGAGTATGGAGGAAGAATGGAGAGGCACACACTGCAAGATGCTTGAAGTCCAGTGAGAAGTTTCCACAGTCTGTGTTGATTTGGGGAGCCATGTCATCTGCTGGTGTTGGTCCACTGTGCTTCATTAAGGCCAGGGTCAACACAGCCATCTACCAGGAGATTTTGGAGCACTTCATGCTTCCTTCCGCAGATGAGCTTTATGGGGATGCTGACTTCATTTGGTACCTGCCCGCACTGCCAAAAGCACCAAAACCTGGTTCAATGACCATGGGATTACTATGTTTGATTGGCCAGCAAACTCGCCTGACCTGAACCCCATACAGAATCTATGGGGCATTGCCAAGAGAAAGATGAGAGACATGAGACCGAACAATGCAGAAGAGCTGAAGGCTGCTATTGAAGCATCCTGGTCTTCTATAACACCTCAGCAGTGCCACAGGCTGAAAGCTTTCATGCCACACCACATTGAGGCAGTAATTGCTGCAAAAGGGGCCCAAACCAAGTACTGAGTACATATGCATGCTTATACTTTTCAGAGGTCCGATATTGTTCTATGTACAATCCTTGTTTTATTGATTGCATGTAATATTCTAATTTTCTGAGATTGTGGATTTGGGGTTTTCATGAGCTGTAAGCCATAATCATCACAATTATGACAAATCACGGCTTGAACTATCTTGCTTTGCATGTAATGAGTCTATCTCATATATTAGTTTCACCTTTTAAGTTGCATTACTGAAATAAATGAACTTTTGCACAATATTCTAATTTTTCGAGTTTCACCTGTATATTACTCAGATTTATTTCTCCATACTGTTATCAGCAAGATTTTCAAAGCAAGAAGCCTGACAGAAAATGATATTTTACTATCAGTTCAACAGAACATAAAATATATTGTATACGTGGGAAAAAGAATATTCTTTACAGATACCCATTTAGCAAAGCTTTCTTGACAATGAAACAGATGGTATCAGAAAAAGTAATTGTCTTTATTAGGTTTCATCTAAGTTTATAGATTTTTGCTATTTTCTGATGCAGATAGAAACTACAAACCCTATATGCATCATACTGAATTTGATGGTACTTGTTCCCCTAAACTTAAAAAAAACAGAATATTTGAATTGATAGAAACACAAACACTTCTTCTAACACAATGAGAAGATTATGTTCATTAATGCTCATTTTGGTAGAATACATTCCATTACTACCTTACTTGCGAAAAGTTTTAGATTAATAACTCATTATGCTTTATTTGAAAAATGCTTTCAAAACATTGATTTGAAAGATAAAATTACTATATTGTGATGTTCTACAACACTATCTATATTTATTTTCCAAGCACCAATAATTTTTATTTCTATGTTGTTGCTTGTTAATAATTTCAGTAAGTTATAGATTTTCAGAACTTGAATTATTTACACATTTTAAACTGAAAATTGATGTTATGAAGCCATGAAATTGTTTAGCTGGGTACCAAGATTCAAGTCCCAACTTAACTATGTAGCCCAGTAAGCTAACTGGGTAGTCACCATCTTTCAACCCAAACTACTACAAGAATTTTATTGTAGTGAGAAAATAATACATTCCATTTATATTGATTTAAGTGTAGATAATAGGGGAAATGTAATTAATAAATAGCACATTGTTAAACAAAATAATGCACAAACGGTTGGTAAAATGCCGCTTAGTAATAAGCAGACATATACAATGGAATGAAGGCTATTGCTGAGTGCATTGGGTTGTGCTCCAAAAATTGTAAGCTGCCCTGAGTCTCCGGAGAAGGGCGGCATATAAATATGAATTTTTTAAAAAATATTTGTATTGCACCCATAAGTCAAAGATAGGTTGCAGTCAATTAAAAAAAACAACTCACCTCCTGAAAATCCCCTCTCTCATAAACCATCAGGTCATACTTCGAAGATTGGAGGACAACATTCATACAAGGACCTATAAGATCCCGTTTACCTAACTTAAATTATCAAGTTCTTTATTAATGAGAAAATTCTACTGGAAAGTCTTGGCTTACACATAACATTAAACAATGTCTTATTATGTTTACACATAAAGCAAAATGTATCCATTGAAAGCACTGCTAGTAAATACTCTCCTTTCTGTAACTTCTCTTTCTACAAAGAAGAATAAAATAAAACAAAATCTGTTCTGAGTTTAGCACAGTCGACATTTTAAAATAACATTACTATACTGTGACTAAATTACTAAACAAGCCACTTTCAATTCTGGATTGTATCTACAGATTGCTTAACAAATTAGTGTTTATTTTAAACCATAAAACTGGTTTATAAGCAACTGTTACATAAAAAAATCTGTTAAATTATTATTTTCATTTATTTCTTTACCTGGAGTAATAATATATAAGAAATCTTGGCATAAAGTTCATATGATATATGTATGAATCTGTCTTATAATGTGCTTTACAAAAAAATAAAAAATAATGTATTAAAATTAGGCTGAGAATTTAAGGAAGGGATGTTAGGCTCTATGGCCAAGTTCAGTAACAGCAGTATTCTTCAAGTTATAAAAATAGAATTCATCATACACTGCTCTAAGAGCAGAACTTATATTTCAGTTATGAGTCATTCAGTAACACGGTGAAAACTGACAGGACTAGAAGTTCACTAAGCAACAGAAAGCAGAGCACTGAGTATTATGTTTAGTAATTGTGTAGTGATAAAATAACTATGTTGTAACTTCTGCTTTAATCTGTGAGACAGACTAATATAGATTACCATACTCTATATGAGAATAATTACTTTATGATCTTATAACTACAATCACAATCACAGACATCCCAAAACAAGTCATACTCAATTTATACAAATCTTACTATCACACAATATTTAATTACATGAGTATTATGAATTAAATATATTTCACCCCTGCCAAATTTTGAAAGAATGAAAGCTATGTGTAATGCCAGAATTCTTGTAACATTTTTTTTAAAGAGAAGATAGAATCAAGTGTATCTGACTCAGGGACAGGCTAGTTAAAATAAACAGTAGACTGGAAGAATGGTCATACCTACTAAATCAGGAACTATGTTAAAAATGAGGAAAAGGTGTTATGAAAATATAACTACATGCTCACAACTAGAACAAAAAGACAAGGCCAGGCAGCTGCCATCACAGTATAAATTAGAGGAACACTTTGAACATTGTTTCAGTAGCTTAGGGATGACCGTAAGAACACAAAGGGATCTGTTGTGATCCCAATACCACATCCTTTGTTTATTCCACCACAGAGTGACTAATTTCATTCAGTTCCTTATCATAAAAAATTCAGCAGGTGGCAGCACCTGGCTTACATCTGTCTGAGTTCTGAAGTTATGTAGAATTGGGCCTGATTAGAACTTGAATAAGAAACCACCAAGGAAATCCAGGGCTGTTGATTACAAAGGAAGTGACAAAATCCCAGGAAAAGGCAATATATACAAATGTTTCCATGTAGGCTTCAGGGACTGAGATTGATTCATAGGCACCTTTCTTTTATCACAGGTTTGCACTTTCAAAGAAACAATATATCTGTAAAAACAACTTTCTATTTAGTTTCCTTATTTAGTATGTAATGATAAAATTCATGACCCCCCCCCTCCAAAAAAAACACCCTAGGCTCCACACAACACTTTTAGAAAAAGATGTATCACCACACTATTCCAAAATATAGGCTTAATTATATACAGAATATAATTCTAGCAGAATTATAGGCAGAATATACCCTAAATAACCTTTTTTTAAAAAAAAACTATAACTTATATGATAAAGCTTATGAAAGCCTAGGTAAATACTGGAGGAACAAATCCAAATGTGATTTAGTCTGCTCACACTTTCAATTTTTGACATGAATATTCTGAAGAGAGATTTTTAGGAATTGTCCTGTTGAAAATGGATACTGAACTCACCTTTGACACTTTTTCTATTTACATCTGCTCCTTTCTCAAGTAAATACTGTGCAATTTCTTTGTGTCCTTTGTAGCAAGATATCATAAGACATGTATGTCCGTGACGGTTAGACACTTCCAAGTCTGCTTTATGTTCCACAAGATACCTTACAATTTCTAGGTGACCATCAAAGCAGGCAGCTCTGAGAGGTGTTGAGTTTGTCAAAGTGGTATTGTTGACAGATGCTCCATGATTTAATAAAGACTGAACCACTTTCAAATGACCAGCTGCTGATGCTGCCCATAGCGGTGGCGCCCCTTCAATAGTCTCACCATCAAAATTCACAGAGCCACCAATTTCTATAGAAGCACTGCAATGTTCCAGTAGGTGTTCCACCATGTCAAGATGCCCATATCGGGCTGCCATTAGGAGGGGGGTGGCACCATTTGTTTTTTCTGACATCAGCAAAGCCACTTCATCTTTAGTTTTATTTGCCAGTAACTTGGTGAGGAGTCGCAACTTGCCATCACGAGCAGCATTGAATACAGCTGTCTTAAGATCCATTTAGTCTTTTCCTCTCAGTTGGATTTGTTCTTCAGAAGCAAGATGAATGCAAGACACCTGGGCTCTGGGACCACAAATTTGGATATTGTTCTGTGAATTATCCTTGGAAGATGTGTTACCGTTGTACACAACATCAACTTTCAACATGGGACTTCCAAAGCAAATGCTATACTTTGCAGCCTAGAACAAAATACATATTTTAGATTGGTGTACTATTGAAGCAGCTACACTGTTTTTAATACTACCTGCTCTTTATCCAATATTTAGATTTCCCTTTTACTTTTATACATTTATATAATTTTAGAGCCTTTAATAATACTGTTTGTAAATATTTATTGTTTTGCAGCTTTGTTTACACTGCTATATATGGGGAGCTATATAAAAGTACAAATAAATAAGTGAATATATAGTTCAAATGATTTTTTTTAATTACCAAGTGAAACACCTGGAACAATGCCTGGGCCCTTATTCACACTCTCCTTCCTCAGAAGTCCCCTCCAACAAAAAACAAACAAACCCACAGCTGAAATCATCCATTTTCTCCCAGCTTTTGCCTTCAGAATTAAATGGTAAATTATTACAGCAATCCCGTGAATATCTTGCTCAACCAACCCTGAAATCCATCCTGGGAACTACCCTTCTGACAATCTATTGGCATTCTATTAGCAACTACTCGGTCGGTCACAAAACAGTAAAGATGTCAGTGCCTTGGATTTAAGTTTGTCCTGCAAATGTCACCGATCTCCCTCCACCCCCTCCCCCAAGCACGAAGCGCGCCCTCAACCTCGAGGAGACTTGAAGTGTACCTTTCCGCTGGCTTTTTCTTTATCTCTTAAAACGATTGAGCGACCACGAATATCTAATCTTATTTGCTCCCTTCTCGAAACTCGACACCCGCATGCGAGGACCTCAACCTAGTATCTCGGGATGCCTCTTTCCCCCTCCCGCCGTCGCCGCAGCTGCAAAATCGTTACGGGCACGACGCGACTCTGAACGCCCTTTGTCACGTCTCTTCCCTGGAGAGCCTCCGGTGGCGAAGGGCAGCAGAAGCAAGGAAGCCAGCCAGTCCCCGGCACCCTCGGCTTAAGGGAAGTCCCTACCTCTGCTCGCAGTCCCGGCCGGGGGCCGATGCCCGTTTCACTTTCCTTTTACCCACCCTTCAGATTTCGCTGCCGCCGCCGCCACTTCTCAACCGGTTTTTAACTCCCCTTTATTATCCCCGACAGTCAGGCGGGCGGAGGGGCGGACGGGCTCCTAGACGTCCGAGAGCGAGGCCAGGGCGGAGACTACTTTCCTCTCCCCGCCTGAGCAACCGATCCCGGCCGGGGAAACGGAACTACCTTCCCGAGGCGCGTCGAAGGATCGCGTCGTCGACTCGGCTTCCCGAAGCAGCCTCCGCGCCGCTTCTTTACACCGAAGCCTCCGCCACCGCCGCGCCCCGTTCCCAACGCAGCACCTCCATGACAGGGCAAGCGCCCCCGACAGCAACGACCGAGCCTCCGCCCTCCCCTCCCCTCCCGGCTCCAGCGAATAAAACACACCCTACCTTACTATCGCCCGCCTCTCAGATCAGGCCCAAATGGGGGAAAAGCGTAAAGCGTAGGAGGGAGGAGGAGCCTCAGCGAAGAACCAAGTTAGGCTGAGAGCGCAGGAACGAAGACGGTTGAGAAGGCGAGGGCGGGCACTAAGCTGAAGTGGGGCGGCGCGGCGGGGTGCGGGCAGCTGCTGACTTCTTGCCTGAAGGAAGTCGGAGAAGTCGACTCGCGCAACACTGGGCTAAATTAGCACATAATGGAGGTGAATGGGCGCCCAAGGAGCGTGGCCTATGAGCAACCCGACTCCGTTGAGGCTTCCTCTGGCGCGCTGCCAGTCTGACTCAGTTTCCCGCCCGCTGCGTGCGGCCCACCGAGGAAGCAATGGATAATTTCTTTGGGCGTGTGTCTGGGCGACGGAGGGAGCGTGAGCCGCAAAGTGTTGATTACCGGCCGAATTTAATTCTGAGGAGCTGACCAGCAGACTGCGGTTCAAAAAACGAAGGAAATATATTTTGGGGATTTTGTTGTGCCATCAGTGCGTTGGTTTCTTGGAGTTAAGTGTAAAGCAGTTCGGAGTGCTCTTTGGGGGAAAATCACTTGCCAGAAATAAATATTCTCCGTCTATTTTCAGAAACATTGAGGTGTTACTGTTTATTTATTTACCTGCCTATTTGTTTATTATCCTTTACATCTAGAATCTAGATGTGAGCAGTACAACTCCATAATACCTCACTTCCATTACTATCAGTGTCTCTATTCTAAACTGAATCAGATTCAATTCAGACCTGACTATTGTAAGGGTAAAGCCACTCTCAAGCAAAATTTTTAGCGCTTCTACTTAAAGGCATGCAGCTAGGTCATTCTTGTTCTTTATGAAATACCGTTTTTCTATGTGTTAAGAAAAAAACAATCCAAAAGCAGTGGTTTAAAATGGGATGGTTACAAATGTATCTCTTAAAATTTCGTGAAAAAAGTAAAACACATAAAAATCTTTACAAAGGCCTCATTTGTTCTTAGATGTCAGCTGGCATTGTATGCTAAATGTGGAGTGTTTATGAAATTAAAACTTGATTAGCTGACTTAAATTATACAGAATGAATAATAGGTTTTTACTCAAGTGTGTGGTAAGTGGTGTATAATCAAAGAATAAAACTGCCTTCAGTGTGATAGGTTTGAATACAATAGCTAATATTACAGTTCCAAGTATCCTAAAGATACAATCCTAAAAAGAAAGTCTTTTAACCCGTCTCATTTAACTGAAGATGAAGCACTATTTGGATTACAATTCTACTTCTGCACATTTTGAGGAACATTTTAAGCTTCCAGCTTGTTTCTAAGGGTAACCTGAGCATGAAACACTGCATAAAGTAATTATCTTTTCATTATCCTGTGAGTTCATTCAAATTCTTGATAGTGTTCTGCTCCATATTCTAGCCAATAGCAGAATTATAACTGATAGGCATATAGGATATGATTTCCTCAGTTATATCTTAGAATGTAGTTTCCTTGTTCTGATCTTAAATAAGCTATATAAGCATTCTACTGCTTAGTAAAACAATTTAACATATAGGTAATGAACTATTTCCCTTTTTTCTGCTGTGTTTTAATATGGTAATTTGTATAACATTGTTACATTGTTTATATATATATAATCTTTTTAAAGATATTAGTGTGAAAATCCTGAAACAGCTTCAATTACATTGTTGGATTAAAAAATGGGTTATATATATCCTCCTATAAATATGTATAATAAATATAATAAACTCATTCTGTTAGATGCCTGTTTTCATGCAGTCAAAATATCTATAGTATACCAAAGAAATCTGCAAACTTAAGGAACTATAAGGCTTAAAGAAGTTTAATTTTTCTTTAAGAAAAGAAATGCTGTAGCAGAATAGCAAACACCAATGAGAAGTGAAAGCATTTACAACTGTGAGAAGACAAAAATTGGAAAAAGAAGCTAGAGAATGAACTGTCCTGGGAAAGGTCATAATGTCTAGAACAGTGAAAAGAGGACTCTATGCAATATATTTTGCAGGTTCGAATTAAGCAATAATTTTAAAGTAACACCACTTAACCCAGACATGGAAAGTTCAATTCTAGTTAAAACATCAAAGGAAGTAGCAGGACGGATCTATTTTACCTTAGGGTTATTCTGGTACGGTTATGTTAACATGCTTCTTCAGTCCTTGAGTCAACAGTAAAGTATGCCAGCATAAATCCACCCAATAAAATGGAGCCCTAATCTGCATCAGTTGCAAAAGCATAAATTTGTACTTCTCAAGAATGGCTATAGCCAGCAACATCTAGAAGTAGCCTGTGGAGTAGACAATACAATACGAATAGTCTGCCTACACACACACACACACACACACACACACACACAAAAACTGGCATATAAAAACCCTGTATCAAAAAAACTGATATTCATGGGTGGCAAAATCCAAATCTCACTGTTTTAAATTCTCTGTGTTACAGATTTAAAACTCCCAAAAGAGAACACTAATCCTGCCTTTAAATCTAAAGTATGGCTAAATTGGGACTGGTCAGATAGAGATGTTCTTTCCTGAATGTTTTTTTTTTGCCATTTAGTTAATTAATCTACAGACATCTCCCAATAGGAACCAACAATGTACAAATAAGCTTCTTGGTACACAAATCATAAAGCACAACAAATCTCTAATGACAGTATGTAATGAGCTTTTATAACTTACTAAACTAGTATGTTGTCTGACTCACAACAAGTCTGGGCAACGGACAACAATCAAATCAATAAAATATAATCTATGATAAATGTGACAGCTAGATGAAATAAAATGGGTAAGGGGTCTTCACCATTCTTCTCCACAACAGCAAAGCAATCTTGAGCTCTTGAATTGGCTTTAGGAATCACACAAGCAGGTACTGAAAGACAAAGATCCTTCACTCCTTTTTATACTGTATTCCTTGAATTATGACCATTCAGTGACCATTCAAAATTACTATGGCACTGAACAAATGGTATTTAAAACAAGTCCTTTTAGTTCCAGCTTTTGCTGCATCCCATGGTTGTGTGATCGTGATTTCCTACAGTCCCTGATGGCTTCCCAGTCAGCAAAGTCAACAAAAAGTCAGAAGCCACAGTTATAACATTACTTACTCATGGCATTACTTAACAATGGCAACCGAGATTGCTAGAATTGCCATTGCTAAGTGATATGGTCACAAGACATCACATTTAATGACTGTATTGCTTAGTGATGGCAGTTCCAGTCCCAATTGTTATTGTAACCCAAAGACTGTCTGTAAAACATCTTTCAGACAGTTAACAGCTTCCACATCTACTGATTACAATGTCTTTCAAAGCTGAACTACTATTACTTTGAATTATAGGATGCTACTGGGGAAGGTGCGTTCTATTTATATATAAACAGGGAAAGTGAAGTCTATCACTGTGAAACTAGTAGATCAAATTCTGTGGCTAGTTGTGAAACAGACAGCAGAACAGGCAAATTGTCAGATACAATGAGAGGATGCCCCTGTTCATTGCATCCCTAAAGCCTTGGTGGCTCAGGCTGTAAATGCCTGCTCTTAAGATCCAGCTGTCTACAATTACTGTAGGCTCGAATCCCACCAGGCTCAAGGTTGACTCAGCCTTCCATCCTCTCGGGGTAGGTAAATTGAGGACCCAAGATTGTTGGGGGCAATTAGCTGACCTTGTAAAAATGCCGCTTAGTAATAAGCAGGCATATACAATGGAATGAAGGCTATTGCTGAGCGCATTGGGTTGTGCTCCAAAAATTGTAAGCCGCCCTGAGTCCCAGGAGAAGGGCGGCATATAAATGTAATTAAAAAAAAAAAAAAGATTGGTAGGTGGAAAAGATCTGCTTTCTTAAGAAAAAAAATGAAAGTGAAGGAACAAACATTTGCTACCAAAAAAAGGTCTTGAAAATAGAAAGTGATAGCAACTGAAACCTGCAAACTGAGTCCTGTTAGTTGCCAAAACATATGGCCTTTCTAGCACCTCCTACATCTCCCTCAGTTACCGGGTGTGCTTCTTGTACTGATAGAGCACTCTGCTATTTGTCATTGAGCAGCAATTAAGACTTTCAAACATGCCTCACTTCAAAGGCATATTTTAAGAAACTTCAGTATCAGTTTTGACTAAGCAACACCAAGACAGACCAAATATCTTGCACAAGATACCATTTGTTTGTGTCTTTGAAAGTGTTTTCATGATAGCTTTTTTGTTTCTTTGTGCCTCAGTGTAATGAGTAACATTATTTTAGCTAGCAGTTTATTTTTGTTTGTTTGTTTTATCTGAATAGTGACAATAGTGTGCAATTACTTTATCTATGCTTCAAAACGCTTAAGAGCAAAGGTACGTTAGACATGCCAAAAAGAGCCCTTTCCTGCTTGTTTGTTAACTGTTTTGCCCTCGGACTTCTGATATGTAAATTCATATTTGAATTCAAGCAGTTGTTGTGGGAAATTCCAAAGGAAAAAAGAAAAAGAATGGCATGTGCAGCATTACTTCTTTCTTTTCTAGGTGCATACATATGAAAACCCCAAATGGAGAACTGGGGGTAGGAGGTTAACAGCAGAGCTGAGAAAATGTTTTGTTTCTTTAAAGTTATATGCCATCCCTCTCACCATCAAAAACATTCAGGGAAAGTGTAGTGCCTTTGCTCAGATATCGTTTTTCCATTTGGGAGATAAATTTAATTACTTCATCAAAACAGTGTCATTTAATATTTTTAAGTAAAGTTGACTGTATGATATTTACTTTTAAGAAAACGCCTGAGGGCAGATGAATGAATATTGTTAAGGCAGATATATTGACACTGTACTTCTGAAGAACTGAAACATCGTGTCCATGACATGTTAGTCACTTTAGATATTGCTCAAGATAGATGGACAAAGATTACTAGACATAACTTCAGAACATATTATGGGCAGGTCACTGTTTTAATAAAATATGATATACTTCTTTAACAAGGAAAATTGATTAAGAATGCATGTCAATACCCCTTTCATGAAACTAATGGGAAATAATGAATATATGCTTGCCTGACTGATAATGTCCAGGCCACAAATGTTGTTATATTATTTGTGTGACAATTGTGTAAGAGTTAAAGTGTTACTAATGGTTTGTACAGCTATTGGATTGGTAGCTACTGGAAAGCAGTCATAATATTGAATACAAGACCTTGTGCTAGATGCAATGTGGTGTTTAGCTTAGAGCAGGGCTGCAAAAAGTGGAGCCCCTCCCAACATACTTTTAATGCCAGCCACAGTGGGTAGAGCCACAGTTTAGGCCACATTTTACAGTTTTAGAAAGTTTAAATAAGGTTGTTAAGATAGGGCATCCAAATCTGGATAGCAAAAGTTCAATGGCAAGAAAGTGACATAGAAAATGTTTGTAGCCCTCATGTGGTTGCCCAGAGTTTTGCAGCAAGAACTGATAGCCCGAGTCAAAAAAAACAAACTAAAATCCAGAATATTTATAAATATTTAAGATAATCCTTTCATTCTTGAAACTCTATCTCCAAACATGCTCAGTGTCTACTCACTGCTGAATTGCAGTTCTAAACATGCAATGCACAATTTGACCTGACCCTCAAACTTACAGAGGTTTTGCATGTCTGGCTTGGCATATTGTGAGAATCTTGACAATTGTGTTATTTGTTTGTTTGTTTAGGAAATTTATATGGCTGCCTACTTGTTCACAGTGACTCTTGGCAGCTTACAAGCAATAAAAAACACAGTACAGGATACACTAAAATAATAAAAAAATAAAATAAAGTACAGTAACCCTTCCACTCCCGATGACAACACACAGTCAAATGAGCCATTTGAGGAGCTGCATCCCACTCTGGGTTCCTCAGGCCTGCTGGCAAAATCAAGTCTTCAGAGTGTTATGAAAGAGTGTCAAGTGGGGACCAGTCTAATTTCTGAAGGGATGATATTTCAAAGGGATTTTGATAAATCATGATTCATTTGTCCATGGACTGAATTCATTAGTTCAAGACTAACAACTACATTCTCAAAACATGCTTAACTTGATCAGTTTTTCTTCCTGATTGGGGAGGAGATAGCTTCTTGTGCAAGCTTACACTATTTAATTTCTAAATCAGTGTATTGTATGAATGCTGGTTAATGGATTGTATGAGTGCAACCAGACTTTAGTGAATAAAGCACTGTAGCTATGTTCATATAATATATTAGGTAGTAAAGCAGAGTTACAAACTAAATAATTCAGTTCCTACAACTCTAAGCCATAGGCAGAAATCTTATGCACTGTCAAAATTAGCCGGATCACATTAATTCTTCTGTATTGAGTGAATCTAGCTGTTATAGTTTATGATGTAGCATATTATGCATATCCCTTGACAGGTGAAAACCTACATATGCTATGACCTTTATACCAGGGATGTCCAACCTTTGTAACTTTAAGACTTGTGGACTTCAACTCCCAGAATTCCCCATATGCTTCTAGTATATGAGAGATGCAGCTTTCCATTTCTCTAAGCTTTGTTAACATTTTCCTGCTGCTTAAAATGTTGTTATAAATTGCTGTGTCTGTATCCTATTTATAGTGTTTGTTCTCTTCCAGTGCAACAGGAAGCTGTTGTCTGCTGTTTAAAGGTTAAGCTCTGCTTGTATTGAGAACAGTCAGCATAGGAAGATGTTTTTGACTGTGTTAGCTTCGGTCAGGACATAAAAGGCTTTCTACCAAGGCAAAATGGAATTTATCCTAGCCGACAACCTTAATGGTATGTCAGGCATTCATTGCTGCCTATCTGAACAAGAACAGCTTGTACTGCTGATTGTCTGCCAGCTAGTGTTGGCTACTATTAACTGCACCTTCTTCCCCTCAGCCAAGATCTTTGGAAAAATAACACCCACAACATAATCAAAAAGCAAACTTTTAAGCTTAGTTTTCCCCCTCTATAGCTTGTCTTTGTCTCCTGTGAATAGCAGTAAAAAGGGTAAACCATTAGATGTTTACATGAAATACCAATAAAACAGGGCATCTAATCATAGTACCCTTGACCCTAAATAGGATTTCCAAAGTATTGAAAATCCTTCATGGATAGTGAGCTTCTTTTTGAAATGTACTTACCATAGGGACATTGGAGATGGATATGTAATGTTAGAGATTGGCTTGGAGATAAAAGTTTCACTCCATCTTCCATAGGTTAGATAATATGTACTCGGGAGGGGAGGGGAGGGGAGAATTTTCAATGTATTCTAAAGTTTTCAAACTTCTACTTTCATGGCAGCCTGTTGGGCCAGTTTTTTGAAGCTTTTGTAATATGCTGGTAATCTTTAAAAATTGCTGGTTAAACATATAGCACACAATGTCTCAAAGATAATAGCAATGTCCCAAAGGTAATATCTGTGGCCCATATACCAATTGCACCTCCAGACTGAGTTTTTTTGGAACAAATTTGAATTGTTTTAAGATACAGTACACCAGTAGCCTTTTGTTTTAGAGAATTATCACATGCTTTAAAAAAAATAAATTTGCTTTTAAAAATTATTCTGGCAAATTATGAAAAGAAAAAGGAATCAGACTGGGCAAGTTCATTTCATAGCTTTCTGCTAAGTCTAAGGAACCTTTACAAAGTCAGTCAAGATAAGGAGTAGGTTCCTAATTTTATCAAATTTCTGTTAATTTTAATGTTTTTATATTTGTGCTTTTATTGTATTGTAAGCCACCCAGTGTGGCTTTGGAAAGTAATATGAACAGTATATAAATTTAATTAATAGTCAGCAATAAACTTATAGGTTATGTTAAAATAATTATATTAATGCTTTAACTTAGAACAAGGCAAATAGAGGGGGGGAATGACTTTATGAACCACAAAATTAATCAAGAGAGCAAGATCCTTAATTCAGATGGCAACATAGATTACCAGACTGTGCTAAGCCGTAATGTGATTTATGTTCGATTTTGTGAGTGTAAACCCAATAATTGTGGCTTATAATTTATGCTTGTGTGTTCTATGTATCAGTCATGGCCTATTCAACAAAACAATATTGCATTACTTGTAACTTGTATATACTTTTCCTCCAAAAATTCAAGATGACAAATGTACCTCTTCTTCTTGCAGCATGTAATTATCACCTAATTTTATTCCACAATGACCTTTTGAAGTAGGTTGAGAAAGAATTATTGATTTGACGTCATCTATTGGCTTCCATGATTGAGGGTGGATTTGAATCTGTTTCTCAATTGTAATCGACACAATAATTCTGGATATAATTTTTGAATCAACTATATATCCAGTTAATTGTCATGACATCCGGCCAATGTGTAATCAGTATGACTGAAAATGAACACAGTACATGTATCAATGCCCAATTTCATTGTGATGTATCAATAACTTATAAACTGAAAGAGTTGCCAATTTGTTATTTAGTATGAGTTACAATTCAGCTTTGCTCAAATGCAATTTATTGCAGTTTACAATTACATCAAAACAACAAAAGAAATGAATAATCTTTGAACTTTTTAGTTATGAGAGGTCCTTAACCAGAAATATTTAATAAATGAAAACAAGAGTTGGCAGCAAACTTTAACTGACATCTAGGCTCTGCAGAACACAAGGATCTGTCCATATTGCAAAACTTCACAGAAGAGACTTTATAATTCCATTGAGTTCCTTCAAAAATGCAGTTTGTATTTCAGCTATTCCAATAAAAAGTCTTGGAAATGTTAGGTCAGTTTGATCTAAATGGAAATGATATTATTACCCTGAATAAAACAGCAGCATAAAATGAACACTGTAATTCTCAACTGCGATTAAGGGGAATGTGAAGGATTGTCCAGCCAAGCAGCATTTGAAGATGAAAGACAGATACTATATTTTAAAAGGATTAAAAATATAGTGACACATGGTAATTAGTTAGGTTTACATATCCTACTTAAGTCATAAATTATTATTTATTTAAGACTGACTGGTTCATAACTTAAATCACATTATGGTTTAGTGCAAAATGTGTGGACTAGATAACAAAACTGTACATTTCTTTAATCTCTGTATTATGTCTGGTTAAATAGTATTTCCATATTCTGAAACAGTACTAAAATCCATAAAATATCAAAGACAAATATAGGATGAACATTCACATCACAAACAGTGATTACACTTTAAATCTGCTTTTAACTCTTAGAAAATATCAGGTGAGACCACCATTTCATTATGTCTCATAATGATTTCTCAAGGGTTCAGATAGTTGTCTTTCTAACCCTTGTCACCAGGAATCCTTGAAGTGAATATCCTACAAATAAAATGCTTACTCCATAGATGGTCCTATGATTCCTCCAGACTTTTAAAGCTTACAGCTAGAATGGTAGAAAACAAAAACTTTTCTTGGTAGCATTATTCCAGGAGGCTCATCTGAAGAGGAACTCCCAAACTCTTGTTTAAGTATTCAAAACAAAATCAACAATATGGAGATAGAGTATCACAAGATCTTTGAACAAATAAATTACTTTTAAAAAAGCATTAAAATGCATTTGTAATGCTAATGTTTTTCCAGTAATGTTTTTCAGATGTGCCAGTACTGTATTTCCCATCATTGCTGGTCAGGGTAATTATTGCTTACGCTGGTTGTGAATACTCTGTTGTAGACTCCGCCTTTCTGAAAGGCAGCTGGTTAGGGAAAGCTGCTTTCTACATTTACCACTAAAGGATTTTGGGGGCCACTTCTTTCTTTCTTTCATATCGCCACACCTTTTCCTGCTGCCTATATTGAGCCTCTTGGAAAGTTTTCTTTACTTGAACAGAAAATCCAGGACTATCTTCTTGAAGAATATTAACACACCGTAGGATGAAAGGAGTCCTCTCCCATGGGAGTGGTCTGTTTCGTGGCCGCATGGGTATCACACTGTTATGTTTGTGTGGGATGATCAGTGCACCCAAAAGAGAAGTATATGATTGGAATTCATACCAAAGGTCTCTTACGAAGTTTTCTGTCAGCAGTATAATTATCCAGGCAGAATCGTTAATGGCATCAGTTAAATTTTCTAGCAAATGCCTACCACTAGGCATTTCCGCAAAAATGATTCCTGGTTTGATACAATATTCATTTTGTAAGAGGTCTTGGACTCTAATGGCTTCTTCTATATCCTCCTCAGCATGAAGAATCACAAACCTGTAGAACCCATCTTCAGACTCATCACTGCTAGCATTTACGTCTTGGATGCTAGAATGGGAACAGTTTTCTAATGTGGAGTTCTGGTTAAAGTAGTGTTCGTTTCGACTAGCACACTTAGGTTTCATTCTGTTCTTCAGAAAAGAGGGATAAATTCTTCTGGAAATATTGTTTCCCATTGTGTCTAACTCTTAAAAGTAAAGAGTTAGTAACCTCATTCCTCCAGTCTGTAAAACAAATGGAAAATAACAAAGTATATTATTATCAGAGTTAACCTGAAAAGAATGTAGGTCAAGGAATATGGGTTTCAAAGACAAGATTGGAGAAGAAAATATAGCACCAAGAAATAAAAGAGAAATCTTCTTATTTACAGAAAGAAATGAGTGCAGAGTTCTGAAATTTTGAATATTTCTTCAAGATAGTCTATGGAATTTAAAAACAACAACCTTAATGCTATTTTACAAATGTCCTCAAAGGCACCCAAAGCTCTAACTCTCTCTCAATATATTTTTGTCAAACATGGGCTTTTACTGCACATTGCAAACTACACTAAATAATAAAATAAGCTTTAATAAATCATACTGCTGATACTTATGAAAGAAGCCATTATTTGCAAGTCTGTAGTGATTAAGATAATAGGTTAGAAACTGGGAGACTGTGAGTTCTAGTCCTGCCTTAGCTATGAAACCAGTTGGGTGACCCTGGGCCAGTTCCTTTCACCTAGTCTCTTGGTTTCTAGCTGAAACCACTTGACCAATCATTCAACTATAGGGAACCGTTAAGAAGTTGTCATCTACTCCTAACAGTGGTGGGATTCAAATTTTTTTAGTACCAGTTCTGTGGGCGTGGCTTGGTGGGCGTGGCAGGGGAAGGATACTGTAAAATCTCCAATCAGAGGTGGTATTTGCCGGTTCTCCAAACTACTCAAAATTTCTGCTACCGGTTCTCCAGAACTGGTCAGAACCTGCTGAATACCACCTCTGCTGCTAGAGAGTTTACTAATTTTCTGGCATCAGAGATGGCAGATTTTGTATGAGTCAAAGTGAACGTTGACTTTTTTCACTAATCTTTCATATCTTATAAATCTGTGAGGTTAATGCTTAAAAAGGAAAGGAAAAGGAACAAAGATAATCTGCCCAATAATCAAAGCAGAAGGTTCAGTTCTTTGAAATGAAATCTGAACAGATTCTTATGCAAACAGAAACATTCATTTAATTGGGTAATGTATGAATTTGGAATTATGTGTGCTTTCAGTTTTAAATAAAATCCTTTTTATTTCTAAAGATTTGGCTTCATTAAATTGTTTTACAAACATTTCCCTATGTGCAAGACTATATGATTATACCACCACTATTCCTTATGTTTCAGGAAGTTTGTTTCAATGGATGTTGGACAGGGAAGAGCTGAAGCACTTTACTTTCCATTTCCCTAGAACTGGGTTTAAGCACAAATACCTTGATAAAAGCACTTCAAGCTCTTCCATTGAAAAGACTACAATATTATGAGGTGATTTGTCCTGATTGGTGAGAACTGGAGGAATGCACAAACAGAAAATATGTTTTGTCTCATGTATGTAACATAATCTATTATCAACAGATGCATTGTTGCTCAAAGTTTGGATGGACAATTCAACAAGGGAAGAACAATTCAACAATCAGACAAAAATGAAATTCAGATAATTTTGGACCAACCCTCTTACAACACACATACAATGTTTCCAGACCTACATAGTTGCACTTAAAATATGTGAGATCTGCCCAGAAATCAGTTTTATTGAGTATTTTATATTAGTTCTATTGTATTATTAGGTTTAAGTTATTTTAATTCTAATTGTTTTTACCTCCATCCCTTTTTTATTAGACTTTTAAAAATATGTTTACTTTTTGTGTAATTTTTAAAATATATATATTTATCCCTTTAAATTCATTTGCAGGAGTCTGTAGAGATTCTCAGTCATCCAGGTCATGGTTGTCCCAAAGATGCTTTTTCAGGAGGCAACTGGACTTTTTTGTTTTTTCTTTTGAAGATGTTTTGATTCTCATCCAAGAAGCTTCTTCACTCTGACAGGATAGTGGGGAATGGAAAGATTTATATTCCTTGCAGACAGCTGGTCTTTTGCATCCTTTTAGAGGGTCCTTGAAGCATTTGGAGATTTATCTGTGTCCTCAGGGTCACCTGAGTAGTGCTCCTGATTTCTGTAGTAAATCCATTCCTACTCTGACACCATTCACAGGGTGTTCATTCCAAACTGTATAGCTAAGTCTGTAGAGATTCTGGGATGAACCAGGGATGAACCAGGAAAAATTATAAACTACAGGAACCAGGAGCACTACTCAGGTGACCCCGAGGACACAAATAAACGCTTCTAAGCACTGATTGGTATGGGCCAAGGGCAAATGCTAAGAAACATGGAAAGGCTGGTGTAGCCACTACAGGGTACAGGCAGGTAGTGGGTTCCAACAGAGTATGATTCCATAGGATCTCATATTCCATAGCAGAACTCCTTGGGAGAAAAAATGATGGGAATGACCTACAGGAGCAACTTGCAAGCTTCTCTCTCAGCTTCCCCATCAACTTTCCTTGTGGGAAGTCAGCAGAGAAGGTCACAAATGGCCATCATATGACTGCATCAGCACCCAGATTGTGATCATGTGACTGCAGCGATGTTGCGATAGCCACAACCTCACAGTCAGTGTTAAGTCTCCATCATTCAGCATTGTTGTGATTTTAAACAGTTACCAAACAAGTGGTCATAACTTGAGGACCATTATTACTACAAATGTTGCTTATATAATATAGGTGACATTATACATAGTATTGCTTAAATGATTATAAAAAAGAAACAAATAGAATCAGACCTCATTTGTATTAAATGGAGAAAAATCCCAGAAAAAAGCCAGGGCAAACCACTTCCACATTGTTGCATAAACAAAATTTGAGGGAAGCAATATCTTTACATAATGAGTATGTCTGAAGGTTTCAACTTTACTCTAGAGCAGTGTTTCTCAAATTCAGAAACTGTAAGATGGGTGGACTTCCATTTCCAGAATTCCCCGGTTAGCACGCTAGAGTGATGTCACCAGATAGCACATCTTCAGTAGATATTTAAAGTAGTCCTTGAGTTATGACCATAATTGAGCCCAAAATTTATCCTGCTAAGTGAAATATTTGTTAAGTGAGTTTTGCCCCATTTTACAACTTTTCTTACCACAGTTGTTAAATTAATCATTGAATTTGTTAGTTACATGGCTACATGGTTAAGTGAATCTGGATTTCCACTGACTTTGCTTGTCAGAAGGTAGCAGAAGCTGATCACATGACCCCAGGACACTGCAACAATCATAAATATGAACCAGTTGCCAAGCATCTGAATTTTAATCATGTGATGGGGATGCTACAACAGTTGTAAGTGTGAAAAATGTTCATAAGTCACTTTTTTCAGTGCCTTTGTAACTTTGAATGGTCATTAAATGAACTGTTGTAAGTCAAGCACTACCTGTATTTATTTGTTTGTTAAATTTATCTGCCACCTGTCTTGCTGTGTGGCTACTCTAGGCAGGTTACAATAATAAAAAGGAAGAAGGGAAAACAGCGTAAACAGAAAGAAATAAGATAATTTCTTACTTGTCATCTTAACATCTTACAATGTAATCTCTCCCACGGGAGTTGCATTGGCTGCCGATCTGCTTCCAGGTACAATTTAAGGTACTGGTTGTCACATCTACCCAACCCACCAAGGAGGTATACTTGGTGGGATCCAGAAGAAGGGCCTTCTCTGTGGTGGCTCCCTTCCTTTGGAACATCATCCCTGTGGAGATTAGCTTGCCCCCAAGGTCCTGAAGACCTGGTTTTGCCAATGGGCCTGGGGAACCCTGAGTGGAATGGAGACCATCAAGTGGCTTGTTTGATTGATTGTTGTCATAGGGAGATGAGGGGGTTATTGGTTTTTATTGTTTATATATTGGGTTTTTATTTTTGTAAGCCACCTACAGCCCTACAAATTTTCTTAAATAAATGCTACAACAATAAACTAAACAATGAAAAAGAATGCTATTATGGGTCATGGCTAGAAGAATAACTCAAAACAGCAAACCACAATTTTGCTATATATATGTTTGATGAATTTCTCAATTTTAAACCTGAACACATCCTTCCTCTTTCCAAGCCATCGAACAGTTGCCATAACTTGCTCAGCGAGATGAATTGGACTTTCACGCTTCCTGAAGTTTGCAAGGTAACCCAAGAAGACAAGGGCGAAAAAATATTGTTATTTCCTCAAAAACCCACTGTGGCTTTCACAGCCGCACCCAAGCCAAAACCTTCGATTTGTTTCGGCTTTCAACTGCCCTCATTCGTAGCCACTTTGGGAAAGCTGAGGTCGAAATCAACATGAATTCAGGATCTTTGAACGACTATTACACTAACTCTGTCCTCCCTCTACCCCCGTCGGTCGCGAAGCGACATTTACCAGCTTCATCGAGCGACGAAATTCCTCAGAACCCGGCGCAAAATGTATCATCGGAAACCACCAACTCCTCGCAATTCATCCGCCGGAATAAACCAACACAGCGGAGTTACCAGCACTCATCTCGACCAAGGGAAGAAAAAGAGAAGCGAAGGCGGGGCGGAGCCGACTGACGCGCTGCGACCTCGTTCGCTCCCCGCCCCCAGCGCAATTCTCGGTTTTTTAAGTTCACACGGGTCAGCTTTGTTGAAGTGTTATCCTAATTCGGGTTTGAGCCGTTACGCTTGCGAAATTGAAGTTATTTATAATCCCTGGGGTGCTTCTATTCACACGGCGTTAGTCGATCCTGTGGTGGGATGGATTCCAGCTTCTGGTTCTTTCCTTCATGAATGGCCCAGGAAGCTGAATTCTCGAACTATGGCTTACTGGTGGGTCGGGGTGCGGTTTACACGGCAGGTGTTTGGCTTAATTCAAGAAACCGTTATTATTAAGTTAACCTTAGGTCGCTTGATGCCAGCCATTTAAGAGACAAGCAACCAATAATTTCTGACATGCTACAATTTATTAAAATATTGAGATAGGGAAAAATTGAATTATATTCCACATTTTCTATGTCTATTCTTCTAGTCCTGCTCTGGATTTTAATAGTACATTCTGTAGAATACACAGAAGAGGATTTTGTGTTGTTTTGCCAGAATTATAAGGCTGGTCACAGATGGCAGCGGACCCTTCTAAGGTGACCAACCATCCTCCTTTAGGGAGGACAGTCCTTCTTTTGCAAGTTCTATCCTCTCTGGAAAAGTGTCCTCCTACATGTCCTCCTTTTTGATATTTGAATACTAATCTGTAAATCTCCATATTTGATCAATGCCGAGCCGATCTGTTGTGTGTGATGTGACGTATTTGTATTTGACATGACGATTCGTCAAGGCTCGGTACAGTGCGGCGAGAGGTGATTATGAGATGCATGCACTCCACGCAGAATTGTTTTGAGAGTGTGCCACGTGCAAGAGTGCGCCACGCACAAGTGGCTTTATTTTTTTTCTTCAACTTATTTGTGTCCTTTTCATTGTAAAAAAGTTGGTCACCTTACCTTTTCACTAGATCTTTGTGGGAAAAAAGGTACTCTTACACACTGAACTTAAAACTTCTATACAATTGTTTTCCATTATCAAGTGTTCACATACTGCAATAAGCCACGGGCTACCTTTTCTGTCTTCTGAAATCCCATTCTGTATATGGCCCTGTATACTTGTGAGTCCAGAAGATGAAAAAGGGTTGTCTATTTGTTATATATTTTATAAGTGTAAAAATGGATGAGGCGTTCTTATTCAAAAGATAAGTTCTTGTCATACTTTTGCCACATTTTGCTTTGATATGCATACTTTTGTAGTTTACATATAGATTTGGGACCAGCAAAACAAAACAAACACCTAAGTCCACTGTTCAAAACTGGAGATAGTAAAGCCTCAGATTTACAACCCAAGATCACAGATATATTTACTTTCTGTATGAGCTGACTTTTTATTGATGAAATGGAAATTCTGATTATTTCATTTACTTACAATTCAATTATTTGCTTAAAACTATGCTGAACATTTTCTTGTATGTAACATGTTTGTTTTCCTTTTTTCCATATATGAAAGCCTTGTTTTTCAAAAAAAAAGGAAATTAAAAAAATGTTCCCATTTATAGCTAAGGTAATCATGGGTAAAATGGCACTATTAACAACTAGTGAATTTTTGGTTGGTTTTGCACAACCAATAATTGTGGCTTATTATGGCATTCAAGCCTGATGTGGCAATTGGGGATTTCCAAAAATCAGAACTTTAGTTCCTAGAACTTTGCTTTCAGCTACAAAATGCATTTCGTAACCCAAAATGGTTTCTGGTTCAGGTACAAGATAAGCCACAAATCATTTTTACATTTCAGTGCATGAAAGATAAAATGGGAGCATGTATGTTTTTAATGAACCTTTTTGCTTAATGTGTCATTTACATAGCCTTATAAATATGAATTTTCCTTTAGAAAACTGAAATTAAACAAGCTTCAAATTCCAGAGATCAATTAAAATAAATTATGGTTTATGAATTATAAATGGCTCATTCACAGCCAGTTGAAATTTATGCTGAACCATAAACCATGATTTATAAACCACAGTTGTTAAATTCACACAACAAATTTGCCAAAAGTCACTTTATGGATTAGTTGAAACTGGAAAGTAATTAATTAGTTTTAGAGTTCTTATCCTCTTTAATCATAATACTCCAAACTGACTTTGTAAAATGTATGAGTGCCACAGCGGACTCTTTAATATAACTTGTATTTAGCATGTGGGGATGGCAGGTAAAAACAGTGGGACACTGAATAGCATTTGGCAAAAATGCACAGAAAGTAAATTAGACACCATAATGCAGTACATGTTGTTCCATGTGTTCTTAAAATTCAGCATTTGATAATTAGTTTATTTGTATGAACATGAAAACTGAAAATTCTGGTTACTGCAGTTAGGTCCCCATTAAATTGATCTTTATTAAAACTTTTCCCATCAGGAAGTTTTGCAAAATTCTTAAACAGCACTTTTATAGTTTCAACGTATCTGAAAGGTAAGGGAAGGCTGGATTAAAATCTATCTCTACAGTTTGATAGGGATATTCTTTTCAAAGTTGCTGTTATGGTCTAGATGATCCAGTTAGGGCATTCATTTTCTGTATTCCTACAAAAGGGTTTGTATTACGCCTTTCACTGATTTCTTTTGTTTACAAATGCCCTTCCTTCCCATAAGCTTTTCTCACGATTAGACAAAGTAGTTCTAATTTATTTATTGTAACTATTTTCTCTCCCATCTCCCCAAGTTTCTTCAGTTGTGTTAACACAGTATTTGACTCTCAAATTATTTTTGGAATATTTACCAAGTCATGTGATTTCCAGAAGATGAACAACAAAATTCCACTGCATCATTTTTTTCTAGTAGTTTTTTCCCCTGTATTTCTTCTTCCGCTTGTGCTATCAAGTCTCTTCCCCTTTTCTTGCAGTGTTGTAATCTGAGATAATAAATCTGTAGCCAGAAACTCATTTTAGTCACTGGACTTCCAGTTTGTAATAATTACAAACTTCTCCAATTTGGTGCCCTCTGTGATATGCTTGTGAATTGCAATTACCTTTGCGTATGTTGTATGCGCACACACAGAAATATATGGTTGTATCCTGATTATGAAAAGATGAAAAATTATTGTGCTCTTGAATTGATGACAAATGATTATCTTAAGCTTGTCACAAAAGAATCAATAGGATTGGTTTGTAAAATTCTACAAGTAATTACAACAGGTGAAAAATAGGTGTCAACGGAAAAAATGAAGAACATTAGTCAGGTGTTAGTATATTTGTGTCTGAGCATGTGTAATAAATTTATATCTTAAAACAAAATCTAAACATAGTCAGAGACTTGGATTGATCACTACCTTCAGCAAGATCAAAGTATCCTGAGATTTGCAACTATCTGACAAATTATTAAAGGAGAGGGGAGGGAAACTGGATATGGTGGGAACTGATATCCAAGATATCCTGAATGCTGGTTTATGAAAAAAAATTGATTGACAATCAATTATATCCATTTATCTATATCTACAATTAAATTATGTGGCAATCTCACACATAGTTTATGGAAGTAAGTTTTACAATAGTAAGCAAAACCAGAAACTTTTCTGAGAATTTGTAAAGACTGGGGTTGTTTCTTCAGCATTGCCTTTGATTCTAAAACTAAGATGGGATAATCCAAATCTAAAGAAAAATGGCAGCTTCTAAGAAAATTTTACAATTCTCATAACACAACTCTCTAAATAATAACTACTCAGCAGAATCTTAATTTTATTATTTCATGTATAATTTCACAGGGCTATTTTTTGTCTTACTGACATTAAAGAAAGTTTTTTTAAATCAAGAACTGGATACATCATATTATACATATATAGGGACTTCAAGAAAATGAAATAAAAAAACCTGGAACCATGCTATGGTTAAACTGTATTTTAATTGTATATATGTGACAGAGTCTTTATCTGAATAATTCTTATGACCAAATTGTGTTTACAGACATTTTAAAACTTGCATTGGATTTGTCTATCAACCACTGCTAATAATAATGCATGCTAGAACCAATTGTGGCAACTTTCAAATTTCTGAACAGAAAAGAACATTGAAAAAAATATAAACTGCAGCAAGATACAAGATAATTTAGGCAGAATCCAAATAGTTAAGTCACTGTCCCAAACCCTATCCTACAAAAAGAACAGTCAAATATTATTACTATAAATTAAGGAATTAAATGCAAAATTTATACAATGCGCCTAAAATAAGTATGACTGGACTGAAATAATGCATGGCAAATACCTAGAACTTTGAAAAATAATATTTATATCCATATTGGCATCATCAAATATGCATTTTATCCTTGAATTACATCCTGTCAACTGCCTGTTACAAATTCAGAAATTAGGCCATAGTTATGAGCCTTTTCTCCATCATATATGTAACCAGTTTGATACAGATGGGCAACTTTGGAATCAAAAATAGTAAAACTAAAGAAGCCCCCACTGACCTATTTACAAAAAAAAGTATACAACTTTAATCTGAACAGCTAGGCCCTTATGAGACTTCCTCAGATTTATGGCCAAATACCACTTCTGTCAATCTTTGTTTTACAGGATTTCTATGGGTCTCTTGTATTTGAATCATTAAAAGGAATGGAAGGGTGAAGCACATCATCGTAAAACTGGTTTAATTACCGTGTTTTCACAAATGGCATGTAGGTTTACAAGAAACAACTACGTTCAATAAATTTATTTTCTGCAAATTCAAGTGAAAGACCAAGCACATTCTACAGCAAGGTATTATTGCAGAATGTTAAACAAATACAGCACTGGAATATTCCCCATCTCTAAACACATCAGTCTTCTATTTTCTAAAAAGCCACATCCACAAACTAAGGGGAAATATTAGGCATTTTTAGCACTGTCAGTTAGACTCTGTGACAGAGCACCTCTTGTCCTTTTACAGTACAGTAAGGTAGCTCATACAGGAAAAAATGTAAAATGTGCTTACAGAATATCTACAAAGAAATGGGGGGAAATGAGTCAATTCTCTGCAAAAAAGTACTATAAAATATCAAGCTTATTTTAGTGAGTGCTAACCCTTAAGCATAGTAGTATTCATATTTTTGCAACCACTACGATGTCTTTCTTCATCCTCTCAGACAAGCTTTGTTATCCATTAGAAGATGCCAGTTTTACTAAGAGGAATGAGGCTTACCTTTAATGTGTATGGTTATGGTGATAATGTTAATTTCTTTTGGGTATTCTGAAATAACAGGTGCAATCTTAAAAACCCATAAAAGCATTTGGGATATTAGAAAACAGGTATAATAGAACTAGCAATTATGTAGCAAAGTCCCTCCTTCTCCCAAAACGTGGAAGCTACTTTAAAAAGTAGCATCTTAGCATAAAGCTGGTAGGATAGGGCAATACAGTACTGTAAGCACACACGAGAAACTTCCCCATCAATTTAGAATGTTTAATCAGCAAATTAATTGACATACATCCAGCAACTGCATACATTGCTTAATAAATCAATTATTTAGACCAAAACACTCAAGCCACATAATGGCCATGCAATCCTTTATTTAACATGGTAGTCTCCAGATCTCTTGGCTTGTAACTCCCATGATTACTGACCATCTTTAAAATTTATGGGAATTTTAGTTACAAATATCTAAAGGGCATACGGTTGAACAACTCTTGATTTAATATTAAAGAGACTACAAGGCTAAATTTTAGCTGCAAGTTACTTAAACCAGTGCATTTTTGCTTAGTTCTATCAAGTTTAAGTGAAAGTGAAAACATCAAATTCCTAAAATTTAGATGGTTTGTGTCAAAGCTGATTTAGTTCTCAAGGCAGCAACAACAGCAATCCTCAAAGACTCAGCTTCAAGAATTAGAAGGCATTTCCCCCATTATTTAATTTAAAAAGCAAAATGCAAAAATGATAATCTTCTTTCAATGTACAGGAAACTGTTTTTCCCAGGACTCTAAAATTGGTACAGTAAAATAATATATATATCTATATACACCCCAAAAATGATTCAAGACCCTAGATTTTCCAGAGACACTCAAAACAGTGCAGTACAAGACTTTGAAACTACTGTTAATTATGTGTTTTTTGTTTTCAATACTTCAACTTGCAAGGGCAGACTTTTTTTTCATTCATAAGGACAATCTTTTAATTAACTACTTAAAGGTTTTTCTTAAAGCACTATACTTACAAACAAGTCTCATTTTTAAAAAAGGAATTATTAGATTTCTCAGCAGATGTGAAAGAAAATCCCAGTATGTAACAAATAAAAGGCTGTCTTTTTTTTCTGTGACAGCTTTCAGAAGTATGAATTTCAGAACTTTGAAGTGAGAAGGCTAAAGGTATTTAAAAAGTTCCCTGTACTTAATTGTTCTTTAACTAGAAATCATTCAAATAATAATATATTTTTCAAACAATGTATTTAAAGCTTGTTATGATCCAACACGAGTTGTAGTGGTTCTTTTGTCAGAGAAGAAGCTTTTGAGAAGAAATACCTGCCCAATGCTAACTACAAGTAGAATGATGGCTTCGCCTATTGACCAATAAGCCACTCGCGTGTTTAAGTCTTCTGCTCTGCTACGGCCTTGTGCTTCCCTCAGTCGAAAATGTGTCTGATAATCAATGACAGACTTTAGAGCTTCATGAATTGAAACACACGCTGACTCCATCTAAAGACAGAAAAGTAGCAGTGATTAGTAAAACAGACTGGAATCTAATTACTATTAATAAAATAGAAATAGTCTTAGGTAAAAAAAATATGGAAAAACTTTAAACAATATTTTATCATAGCATATAAGTAGAGTTTTACAAAAATCAAAAGATTATGTTCTTCAGAATCACATTATTGTAATACAGCATTAATCTAGTTGCTTGTACATTTGATCAGAATAAAAACCAATTCTAAAAATAATGAAAGAGCAATTACCAAGTCTTTCTCTCAATACAGAAACTGTTGTCAGCAACAAGAATGTCAGACCTTGATGCAAACTATATATTGAAAGCTTTTCAATTTTAACTCTAATATCTTGTAATTTTATCACTGAGATCCTAAAATGAAACATGCATACGTATAATGAACTCTATAATCATATGAACTATTAACTCTTCTAACCTCTTTCCCCTGAATAATTGAGGAGATTCCTTCCAATCATCTAAAATGTAGTTTGGAAATGGAATGATATAGGAGAAAAGGATTGGGCCCATCTCTGTACTACTGAAAAAGCTGTTCCACTGATAGAAATATGTTATTAAGCGGCAGTTTCAAAGTCCCTGATCAATAATGATGGATGCTATAAGTTGCAGTTAACAATAACTGGAGGTTTGCAGTTCTTCCTATTGGGCAACAGTAAAAACCATATGCTTTAGGGAGTATTTTGCACAATAATAGCCAAGTTGCCGTTATTAACTTGTTTGTTCCTTCTCAGAGGACAGCTGGAACTAAAATGCTCCATATTAGAAGCTGCAGAAATCTGGTGTTTTCATCTATTTTCTTATACCACCTTTCATTCAAGTTAGCACTCTTATTTCATCTTTCCTGTTTGCAAATTGGAAAAACCCCGAATTGTCCATTGCAATGGAGTTTAAAATTCAGAGGTCTTTACAAACCACTCAAGCAATATCAAATAGCAATTTATAAAAATATTTACTTAGGTAAATGAAAAGGTGACAAATGCCATCCTCCCTTGTATTCCCATTTTTGATGAAGTGAGAATGTCACTCAATTAACTGGCCATATGGTCATTCTATCAGACAAAAATAAAATTTCTGAAGTTCTATAAACTGACTCTAGTATATTTTAGGATGAAGACAGCACATTACTGTATACTCAGAATTCACCATACCTGAGTGAGTGCAGTGACTCTGTTTTCACTAGGAAAGAGAGGTGGGTCATCCCCAACTTGGAAGTCAAAGTATACTGTTTTGTGTGTAAAAGTTGAAAACTCATTGCTGAAACAAAACTTATATGTTCCATTTCTAGATGCGGTAAAGGTAAAACTATCATACTGTTTCTTCATTTCTTTATATAGCACAATCCCATCTGGATCTTCTAAGCGGCAATCAACATCATAGTGTCCTCCAGTAATCACCTGTGGAATAAAGAAAACTGGTATTTGGAACAATAGTCACTGATGCTATTCTTATCAGTTAAAGTAGTATCTTTACAAAGCAAATATACTAAACAGCACATTGTTTAAAACTTCAGCAAGGGAAATTAAATATATTGCAATCACAACTAAGTCAAAGGTAACTTAAAACGTTTTGTTGCATTTCACATGTTTGCACTTGTAGTAATTGTTTGGACCAAATAATAAATAATTGAAAAATAACCATAAAAGTTATCAAGTTAAAATGAAAACACATCACTTAAAGATAACTCTATTCAAATTGGTTAAAACCATTAAGGCCACATTTTTCTGAACTTCTTGCTCTTATAGATAAAAACCTATCATATCCAAAATTAGATGTGCATTTATAAAGGCTTTACATTTTAATGAAAGAAAAGAGGATGATCAGCATCAAGGTATAGTTTCTCCATTACAGCACCTGTTAGAAGGCGTGAAAGGCCAAATCAGCAACAGATGATCCTAGAAGAATCCTATCTATGAAGTCAGTAAGAGTTGAAACTGATCTGACAGCATGTAATCAATGAAAAATGCAAAAGGGGAACATTAAAACCTGTAGCACTTCTGAAAAAGTTCTTCATTCTCTAAATTGAGGAAGCCCATTCATTTTGCACTTGCACTAACACAATCGCATATGCATGTATGACCTTATTAAAAGATAAATGTTCATGAATAGAGGGTTCCTTTCCATTTTTGGAAAGCTTTTGGCTTAGTAAGGATATGATGTTATGAAAGAATAACTTTTGCTATTTTGCCTAACATTTATTAACCTTCTTACAAAATAATTAGTGTAAAGGAATCAGCAGCTGGAGGTAAAAACAGACAAGATTATCTCCATATCAATTATGAGAAGTCTTACTACATGAAATAGATGGTTCTTATAGAAACCAAATCCATGCTATTGTAGTTTGAAACAATGCATTGATAACACTGAAGATTAAGATTAAAGTGTTATGCAGTCATATTTTATATCATTATATAAATGATCAAGCTAGATAACAAAGTTACATTCATCAAAGCAAACTTTTGAAAATTAGTAAGTTCAAACTATATCAGACAAGGTTTTTAAAAAATAGATTATGTACATTAAGTATTTTCTTCACGTCAAGTATACTTAGATACATGAATACAATACATTCTATTCTAGAATAAGTTATCCATAAATAATCCATGCTGAAACCAAGAGAATCTATGTCAACATTCACTACCTACAGCTGAACAAGCAGCACCAGAGTTACAAAGCCTGAAATTTAGACGCTAGACACCATGGCTAGCATTTTTGGAAATCCTGCAGATAAGAGTGCTTTTTAGATTACTGTAATTTGGACTTCAAGATAGAGTTGTAGATACAGATTGCTCATAATCATGATGTTCCATTCTATTACCTTCTGTTCTAGTTTCATAGTCCTTCTTTGAAAGAATTGGTATTGCTTTCCTATTAAGAATGCTGAGTGTAATGAAGGTTATTTTTTCTTACCTAGTCCTGGCCAATTTATAATGCAATAGAATTTCCTTTAACCTCTTTCTCTGAGCTGCACTAAGATTCATATTCTGGGTAGATGGGTACATGCAAGTCTTTTTCAGTAGCAAAATTATAAATATGGAACTTTCCAAAGGAAATCTCCATGTTTCATTTTTTAAGCAGTTAAACAGCTGTATACAATTGAGATTTTGTGGGGTCCCTCAGGGTCAGTCCTCTCCCCCCTCTTATTCAATATCTACATGAAACCGCTGGGTGAGATCATCCGTGGTTTTGGGGTAAGATACCATCAGTATGCTGATGATACTCAGCTATACATCTCCACCCCAGGCCAGATCAGTGATGCCCTCTCCGTGATGACTCGCTGTCTGGAAGCGGTACGGACCTGGATGGACGGAAACATGCTTCGGCTCAACCCAGCCAAGACTGAGTGGCTGTACATACCGGCATCTCGGACCAGTCAGGAATGTCCATCGTGACCATAGGGGAGTGGTGTTGCCCCCTGTGGATAGGGCGCTGAACCTGGGGTCCTCCTGGATACACGGCTCCAGCTAGAGGATCAGGTGGGGGCCGCGCCAGGGGGCCTTTGCCCAGGTCCGGCTGGTTCGCCAGCTTCGCCCGTTTCTGGACCGGATGCCCTGCGACAGTCACTCATGCCCTTGTCACCTCACGACTCGACTACTGCAATGCTCTCTATTTAGGACTGCCCTTGCATACCATCCGGAGGTTGCAGCTGGTGCAGAATGCGCCGCTGGGTGGTGATGGGAGTTACCCGATTCTCCCATATTACCCCCTCCTGCGCGGCCTACATTGGTTGCCGGTTGCGCCCGGGTGAGATTCAAGGTTCTGACTTTAACATTCAAAGTCCTACACAACATGGGTCCACAATATTTAAGGGAGCGGCTCCTGCCGATGTCGAAGCCACCCGTCCCGTGCGGACACATAGGCAAGGACTCCTCGGGGTCCCGTCGACAAGTCAATGTCGGCTGACGGTCCCCCGGCGACGAGCCTATTCTGTAGCAGTCCCTGACCTATGGAATGCACTGCCTCTGGACCTCCGTCCTGGCCCCTGACCTCCGCACCTTCCGCCGCAACTTAAAGACCTGGTTGTTTGACCAAATCGGGCTGTGATTACCTCACCTGGGCCATGGGATAATTTTAATTCACCTTAATTTGGTCTTATCGGGCTTAAATTATTTAATTCTTTTAAATAACTATTGTACTATATGTTTTGATTGTGAGCCGCCCCGAGTCTTCGGAGATGGGGCGGCATATAAGTCTAATAAATAAATAAAATAAATAAATTTTCCTGGTTAAGACAAAATGCATTTGAACGTGCAATAAATGAATATAAACCCTAAGAAATATTGTTCATGAATAAAAGTAAAGATAAACATTAGATCAATGAATCTCTGCCATATAAATATAAGAAATATTGTGGTTAGTATTTTGGGAAAAGCAAAGTAATAAAAGAAAATTAATTCTATTCTCTTCTTGTACATCTCTTGTATCAGAATTTTAGATAAAATTCCCTAATAAGAAACTTAGTATCAAATAATAGCACTGTTTCCATAAAAATGTAATGGCAAGAGGATCAATGTTACGGAGGCTCCCAAAAAAGGATAAAATCATCCCATTTCAGACACAAATATGGGAAGCATAGCCAGCATTATTGGTAAGCATTTTATTCCTAGTATTCTACTGGAGGAAATGTTCTTCTTTGCATAAAGAGTCCATTAACAATGAAATATTTATTCAAAACACTGTCCCAAATCTCCATATGAAGACATCACTAAGATTACCAGCCAACTGTCTACTCAAATAACAGGTTAGTTGAGAAATGCAGAACTGAAAAGCACCTAGTCATACAACATTAAATCACTGTATCTTTTAGCCAATTATAACTTATATCCTTGTTTTTCAATATATACCTCAGTAATTCTTATGGTAATATATTTGGTAAAATAATAAATGTATGTTTATGTTCAGTCTATGTAGATATGTTTTTCCTCCCCGCAATAATGTTCAGTATTTTGAGTCCTAAAAATATGATTGTTTACTGAGATTGCAGTTAATGCTGTAGATAAAATTATACAGCTCATTTTTATCATCACTCCTGTGTATCAAAATCTGTTAAACATCTTACTCAATGGATAATCGGTTTCAAATATTTACTATTTCAGTTTGTTTTCCTAAATCTTGATAATATAAAACATTACCTGAAGTCATCCTGTTAAATGAGAATAACAGTCTTAATATTTAGTCCTGACACTAGGACTAAAAGATGGCAGCATAGTTGGGAATAGCATTTAACACCTCACCAGTAGAAAATGAGGAAGTAGACAGCAAGATAACCTAATGTTGCTAAATCGGACACTGTTATATAGTTTCTTAGGATCAGTGAAGCCAAACTGATTACATAATAATAGTTCTTCCTCTGTTTCTATTGAACAATGAGATGAATCATCATTCAAATTGGATAGCAAATAAATACATTCTTCATATTTTAGGCAACATATGGTTCATGCATTTTAATCTCCATACAACACAACTCCATTTCAATGTCATATTCTAGAAAGACAATCATTTGTCTACAGAGTTTATAGTCTAATTTTTAAAAATAGGACTGTACACTGAACCTTGCTTTCAATGGAGATGTTGATTTGATGGCACACAAAAAGTGCTGTTGGCAGAATTGCCTCATTTATTTTCAGAACGAAATTGCTGCTGCTGATATATGCATCTTCTATGTAAGCGGTATGTACTTTATTTACCTATATTAATACTGTACATACAATACATATTTTGGAGCTTATACAGCCTATTTACTTTCCATATCATTTTCTCCTTTTAAGTGAAAATCATACAATGTCACTTATTTTGCACATTGCATAAAACAGGCGTTTAACAACAGCCTACGACCAATGGTTTGAAAACCAAATAATTATGCCCATAATGCCAATTATGCCCATACACCAATTTCACCATACTGCTGCCAGCAACTGGTAGCAAGTCCACATACAACTATCAAGATAAAGCCAGCAAAAGAGCAGGAATAGTTTTGTGTGCGTTGAAAACCACACCCAGTACAGGTATACATTAGCAATAGCACTTAAGACTTATTATCACAATATAATAATAAGGCTCAAAACTAAAAGGTCCATGGCAAATACCACAGCCTGGGGGTGGGGTGGGGGTAACAAGACGAATATCTGTACTAAAAGGAAGGTCGGTTAGGTGAGAATGCTCAATGGGGCAATGTCTCAAAGTGGAACTCGCAGTTCTTTGCAGAATTGTCTGCTACGTTTCCTGACAGACTTCTTCTCCCGCCGCCTTTATTAGTCCTGTTTGACTATACACACTACTAAAGGGGTCGCTTTCAACCCCATACCTGCCCAACCAACTGAAACCATGCGAAAAAGTGTAAGGAGGATTGTTCTGCGCGTGGAGGGACGGACACCCGTCCAGCCCAGGCGTCCACTTGCCTATGTGGCGCCGCGAAAGGGACGACGATCTCCTTACCTGAAATTCCAGGGTACACTTAGTGCCCTGCACGATCTCTTCATAGAAGCACTGCTTGGCATTATCGGGCAATTCGAAGGTGATCTCCGAGGCGCGGACCGACCCGCTGAGCTGCAGCAACAGCAACAGCCCCGACGCCAACCAGCCTGCGCAGGCACCAGGGCCTTGCCAGCACCGCAGAAACATCTCCCACACCGGGGCTCGAACTACAAGCACGGAAGGCGAAGCTGAGGTGGAATAAGAAAGCAAAATGAGGGCCGAAGGGAGAAGGATCAGATCGCCAGCCCCATCCACGCAACCGGGAAGGAGGCACTCCCTGAGGGGAGGAGGAAAAACCCCACTCTTACCTGCCAGGTAGCCGAAGACGCGCCGGTGCGGCGTGGCCGTACGTGAAAGGGGAGGGCGAAGAACGGAAGAGGTGATCCGGAAGTGAACGGATTGTAGCTAAGAGGAGAGCGAAGAACTTCCGGGAGGGATCATTTGTAGACGTGGTGTTCGCTGAGGAGAGTAGGCGGTGTTGTAGAAAGGAATGGGCGGAAATGAAACAAAGAGATGGGCGTAGTCTAAGATACTATTGGTCCTGCGGGGAGAGATGGCCACTCCTAAAGGGCGGCGGGAGTGGGTGGAAAATAGGTGTTGCTAGGCGACAGCGGTTACGATGCAAGCCGGCTTTTCCTGTTCCTCGGTTAGCCGGAAGTACCATCCGTTATAGAAACAGGGAATTCTGGGAATGGCTGACGCCCTTTTTCCCCCACTTCCCCAGGTTCAGGTGGCTCCAATTCCGTTGCCCTTCAGTATAGCCGTGAACTGTAGGCGCGCACGCACACGGACACACACAGTGCGCTGGACCAGGATGGTAGATGAGTTTTGTGCTAAAGATGAATGTTAGTATTGCCAGCCTCAATTAAGTGTTGATTATATAGCAATAGCACTTAGACTTATATACCGCTTCACAGTGCTTTACAGCCCTCTCTAAGCACTTTACAGAGTCAGCATATTGCCCCCAACAATTTGGGTCCTCGTTTACCCACCGCAAAAGGATGGAAGACTGAGTCAACCTTGAGCCTGGTGAGATTCCAACTGCCAAATTACAGGCAGCCAGCAGAAGTAACCTGTAGTACTGCGTTCTAACCACTGCACCACCGCAGCTCTCATATGCTGGTTTTGCCCACTCATTTTGATCTCGTATGTATTTGATTATTTTGATATTTTCTGATTTTTATTGTTATGCCCTGACCAGAAGGATCAAATCCTGGTGGTGTCAGGATTTATCCTCTTCCTCAGACCTAAACAGCCTTCAAGCACTGGTGGAACTTTAGCTGGCTGGAGACTTCTGGGAGTTGAAGTCCACAAGGCTTAAAGTTACCAAGTTTGGGGACCCCGCATTAAGGTAATAGGAATTAGGCTAAAAATAAACTCTCCAAGGTAAGCCGAAACTCCCTTTTTCCTGACCCCTGACAAGATTAATTCCTAAAATAGGAAAAGGCAGAAGATTGAAGCAGGATTAATTCATCATGGCAGGAAGGAAAAACTCAGAACAATCACTAACCAGGACAAAGCCATTAAACTATAATAGGAATTTTTTTTTTTAATTACATTTATATGCCGCCCTTCTCCGGAGACTCAGGGCGGCTTACAATTTTTGGGATACAACCCAGTGTGCTCAGCAATAGCCTTCATTCCATTGTATATGCCTGCTTATTACTAAGCGGCATTTTTACAAAGTCAGCTTATTGCCCCCAACAATCTTGGGTCCTCAGTTTACCTACGCCGAGAGGATGGAAGGCTGAGTCAACCTTGAGCCTGGTGGGATTCGAGCCTACAGCAGTTGTAGGCAGCTGGAACTTAAGTGCAGGCAATTAACAGCCTGAGCCACCAAGGCCCTGAGCCACCAATTGCCCAAAGCCCTTTCATTACATCACCCAGCAAGATTCAATCAAGCTTGGGGCTTAAGACAACCTACAAAATTACCCCTGCATGGCCCCATGGGAGTCTGACAACCAATCAGAATACATTTCTTGCCACAGGAACAGGAAGCAAATTCAAAGCCCAACAGAGGGTATAAATCTCTTTCCCTCTGTCATCTCTGTGCTCTTTTTTTGCCCAGGACCTCAATGTGTGTTACATATATGTACATAACGTAATTGGGTTGACAATATATAAAGCACAAATATATATGTCTGTAGTTTTAAGGAAAAATACTGTAATATATTATACTGTGTTCTGGTTGGTTGAATATACTGCAAGTTGCCATAAGAGGGAGCTATAGATCATGGTTTAACTCTCCCACTGAAGATCTCTCTTGATGCCGATATTGACTTTCTCTGACTGAATACGGACTGATACTGACTAACTCTGTTTACTTTGATATTCTGTTGATATCGAAGATTATCTGTTGTATTATGGTTTGATATTTGTCTGCTGTAAAAGACATGAAAAGGTTTGTCTGCAGTAAAAGACATGAAAAGGGTAAGAAGACTTTATAACTGGATACTGCTGGACTGTTAAAACGTGTATGACCTGGACTGTTTTTTGGACTGTGCTATTCAAGTAAACATTAACACAATTTGGTGTATCTCTGTGTGGCTGTGTATTTATTCATAACTTCTCATATATGCTTCAATGTGCATATCCTTGCTACACAAGGGTTACTCTGCGTATTTCCTAACAATGTGGTCCTGTCCACCATTAAACCATCTTTCCAAGCAGTCTCCATATTTCCAGTGTCTTTCTTCCCACTTGGAACTGAACCCAGATAGACATTTCTTCCAACAGAAATCAAAGCACAGTGACAGAACTTAGACATTTTTCTGGAGAAGGAACTATACTTTCCAGTTGGAAGTGTTAAAATATCCTTGCACCCGTTACTACCTACAGAACTAATTCGGTATACTTTATGGGAATGTAACATTTAGTAAAATAGTAGAAAAACAGGTTGGAAATGAAATTAGATTTTTTAAAAATGTATTTAATTCTGTTGACAGCAGTCCATTTTAGCAATCAGTATGTTTGTTTATTCAATTTATGATCATAGACCAAGAAAAAAATGTACCTTCTAAATGAAGCATAGTGTAAAAACAGAAAAGTAACATAACTAAAATTCTTATCCAGGGATAGTTGTTGGATAAAAATGACTTCTGATCTGAAAGCAATGTAACAGAGTTTGGCCACAGCAAAGATTGACTCTTACTGATCTACCAGCTATAGCTGAACAGAGAAACTATCTGTGCATCTTGAAAAATCTAAATAATAGAGTATAATGTGCCTATTTTTAATATCTTCATAGAAGAGGCAATATAACAACTTAAGACTTGAGGATTCCACTGTGTATGACCCACAAGGGTTTAATTGGTCATTATAAAGGATTATTTTATATTTTCTTTTCAGGACACCAGTACAGTATCAGAATGATCTGGAATAAAAAAAATGAATTTAGACATATGTTTCAGACAGCTCTCTGGTTTCACATTAAGAGCAAAACTGCTTAAAATGTTATTTGAATAAAGAAGCAAAATTGACATTCTATGTTCAATATACATGAACTTTTATTTTGCGTGCCTGGTCATAGAAGGAATGTAGAAGGATTCTCAAGAAACCTCTAATGAATGAAGTTGCTTTTCTATCATTGTTATCCAGTTTATGATGCATCACCCAATACAGGGTACAGGGGACTTAATCCAACTGGACAGATTTTTTTTAAAGAAGTAGAAGGAAGATTCCACTAATAAGCTTTATTTTTAGTATTCCAGCTTCCTTTTTCAGATCTGCAGTCTGAAATAAATTAGACTAAACTATTTGTAAAAAGACAAAATTGCAGTGCTATTCTATGTGGGTTCCTTCCATACAATAAATGGGAGAATACTCTAGCCAAGTAACAGGTTATTATTCTGGAATCTAAATTCAGCATTCCTTAACTTAGAATATAGAATAATAGTGTGGAAAGGACCTTGGAGAACTTCTGGTCCAGCAATAAACCCTATATCAGTTATGGCTAACCTTTTTTGCACCGTGTGCCAAAATGGAGCATGGGCAGGAGCTTGTGCGCTCCCACATGCCAGATACAAAAAAAACCCACATGATCTTCTAGTTTCCAGTGTGCTTGGTTTTCCGGTTTCTGGTGCGCATGCGCAGACCATTTGGCCGTGCACATGCACTGGATCCACCTGGCCAGTGCGCATGCACTGAATCCACCTGGCATTTCGGGAAGGGAGTGGAAGGAAGTGGTCGCCGGCTGGGAGGAAGCTCCTCGGCACTCGGCCCAGCTTTCCTGGAGGGGCTCCGGGACAGCCTGGTAAGGGCGGGGGAGACGAGGACGCCATCAAGTCCATACAAAGGAAGTGTCAAGGGAGCAAAAGAGAAAAGAGGGAGAGGTGAGGATCTTGGTCTCCCTTCCTCACTTAAGCAGCTTCCAAGACTGCCCCACCCTTCCCACAGGGGCACCCTCCCTCCCCGTCACCCAAAGCATTCAGCCCCCCTGGCTCCCTCCGCTGACCCCCAAAGGACTCCGCAGCCCCGGAGACCCTCCTGGCCCCCCGCCCTTCAGACTCAGCCAACCCCTTTGCGGAGGCAGCCAGGCAGAGCTGGAGGGCCAGAAGGAGCCTGGGGACCAGCCATTGAGCCTTTCCAAGAGCTCCGTCCTGCCGGAAGCCTCTTCCTTCCATCCAGCCTCTCCAAGAAGCTCTCCCGCTGGATCCCTTTTCTCTCCAATGGGGGCAGGGACTCCATTGGATCCTGCTGGGGCTGCTGGGCAGCACCTGGGTCTTTTGGGAGGGTGGTTGAGGGAGTCTGGCTCAGTTATGGAAGGGGCGTGTAAAGGAGCATCACAAATGCGCTCCGGATCATTTGTGGCAGCAGATCCGGGAGGAAAACTCCTATGAAGGGGGAGACAGGGAGGGGGGAGGGTAAGGGGGGGTCCACAGATGCCCCGAAGCAAAAGCCGCTGCTGAAGAAGGCAGAATTCTGATGGGTTTGAGCACTGAATATTTGAGTATGTCAGGCTGATTCAGTTATTTGTAGCTACAAAACAATCCAAAGAGAAGGAAGGGAGGGAGAGGGATCTTCTTCCCTCCCAGTTCAAGGCAGAGAACCCAGACGGAATGCAAATTCCTCCTTCCTTGGGATCACCTGGATTTTGTCCCCAGACAGGAAATCACCCAGAAGCGACGCCTTCTCTTTATTTATTGCAGAGATTGATGTGGACACCCATCTAATTTTCAACAGCCGCTGCTGCTGCCGGGGGCAAGGGGGCAGCGAAGGCATGGATGGGCAGGCCAGGGCTTCCCTCCCTCCCCCCCGAGCATGCTTCTTGTGCGGCCCCAACCCTCCAGCCCACAGCACTGGTGCATCTGTGCTCCGGAGCGCCTGGCCGACTCAGGTGCACAGGACAGCGTTTGCTGGTTGGGTGGGTGGCTGCCTCATGCCCAAGCTGGCGCTGGAACCCGGAAGAGCAAGGAAAGCAGAGCTGCTGGCCAGGACAGCTGGGGCCATTCAAAAAGGGAGGGAAGCCCCAGCCCTCCTGTCCTCATCCCCGCTACCACCTTGCCTCCAGTGGTGGTGGCTGTTGCGGTGCCGTTTCCAGGCGGGATGTTGGAGGAGGAGCTTCCGGCGGGGAGGCAAGCTGCTTGAATGTAGATGCTGCTGAGAGCCTGATCGCTGGCGTGCTGAGCTGGGTGGGAGGAACACCGGGACAGAAACAGTCACACCACCTTGGCAAAAGTGGTGGGAAGGAGGGCTTCACAGGGGGCAGGCAGCTCTTCTGAGGCACCCAAGCTGGCCAGGTGCTCCTGAGCACGGATGCGCCATGAGCTGGAGCCGCACAACAATCCCACTCAGGCGGAGAAGGAGGGAAGCCCCGGCCCGCTCGTCCTGCCCTTCAGCTCTGCCCCTCTCTGGGTCTTTTGGCATGCGCACCCGATACTCTTTCCTTTGCTGGTCTTTGCACCCGCATACGCACCAGGGGCCAGACCAAGTGGGCTATGCACATGCACACATTGGAAACAAGATCATCTTCCTGGAGCATGCATGCGCACCAGGTGGCTGCTCTTCTGGTTTTTGGTGCACATGCGCACATGAAGGCCAGATGGCCGGCACGCTGGAACCCGGAAGAGCAACGTGCGATGGTTCCGCGTGCCTGGAGAAATGTCTTTGCGTGCCACTTCTGGCACGCGTGCCATAGGTTCGCCATCACGGCCCTATATCATTTCAGACAAGTGGCTGTCCAGTCTCTTCTTAAAAGCCTCCAGTGATGGAGCACTCAATTTCTGAAGGCAAGCCAAGTAGGTTTTTAATCAGGTAGGTTAACCAAGTGGTTACAAAGTCATACAGTTTTTTAAAACTTACTTGGTGTCTGAATCATAGTCTACCAACAATGTATAAATAAATAAAGCATGGTAAATGCTAGACTGAACCTATCACATTGTTCTATAATTGTCTTTTCCGAGTAAAATGACATAGATCCTGACAAATAGTAGCTAATTTTCCTAGTGTCTCAACTGGCAAGGGGAAAATAAAAGTTTGCCAACTTAACATGAGCTAACAGGATTAGAAGACATTGTTCTGCCACTTGATTCCTTCCCAATTCCATTTAGAATTCTGTTGCAAACTCTCATTTAAAAAACATTTATCAAGGAAGGTAATCTGGAAATGTAAAGACTGATTTGTATTTGTAAATATTTGTAAATACAAATACTAAGTCACAATTACACCATAATTCCCTAGAGAGCGCTCTTGAATAAGAATAGTTTTCCAAAGTAAATTCATTTTAATGTGGAAAGGTACATTGCATTTATTTAGTTTTGGAGAGAGCAAAATCACTTACAACTGTTAAAAATATCTAGTAGAGACTATCTGATCTAAATCCCGCCTACAGCTAACTTTAAGAGGAAACAGAAACATGAAAGTTACAAAGGTATTTTAATAAATTTTCTGATTTGGGGATGAGCTTTTGAAGAACCAGAATAAAAAGACCACTACTTTATAAATAGTTTTTAAAATGAGAATTTTAATGTACTTAAAAGTATCTATTTCATCTCAAAGACCTGAAATAAAAAAAATGATTTGCAGTAAACATTATGTAATTCTTGTAGTATTGCTAAATCCCTTTTCCACCCTCCCAAGTTCTTAGAATAAAGTTTTATTTTAAGCCATTAAGAAAATTCCTAGATTCACTCTAGGGTTTTGAGCCTGCCCGAGGATGGACCTCTCCGCGATTGTCCATGGCTTGGTTCGTGCTTCGGCATTGGAGAGCCCCGATCTTTTAGATCTGGGGCAGAAGCTGCCTCGTAGGGGCGGCAGAGGAAGGGGAGACCGTCAGCCAGGTGGAGGGGAGTCACAAATCCCTTCCCTGGACTGGCACAGCTCCCTCCCGAAGACGCCAGAAGCGGTGGTCCAACATGGCCACCCTGAAGGGGAGGATAAGACTAGAAGAAGCATTGGGCAGGAGAGAGTTAAAGAAGCAGACAGCATGAAATACGGGAAGATACAATTAAATGGAAATTACCCTCTGGATTAACCCTACGAAGAATTCTTAAGAAAGAATTTAGCTGCGAATTGAAAGAGGTTTTTAAAAAAAGGCGTGAATTCTTTGTGACAGCGAGGGAGCTTCGAGCCGAGAGAGGTAGAAGCCATAAAGGAATTATACAGCTATTCCAGATGAGTATATTTTGATTTCATGTAAGCATTAATTTAAGCTGAATCATAGATTGCTAAAGACTGCTAAGGAGGAAATTTATACCAATTGGATCTTTTTTGTGGACTGTGTGACTTGAAAAGCTCTGAATAATTGGGAAGGAAAAGAAAAGAGGAGCTGTGGATTTGCTAGAACAAAGAGTGCCATTGAGTCAAACTTAACTTGACTTTTTTCTTTAAAGAATCTGTCTCCTAAAAACAGAAAGAAAATTGACATAATAAAATAAATAAACTGAGCTTTGGTGGCTCAGGCTGTTAAATGCCTGCTCTTAAGATCCAGCTGTCTACAATTACTGTAGGCTCGAATCCCACCAGGCTCAAGGTTGACTCAGCCTTCCATCCTCTCGGGGTAGGTAAATTGAGGACCCAAGATTGTTGGGGCAATTAGCTGACCTTGTAAAAATGCCGCTTAGTAATAAGTAGGCATATACAATGGAAGGAAGGCTATTGCTGAGCACATTGGGTTGTGCTCCAAAAATTGTAAGCCGCCCTGAGTCTTCGGAGAAAGGCGGCATATAAATGTAATTAAAAAAAAAAAAAGAGTTTCTGAAAATTGAAATATTGAAGTAAAGAAAGATATATGAAGATTTTGCTTTTGGATTAATTGCTGATTTCGTTATGGACTTGGTATTGGACTAACTGAGGACTAAAAGTTGAGAAGAAAGAAACAGAAGCCGGGTTTTATTGGGAATTAACTTTAAAGACATTAATTGGATTAAATAAAAAATTGTAAAATGGAAATATCCTTTCAGGCACTAAAACTGGAACTGGGTAAAATTAAGAAAACCTTGCAGGAAAAAGGTGAAACTTTTGGCCCCATTTTTAAATTTCTTGAAGAGGCAGTTGCAAAGTATGAACAACAAAGTACAGAAAAAGAGGTGGAGCAAATTCCAGAAGGGGCCATCTTTAACTACTATAATCGAGAACAAAGGAATCCAGAGGGAAACAGGAAAAGAATTGGAAAAAAATACCGGAGGGTTGAGAATTTTTTTTTAATTACATTTATACATTTACATTTTAAATTGAGTAAAGAGGGAAATATCCAGAAAATAAAAAAGGGGGAAAAGAATCAGCAGAAATCTGAAGGGTGGAAGATAGTAAAAAAGAGAGAAAGGGTTAAAAATTGGAGTGAAATAATAAAAGGGGAAATGTTAGGGGATGGAAGACAGAAAAAACAAGATCTGGGAATAAAGGAATATGGGAAATTTGAAAAAATGGGAGTAAATTTACACAGAGATAATGGTTGAATAACCTTGGGGGAGGGGGTTCTGCAAGGTGTTGGGGAACAATACAGATAAATTTTTAGTTGTGAAAAGGAGACATAGAAGATGGATAATAGAATTGCTACTTTTTGGTAAAGCTCTCCTCTATATGTAAGAAATAAATATAATGAACATATGGAACATGATTATTAAATATTAATTAATATTATTATTATTGCAAGGGCCTTGGTGGTGCAGGCTGTTAATAGCCTGGCACTTAGCTCCAGCTGCCTGTAATTATTGCAGGCTCGAATCCCACCAGGCTCAAGGTTGACTCAGCCTTCCATCCTCTCGGCGTAGGTAAACTGAGGACCCAAGATTGTTGGGGGCAATAAGCTGACTTTGTAAAAATGCCGCTTAGTAATAAGCAGGCATATACAATGGAATGAAGGCTATTGCTGAGCGCATTGGGTTGTATCCCAAAAACTGTAAGCCGCCCTGAGTCTCTGGAGAAGGGCGGGATATAAATATGAATAAATTTATTTATTTATTTATTTATTTATTTATTTATTTATTTATTTATTTGATTTGTATGCCCCTATTCCCTAAGGACTCAGGGCTAACATAAAACAGAGAAAAATTTACAATAAAACAGAATTAAACAAGCCAAATAAAGTTAAAATAAAACCCAACCCCCCCCCCGGGTCATTCGAGGCCGGCCCGTTGAAACAACCAAGTCTTCAGGTCGGCGGAAGGAGCGGAGGTCAGGGGCCAAACGGAGATCCATGGGGAGCTGATTCCAAAGGGCAGGTGCTCCCACAGAGAAGGCCCTAGCCCTCGGGACTGCCAGCCTACAATGTCTGACTGACGGCACCCCAAGGAGGCCCCTCCTATGAGAGCGAACAGGGCGATCGGAGAGTGATGCTGGCAGGAGGCGTTCCCGCAAGTACCCTGGACCCAAGCCATTAAGGGCTTTATAAGTTGTAACTAATTCAATATATTGAATTTTTTTTTCTTTTGAGGATTGGAATGCTGATTTTCTTTTTCATTTCTCTTGATTTAAGTATGAATGGAATAATAGGAGGAGATTTGAAGGTGAAATTGGCATTAGGATTGATTAATTGTTATTTTTTTGATAATGGAATTTTATGCTCTTTATTATGCATAGAGATAATTGTAATAAATAACAAAATACATTTATTGAACATATTGAAATATCTTAAATATACTAAAGTAAATGAAATGATATAGGAGGAGAGATGAAATGGAGTTAACATCAGGGCCTATTAAATGAGTAGATTAATATGTCCTTTTTTTCTGAAAGTGTAGATAAACTTTATGAAATTAAAATTAAAAAGGGGAAACCATGCAGAACCTGATTTATATGTGTTATATAATCTTAAATGGGATTAGTAATTTTAATGTGTTAGGTAATAAAATGTTAATATTTAATGGGAGAATATGTAACTCAAAGGTGGTGCACTTAAACTATTTTAGGGGGGAAACCAATTTATAGAAGGAGTGTTATAAATCATAATTTAAGAGGAATATACAAATGTGACAGCCAAAAGTATTAAAATATAATAATTATGAAGTTAATATATGTGAATTAAATAATGAGATAAGCATTTGGAACAATATAATAAAATAGAAAATATATAAAAGCATTGTTAAGATAAGAAATTGAATACAAAAATTGAATGTGTAGTTATGGTCATATTTGTATGTATATGTCAAACCTGTAATCATGCTGTTTACTGAAAAGAGACGTTAACATGTGGAAAATTGAATAAAACTTGTTCTAAAAAAAAAGAAAATTCCTAGATTCACTCTAAAAGGGGAAAATTTGATCCACTATTTTGGAGTTGTAAAAGGAATGCTGAATAATCACATGTTGACCATAGGTTGTCTATTACTATCTCCAGTATATTCATCAAGTAACAGATGGATAGATAGAATACATAATTACAGGTTATCAAAGAAAAGGAAAAGTGGAGTGCTGAGCAAAAACTTGAAATACAAAGAATTGTATTGACACAATCGATAGTTGATCTACTGTTGTGCAAATTCATTTCTTCTTAGTTGTTGAACCTTAATTTATGTCTGAGATACACATCGAGACATTATGTTTCTATTTATCCAGAGTGTTTTAATATATCCATCCCAACCTCATGCAATTTAAAATGTTATTACTAAATATCCTAACCCAATCTTCTCTAAACCAGTGTCCTCTATTTTTGCTGCATTATGCTTCTCATAAATCTCTAGATGATATTGGACCCCTGGGCTCCGACTGGTGTACCTTAATGCCAGGTCCGTGGTTAACAAGGCCCCCCTCCTCCGCGAGTTGATTGAGGAGGAGACCACGGACCTGGCCTGTATCACCGAAACCTGGTGGGGCCAGAGGGTGGAGTCCCTCTGGTTGATATATGCCCACCAGGTTTTCAGGTGTTGCACCGGTCTTGACCCCAGGGAAGGGGTGGAGGGGTGGCTGTTATTTGGGAAACCTTGATTCCAAGGGAGGTCCCTGCCCCGGAGATAGGCGGGTGTGAGGCCCTCCTCTTGAGGTGTGGGCCTGCGGGTCAGATGGGCTTGCTGCTCACATACCTTTCCCCCAGCTGTGTGTCTGCTGCCCTGCCTGGGCTTCTCAACGCCGTCTCAGGGATGGCGGTGGAGTTCCCAGAGCTTATGGTTCTGGGTGACTTCAACCTGCCCTCCCTGGGGGCGGCGTTGGGTCTGGCCCAGGAATTCATGGCCTCCATGGCGGCCATGGGTCTGACCCAGATAATAGATGGCCTGACCCAGGAGGGGGGCAACACGCTCGACCTGGTTTTTGTCTCGGAGCAGTGGCGTAGTGGTCTGGGGGATGGTGATACCACCGTCCATCCCGTTCAATGGTCAGATCACTATCTCCTACGGCTGGTTTTCCGCCAAGCTGCCCCACACTGCTGGGATGAGGAGCCACATAGATGGTTCCGCCCCAGACGCCTGATGGACCCTGAAAGGTTCTAGGCAGAACTGGGGTCTTTTCCTACATCCCTTATATATGCTGTTTTAATGTTAGCTGCCCTGAGTCCTTAGGGAGAAGGGCGGCATACAAGTCGAATAAATTATTATTATTATTACCCACAGCCCTGCTGAGGTCCTAGCAGCTACCTGGCAACAGGCTGCTGCGGAGGCCCTGACAGGGTTGTCCCCATGCATCCCCTTACTCAGCGCAGATCCCGGCTAGCTCCCTGGTATACTGAGGAGCTCCGGGAGATGAAGTGCCATAGAAGGGGCTTAGAGAGCAGGTGGAGATCGACCCGCTTCGGTTGCAACCGAGCCCAGTTAAGAGCCCATATTAGGACTTACCTGGTAGCTATGAGGGCAGCGAGAAGGATTTATTTCTCCGCCCTCATAGCATCTGCAGATAACCGCCCGGCCGCCCTGTTTAGGGTCACTTGCTCCCTCTTACAGCTGGGGGAGGCGGTGGACCGTCTGCGGGGCAGAGCTGAGGAATTTGGTCAGTATCTGCTAGATAAGATTGCTCGGATCCAGGAGGGGTTGTGCTTGAACTTACATTGGTCTGAGGATGAAGATGTGAGTGGTCTGGCTAAAGTGATCTGGACTGAGTTCGATCCTGTTTCTGAGGATGAAGTGGACAGGATTATGCGATGGCTGAGTTCCACCACATGTTTATTGGACCCATGCCCTTCCTGGCTGGTTTACGCCTCCAGGGAGGTCACGTACGGCTGGCTCCAGGAAGTGGTCAATGCTTCATTAAAGGAGGGACTGTTCCATGCCGCCTTGAAAGAGGTGGTGGTAAGACCCCTCCTGAAGAAGCCTGCCCTGGACCCAGCCGTGTTGAACAACTTCCATCCGGTCTCCAACCTTCGCTTTTTAGCAAAGGTTGTTGAGAGTGTGGTGGCACAGCAGTTTCCGCTTTTCCTGGAGGAAGCGGACTACCTGGATCCGTACCAATCGGGCTTCTGGCCCGGGTACAGCACAGAGACGGCATTGGTCGCACTGATTGATGATCTCTTTAGGGCGCGGGACAGAGGTTTTTCCTCTGTCCTGGTCCTGTTAGATCTCTCCGCAGCTTTCGATACCATCGACCATGGTATCCTGTTGCGGCGTCTTGGAGGGCTAGGAGTGGGAGGCACTGTTTTACGGTGGTTCTCCTCCTACCTCTCGGGACGTTTGCAATCAGTGTTGGCAGGGGGGCAGAGGTCGACCCCAAGGTCTCTCACTTGTGGGGTACCTCAGGGGTCAGTCCTCTCGCCCCTCTTGTTCAACATATATATGAAGCCGCTGGGTGAGATCATCCATGGCTTCGGGGTGAAGTATCATCAGTATGCTGATGATACGCAGTTATACATCTCCAGCCCAGGCCACACCAGTGATGCCCTCTCCGTGATGTCCCATTGTCTGGATGCGGTACGGATCTGGATGGACAGGAACATGCTTCGGCTCAATCCAGCCAAGACAGAGTGGTTGTGCATACTGACATCTCGGACCAGTCATGAGGTTCCATCTTTGGTCATGGGGGGAGAGGTGTTGCCCCCCATGGACAGGGCACGGAACCTGGGGTTCCTACTGGACTCACGGCTCAAGTTAGAGGATCAGGTGGGAGCCATGGCCAGGGTGGCCTTTGCCCAGGTCCAGCTGGTTCTCCAGTTGCGCACATATCTGGACTGAGATGCCCTGCGCACGATCACTCAGGCACTTGTCATCTCTCAACTCGACTACTGTAACACTCTCTATTTAGGACTGCCCTTGCATACCACCCGGAGGCTCCAGCTGGTGCAGAATGCGGCTGCGCGGGTTGTGATGGGAGCTTCCCAGTACTCCCATATTACACCCCTCCTGCGCGACCTGCATTGGCTACCCGTTGCCCTCCGAGTGAGATTCAAGATTCTCGTATTAACATTCAAAGTCCCACAAGCCATGGGTCCAGGGTATTTATGAGAACAACTCCTGCCGGCATCGAACACCAACCACCCTGTAGGGTGCACAGACAGCGGCTCCTTGTGGTACTGTCTGCGACCCAGTGTCGCTTGGCGGTGACCCGGGGGAAGGCCTATTCTGTGGCAGCTCCCACTTTGTGGAACCAGCTTTCCCTGGGGTTCCATTTGGCCCCCAATCTTCGCACCTTCCGCCATGACTTAAAGACCTGGCTATTTGGACAGTCCGGGCTGTGCTGACCTCCTGGGGTGGGGGTTTGACCCTGTTTTAAATTGTGGGGTTTTAAAGGAATTTGACTTGCTTGTTTAATATGGTTTTAGTTAAATAATTTATTATGTGGTTTTAGTTGTGAGCCGCCCCGAGTCCTTTTGGAGAGGCAGAGGCATACAAGTCAAATAAATAAATAAATAAATAAATAAATAAATAAATATGTCCTCAGGCCAGTATATGTTGGATAACTGTACATCTAGAGAACACCAGAGTAAGCAACGTTGTTCAAAGGTAGGGTAGTATCTCAAGATAATTAAACCATTTTTATTTACTTAGTAAATAACAGGCTGGATTCACACATAAAAACACACCAAGTTAAAACCATATGAACCACATTATAGCTGAGATTACATGGGAAGACACTGCTAAGTATTCTAGTTATCAGTTTGCACAGACAATGAACTTCTTATTGATTTACAATAGTTAATGATATCTTTGCAAACAGAACTAAAACATAGACAGATTCACTGGATGACAGCTACAGTGGGAACTGAAGAGATTTAGCACAGGGATTGCTGTTGCAGCACTGACTAATATGCAGTACAATTTAAAAACAATACCTACTCCTCTATTATAGCTTCAAAATCCCAGATTTGGGGTTTGTATCTTGAGGCCTATCTTTAGATGCACCTAATCACAGGACAAATAGTGTTATGTATGTAGGTTTGAATGTTATTGGTTTATTTGAACTGTTCTTGTAAAATGTTAAATGGTATTGGTTTAAATAGTGCGGGAAGAAACCCTGCACTCCCATTGGCTGGCAGCTACAGCTGCAGGCTATAAGAGGCAGCCATAGCCAAGCCAGGACGGGTCTATTCGAGCTGTAGTCACTTAATAAACTCTTTGCTGGAACTCCTCGCGTCTGACTCTTCATGCAAACTTAACACTGGTGACGAAGGTGGGGTTTTCCCTGAAGAGAAGACGACGCGAAGAACAAGCAACAGAGAGATGGCTGCGCTGAACACCCCCAGCACCGCTCGATCCGGGCGGCGGAAGACTGGGAATCGTATGGATCGCTTCCAGATGTATCTGGAAGGAACGACTCGCCGCATCCCCGAGAGACGGAAGAGGGCGGTTTTTCTCACGCACTCGTCCGCAGTCTTCAAAATGGCGAAGGTTAGCGGGAGCTGCAGAGCTGAAGGTAATGGAATGGCCCGATTTAGAGAAACTTTTAAGAGCCCATTACACCCCACAAGTATCGTGCCTCATTAAGAGACACAATTTTACCGTCGGGATCAAGGGATAGCGAATGTTAATGACTTCGTGGCAAGTTTAAGGGACATTGGGGTGCTTGTGACTTTACCAACTTAGAAGAAGCCATGCGATCGGTTTGTTTTAGGCCTCAAAGATAAGGTCTTACAAAGCAAACTATTAATGAAACCTAAGATCACGTTTAAAGAGGCCATTGAAGAAGCTGTTTCAGCGGAAGCCACCAAGTCCTCAGCAGCGCCATGAAAAGATTAACAAGGCCTCAAGCCAGGCCTCAAGCCATTCTGATGGGGAAAATCCACAACAGCCCATTGCAACAAATAGACTCTGATTCTGATGGCAGTGAGGCAGAGGAGGGATTTTTAGACTCAGAATGGAGAAGAAGAGAAAAGACTCTGGGAAAAATAGGCAAGGATTCTATTGCAGAGGCTGTGGGGGCCACCCCACTGAATGCAAGTTCTTTGACTCCATTTGCCTACGCTAGAAAACGGGTCACATAGCCAGAGTCTGCAAATCATCAGAACTCCACCTAGTAGGAAAAAATTCCTGATAAAGACTTTAAGCCCAACAAATTCCTTGAAAAGATGGGGCGAAATTTAGAAGCAAATGGCAAGAATGAAACTCACCAAACAATCACTATTGGTCATTCTTCACCCTTAAAAAGAAAAGTACACGTGAAGGTGTTTATTGAAGGAAGGCCTTGCCAAATGGAAGTGGACTCAGGCTCTTATTTATCTATGGTGTCATGGGACACTATCCACAGACTCTTTCCCAAAATTCAGAAGAAGCATTTCCAGAAGCAAGCACTGACTCTCAAAGACTACCAAGGGAACAAGATTCCAGTAGTTGGAGCAAGAGATTTCAACGTGCAGTTTAAAGGCCACACCAAACGCTTTGCCCCTGACCATCGTGGACAAGGATCGCCCAAGTTTGCTGGGACTTGAGTGGTTCAAGCCACTAGGCATCGAGGTGACTGGCATCAATCACATGAGCAGCTCTGAATGGGAGGAGTCCTTGAAGTCTGAGTTTCCAGAGGTCTTCAGTGAAGGACTGGGCAAGTATATGGGGACCCCTATTGCTTTCAGCCTAGACCCCAAGGTGCCCGCAATTCGTTTAAAACCCAGGAGGGTTCCATTTGCTTTAAAGGAAAAAATTGATGCACAATTAGATAAGCTCATTGCTCAAGGGGTTTTAGAGCCTACTGACCACTCCAGATGGGAAACACCCATAGTCACACCAGTCAAGGCTGATGGGTCAGTGAGAATCTGTGGTGACTATAAGGGGACACTTAACCATGCTGCAGCAGAGCATACCCAGTACCAGTTGTGCATCATCTGCTCCATTCCCTTGGCAGGGGTACAGTATTTGCCAAACTGGACTTAGCTCAGGCATATCAACAATTAACAGTTGATGATGCCACTGCAGAGGCACAAACAATTGTGACTCATAGAGGTGCCTTCAAATGTAAAGACTACAATTTGGAGTAAGCGTGGCACCTGGCATTTTTCAAAGCCTTATGGAAAGAATGTTGCAAGGACTGCCAGGGTAGTGCCTTATTTTGATGATGTGTTAATCTCTGCTGAAAATGACACTCAGCTTCAAGAGAGACTCAGAGAAGTCCTTACCAGATTCAGAAAAGCGGGTTTAAAAGTCAAGGAAGACAAATGCACACTCAAAACAGACAGAGTTGAGTTCCTGGGGTACATGATTGACAAGCATGGCATCCACCCTACTGATGCCAAGGTTAAAGCAATCAAGGAAGCCCCTAAACCTAGATGCAAGACAGATTTGCAAGCCTTCCTTGGACTTATTAACTTTTATCACATGTTTCTACCTCACAAAGCATCTATTGCTGAGCCTTTACATCGCCTGCTTGATAAGAAGGCTGTTTGGATCTGGGGAAGGAACAGTCAGCATTTAACAGTATTAAGAGACTAATCACGTCTGATGCTGTGTTGATGCAGTTCTCTGAGAATTTGCCTGTTATTTTGACTTGTGATGCATCCCCTTTTGGAGTGGGGGGTTTTTTTTGAGTCACAGACTTCCCAGTGGAAGGAAGCCCCAATTGCATTTTACTCTGCACTTTGTCCAAAGCAGAGAGAATTATAGCCAACTGGACAAGGAGGCATTAGCAGTTGTTGCAGCTGTTAAGAAATTCCATGAATATCTGTATGGCAGGTCATTCACCATTGTTACAGATCACAAACCTTTATTAGGCATTGTGGCAGGAGACAAACCTACACCTAATATCCTGTCACCAAGAATGCTGAGATGGACTGAATTTCTTGCAGCCTATTCATACAAACTGATTCACAGGCCTGGCAAGGACATTGGACATGCTGATGCACTGAGTCGTTGCCCACTACCTTGCCACAAGGAGGACTTTGAACTTGAAACTCACACCTTTTTCCTGGAGACCGTTGCTAAGCTTCCAGTCCATGCTGCTGAGATTGCCAGAGAGACTGCCAAAGATGCTGTGTTGGCACCTGTTATGGGCTGGATTAAGAAAGGTTGGCCTTTTCAAGATCTACCTCACCTTGCCCAACCTTTTAAGTCCAGGCAAACTGAATTATCTGTATTAAGAGGATGTATTTTGTGGGGTAACAGGGTGGTTATTCCTGCAAAACTGCAAAGGGAGGTTTTGGAAATGTTACATGAGGGTCATCCTGGGATTGTAAGGATGAAAGGTTTGGCCAGGAGTTATGTATGGTGGCCAGGTATTGACAAAATGGTTGAAAACTGGGTAGCATCTTGTCCCAATTGCCAGGTAGTCAGGCCTGCTCCACCTCACGCCCCCACACAGGAATGGGAATGTCCTAGGGGCCCATGGTCTAGAATCCACATTGATTTTGCAGGCCCTACAAGAGGGCACACTTTTCTAGTTATAGTAGATGCATATTCCAAATGGCTAGAGGTAATTTCCATGACATCCACTACAACTGAGGCTGTCATCAAGCAGCTCAGAAAATTGTTTGTAACCCATGGGTTACCAGATGTCCTTGTTTCTGACAATGGCCCTCAATTCACATCTAACATTTTTGAATCCTTTCTAGCTCAACAGGGTATCAGACATGCCCTCACTGCCCCTGGGCACCCTTGCCAATGGCGGGCTGAACGCATGGTACGCTTTACCAAAGAGAAGCTTCAGCAGCTGGGTCCTGGGGATATCACTGAGAAGCTTGAAAAACTTCTTAGTGTTCAACACATCACTCCTAGCCCATCAAATAACTTGTCCCCAGCAGAGTTGTTGATGGGTAGGAAACTTAGGTCTTCCCTTGACCGCCTTCATCCCACTTACGCACCCAACGCACCACTGGATTCCACTTCCAAAGTTCGTTCTTTTAGTGTGGGAGATTCTGTATATGCTAGGAACCTTATAGGTGAACCTTTGTGGATTCCTGCTGAAATAACTCACATCACTGGCCCTCGTTCTTACAGGGTACAAACAGAGGATGTCCTCCTCTGGAGCAGGCACATTGACCAACTTAGATCCAGGTTCCCTCAGGAACATCGCCCCTGTCTTTCTCTGGGTCCCTCACCTGATGTCTCTTCTAGGGGAAGGGGGAACAGGAGGAAAATCAACAAACAGGAATCAACCCCATGTGTAACGAGCCATTGTGACAGGAACCATCCCAACCCTGTCACAATGCCAAGATCCATCCTTAGAAGTGGAGCCATTACAGGAACCATCCCGAACCCTGTCACAATGCCAAGATTCATCCTTAGAAGTGGAAGATTGCACACCACCACCTGACTTGGGTGCTGACATTGGAATGGAGATGGGTTGGGAGGAGAGACCAGATTCTAACAGTCTAACAGGGTCTCCTTTCACAGGAAGTCCCAACAGGGAAATGTCAGCAGACAGATTTCCCCTCTCACTGGGTGAGAACGTTAAAACTTCTGAACCACGAAGTTCTCAACGTACACGTAAGAGCCCCACCTATTTAAGGGAATACATTAGATAGGTTGGGGTTTGGTATGGACTGAACCTAGTGGGGAGGGGTGTTATGTATGTAGGTTTGAATGTTATTGGTTTATTTGAACTGTTCTTGTAAAATGTTGAATGGTATTGGTTTAAATAGTGCGGGAAGAAACCCTGCACTCCCATTGGCTGGCAGCTACGGCTGCAGGCTATAAGAGGCAGCCGTAGCCAAGCCAGGACGGGTCTATTCGAGCTGTAGTCACTTAATAAACTCTTTGCTGGAACTCCTCGCGTCTGACTCTTCATGCAAACTTAACAAATAGGAAACATTTTTCTGCAATGGGGTCATCTATGGGGGAAGTAAAACAAAAGGGGGGGGGAACAGTACTGTACGGTGGCCATGACTTTGGGATTGGAGCTCCACTCTTTTTTATAGACATCTTGATTTTTTTTAACTTCTCTTAACACACACCCTTGCCTGTTGCTGTAATGTTACCAGGCCTTTTTGGAGGATAGGATTTCCATTACCCAAAGAAGATAAGATTTTCCTAGCTTTAGATTCATTGGGAAAGCTTCACATCCCCACTGAAGAGCAGTGAAGCAAGAAAGGAAGAGTACTTAATTGACCTCTCTGTTGAATAGTTATCTAATTGATTTGTACTGAGAGGACCCAGTAGCTGTGGCCAACAGGGATTGGCCCAAGTCCAAATGAGAGTTTTCTTTTCTTGTTATTACCTGTTGTTAAAGCTGAGCGATTTAAAATCTTTCTTTTTTGTGTTAAAAGGCTATTCTCTGGAGCTTAGAAAGTGCCAAAAAAAGTCTTGCTTATAAAGGAAGTTCTTCAACTTTTACAAATGTGTTTAAGCACAAAGGCCAGAAGTCGGTTGTTGTAGCTAATATTTCTCCACCTTTAGGAATAGAAGGAAGACTATTTTGTTTCCTCAAATGAAGGAATTAATATTGAATTCTAGTTGTATGCAATTAGTAAGTTAAAATACTACCGTGTTTCCCCGAAAATAAGACCTACCCCGAAAGTAAGACCTAGCACTATTTTCTAAACCTGCCCTAATATAAGACCTACCCCGAAAATAAGACCTAGTGTAAATCTCCAGTTCCAGGAAGACTTTTCAGGGAGCAACCGTGCACCCGCGAAACACCCCCCCTACACACTCACACCCACTATTTGGCACCATAAATATATAAGACCTACCCCGAAAATAAGACCTAGTGTGTTTATAAGACAGTGTCTTATTTTCGGGGAAACACGGTATCCAGAGATAAGTGATGCACAATTTGAACAGTTGCATTCTAACCTAGATATTACCTTATTAACAACTAATTGTTCAAGTATTTCCATAACGTGTATGTTAGAATAGTAAATTAAGCATCATTAGAGGCAGCACCCTTTGGAAAACATGGGTACAAGCTATTTAATTCATTAATTTAGCTTTTTCTTCTTTTTCACAAATTTATTATTGCTCTGTTGTTTTTCAAAGTTTCACTCAAGGGAGGCATTCACAAAAGTGCTTGCTTTCTCTTTCTCTCTTTTGTCCCTGAGCCACATTTTCATATCTTTAAAAGCATTTCTCACTTTCAAACAGTAGGTTTGAATTATAGACATTTTGCTAAATTTATGTATTTATTTATATCCCGGCTTTATTATTGTTACAAATAACTCAAGGTGATGAACATATACAACATATATGCCGCACGGAGTCCTTTGGGAGTTGGGCGGCATATAAGTTTAAATAAATAAATATTTCCTCTTCCTATTTTCCCCACAACAACAATCCTGTGAGGTGGGTTCAGCTGAGAGTGACTGGTCCAAAATCACCCAGCAGGTTTTCATGGATAAGGCAGGACTTGAACAGCTAGTTTGCTATCTCTCCTGAAAAAAAAGTCACATATATGCTAGGTTTTTTTTCTTTTTCTTCTTAAGATTCAACCTAATCCAAATTTGGACAGCTGTCAGCTTAATTTTTAATTCTCTTAACTGCAATGTAACAGGAAAAGAGTCAAAAATAAGCATTGTCCTGTATGCCTTTTATTGGTTTATTCATTTAGCAGAAGCCTTTGTTAAAGGTCACTCTGGGACATATGTAGAGTTCTGAAAGAACACCAAGTAGCAGCAGGTCTCATTAAAAAACAAAAATGTTCACACTGTAATGTAGCTGTCTTGAATTCAAAATTTATGGCAATGAAAGCATTAAATGTATTTTAAGTAACAGGTACATATTAGGAAAGCCTATCTAATCTACATGTTGAAGAGAAAATGAGAAGTGAGAGGAAGTGAAAGCTCCCTTTTGTCTCTTGACACCAAGGTGCATTTAAATAACAAAAGGCCAGTTGAAAAATCAACACAGAAACAACTTTTATTTATTTATTTATTTGATTTGTCAATCACTTACAAGATAATAGGTATAAGTACAAACATAGTTATGAATACATGAAATGGATACATATAAGAAAAATAAAAAGAAACAATAGGACAGGGACGGTAGGCACATTGGTGCGCTTATGCACGTCCCCTACAGACCTCATAGGAAAGGGGTGAGGTCAATAGTAGACAGTCTAAGGTTAAAGTTTTTGAGGTATGGGGAAGAAACCACAGAGTCAGGTAGAGTATTCCAGACATTGACCACTCTGTTACTGAAGTCATATTTCCTGCAATCAAGTTTGGTGAGGTTTCCCTTGAGTTTGTATCTATTGTGTGCTCTTGTATTGTTATGGTTGAAGCTGAAGTATTCATTGACAGGTAGGACATTGCAATGTATAATTTTATATACTATACTTAGATCAGAGCAAAGGCGGCATAGTTCTAGGTTTTCTAGGTGTAGAATTTCAAGTCTGGTGGCATTCTCTATTCTATTTGCGAGTGATCCCAGAGCCTCAGAGGTGCAAAGAGATAACATAACCTCCAATACCTTTGGGATTATTGAGTATACAAGCCTTTAATGAAAAGGAATTGAGGGAAAATAAACCTTTAAACCAGGAATGTCAAATTCAATTTCATCGAGGGCCACATCAGCATTATGGCTGCCCTGAAAGGGCCAGTTGCATGTAAGACTATGACAACTCACAGTGGCCAGGTGGGCGTGGCTGGGTAGGCATGGCTGGGTGGTCACATCCAGGTTGTTGTAACTAGGTGGGTGTGGCTGGGTGGGCATGGCCAATTCGACGCCACTCAGTGAGTGTGGCTGACTCAGGAAGGCTGGGTTGGGACAGAACAAATTGCACCAGCTAAATGATCATTAGGCAGGATTATTTTAATTAATTTAAATAATCTCATTAATTTAAATGAGAGGCCACTAGGAAATTTCAGGGATGTTGCTTACAATGAACAACTGCAAAGACATTCAGTAAGAAGCCCGTGGCAAATAATTTTTGTATTGTTGCCAATATATTTATTTATTTGACTTGTGTCTGCTGACATTTCCTTACTAGGACTTGTATTAATGGTAGAACCTGTTTGGTTACTACAACCTGGTCTCCCCTCCCAATCCATCTCCAACCCAATGTCAGCACCTAAATCAGGTAATGATGTGCAATCTCCCATTTGTGAAAATGGTTGTTGGTATTGTGACAGGTTTTGGGATGGTTCCTGTTGTGTTAGCTCGTTACACATGGGGTTGATTCTTGCTTGTTCATTACACTCATGATCCTCCCTTCCCCTAGAAGAGGTATTAGGTATGGGAACTAGAGAGGAACAATTGTGATGTTCCTGAGGTAATCTGGATCTAAGCTGATCAAGGTGCCTGCTCCAGAGGACACCATCCTCTGTTTGTACCCTGTAAGATCGAGGGCCTGTGATTTGGGTTATCTCAGCAGGAATCCATAAAGGTTCACCCATAAGGTTCTTAGCATAAACAGAATCACCCACAGTGAACGTGCAAACTTTGCTAGTGGAATCTAGTGGTGCGATGGGTGCGTAAGTGGGATGAAAGCGATCAAAGGGAGACCTGAGTTTCCCACCCATCAACAACTCGGCTGTGGATAAGTTAGTTGATAGGTTAGGAGTGATATGCTGAGCACTGAGTAGTTTTTCAACTTTTTCAGCGGTGTGCTGGGGGCTTTGTTTTATTATGCCCTTGGCGCCGCTGCCCTCCCTCTTTCCCTCCGGGGGTGTAATTCCCGGAGGAAGAGGCCCTATTATGATGGCGCTGGGGAGGTGCAGGCTTGGAGTTCGAGGAGTCCGGACTGTGGGCATTGGCGATTTGGCCTGGGTTGGACGGATAGACGCCGGCCGGGCGGGGGTTAGCTGTGGACTTTACATCGGAGGAGTGACCCCTGCGGAAGGTTTGACGCCGGACCCTGGACCTGGGGCTGTGGTTTTCGATCTTTTTGCCACGCTGGACTTGTTTATCTGGCTCCGACGCCGGGTTCATCAGGCGCCTGGGGCAGAACCACCTAGGAGGCTCCTCATCCCAGCAGTGTGGGGCAGCTTGTCGAAAAGCCATCCATAGGAGATAATGATCTGACCATGGTACGGGGTGGGTAATAGGATCACCCCCCCCAGATCATTACACTACTGCTCCGAGACAAAAACCAGGTCGAGCATGTTGCCCCCCTCGTGAGTCAGGCCATCAATCACCTGAGTCAGACCCATGGCCGCCATGGAGGCCATGAATTCCTGGGCCAAAGCTGACGCCGCCCCGAGAGAAGGCAAGTTGAAGTCACCCAGAACAATAAGTCCTGGGAACTCCACTGCCACACCCAAGACGGCGTCAAGCAGCCCAGGCAGGGCGGCTGCCACACAGCTGGGGGAAATGTATGTGAGTAGTACACCCATCTGACTCTCAGACCCGCACCTCAAAAGGAGGGCTTCACACCCACCTATCTCCGGAACAGGGACCTCCCTTGGAATCAGGGCTTCTCGAATAACAACAGCCACCCCTCCACCCCTCCCCTGGGCTCGTGACTGGTGCAACACCCGAAAACCTGGGGGCATAGATCAACTAGAGGGATTCCTCCCTCTGGGCCCACCCAGGTCTCAGTGATACAGGCCAGGTCCGCGGCCTCCTCCTTGATTACCTCACGGAGGAGGGTTGCCTTATTAGCCACGGACCTGGCATTAAAGTACACCAGCCGGAGTCCAGGGGCCCTAGATCCCAGGTCCCCAGGGCATTGGGAAGAGGCATCGGGGTCAGAGCGCGCCACTGCATAAAGACATCGGGGGCATGCTCCCTTAACTTGATCTGGCCGCACGCCTCGTCATCCCCTGCCAAACCCAACCACCCTGGAGATCGTCGCTCCCACCCTGCCTTCTGGGGCCCCACCAGCCCCCGCACCCCCCATGACCCTGACTTGGGCTGCGCTGAGTCCCCGCCTCACAACCCACCCCCCTCCCTAACCCCCTTAAGAAACGGTCTAAAAACCAAATCAACGAAGCCCCGACAGCCGTCTTACTGCCCCTCCCAGGACCCCAACCCCTACCCACGCTGTGCCATCTCTCAGGGTTCCATAACCCATCCTTGAGATAAGCCGTCAAAAGTCCAGTAGGCCAAACCCAGGAGAGAGGGCACTCCCTTAAGGCCTGCAGCTCTGTCAAAGAATAGGTCCGGATCTTGTAATGATGGAACATCTGGGGGAATAGTTCGTGGTTGAGAGAAAAGTCCGGCTGTTGAAGATGTTAAAGTTGTTGAAAATAATAATAGCAGCACCCAATGTGATCCAATTAACCGGCAGCCGGGAGGTCTGTGGTTAGCTGGCAGCAGGTGCAGATGGCTGAGGAGAGCGAGGATTCTTTTTTATTTATTTATTTATTAAATTTTCTTTATTAAACAAATAGACAAACAACAACACAAACAGATATACATTAAAAATTGGACGTGGTACAGTTATCCTCACATCAATCTTTGTCATTGCATCGCTAAGTCCAATAGTAGTATTATGTACTTTCCATCTGTATACTTTAAATATTAAATTAGTCATTCATTATTTTAATCTTCCTCAAGGAGAGCGATGACTCTGATGAGGGGCCAGGAACATCAGGGAGTGGATTGCTGCCTTCAGAGATTGTGGAGGCTGGCAACAGTGATGAGGAGGTTCCCGAGGAGCCTGTGCCAGGTGCACGTGCATGAAGGATTACTCAGAGAAAAGAATAATTACAGCAGCACAGGTGACTTGGGAGTAAGGCTGCAAGGTAATGGCCCCTCCCTCAAAAGGATAAAAGCCAGGTTTGAAAAAGCATTCTTTGCAGAAAGCAAAGAAGCTCTGAAACTCAACTTGTGGACATCTTAGTCCGTGTTTGGAGAATCTTGTAAATTAGTTCTTATCTCTGGGTTTTTGACAGCATTGACGAACACCTTAGCAAGGCTCTTTCTTGTCGGAGCTAATTAGTGGAAAGCAGCCTTTTATCTGTAAAGGAACAGAATTTGTTATTAAACCTTAAAAAGTGGGGGCTGCTGCCTTTGTCTGTGTTTGCTCTTTGGGAACCCAGTTGGGTCAGAACACAATAACATATCTATGTATTCACCAGGAACCTTTATCCCAGTGGTGGGGAATGATGGGTCCTTTATGACTTGAGGACTTCAACTCCCAGAATTTCTGAGCCAGCATCATTTCCCACCCCTGTTTTATCCTTACATCTTTTACAATTAATTCCCAACATGTTTTCATATTCATAGGCCATTACCAAGGATAAATATTACATATAGGTAGTCCTCAATTTATGACTGGTTACTTAGTGATTATTCAAAATTATGAAGGATCTCCCTAGAACTACTTATGACTGGTTTGGAAGTTCTGACAGCTTCCTCATCACATGATTGCATTTTGGGTGTTTGACAACCAATCTGCTTTTACGGCTGTTTGCAGAATCTCACAGTCACATGGCTCCAATATTTTTGGCACTTTTTGCTGGAAACTTGACTTTACTTCTGGTTTCTAGCAAAAAAATGCCCATGAAGTATAATGGGTTTATTTAGTGACCAATGATTGCTTAACAACTTCCGCAAAAAAGGTAATAAAATCAGTCAGGGCCACATGGTAACCTGGTTAATGACACCATTCTGGTATCAATTATGATTGTATATCAAGGACTATCTGTATTTTAGGAGATTAAATAATATGAAAATATGAATGCTTTCTAAGTTTCATAGAGCTTTCTCAAACTCAAGGGGCCCCCATTAATGTGATTGCATCTGCCATCTGGGCTGTTGGTTCTAGTGTAGAAAATCCACTTTTCTTTATGCTTTCAAAACATGGGGATCTTAATTTTTCTAGGAATGCATGTAGACCTACAAGATCCTACCAGCAGATTTTAAATTGGGGGGAGATGGGCGGAGCTGGTGTAGCAGCAAGACGGAGGTGATTTCAGTTCTTGAAATCACCCCCGATATCACCGCTGCAGGATGGTCCCCCGGGACCTAAACTGACTCGTAGGGTCGGTGAATGATTGGGACGCTTCCTGTTGATCCAAGGGACATTGCAAAGTCCCTGGTTGATCCAGGACAGCCCCTTTGCCAGCAGCAGATTAAGCCAGCAATCAAGCTGCTGAAGCTGTGACAGCTCCGGAAGAACGAGATCGGAAGAAGTGTGTCGGTCGGTGAGATGGATTTTTTTTTCTTTCTTAGAGAGCACCCTAGTAAGTTCAATTGAATTTAAAAATTAAGAGTGAAATGGAGCAGGCGGCATGAGAGATTTTGTTTGAGATTGAAGAGTTGTTTTTTCCTTCTTTTTACGGCTTTTAAAGGCTTCCCTTTTTTTCCTTTTTTTTCCTTTTTAATTTTGAATAGTTTGAGGCAGCGTATTATTATTTTTATATATTATTTCTTGGTGTTTTGGACTCTAATGTAACTTGATTTTTCTTTTCTTTAATATAAGATATGGCCATTGAGGTCCTTTTTTTCCTTTCTTGTTTTGAGAAGGAAAGGAAGTGACATTTTGTTGAGATTATCTGGCAAGGAAGTGAAAGTTGGGAAAGCGATACAATATTGCCACCCAGAGGCTTGTTATTTTCCTCAAATATATACACATCTATAAGAATTGGGTCAAAGGCTCTACACTGATAAGAAAGTACTGGAGATTGTTTATGCAGGTGCTTTTGGTGAATTGCTATATATCTGAGTCTGGATTTGAAGTTGAAGGATGAAGTGACCTTGGAGAATTTAAAAAAACAAAAGAGTTGGAATCCTTTTTTTTAATTTGTGAAGCCTTGGATATTAAGCAGTGGCAACTGAATAAAGAATGATTGTGTTTTCTATTACTTCCTATTGCCTGGAATTCAATTTTTAGAATCAATCTTCTTAATATATTTTTATTTTTAAAGGACATTTTGCTCATTTTTCATTTTATTTTTTTATTATTGGTGTTTTCCTTTTCCCAATTTTTAGTTTTATTTTTAAGCTTGATTCCTTTTATCTTTTTTTATGTACTTGAATTAAGATACATAACTATTGGATTTTTTCTTTACATTATCTTTTTTTTTTATTCACATCTTTTTCTTTACTTTTTCAATTCAATTATTGATGTACTATTGATTTTTTTGACCAAGATTGCTTCTTTTGCCTTCTTTTTGTGGTTTTTTTAAATGGATATCCTTCTTTATTAGAAATCTCATTTTTATAGAGGGCTACGCCCCTTCCTTTTTCACTATTTTTATTTTTCTTTTTTATTGGCTTTCTTTTTTCTTTGCAATCTGAGTTGGATATTTTTGTAATAATGAGTAGAAGACCTTCAATCCCACAAGTAACAACTCCCGCATTGACAGCATCACAGCAAGAGAAGGAAAAAGAGAAAGAAGATATGATGCAGAAGATATTACAAGCGGTAAATGAGAATGGAAAAAGTATAGAGAAAATGGAGCAGAAGTTGGACAAGACAGATGAAAATATAAAAGCTTTACAGCAAACAATGGAGAAATATGGTGAGAGGATTAAAAAATTGAGGAGCAAAAGAACAATTTTCAATACCAGATTAAATGAAGTTGAGAGGGATCATAATGAGTCATTGAGAGGCGAAATAGACAGGTCAGAATTTTACTTGAGATTTCAAAACGTGGAGGAAGAAAAGGGTGAAAACCTGCTGGAGAAAATGGCACAGATATTGGCAGAATTGTTAGAAATAACAGAAGAGAAGATGAGAGATGGAATAGATGAAATATTTCATGTCTATACAAGATATGCAATGAGGAATAAACTTCCAAGAGAAATTCGTATTAGATTTACTAAGAAGAACATTAAATCACAAATACTGCAAGCAGCTAGAGACAAGACATTGAAGTACAACAATAAAGATATTATGGTACTGAAACAGGTACCAAGAAGAATAAGAGAGAGTAGAAGAGAATATGCGTTCTTATCCAAAGAACTGCTGAGGAGGGGAGTAAATTACAGATGGTTAATACCAGAAGGCCTTCTGTTCGTGTGGTGGGAACAAAGACATAGAATTGATACAGTGGAGAAAGCAGAACTTTTCTATGATGAATATTTTAGAGGAAAGGAGGGAAATGGAAGACAAGAGGAACTGATTGTGGAACTTTCAAAGGAATGTGCAGCAACAAGTGAAGAAGAACAACAACTTGGGGTGGTAGGTGGTGTACCCAGAGAACAAAGAGAAGTTAGATCAACTAAAGCAATAAAACCTTCCTACAAGACTTAAAATGGATGGAAAAAAATTGATTTCGATGAATATAAATGGACTTAATTCGATTGCTAAAAGAAGGAAAATATTTCATAAATTAGAGAAATTAAAATTTGATATAATTTGTCTACAAGAGGTTCACATTAAAAAAAACAACATGAATATGTATTGAGACAAAGAAAGTTAGGGAAACTATTTACTTCACTGGCACAATGTAAAAAGAGAGGAGTGGCTCTGTACATTAAAGATACAATTACCATGGAACTGATTCACACAGATGAGGACGGGAGGATTTTAATGGTGGAGATAATGGATAACAATGTTAAAATGCTTTTGATAGCAATATATGCACCAAGTGAGAATCAAGAAGAATTTTATAAGAAATTACATCAAAAACTAACTGAACTGGACTATGTAAATATTTACTTGATGGGAGATTTTAATGGGATAATCAATGATCAACTCAATTACAAATCAGAAAGAACTAAAAAGAAAGTTAGAAGAAAGCTACCTAAGTCCTTTTTTCAAATGACAGAAGAAATGAATATTAAAGATATATGGAGAGAGAAATACTGGAAATAAAAAATTTACTTTCTATTCAAATAGGCATGAATCATGGTCAAGAATAGATATGATATGGGCATCTGCAGATATGCTTTCTAATATAAAAGAAATTCAAATAGAAATTGGGACCTGGGCGGATCATAATCCACTGACAGTTGTTTGGAAAGGACAGAAGAGAAGATCTAGATGGACATTAAATAATATGATTTTGAAAGAAGAAGAGTTTAAAAAGAAAATTGAGATAGAGCTTAGTTTTAAAGAAAATAAAAAAGACACATCACTGCAAATCCGCTGGGATGCATGAAGGCTTATACAAGAGGAATAATAATTGACTATACAAGGAAAAGGAACATTAAACAGAAAAAGACATTTAAAATATTGGAAGATGACTTTATAAAATTAGAAAAAGAATTACAATCACCGCAAAGAAAAGACATTAAAATGAAAATGGATATGATTAAACATAAAATGTGTTTAATGGAAAAGGAAGAACTTGCTCAAAAGATTAAAGGTGTTAAACAAAATTATTTTGAAAATGCGAATAAACCAGGAAGATGGCTAGCCTATAAACTTAGAAAGGAAAGGGAAGCAAAGAAAATTAGCCAATTAATGGAAAGGGAATGTTCAATATGGGAATGTTGAAAAGAAAAGAATTATTCGAGATTACTATGAAAAACTGTATTCTCAAGAAGACACCACAGAAGAAAAAATTAAACAATATTTACAAAAGGCAAGATTACCACAAATACCTAAAGATATTGAAACAATGTTGGAAGGGAATATAACTATGATGGAATTGACAGAAGCCCTGAAGAAACAAAATACTGGAAAAGCACCAGGTCCAGATGGCTTACTGGCGGAATTCTATAAGACTTTTCAGGAGGTGTTAAGCACCCATCTTTTAGAAGTTATGAATGAAGTGTTATTAAAAAAGAGAATACCTGAGACATGGCTAGAAGCCTATATTACCCTTATACCTAAAGAAGAAACAGATTTACAACAAGTTAAAAATTATAGACCTATTTCATTGTTGAACTCAGACTATAAAATTTTTGCTTTAATTTTGGCAGAAAGAATGAAAAGATATTTAAATGAATTTATTCATATGGATCAAAATGGATTTTTGCCAAAATGACAAATTAAGCAAAATGTGAGAATAATTTTAGATTCTTTGGAATATTATGAAGCACATCCTGAAAAACAGATGGCACTGATGTTCTTAGATGCACAAAAAGCTTTTGATAATTTGAACTGGCATTTTATGATATTGCAAATGGCACAAATGGGTTTTGGGAAAAATTTGATGCAGGCCATTGAGACAATATACAATAAGCAAACAGCGAAGATCTTGGTAAATGGAGAACTGACAGAATCTATAGGGATAAGAAAAGGAACTAGGCAAAGTTGCCCTCTGTCGCCTCTGCTGTTTGTTCTAACATTAGAAGTGTTGAATAGAGCTATCAGAGAAGATGAAGAAATAAAAGGAATGAAGATTAAAAAAGAAGAATATAAACTACAGGCATTTGCAGATGACTTGGTATTCATATTAGAGGATCCACTCAAATCATCACCTAAATTGATAGAGAAAATAGAAGAATATGGAATGGTGGCAGGCTTTAAAATTAATAAAGATAAAACAAAGATCCTAACAAAGAATATGCTAGTAAAACGTAAGAAAGAGTTAGAAGATATATTAGAGATTCAGATCACAAATAAGGTTAAATATTTAGGAATATATATTACATCAAGATGTAGTACACTGAAAGAAGATAATTATATTAAACTTAAGCAACAGATAGTGACAGATCTGGAAAGGTGGAAAAATATGCAATTATCTCTTATTGGTAGAATATCAAAAGTAAAGATGAATGTATTGCCTAGAATCTTATATTTCAGACGATACCAATTAGATTTGGGAAAGAGTTTTTTGAGGATTTAAATAAAATTGTATCAAAATTTATATGTCATGGCAAAAAACCAAGAATTAAACTTAAACTATTACAAGATGCAAGGTCAAGAGGGGGGTTCGCACTGCCCAATTGGGAATTGTATTATCAAGCTTCAAGTCTGATGTGGGTGAAGGAATGAATAACGTTGAGAAATAATAGATTATTAACTTTAGAAGGTCATGACTTGTTACTAGGATGGCATGCTTTTTTATGGTATAAGGGAACTAAAAAGCAAGGATATTTTAGAAGGCATTATATTCGAGAAGCTTTGTTTTTAAACTGGGAAAAAATTAAAAAACAACACTATATACGAATTCCATTATGGGTATCTACTATTGAAGCTTTTTCATATCCAATAATATATAAAAAGGAACAAACAATTAGATATGGAGAGATTTTAAATGAAAAGGGTGAACTCAAATCGATGCAAACACTACAAGAACAAGGAATAAAAATGAACTGGTTCTCATATTTGCAAATACATGATGAGGATGTTAGGGCTGAAGGTATCTATAATAAGCAAACTGAATTGGATAAAATTTTGATGGGCACGAATGAAAAAGCAATTAAAAAACTTTATGGATACTTATTAGAAGTTAAAATGGAGGAGGAACAGGTTAAGGAAACAATGATTGCTTGGGGAAAAAAATTTGGTTATGGGATAGATTTAGAGAAATGGCAAACTTTATGGGATCAGAACTATAAAATGACAGTGTCAACTGCATATAAAGAAAATTTGTATAAGATGTTTTACAGGTGACACTTATCCCCGAGAAGGATTGCAAGAATGTTTAAGGATAAATCGGACAAGTGTTGGAAAAGTCACCAGATACCAGGTTCCTATTACCATATGTAGTGGACTTGCGCTGATGCAAAAAGATATTGGACTAAAATCCACACGTGGTTGGAAAAAATGACACAACAACATATAGACTTGAAACCTGAGTTATTTTTTATTGGGAATTGTACCAGAGACATTCAGCAAAGAATTGAAATATTTGATTGTTAATGTATTAACAGCTGCTAGAATTGTATTTGCTAAAAATTGGAGAAATGACAAGATACCTGCAGGAGGAAGTGATTAAGAAAATTTTGGACTGTGCTGAAATGAGCAGATTAACATTTGAAATTAGAGATCAAGAAGAAAAACAGTTTTACAAGATATGGAGTATGTTTTATCAATGGTTAGATAAAAAAGCTTGGTAATATATGGATATAATGGAGATAAATAAAATTGTTGAATGAAAATATAATATAGAGATTATAATACTGTAGAGAGTTAATAATAATGATATTGGTTAATAGAGGAGATAATTTAGGTAATGTATGAATTAAAATGCATAAGTTTTTTTGAGATCTCTCCAAATAGAAAATAGGTGGTTGTATCTTTCTTTTTTTTCTTATTACTTCTTGTTTGCATTGTATAGCTTTTTTTTCTGTAATAGAGAGTATTGATGGTGAGGAGATGGCACTGAGATTTGTGACCGACCGACACACTTGAAATTGTTATTGGTTTATGTTTTTATGTTTGTTTGTTTTGTTTGTCTTTGGAAAATAATAAATTTTTTTATATATATAAAAAGATCCCACCAGCAGATTTTAAATTGAGGAAGCATGCAAGCAGGCATAGCAACTACTAAGATTCTATCCACATACAGAAATAATAGTTGACTCACTGGATTTTTCTAGTCTTCTGAGCCATATATGGCTGGAGATCAGTTGAATCTATCCTGTACCAGGATGTGTGTTTAGTGGTATATGTGACTCTATTGTCAGGGATTATTTATTAAGCTACTGTTGAATAAGCCACAGATAAACATAACACACTAACTTAGATTTAAGAAGGAAATGATTTACTGAAAGGAATAGCTAAGAGCACGCCATTGGCAAATGGGTGGGATGGTTGAAGAAAAAGTTTCTAGTTACTCGGGGATTGGCTGAACCGGTATGGCTGCTGCTGCTGATTCCTTGGGAACAAAAGGTCAAAGAGGAGCAGAGGAGGGGAGAGTGGTATGCATGGCCAGAAAAGGGAAAGCAGCTGCTGGCTGGTACCTGGCATGTTCTCTGAGCTCCTATGCAGACAGCTGCTCCATCAAGGTTTGGTCAGGTGTATGCACCAGAAACTGGCAGCTGATTGCAGAGTCCAAGCAGGAAGGTGAAGCCAGCTTGCAGGGAAGTGAGAGGCTTGACAGTGCTGGTCCCAGTGGGCAAGGGCAGTCATGCGAGGGATGTGGTTGAACAGCCCAGCCTGCTGCAGAGGTGGAAGGAATCAAAAGCTACAAGCACCGAGGACCGCCTCTCCTGCTTTGCCCTGGCCATCTCAGGTGCCAAGAGGTGGCACATCTACCTGTCACTGCACCTGCAACTCCATCTCTTCAGCCTCAACAGCAGAGGTCCTGCTGGATGGGGCTACTGCTGCTGGTGATGCCATTGATGTGAGACGAGGCAGGGGATGGAGCGGGACAGGGCCGAGCACAGCTTATTGAATGCCCCGGACTCACATCCAGCTGTCTGTCACTGCTGGCCAATAAGCTGCTGATGGGCAAATGAGCTGCAGCTGCTGCCGGGCATTGCCAGCCCCTCCCTGTGCTCATTGCCTCCTGTGCATGCACTCAGGGGGAACACCCAGCCAGTTTGGAGTAGACCAGGACTGAGGAGGCAGGGATCAGCCCCTCACCATCTCCAAGGCGGTCCCGTGGGCCAGATCTAACCACATCATTGGCGGGATCTGGCCTGTGGGCCTTGAGTTTGACATGCCTGCTTTAAACAATTCATTCAGTTCTCAATTTACTCAAGTTACCCCTTTTATTTGCACACACACACATATACACACACATGCATATACACACACGTGTGTGTGTGTATGTTTGACTTGTCTAATTCTGATTTGGAGTATTAAATGAATGTTACGGTTTGTAAAACATAGTTGATGAAAACCCAACTAAATGTAGCCTATTTAATAAATCATGGATACACAAGTCATATTTTAATATGATGCATGAACTAACTTGAAGTATATGACAGGAATTTCTAGAACTCCAGGAGAAATTTTTATTATATTTTATTAATAAATCCATTCCCACCCATTATGAATGAGCCAACATCATGCTCCACCCCTGCTTTATTCTTATATATTTTAAAATTAATTCCCAACATGTTTTCATATTCATACCTTAGGTAATTACCAAGAAAAAATATTTAGCTGTACCATGTTGTACAAGAATCTGCTATTGCAAAGATGGATCTACTGCATTTCCAGTCCCATTGTGTTCCAAGAATCTTATCCTACTTCTTGTGAGAAAAGCAGGAATAAAGCATAAGCAGAAATGTTGGCAGAACACTATTAGGACCCTCAATGCACAGATGCTGCATCTTCATCCAATATTCTGCAACCCATATATACTCCAGAGGTGCTTTCATTGCTAGTTGAATTCCAGCTTCTATCAGTCTCAGTCATGGTTGGTACATATTAAACATTTGGGGGTGGGAGGTTGGAGGGCCATACCAAATACAGAATTGATAGAACAACGTGTTAAGGAACTATACAGAACTCTGGCATAGATCTTGGATAGAAACCAATTTTTTAAAAAGGTGTGTTCTCTACCTTTTTTCTTCCAATCCCCTGAGGCTTGCAGCAGATGTTGGAAGAGGCCATCACTGCAAAGTATTCAGAAAAGCTCCTATGACAATTCAACAAATACTTCAGTTTGCTATCCTATTATAAAACTGCACACCACGTTAATGTGTTGATACATCAAGTAATGAAAAATGAAAAAATTGTGTTCAGTAAATATGAAAAAACTTTCCATTTCTGAGGCATCTGCCATGAGAGCTGCAAGTTTGTATACACCTCTTCAGAAATGAAGCTCCATTGAATGAAAGGCAATGCTATATTATTCTTTGGAAGTGTTTTTAAGGGGTACACTGCATTTGAGTTGTATAACTTATTTCATTAAAATGCAGATTTTAGAATAATTTTGAACATTAAAGACATTAAAGACAGAAGCACGCCAACCAATGAAAAAACAAACCTTCAAAATTTCAGCCAACGATCCTAAGCAGATTGCAGGTTTTAACCTTGGAAAGGTTACACCCTGGCAGAACAAACAATTCTTTTCTCAGGCTTGTGAGAAGTACAAAACTAATATTAAAGAACGAGCAAAAGAACAGAGTGTACATTCGCTATCTATGCTGCCCTGAATTAGTCTTTTAGTCTTTTGTAGGTGGAAGCGAGGGACGACTCATTGTTAAATTTCAGGCACTACACCCTAATGCTGTTTCTCCAACTGTGCCAAGGACATTGGGATAAGTGAGCATTTCCCCCCCAACAGACTGGTCCACTCCAAATATCATCTTTCTTATACAATAAACTCTTGTATAGTTTTACACTGGGTCACTTTCAATTTCTGATGCCCAAAAGATGTAGACAGGCTGCTTGGAGCAGTAACATTTACCACTTGTACTATAGTTTCACAGAGAGGTTTATAATTACTCTGTATGAGATTATCTTTAATACCTTAATTAAAATTATAAATGTGAGATGACAGGATGCTTTGTTTAAAGTAGACATTTATTAACCTTAAGAATCCTGCCTAGAATCTCTCGGGTAAAGGCAGTTTTTAGCTACCTATCGTGTTGGGTAAATTGCATGGAATAGAGATACCTTCTCAGCTCCTGGCAATTCTAAAGGAAGCAGATAATCCTGATCCATTTTAAATTGGCTTCAAATAAAGATAAGCAGCATTGCCTTAATCACTCTGATGGATGATTTCTGCCTGGAGATTGACAGAAGGCATATAATTCTGTTATTTCTTCTTGACCTCTTGGGAACTTTTGATATCATGTTATCCTTCCTTCCCCAAGAGATTTAGGAATAAGAACCACAGCTTTGCAGGAATAGATTTAAGATAGTGTTGCTTGAAGACAGCTGCTAGTCAAAATGGGAATTATGGTAAGGTGTCCTCCACTCAGAGGTGGTATTCAGCAGGTTCTGACCAGCTCTGGAGAACCGGTAACAGAAATTTTGAGTAGTTCAGAGAACCAGCAAATACCACCTCTGACTGGAGATTTTACAGTATCCTTCCCCTGCCATGCCCACCAAGCCATGCCCACAGAACCGGTAGTAAATTTTTTTGAACCCCACCACTGCCTCCAATGCTTTTCAGTACTCACATGAAATTACAAGTGGTTAATCGGGAGTGCTATGGGTATGCTAGTGACACCAGGCCTACTTGTAACATTCTCCAAAAATAATATGGCTTCTGCAGTCAGCAAAAGGCTGAATGAGGAATAATAAATTGAAACTGAATTCAGACAAGATGGAGCAGCTCATTCTGAGAGGACACACTTCCAAAGATTAGAGAACAATAATGCCAGAAGGAGCAGGTTCATAGTTCTGAAATACTTCTAAACTCCTGTCATTCTTTGGTTTCCTAGAATAAGGAGCTTATTAGGAGCACCATCTATCAGTTTCAATTGATATACCAGCTTCACAATCCAGGAACCTTCAGGCTTAAGCATAATAATGCAGTGTGTGTTATGTCCAAGAATTTCTGTCAGTGCAAAACTTGGCAATCAGGTTGCTCTTGGAGAAAAATGCTCAGAGGTCATATTCAATCTATGCTTAAAGCTCTGTCATAACTGCCAGTGGCTTTCAGGGCAAAATAATCACTATCTTGAAATCCCTGCACAGCTTAAATCCCGGCCATATGCCAGAATTCCAACTTCTGTATGAATGTCCATCTGAAGAGGTGGACCTAAAACTGGTGCCTGCTGGCCTGGTGTTAACTTTGGACTGAGCCTTCTCCCACCTCTTGGGAAAGTCCTCCTTAAAAATGTTAGCTAGAAATTTTGAAAAGGTCCTTAAACATATCTCTCTTGCATAGCATTGATGGACTTAGTAGTCAGTGGTGTATCAAATGAAATTATGCTATAATAAATATGTTTGATTAATCATTCTGTAACTTCTGACTAGGCAGATAAATTCATTTTGCCCCTGCACATATGTTGTTATTGAGAAAATGAAAACAGAGTAAAGCCAAAAAGTGTCAAATGATGCCAACATTAATGAAACTTGTTTCTCTGATGTTCACCAACTGTGCCTAATGGAAAATTAAGGTATTGGTTTCAATTACATTACATTTTTTCCCATTCAAAACTTGACAGTTCTAGTGGGCATTTATTGGTCAAAAGATTATAAGTCAGGTGTCCTAGTCATGGGAATGTCACTGTTATGGGAAGAATTATAATGCAGCATTCTTCATGTGAATAACTCTTGCTGTATGTTGTTTGACCACTGGGATGGTTTTTCAAAAATTCTAGCTAGCATTCTAGCACATGCCTGAAATATATATCGGCCATTCTAGGAATAATTCTACATTTACTACATACTTCATCTTGAAAGTGGCCATGGCAGTTTGATAGGCTTTGCCAAGGAACAAATATATAACCAGAAAATAAAATCATGTATTACAATTAAAATTAGTGTGCAATTAAACTGTATTAGATTTTAAAAGGATACTGTTCAATGGTACTTTTAGATTACATATAGAAAGCAAGATGAGGGAAAAGCAGGATTTTGGACCCTAACAATGCTGCAATATGTTTCCCTAAAGGACAGACATTATTAAAAATGAAGCATGATAAATAAAATATTTTATATGAGGGTTTTTTTTAAACTTCTGACAAATGATCACAAATGCCCTTTGTTTCACACATACAGCCAAATCTTTACCTATCTTATAAGAAAAAAAAGTAATATAGTTATTGTGGTTTGCCGGCAGCCAGTGCAGCCGGCAGCAGAATCGGACAGTGGGGAAAAACAGGGAGCACTGTTTTGGTCCACTCCAGTGGGGAGGACTCGGACGAGGGTCCTGTGTCCGATACAGAGATGGGGCCAGGACCATCTGGGAGTTATGTGCTGACTCCAGAGCCCCCAAAATCTAGCAGCAGCGAGGCAGAGGAACAAAGGGAGCTTGTTCCCAGTGCACGTGTGCGCAGAGCTGCCAGAAGGCAAGAGCAGCTAAGACAAAAGGAGAAACTTGGGAGTAAGGCTTGGATGTGATTGCCCCTTCCATAAGGTATAAAAGAAGTGCAAAGGTAGAGAAATCTTTGCAGGAAGCAAAGTCATTCGTTCTGTTCAGATTAAACCTTGAAGCTCTGTGTGGACTTTGTACTTTGTTTGGCTTTTTACAGTTAATTTAGTTGTTGGCAGGAATTCAAAGGAGATAAAGGTAGGTGCTTATCTCGAGAGACTGTTTATGGGCTGGGAATGAACATAATTGCCACTGCTGAAATAAAACAAGAGTTGTTTGGATTAAGTGTGTGCTTAATTACGGTCTCAGGAAGCCTGGGTCAGAACAATAGTTACCACAAAAATATTATTAAAATACCAGGTTCACTAATAAGAAATGTTTCTTTTACAACTTGATTTATTAAGATTACTTATGTCAGGTCCCTATTGGAATAATGCCATTCTGGAGACAGGGAGTGAGAGATACTGTAGGTGGAATGGCTTGCATGCTTTTGCTTTGCTGTAACTGCTTGGGAATTGAGGGAAGTGGCCATCTGCACTGACTCCCACTCTGCCAGTTCTAGCCGGGTTCTCAAAGTTCTTGGCATCCCAAGGATGACCTCTTCTCACCATCCAGCCTTGGAGATTCTCACAACACCTTTGCAGCAGTTTGTTGGTTACAGATGGATATGGGGCATGGGGGGAAGGGTTGAGGGGAAAATTGAGCCTAACTTTTCCAGAAGATTTAAACAGCAAACTACATTACTTCTCTTGACTATGAGGGCAAGAGAAAATGTATCCACAGACCTTGGTTAGACCGATGAGTACCAGTTACTCAGATAGTGCCCTTGCTTATATGATGGTCCGTTGGATCCCTAATTCATCTGATTAATTCCCCTAAAGGAATTAAGACTGTAGATGACATGGATATTTGGTCTCTTCTAGTAAGCTCAACTTCTAGTAAGTAAGAAAAACCACAACATCAGATTCAGATCAAGATTTGTCTAATTCAATTCAATTGCTGAGTGAATATGGAAAGTCCACAAGTGGATTTGAAGATGGGCCTCTAGCTTATATTTTAACATGAAATTAAGTATACTGTACAATAGTTTGCACATCCTATCAAGTTTCCTTTCTTTGCTATGGTATGTGCTGTGGGTATGTGGAGCAACTTTTTTCAAACTGTTGGTCATTGTATTATTCTCCAGATTTGCTGACAGAATTTGCTTACAACCTTTGCATGTTCTTTTGTTGCTTGTCATATTCTTTTGGGTATTCCATCAGTTCCTTCTGACTTGGTAATGATCAAGAGCACTGATCTAGCTTCATATTCTAGTATCAATAGTTCTTGTAAATAGGGAATAATTTCTAAGATACCTTGTTGATATCTCTACTGTACAGAATTGGCATGTGTTTTGACTTTAGAATCAAAGATTAAATATCTCTGTCTTGTAGGCATTGTAGGAGGTGACCCACATTAGTCCATGGTGGCTGTAGTTCACAAAAATCTGTGTCTTTTTAATCCTTCTGATTATCTGTCCATAGGCAACCTTTAACATATTAATTCAAGGTTGGAACCTGGTGCTCACTTAGAAATCTGTTGGAAAATGTTCCTTATTTTGCCATGTGTTTTTGCCATGTGTTTCCATATTCAGTGCCTTTATAGATGTCATTGTAACATTGTTTGACTTTTTCTATCAGTTCTCTGAAATTCTTTACGTTGCTTTTTGAGAACTTTGTCTTTCTTGGCTTTGGATTCTCTTCTTGCATTTTCGAGTCTTTGTTCTGCAATCCAGCTTGTTTTTGTCTCTTAGTTTTTAACAACCTCTTTTCACATTCATCCTTAACATCTTCTCTAATCTCATTCCAGCATGCCTCTCATTCACCATCGATGAGGGTTAGGACTTCAAAGTGACTATTGATGTTCTCCTTGAAAATAATGGTACATAGTGATTGGTTTTTTCCTTCCGTTTTAGCTTAACTTGAAACATGTACATCAGCAGTTTCATAATATGTCCCCCAGTTAGGCCTTACCCATGTCTTTTCTATTATCAGAGCTCTTCTACCTCCTTGTACCTTATAATATTCAAGGTACAAGGGAGTTAATTTGATTTTTGTTTATTCTCTCTGGCAATGTCCATGCATATACTGCAGGTGTTGTTTTGGTTATTTAGGAATGTGTTAACAATTAAGAAACCATTAGATTGGTAGAAATGGATTAGTTATGCTCCTACTTCGGATCCTTCCGTCGTGGTCTGAAAACATGGCTATTCCAACTTGCCAACCTGGACTGATGGAGTGGTGGGATTTTAGTAATAGTTTTTATTAATTTTAATTGGTTAGTGGGATTTTGCATTGTGGTTTTTTTAATATTTGTATTTCATTTTCTTATTATTGTAAGCCACCCTGAGTCCTTCAGGAGATAGGGTGGCATAGAAATCTCATAAATAAATAAATAAATAAATAAATAAATAAATAAATAAATAAATAAATAAATACATACATACATACATACATAAATAAATAAATACTTCATTTCTGTTTTCTAAGCCACATAGTCCCAATTACATTTTCCTCCTCAGTATTTCCAACACAGGCATTCCAGTCTCCAGCCATAAGCACATATCTTGCTTATATGTTCTGTCAATTTCAGTTTGAATGTGACCATAAAACTTGTCAACCTCCTGTTCTTCTGCATCAATGATTGCAGCATAAAATTGGATAATTGTCACATTAAAAGGCTGTCTGTACCACTTAATTAACGTTACTCAGTCATTCAGTCATTTACCTTGTCCTACGTAGTAGGAAATTGTGCTTCTGTGGTGTCACTACTGTCAGCCTCCCAGGTAAACCAGGCAGGAAATATAACTAGATGAACTAATTCTATTTTATTGTAAGGTTACGTAAACAGATTATTGCAAATCTGAGAGTATAAACTTGACACCACCAGTTTTAACTGCTTGATCCATTAGGGTGTATCCTTTCCAAGTAGCTGTTGAGCCACTGGGAACTTCTGCCTGTTTTGTCTGATTGTTTACTAGACAGTATCTCTTCCTCTTGTTCCCTAAGGTCATGCACACATTCCATTACACTACAGTGATAATCTTCTTACATAGCTGCTGGTAAATATAGGTGCCTGCTTGTTTTAATTGGGAAGTTGGGGATAAGCTTCATGCCTCTTGTGACCCTGGTGGGATTATATATTCTTGGCATAGACTCCTGATTTTATTTCAGTCATCCGTCTCTGGAACACTTCCTTCTCACCTGTGTATGAGGCAGCCAACAGTATATAAGACTTAGGACATATATCTACTTGTAAATTAGATAAATTTACAGCACAGCTTCACATTCTTTTGGAATATTGGATAAAGGTATAATTTAACTTAATTACATTTGTTTTGCTTGTTAGAAAAGCAAAAGCCCTCAGCAGATGATCCTAAGCTACCCAGCTTGCCCTTTAGATATCTTCCTCATCTGTTCTGACTGCTTTCAGTTGGCTGAAGCAATGGGAAATGAAGTCAAACTTATAAGTATTCTAACATAGAGTCTCGTATCATACAACACTTTCTCCTTTCTTAAAAATCTGTATTAAGTCACTAGTACAGGTCATCAATTGGTTTGGGTAAGATATCATCAATATGCTGATTTCTCTCAATTTTACAATGACCTCCTGCCCAAATTAGAGATGGTATGGAAATCCTGATTCTGAGCAAGGCTAGAACAAGATTGGGTTGCCTCTACTAGAGGCATCCTGGAACCAAACCAATCCATTAACTTGGGTATGGTCTCCTGTAGGTGGAATCCGTACCCCCTTTTTAGACCAGTAGGATTCCATGCTTAGGGGCCCCATACTAGGAAAGATCCAGATTTCTATAGTGGCCTCCTTGTTATAGAAGTTTTTGTATCCAAAGTGGGAATTAAGTCACTCACATTGTTTCCCATAAAGAGGCTTGTTTCATGTAGGTATATAGTAATTGGTTTTTGTGTGTCTGTATGTGCCTTTTGAGTCAGTTGCCTGGACTACTGTTTTCTTGGCAGCATTTTGGGAAGAGGATTATCTTTTCCTTCTTCCTAAATCTGAGAGAGAAAGAGCCTTTGTGCCTAACGCAGAAATCAGAGTCTTCTGATTTGTAATCTTCTATCTTAACCGCTATACCAAAATCATTCTTAACTTTTACAATATTATTTTATGATTATATGGTGCTCAACCTGGCATACACACATATACACACATGTATACATATGCATTCATATTTAAACTACTGGACTGGAACCTTGAAAACTGGGTGTTATATCATTTATATAAATAATTAAATTTCAAATGTAGCTTCCATGACATTTAATGCAGCTATAATGATGAGCTGGTGAAATAAGAATCACAGTAAAATTCAATAATTCTGGCTCTGAATTTTATTAGAATTATACAAATATCACTGAAGTGAACATAATTTTGGAAGAAAATGTTTCCAGCTCTATATTTGTATCTTTACGTAATATAAGTTCTACTAGTTCACTGAAGTGCACTCTCAAGTAATTGCTGTCAGATTCTACACAAGTACACAATCTTTGTTCTGTGACAGAGAGTTCCAATTTTAATTAGTAAATCAGCCAAATCTTTTTGTCACTTTTTTGTCACAACAAAGAACTCTGTTGAAGAAAAAATGGAATGCTTCCTTGGTGCCTTTTAATTTCTAGTGCTAGATACAGTATTTATAAGCATACGAGATTCAGAAAAAATAAAAATAAAAATCACTGTTCTTTCTCCCCTTGTCCTTAGTAATCGTTTGGTCTAATAAAACTATTGATCAGACAATTTTTGTGGACCAAATCCATCATTAACACTATAATTAAAAAAAATCAATAGTACAAATGTCTAAAATCAGTTTTATTAAGGTAACTGAACAGGTTTTAATACCACCCAGCTGAAACATTAAGAGTTGAGCCCTTTCATCACCCTCAACTGAATCAGACACTTTTTTTTCTGAATAAAACGTTGTACAGAATATTCCTTATTGCTCCTACTAAAAAAAAGGATAGTAATTCTACGTTAGATTTTAGAATGCACAGTTAAAATTCCAACTAATTATTATATCCATGATAAAAAGCATTCTGTTTGCATCATAAAGTATACACTAGATAGGAATTAATGTTAATACAGAATGGAGTTTGACAAGTTATATACAACTACTTTAAGTAGTGCACATTCATTCTGAAGGCCTGCTAAGTACAATGTCTGTGTGCACAGTCTCAGAAGTAGAATTAATCAGAGGCATTCTGCCCCTCCCCCCATGCTCTTATTTGTTGGTTGTCTGCAAGAATCTTCTATATTCTGCACTTTAGTGTTTACGTATGAGAGAGAGAAAGAAAGAAATCATAGCTAAAAAACTGCTTTTCATATAGGACAGCTATGTAGTCCTGCATAAAGATACAGTTTGATACTGGCATTAGCCACATAATTCTTCTGCTCTTGCTCAAATAATTTCTAACAAAATAAAAGAATATATAATTTGGTACATTTTGTGCTTCTCAGTTGTTCTCTTGAGAAACTGCTGAAGTCTAGATAAAGAAAGAGATAAATGGAGAGTCTTCAGTTATTTTATATAAAGAAGATGTTTCTGTAGCAAGAAATTCTAAATAACTGTATGATTGAAAAATGTAATATTAGGTACTATTATGTTTTCCAATAATTCTTCTGAGGTATAAAACAGATTTGCCTGTTTCATATAAGGGGAAAGAATGGAATTGATTTGTGAAATACCTAAAAATATTATAATTACCATCATTTATTAGTGTTAAACTACTATCAATAATAATGGTTAATAATCAATAATTGATTTTATTGATTCTTTTTTAGCTGAGATACTTCTCAAAGGCTATGTTGCAGACCAGTGTTTTCAACATTGAAGGCAGAGAACTGCATAATTCAATTTTCTTCAAATGTCTGCCCTGAGAGAACCACAACATCAGAATAAAGACTTTAGTCTGCTCTGGTTCCCCAAGTTCCAATACTTTGTTCTTTTTTCTAAGAGAATCCTCCCTCTTTTTAGTTTCCTTTAAAAAACATACGGTGTTGCAATATGAAATGTTAAAATGAAGATGTGCCATCCTGAATGTATACAACATATTCTCTTTGGAGGTTATTTTTTTAGTAAAGAGAAAGTCAGGACAGAAACTTTTATAATAAACCTAGTGTGTATTGTTTTTCTCTTCAATAATCCTGAAGCTTTGTTCAGGCATAAAATTATCATGTTTTTAATATCCTTGACTAAGCATGGTTATGTAAGAGTCAAGCTTGTTTCCTGGCTGCTTCCTCATTGCTTCTATCAGCACGATCACAAATGTCAAGACACAAGTAATTATACTTACATATGGAGTCCTTTCTCCAAACTGACTATAGAACGTCATTTTAACTTTTTGCTTGTGTCCAGTTCTTTGGTCAAAGGTCTGGCAGATTTCAAAAGGGGGACTGTACAAGTGAAGACTAACAGCTGTTTCGGTATGGCTTGGGTTCTCCACACGGTGCAAACCAATGGAGTCTACAAAGAATATAAGAGCATAACAAATCAATGCAGTGCACAGTTAGATTGGGCAGATCCAAGTTCTCAATCCCACCCCTTCGTGAAGTCCACTAGGTCAGCTGTCCCCAACCTTTTGGGCACCAGGGACTGGTTCTGTGGAGAGAGGTTTTTCTGTGCACTGGAGGGGGCATGGTTTCACCTGCTGCTTGCATCCCGCAGATAGGGCTTCACTTGTTTGTGCAGCCCAGTTTCTGGCATGCTGTGTCCCTGTGCTGGCTCACAGACTGGGGATTGGGGATCCCTGCACTAAGTGACAGCTTCACCAGCTGCTTTATTAACATGCTATATTTAAATGGGTCTTTTAAAGGCCTAGCATGCATATCCAGGAACCCAGTTTATTTCTTAATCAGCACTGGACCCCAGTAAAGTATTCTAGAGTAACTGAAGTTTATACTTCTGAATCATGCTATGTCATGCAAATCTAGAAAGATGCTGTTCTTTTTTGGCCATACACATAGACCAACTCCAAAAAAGGATACTTTAAGACTCCAATTCATTTTCTTTAAATTGAAAACAAAATGGTGGAAGAGCAACAAAGGGCTTCCTAAGTCTGTTTCCAATGATTTCAATCTTAAAAAGGCTGTTATGGGTTTTAAAGACTTTTCTAAAACAACAACAACAAGATAGACAGACAAAGAACTACACAAAGCACTGGGAGACATGGCTGGATTAAAAGCCAACATGGCTCCTCTGCATTTTATTAGGCAGTTGCCATTTTTACTTGTTGTCTGTTACTGGATTGTTTGGTAGGTCATTTTTTTTTCAGGAGGTGGAGATTTTCACTGAGGGAAAATTGTAGAAACAGAAGTTACCCTCATTATATAAAACTGCAATTTGAATGGGAAGAAATCCCAGAAAAGAAAAACTATGTATTAAAGTCTTTGACAGCGCTCACATGCAAAGTTTAAGCAGGTCAACAGCAATCCCAGCTGGCTGTATGAATCAAGATACTCAAATTAGGAAGAAACCTGTTATATTCAACTTGTATTCAAACATACATATCAATTAGCTACTTACTGTCACAATGCAAACATGACAAAATGAATATCAAAACACATATATAAAATAAGCGTAATAAATATACAATAAATATTTAGCATTTTTTTAAAAAATGCTAAAATTATCCATTTTTTTCAGGGGAAGAGAATGTGTATTTGTGGATGGACAGTCTAAATTATTGGTGTTTGACTGAAGGTAGCAGCAGAGAACTTAGCTATCTTTTTCAAGGTTTTCATAGACCTATGCATCAAAAGAAATTACATTTTTTTCTCCTCTGACTGCCAGAAAACTAGCACAGGCACTATTTAGTTTGAACACTAAGCTATGTAGCATAATAATGCAAATATAGCTGTCTCAGGATCACCCAGCTGGCAGAAATATATTTGGTGCTGAACTGAAATGTGGTTATGGCTTCCTCCTTTGGATATTGCACATGGTGCTAGCATCTCCTAAATCACAACAGCTGTTATTTGTATGTAGTACTACCAGGACATATTTCCTGGTACCCAAAGACTGATGAAGTGGAGGAGAGGAGAAAAGCCAAAAAATTACAAAGCATGTTATGTCTAGCTTCATGGACTAACTGATATAAAGGACTTTAAGCAATTGTGTATAGCAATGGTTTGGGTTTCTTTATTATTCAAGGATATGGCCATACAGGACAAGCTTTTCTAAGCTTAAAACAGATAATGTGTATGCTCCAACATCTACGTTTGTAATGTGTGCAACCATATCAGTGAAAGGTGGTTTGAAGGGGAAAATCTTTTTTAAAAATGGGAGCAGCAGCTAAGGAAGTTTATGGATGGCCAGGGATAGATAAGATGACAACTTGGCAGAAAGGAAAAACACTGTGACAAATAGAACAAATAAAAGAAACTGAAGACAACTCTCAGGAATGTAATGGAAAATTATGTGGTTTGAAAATAAGGAAACATTAGCAGCAGCAAAGTAAGTGAAAGCTTGTTAAAACTATTTGGGTAGCTATTATGAGACAGGAAGATAATCTCTGGGATCAGACTACTGAGTTTTTAAAAGTATTTTTATCTCACCTTTATTATCTTTACAAATAATTCAATATATACTTCCTCCTCCTATTTTTCCCACAACAACAAGCCTGTGAGGTGAGTTGGGCTGAGAGAGCATGACCGGCCCAAAGTCACCCAGCCTGTTTTTCATGAGTAGATGCCTAAGGTCAAATGAGAACTTAAAGTCTTCTGCTTTCTAGCTAAAACTCCCACTACCAAAATTATATAGAATCCCACATTTTATGTGTATACTTAGTCAAAATAACATAGATTCAAAAGAGAAATTTGATGGAAAATTTCCATTGTGTTAGGAAAAGAAATTGAGTCAGTATTTTGAATTAAGGACTGACTGGTATATGTTCAACCTGTGTTTGTTCTATCTATTCTCTCTATCTTGCCACCAAGGTTAGAAAAATATTCAAGCATTGGTGTATCAACATGATCTGAACATGTTCCCTTCTCTGTTTTGTTGTCTAGAAAGTTATTTTCTAAAAATCATTTCAATTTTATCTCCAATGAAATCACCTTATTCCCGTATCCAGTAACATGCTATCCAGGGTAAAAACTGTAATTTTTGAGATTTCTTTTCCCCAGGTAAAATACTATAATTGCAAATATTGCAAACTGAAGGGGATGTTTTTTAAGGGCAAACTAGGAATTGACAGGGGATGCCTCTATCATAAAACTGTGACAATTCCTGCATTTTTTCCATTTTTTAAAATTCATAAGAGTGTGATTGGCAGCATTTGGGAGGATCAAGCAGTATCTCCTGTTCCACTCCCCTGTCCTGGAGGATTAGAGAACAGAGCTGAATCATAACAAATACTTCTAGACAATATGTCAATGGAAAAGAGAAGGTGAGATGAATGAGTGAAAAATGAATGATGGGCACAAGGGCAACCAATGTTCCTTGCACCAAGCAATGTTTTTGATGGCAACTGGGATATCAATAAGATCTTTTTGAGTTACCAAGCTATCAGTAGTTGCCCAGCCACGTCAATGCCTAAGATTGGTCCCTGTTGGATGTAAACTGTCTAAATTGTAAGGAGGAAATTTTAATGAGCTTCCCAGAATCTGTTGAAGGATATGGAATAAAAATCATGATTGCATCTATGTATGTATATATAAATAAATAAACAAGCAAGCAAAACAAGTCATTTATCGAAGCAGGAAAAATAAAGCCACTTCCCCAAAATCATAAAAGGACCTTTTCATGACTTTTAACATACCATAAAAATTTAAACTTTTATAGGTAATCATTATTGGGGAAAGAATGTTAAATTTAAAGCCCACCAGAGCAAAATGACTTACCATTAATGTAGGCACACTGGTTTCTTTTTAACACTCTTTCTGATTTTTTAAGCATCTCTCCAACCCCTTTTTTGCCAGGCCACTCAAACAAAGTTTCCTTTAGGTTTCCTTGAAGTAGCTTCATAAAACAATGCGAATCTGTGTGATCATGGATACTGCTACAAAAACAATTTCAAAAAATGCATAAAGTCAGAAAGGTTAATGCCTGTAAGCTATATAATATACATATGTACTAGATCAGCTTTCCACAACTTGGCATCTTCCAAGGACTAAAATACAATTTCCAGAATTCCCAGAAAGCATACTGACAATATACAAAAATGATTAACTGCCGTTTTGCATGGCACAACATACCTACAAATTCAATTATCATCAATATGTCCTATTCCAGTTAGGTAACAGCAATAAATCACCATCTTTGACTGATCTGGAAAAGCTAAGCAAGGGTTGGATTCAGGGGTGGGATTCTACCTGGTCGGACCAGTTCTATAGAATCGGTTGTTATGATTCTGCACAGTTCGGAGAACTGGTAAATAGTGCCCCTGGCTGGCCCCTTCCCACCCCTTCCCGCCCACTCACGCCTTACCTGGCATGCGTGCCATCTAACTTGCCTGCGTTGTGCCTTTGCCTAATTTTTGGTAAGTTGCTATTTTTCCTTCCCCCCACCCCCATCAGCTGTTCAGCTATGCAGGGAGATTTAGATTGGCTAGAAAGCAGGAAATAGTTGGATTTCTTGCTTTCTAGCTAATCTAAAAGCAGAGCTGGACCTTCCTTAGGAATGAAGCTTCTATTTTTCAGTGCAGACTCAGGTAGCAGATTGCAGAAAGATAGATCTCTGAGTGAATCTGTGATTCTGTGAGCAACTCAATCTGCCTGCTTGCTTTGCCCGATTTTAGGTAAAAGTTGCTCTTTTTTTAATAAAAAATTCAACATTTACATACATGGTGTGCTGTGAGTTAATTTTATGAGTTTGCTTGCAAGCAAATTTTATGAGTTTGCTTGCAAGCAAATTTTATGAGTTTGCTTGCAAGCAAATTTTATGTGACAGACTCAGCAGATTGCAGAAAGATAGATTTCTGAATGAATCTGTGATTCTGTGAGCAACTCAATCTGCCTGCCTGCTTTGCCTGATTTTGGGTAAAGGTTGCTCTTATTTTTATAAAAAAATCAATATTTACATATTTATAATATTTACATACACACCACGCCCAGCCAGTCACATGACCACCAAGCCACACCCACAAATTAGGCCACGCCCACAGAGCCGGTTGTTAAGAAATTTGAATCCCACCCCTGGTTGGATCTGCTTAGTAGTTGGATTGCAGATTGCCAGGAAATTCTACAACTGTAAATTTGATTGAGAAGTTGGGGGTGGGTGTGTGGGTGGGGAGCATCTGATTCCTGGAGGAAGGCAAATGATAAATCAGTTCTACATTGTTGGCAAGATAACTACACAGACATATCCCTGAAGTTAACTAGGGGTTGAGTTCTGTGTGAAAGAGTCTATTCTTTACAATGCTCTAAATTAAAGCAATCAACTTGCAATATCCAAGTGTTGCTAAACTCTTAATCCCAGCATCTCAGTTAAATGTTCCATGGTGAGGGTGTTGGGAATTGTAGTTCAGCAAAAGTGGACAGTTCAGGTACATATTCTGCACTTTTTTGTACAAACATTTACCTGGACTGAATCAAAGTAAGTATTGTAGCCAGCAATTCTACCCATGCATTAAGAAGGAGAACTTTAAAGGAAAGGTTATTCAAGGTAGCCCAGAAGGATCATAACTAGAAATAACACAATCTTTACTTTTTTTGTTTACTTAAAACTGTTCACTGACACTTCAGTTGTAAGCTCAACTTGCAATTATTTCTTACATATAGGCATACTTATTTCTATGCTATTTATAACATTTTTGTCCTGCAAGCTTTCTAACATGCTTTAAGATCCACCATTATTAATGCTATATTTCTGAGTGTTTGGATTCAGGATTCAAGTTGCTAACAAACATAGCAACCAAGTTTATTGCAGATGCTAATAGGGAACATAGTACTTATAAAATATGTTTGCACATCTTTTTTATTAAAAACCAATTTGGCACTATTTGATTTTTCTGTCTCTGTTTTGCAATAGACAATAAATGCCACGTTGCTATATTGTGCAACACATTTAGAGAAAAAAAGTAAAGTATCTAAGTTATAAAACACTCATATTTCAAAGAGGCTAGAAATGTTAATTAGGAAAGTTATTTATTTATTTATTTATTTATTTATTGATGAATGATGGGATTTATATGCCGCCCTATCTCCCGAAGGACTCAGGGCGCCCTATCTCCCGAAGGACTCAGGCGCCCTATCTCCCGAAGGACTCAGGGCGGCTCACAACTGTAAAAAGACATAGAGTACGAAAATTAAAATTATTATTAAAAAAATATTAAATAAAAATCCCAACAATAATTTAAAAACCCACAACAAGCAATAAAAACAATAAAAGCCAATAAACACCCCCCTCCCAGTCCAGGTTGGCCTGCTGGAAGAACCATGTCTTCAGGTCGCGACAGAAGGGTTGAAGGTCAGGGGCCATCCGCAGCTCCAAGGGCAGCTGGCCCAAGTACTTGTAATCCCTCCATTTTGGCCATAAATGTGATGGGTAAAATTGTGAATATGGTTGCAATTGCTGTGTACATCATTCACATCCACAAAATGGTTTCCTTCACATGCAGAATAGAAGAGGGATCACTTGGTGTCCTACTTTCCATCTCTAGAATGGAAATAAAGCTTAAAGCCACTTGATTTGAGACTGTCCATGCTAATTCCCCAGAATACTGTTTGCAGTAAAAAGTTCTATGCCTTTTGATAAATCATAGAGACAATGTAAATTTTGCTTGTGTTTCATGTCTCCCTCCCTATTTTATCAGTCTTTATTACAGTTTTGCTAGTTTACTGTTTCAATGTTTGCGGAACTGAGTGATGTGATGCTTGCTCTGATCTGATCTACTACAGGAATAACAGGAATGTTGCTGGGTACAAACTAAACTGGAAAAGAGCCACAATAATTTCCCAATATTAATAGCACATATTCTAAAAAAAACCCAAACAAACAAACTAGAAGCAATATTATTATTATGTTCCCTATTAACTAAGGAATGAGTTACAAAATGGAGCAGATTTTTTTTCTGCCTTACAAAGCTCATATCCTTCCAAGTCATGGAATTTGCACAGCAGATGGGCAACTATGACAACTTTACAACCTGTGGACTTCAACTCCCAGAAGGGGAGGGCTGAGGACAAGTGTTGTTTCAGGACCTCAGGGTTCCATGCCATATGTTATCCTTTGCCACATTGCCAACAACATTTTAGAGAGATATTGGCAGACTCTCTTGACCAGATTGAAAAAAAAAAAGGAAAAGACTGGGTGGGGTGTGGGGGTTAAGAGGAGCATTCTACTCCTGGTTTTAAGCAGCCACCACAGCACAATGCTCTTTCAGTCAAACTCTGGAGCCATTTTACAGAGGCTGGTCAGAGCAATGGAAACCCTGCTACCATTGTAATAAAGCACAAAGAAGGAAGTCACCAAGTGGCGCTACAGCAGCTGGTTCTGACAAAAGCAATCAAGATAGTAGTACTGCAAAAACCAGAAATAAAATGACAGGCTGTTTTCAAGAACTATTTCTGGCTAAGCTATAAAACTCACTGTTACCATATGTTTGCATGCCAAAAGGACAATGCTGACCCAGTTTGTTTTCATCTGTAGCTGGCAGTGGAAACCTGCTGCAGATTGCAGGGATAGGCTGAACATTTATGAAGGAATCCAGATGTCTACCAGCATTTGTTATGTACCTTAATTTGGTGATATTCTGATGTATATAATTTTTAGTAATGAACCCATGTGGAAATCAGACTAGTTCTTGGGTCACTGTGAAGTTATATTCAAATAATGCTAAAGTGTAACAAAAATGCTTTAAAATTAAATAAATATTTGAAGAGTCAAGCATACAGGGGAGGGATTTGCCCTTCTAGGTACAGAGGTTTTGTAACTGATGCTTTATCTTTTTTTTTTAGTTCTGTGTAATCTCAGTTAAGTTTAAAAGGGTCAAGTGTGATTGATCTTTGCATGGGAAAGCATGAGGGACTGAAATCTGGAAGTAGAAAAACCTCCAGAAAGGGGCAATGGAAAACTCTTTATCTACTGTTGCCAAGAAAACTCATGAATGAGTATGCAAAATTGCTAGAAGTCACAAAAGTGCCAAAAAGGTATTTGGTATGTATGAGGAGATTGCATTTTAAGACACCTTTTGGTAAACATTCTCTTATGGGAAATCGTGTTAAGAGTCTCAGTTCTGAAGATGGGGACTTAAAATAACAGCAATGATAAAACATGGTCGTTTTTCGACTAATCCTGCGATTGTTGAATGCATGCAGACAACCAAAGTGCATCTTCATTTGCTTTCTGAAATTAAAGCAAGCTCTATCTTTTCTGGCTAGCTTTTGCAGGCCAAACAGGGTCCCCACGCATTATACACTTATGGAAAGACAAAATATTTTTCAAGAGAAATCAGCAAGCACTAATGAAGCAGATGACCAGTGACCATGGGAAGTAATCCAGTATACAAAAACGTGGCCATTGACAACTGTTGCACATTTGGTTTTGATCTGTGAATTTAAAAGTTATCAATCTGTTGGAAAGGTGGATTTTAACCATCTATTAGTACCATAAGTTACAAACATAAACAACATTCTCTTCAGGGTGCATTCAAGTGTATTCATTGTAAAATCACATCCACAGACTTTTGAAAATTAAGTATCTTCTCAGTTACAAACCTGCCATGGCCTTCTCCCCAGCATAAGATCATCAGATTGAATTTTCCATTTCCTTTATCTATAAGATTTCTTGTGTATCTGAAATGATAAAATGTCAGGGAGTCTTTGTAAGTTTTACTCTTGAGAAGCAGAACCAATTTTTAAGAAGATATGAAATGGCCCAGACAGGATGCCATTCTGTTCCAAAAGTTCTTCATGTTAAAGTTTATTGAGATATTAAACCATTTTATTCACTGGTTTTGCATTTTTTGATATTATGAGCATCTATAGCATGCTGGTATTCAGAAAATAATTCTGAATTACCTTACAGGCAGATGCTGGACAAGAATCACATGTCAAATGATTTAAACAATAGGACATAAACTAACACATATATTTATTTATTTAGGGTTTTTAAAAAATCCCACCTTTATTATTTTTTTATAAATAACTCAAGTTGGTGAATGTACCTCATACTTCTTCCTCTTCCTATTTTCTTGACAACAACAACCCTGTGAGGTGGATTGGGTTGAGAGTGAGTTACTGGCTCACAGTCACCCAGCCAACTATCATGCCTAAGGCAGCACTAGAACTCATGGTTTCCTGATTTCTAGTCTGGTCTCTTCACCATTAAACTATGTGATTAATGATGGACACCAGCTTTCAAAAAAATTTTCCTTCTTTTGAAAATACATAAGGGTTAGTGAGTTCCAATGAATATGCAAGTCTACTTGTGGAATTTTTTTCTCTATGGTGTGTGTGTATGTGGGGAATTTTCCTCTTCAGTTCCCCATGCCTGACACTTCATCCTATGCAGATGGATACTTCTGGAACACTGAAAGAACAAAGGTAATTATTTTTCACCAGCAGCATTACATTATATGCATTTTTCTCCACCTCTTTATACTATACTAATATTTTCAGAGATTCCTCCCTCATCTAAAAGAATGTCCAGAGGGGCTAAACAGCATCAAATCATTAAAAAAAAACATTTATATAGTGCTATAGAATTCAAAACAAACTTAAAAACAAATTCGCAACCCAGTTGATAATGTAGCCCAAATACTTCTCAGATTAGATAATTTCCAAATGTTCATAATCATATTAAGGAAAGTTACTTTTCTGTGTGAGGTAGATCCCCCAAAGGAAAAGCTTTGTAACAATATAGAATGTGTGCATACATGCCTGGACACGTATGCATGGAGGCAACCAAAGAGAAAGGACATCTTCCTGATAAAATACCAATTTTATATATAGCAAGAAATGATGATAAACAAGATAAGAAATGTCAAGGGTAGGAGTTACTCAAGAGTCTCTGATTAGCAAGTTCCTCAGTAAGATTCAAGATAACAGAATAGAGCTTGAGAACAGAAGAAAACACTGAACAGAAATACTCCAAAACATTTGAATTAAGTCTGATTTTTAAAAAGCTGAAAATAAGGAGTTTCCTAATGCATTTTCACTAGAAAATACCTCTTTTAAGTATAATTCACATTTATCTATTTTAAATATTACTAGGTGAATGGACATAGTTTTAGATCAGAGCACCATCCAAACATGGAACACTTAAGAAAATATCTGGATTTTTCATTTTTTCAAAAGGAAAAATTGAAATGCAGAAAACTGACTTCTGTACAGGCAATGTGTTATCAAAAATACTGCAACCAATATATGATATAACAACATAAGAAGATGATCCAGCCCTAGAAAATAAAATCTGGCTTATCACTTTTATTACATGACATTGTATTTCTCTTATGTAACTAGTAATAACATTATAAAACCTAAGTCAATACTTGGGTAATGAGGAGGATTTTTGGTGAGTGCTATGGTGAGTTAGATAGAGGACAGCATTTATGACCAAGATAGTGGTTGGATGCTGTTTCTGAACTTGCAAAATCTCTTCAGAGAAAGTAAAGATTGTGAGATAACTCACATCCACTCCAGACAGCTGGTCTTGTTGAGTAGACAGCAGGAACCATGGCTTTTTTTGGTGGTTTAGGAGTTGTTGAGTGGTTGGGACTTGGGAGTGAAAGTAACAGTAACAGTGTAGCAGAGTTGGAGTTGGAAGGGACCTTGGAGGTTTTCTAATCCAACCCCCTGCTTAAGCAAGAGATCCTATACCATTCTGGACAAATGGCTGTCCAATCTCTTCTTTAAAATCTCCAGTGACGGAACACCCAGAACTTCTGGAAGGAAACTGTTTCACCGGTTAATTGTTCTCAGTGCCAGGAAAATTTTCCTTAGTTCTAGGTCAGATCTTTCTTGATAAATTTTCACCTGTTGCTTCTTGTCTTGCTCTCAGGTGCTTTGGAGTCTAGGTTGACCCCCTTCTCTATAGGGCTGTCCCTTAAAGGCTGGAAAACTGGTATCAAATCAACCCTAGTCCTTGTTTTCATTAAACTAGACATACCCATAGTAACATGGTCTTTTAAGGAAACAAAGTTTGGCCAAACCTCATTTCTGAATCTTTTTATTCTTTTGGGAAATATTAAGACTCTTTAGATTAGCAAGTTTGTATTGTATTCACTGCATAAGGTTCCTTCTTCTTGGTCAAAGAAGTTTTAAATACAATTCTAAGCGCTTGGGAAAATATTATTTTTTGGAATATAGGAAATAATGTTTTGAGTGTTTTTCGATAGTTAAAGAATTTGGAATAAAATTTGGAAATAAATTATAAAATCCTTTATGTGGGAAACTAGATGTTTACATTCTTTGGGGGAAAAACTTGGGTTTTTGAAGTCTGGATCTTAAAAGGCATAAAAAGCAAATAATATAATGGATACATCCAAAGGTATCTGTTAGAAATAATTCAGAAGATATGCTTCAAGATTTCTGCCATTAATGAAAATCTAAATGGTGCTATGGAAGAGAAATATGTTTCACTGGACAAGAATGAAATTGATTTAAATGTGAAAATGAAAACGATAGGCTATTAAGACAGAAATGGAATGACATGCTGAACAGAGCATGCTGATATTAATTAAAGAGGATGTGCAGAAAACAGACCATATACTCTTTATTAAAGAGTATAATATACAAATACATATACAACCCTTTTACACTGAATTTACAAAAGAGAGTTGTTAATACTTGAGGGTTTTTTTTTTGAGAAAAGACAAAAAATGAAAAAAAAATGTTTCGAGAGTATTGTTTGTAGGGGCTTAAGATCATTTTGGGGGGAGTAAGGGGAAGCAAATAGGGTGGTTATTTGGCCAAAGTAAACAGGTAGGTTGTTATTTGTTTTTATCATGTTATATGATACTAGTATATAACAAGATAAAAACAAGGTGCTGGTAATCACCTATAAAGCCCTATATGGCTTAGGGCTGGGGTATTTGCGGGACCATCTACTGCCAGTAACACCTTCCCAGCATCCCGTGCGCTCCCACAGACAGGGCGTCCTTGGGCTGTCATCGGCTAGACAGTGTCGTCTGGCGACCCCCAGGGGCAGAGCCTTCTCTGTGGGTGCACCCACCCTGTGGAATCAGCTGCCCTTGGACCTGCGGATGGCCCCTGACCTTTGATCCTGTTGCGACCTGAAGACATGGCTCTTTCAACAGGCCAACCTGGACTGAGGTTTTTTTTTATTGTTTTATTAGCAGTATTGGCCATTGGTGTTTTTAACTAGAATTGGTTGGGATTTCGATTTAATCATTTTTAAATTTTAAATTTTGTATTGTTTTCTTTTATTATTGTGAGCCGCCCTGAGTCCTTCAGGAGATAGGGCAGCATATAAATCTCATAAAATAAATAAATAAAAATAAAATATTTCTGACAATTTTTTATGGATCTTTTCTGATTAAGACTGTAAGAGGGTATTTTAAGGCTTTGCTCTATTCATCAGCAGCAGCACGTTGTGGATTCTGTTGGTCAAGCAATTTCAGCTGGCAGGATCTAGGAGAAGAGCCTTTTCTGCTGTGGTGGACATACTTGGGAACATTGTGGCTCCCTAGGTGAAATCCTCACCCACTTATTTGGCCTTCCAAAAAGAACTTGACACCCTGGCTCTGCCAACTGGCCTGGAACCCCAATGGGGAATGGCATCCTGGAGATGGTTAATGGATTTGACAGAAGCCATCTCCTCCCTGTGTGAACTGTGCTTCCTTCCCCTCCATCTTGGTCAATTGAATAACAATTTGAAATTTATGATCTTTATTGTTTTAATGTTTTATGTGGTATTTTTTATTAAATGACAGAGCTGCCTAGGCAAGATGGGCAACATAGAAGTTTAAGAAACAAAAATATATATAAAATAAGACTCCTATTTTTGATCATTTTTTCTTTTTCTGATTATATTAATATGATATTTTAGGGTTTTGTTAATAATAAAGAGTTATGTGGGTAAAAGGTTATTTGTTATAACCTTTTGTTATTTGTTATATACTTTAAATATTTTTTGATTAAATTTAAAATGATTATGTTAACATGTAGCCTTGATTTGTTATTTACTGAATACATTTGAGGGATAAGGTTTGGGAGATTTGTTGAAGAATAGAAAACAAGATGAATGAAAAGAAGGAAATTAAGTTGGATTTATTAGATTAAGCTTATAATAGATATGTGGTCATTTGAGGTAATTGTTAATAGACTTTTTGCTGATTAGGGCAGAGGAGAAGGAGTTTTAGATGTGTTTATAGAGAATTAGGTGAGATGGGATTAAGAGATTGTTGTATTCGAAAAGTTGGTGATAAATTGTTAAAGTTGTTTGATTCTTGCTGGGAAGAAGAAAGAAATTCCCTTTTAATATTCTTTTTAAATATTTTTTCTTTTTTCTGTTTTTTCACTTTTTGTTTTTATGTTTTACTCTTTTGTAGTTTGCATTACTTTTATTTATATATTGTACTCCTTAATAAAATTTTGGGAGATGAGCATCAAGCACCTTAAGTCAGTTTCTTTTTCTAACTGATAGGCCCAGTCCACTATGTAAGTATGAAGTAGGGACATGTATTAGATATGGATATTTCCAAATACTATGATACACTATGACTCAAAAATAATTTGCATCTTCAGGGTGTACATGTGTCAAAGGCCATCCACCTTCATGATTAAAGCCTTACCCCTTTGTATGTGTGTGTAGCATCAATCTCTTAGCAGTTCTGCAACTGCCAAATTGCCAGTTTTGAACACACACACACACACACACACACACGCCACTGGTATCACTGAAAATGACACAGAGGGGTTGAAATCTATTCCATTCCAATTTGATCACTGATAAAACTAAATTCCTTATTGGTTTATCCAGAGTTCTGGTGTGTTGCATGAGTAACAGCATTTTTGTGAGTGGAGAGCCTTTTTGTAAAGCTCTCTTCAGAATAGTGGTATCTACTTTACACTTTTGTTGCCTCTACTCCAGCTGATAGTCTTGAGGACTATCAGCTGGAGTAGAGGCAACAAAAGGGTTCAAGAAGAGGAAAACAAGGATTCTTACTTACTTGAAGGATTCCTGAATGCTTTAGAAAAACAAATGGTGCTCAAGATGAGTCATGATCAACCAATTATTCAGAAAGATTATAGTCTCTGAATAAACATTACAAATGAAGGAGAACCTCCCTGCGTAATTGGTTCCATTGTCAAAGTGCACAGTGTGCTGTCCAGCCAGTATATAGTTAATGGCAAGTGGGATAGTTAGTTAGCAATTGGGAGCTTTCCCCTTAAGGGAATGCATCATGGTAAAGGTAGTTAAGGTATCCTGGGAAATGTAGTCCATGTCATGTGGTCACATCTGTAATCCTGATTGGTCACTGAATTGACCCTTGGTGGGTTGGGGGAGGTCTCTCCATTCTTGCCTGGAACCCAGCAACATGCTGCTGCCTCAACTCCTTGCTCCTTCATTTTGGGGATGAAAGATTATCACCCTTTTACACCAGAAAGTCAGCTATGCAAAGTTGAGATGAATCTTGATGTAACTGTAAGTTATATTGAGGATGCCTGATGAACCAATAAAAAGACTTTGTATGGATGCTTTGTGGAGTTATCTATCTGCCTTTATACATTCAGTCAGTATTTATAGAGGACAGAATACACAGTTAGAAAGGTTTTCCCCTCACTTCACAATATGCCTTTTTTAACTTAAAGTCCACTATCCAAAATCTTGCCCTCTGGAATGAAAGAAAACAGGTTCTGCCCTATTTTATGTGACCTTCTTTCAGGTATTTGAAGTGTTATCATTTTATCTTCCCCGTCAGATTTTTTTCTCAAGGCTAAACATATCCCATTCCTTTAAACTCTCTTCATAGGGACTTAGAGAGGAAAGTACATAAATTATCAGAACGGTGACTTTTGTTAGCAGGACTTTGTAGCATCTTAAACATGAGGTAATTCCTGAGAGTTATATGTCTATAACGAAGTCTTCTATTCTGAGGAGCTAATCAAACTTTATTGTACCAAGATATATTGCTTAATTTTTAAAGATTTACTGCATTTAATAACTTGCTTTATTGTGGCTAGCTTTATTATTTGTTATCCTGATAAGATTCATGCTTGCATACATATAATACAGTATCAGGCAATTTTATCAAGCCAGCTAGTATGTTAATAATGCCATTAAGGGAGTATATCAAGCCAATCAAAATGTTTGTATCTGCAAATGGCTTTAAACCTAAATTTCAATTTATTTATTTTATTTTATTTTATTTTATTTGTCAATTGCTTACAAGATAATAGGTATAAGTATAAACATAGTTATGAATACATGGATACATATAAGAAAAATAAAAGAAACAATAGGACAGAGACAGTAGGCACATTGGTGCGCTTATGCATGCCCCCTACAGACCTCTTAGGAAAGGGGTGAGGTCAATAGTAGACAGTCTAAGGTTAAAGTTTTTGGGGTTTGGGGAAGAAACCACAGAGTCACGCAGAGTATTCCAGACATTGACCACTCTGTTGCTGAAGTCGTATTTCCTGCAATCAAGTTTGGTGCGGTTAACCATGAGTTTGTATCTATTGTGAGCTCTTGTATTGTTATGGTTGAAGCTGAAGTATTCATTGACAGGTAGGACATTGCAATGTATGATTTTATATACTATACTTAGATCAGACCGAAGGCAGCGTAGTTCTAGGTTTTCTAGGTCTAGAATTTCAAGTCTGGTGGCATAAGGTATTCTGCAATGAGTAGAGGAGTGGAGAACTCTTCTTGTGAAATATTCCTGGACTTTCTCTACTGTGTTAATATCAGATATGTAATGGTTCCAGATTGATGAGCTGTATTCAAGTATTGGTCTAGCAAATGTTTTGTATGCTCTAGTTAGTAGTATGATATTACCAGAGAAAAAGCTATGTAGGATTAGGTTAACAACTCTTAATGCCTTTTTGGCTATGTAGTTACAGTGGGCTCTAGCACTTAGATCATTTGAGATGAGTACTCCAAGGTCCTTGACAGAGCTTGGATCATCAATAAGGTCTTGACTATTCAGCTTGCATTTTATTTTCTGATTTTTTTTGCCAATATGTAAGACAGAGCATTTATTTGTTGAGATTTGAAGTTGCCATTTGTTTGACCATTCTGATACATAGTCGAGGTCTTTTTGAATGGTAGCAGAATTATCTGTGGTGTTGAATAGCTTTACATCATCAGCTAAGAGAACACAGTTGCTCTTAATATGATCACAGAGGTCATTTATGTAGAGTATGAAAAGAGTTGGTCCTAGAATGCTGCCTTGGGGGACACCACTGTTGACAGGTACAGAATTTGATAGGACATTTCCAATTTTAACCATTTGTTTTCTGTTTGAAAGGAATGCTTCTATCCAGTTATGCAGGTGTCCAGAGATACCAGGAGATTTTAGTTTTAATAGTAGTTTGTCATGTACCACTGAATCAAAAGCTTTACAGAAGTCTATGTAGATTGCGTCTATTGTTTTGCCCTGATCGAGTTGTGTAGTCCATATGTTTTTGCAGTGTAAGAGTTGCAGATTACAGGATAGTTTTTTTCTGAAACCAAATTGTTTATTAGCGAGTAGGTTGTTTGTCTTTAAGTGGAGGATAATGGATTGGTTAATAATTGATTTCATGATTTTACAGGTGACCCAGCATAAGGAGATTGGTCATTTTCAATTAGGCTGGGGTCTCCCTTTTTGAAAATGGGGATGACCATGGCTTGTGACCATAGGTATGGCAAGGAGCTGGTCCTGAAAGATTTTTCAAAGATTATGCTTAGAGGTTCGGCTATGGCAGTGGATAGCCTTTTTAAGAAGTAGGCACGTATTCCATCTGGTCCAATAGATAGAGATGGTTTTAGATTGCGTAGTGCTTTTTTAACACTGTCTTCTGTAAAATCGATATTTATTAGATCACTGTAATTGTCTGTGGTTGGACTAGGAAATACTGGGCATGATCCATTGCTATTTACAAATAATGAGCCAAAGAATTTGTTAAAGAGGTTGACTTTGATGGTGTCGTCATTACAGTCTTTACCATTAGGTCCTATCAGGGGTGGGATGGACCTTGAGTCTTTTAGTTTGTTGTTTACAAAATTGTAGAAAGCATGGGTGGAATTGGTGCATAGAAAGTTTTGTTTAATGTGATAATTGGTGCAGTCAGTCTTTATCCGGTGGCATAAAGTTTTGCATCGGCTTTTGAAGTTGGCAACATGACCAGATTTGTTTTTCCGCCAAAGTGATCTCTTTTTGGATTGAAGCTTCCTTATTGTTATGGGTAATCTGTTTTTTCTGGTTTTGGGAGTTGTTATTGGTAGATATAGTTTGATGACTCTTTTGACTTCAAGTAAAATATATTGTAATGGTCTTCAACGGTATTGCATCCTATGAATAGAAATTGCCAATTAAGGGATGAGAAATCATTGTCTATAAGATTGTAGTTGCCTTTTTTGGAATTATAACTGGGGATTACATCATTGTGGTGATTTTTGTGTGGATGTATGTTGAGACAAAAGTCTATCATGTTGTGGTCACTGTTGGAAAAGGGTTCTATAATTTGAATTCCGTAAATTGAATTCAAACTATTGCAGAAGATGAGATCGAGGCAGTTAAGTCTAGTATTGTTGGTTACTAGTTGTTCCAGTCCCAGATTTGTTACAGCATTGTAGAAGGTTGCATGTATGGGTTCAGTGTTACATTCGTTTAGGGTCCAGTTAATGTGAAGTAGATTGAAGTCACCAAGAAAAATAAAAGTATGTGGGCAGGATGTTGCCCATGTTAGTAGTGAATTTAGCTTGTTTACATGTTCGATGTCATAACCAGGGGCTCTGTAACATAGTAAGAATCGAAATGTGATATTTATGGACAGTTCACAGACAATGGTCTCAGGAAGAGCAAGCTCCTGGGTAACTTGGATGTTTTTTAGATGTAAGGACTTTTTATAGAAGATAGCAACATCACTTCCTCTACGGATTACATGATCTGATCGGTAAACATGATAGTCTCTTATTGAGGTAATGGAGTCAGGGAGAGATGCGTTGAGACATGTTTCACAGACAAATATGATGTCGAATTTAGCCATATTTAGTAAGAGGAGAAATTCAGGTATTTTATTCACAAGGCTTCTTGCACTGAGTAGCTTGCATTTAAGGCCATTTGTAGTTTGAATTGAGGTAGTTGGATGGTAGTTGCCATCCAAAATTATGAATCAGAAAGTGTAAAGTTTGCATCTCAGAGGCCTTGCTATTATTTCTTTTTAATTGTCAATACAATGGATGATGTAAATGATCCAATACTCAATTTGCAGTGTTGATCGCTAGCAAGTCCCTTAGCTTTTTGGTCACTCTAGTCTTGCCATCTGCTTGCAATCACCCTAGCAATTTCCTTTAAGTTTATGGAACATATTTACTTTAGGGAAAGGAGACAACCAATGAAATGCCAAGCAACCATTAGCTCATGATTAGATCATTTCATTTTCTTTCCCTCTATACCTGTAGTAGGGAACTCCTGGGGTGGAAGCTTCTGGGTGTTACTATCCTTCAGACATTGCTAAAACCACAGATTCTCCATACCTGCCCTTTGTCATGAACAGAAATATATAGCACTAGCTGGATACCCATGCTCCGCAATGAAACTTTGTGATCAGGCTATGCAGGAGAAATTCGGTTCACAGTCCGTTGGCTCAATGGTGGTCGGTGATTGAAACACATAAGGGAATATCACTCCCGCCGCCTTGAGTCTGGAAGCAGTTCCATAGGTGGAAGGAGATGAGGTACTGATGTTTACTACCGTAAGGAGCCCCAGACCACTCCTGAGTGAAGGAGTGGAACATCTGACAGTTTGAACTGAGGTAATGGAATGTGAGGCAACTGGCAGATGGAACAGAGTTCTTTTCAGGTGGAGAGGGGGAGTAGAATGTCTAACTCCTTAGCATCAGAGCGTGTTAATATAAGGCAACTGGAAGTTGGAACAGAGTTCTTTTCAGGTGGAGAGGGGGAGTAGAATGTCTAACTCCTTAGCATCAGAGCATGTTAATTACTGTAAAAGAAATACTAATGATCTGATGGTCATTTTGAAAAATCCTTTCTTAGCGAGCACCTAGAAGCCAAGAGGAACATACACCAAATTTGAAGTTTGTAGGCTTTTCAGCTCTGGAGATTTCGTGATGAGTGAGTGGTACTTAGCTTTTATGGTAACATTCCCTTTCATTTCCAAATAAAAACCTGCCTATCCTAATAATCCAATTATTTACTTCATTAAATAATTTTTAATGAAGTATACAACAAAAGTAGTGAGGATGCTCAGAAAGATGTGAAAGCTAACAGAGATTGTGATTTCTGTAGATCAAGATAAGTTATTTTACAGATGTATTTAGGATTCTTTATTCAGTGGTATCTGGAACACAGGAAAACTGGGAGGACAAGAGAAAGGTAATTTTGCAAGATAGCCTGTGCAACTAAGATAGCCTTGACTGACAGTTGCACATTTACTAACCAATGAGTGAAGATCACATATGCTCTTTAGCAGTTTACAGAGAAAAGTAATCAATGCCATTGTTTACCTTGGAAGGTAAAAACTGATAAGGAGTCAGCTAAATCTTTGTGACCTCATGTATATGAAATGTAATGTACCAAGAAAGGTCATCCAGCTATATCAGCCACTTAGGTCATCTATATTCTGGATAGCTCTCAAAAACTTTGGGAAGAGTTTTTGGTATTTTGCAAACATGACCAGGTCGTAGAATAACATTCAAAATGTGCCAATCCTGATTAACTTATGTAACAACCATATTGATTTGGATGTACCTTAAGAACTTTTTGACCTTTCTCTATTTAGTACATATGGGAAGGATAACTTAATGGTTAAAGGAGCATTTCTGACCTGGTGCTTTCTCTTGACTGTGATTACCAGCATTTCCAAACACTATGACCAATACCAGATACAAGAAGACTATATGTAAAGATAAACAACAACTGATTCACTCAAATCGGCAGTGGGAGTATGCTACTGCTTGAAAGATGCAGCTTTATGTTTTAGAGAACTACTTCACAAATCCCTACAAGCTAGGAGAGTTGGATCTGCATGTATTTACCTACTTACTGTATTGCAGAAACCGATATATGTGATATTATGTTGCTATACTCAATATTACTGGATGCTGGTTATTTTTTTCTTTAATATTTCTTATCATCTTTTAGAGAAATATGCCCATTGGACTGTTGCGACATAGTCCACAAAGAGTCTCACAATGCCTAAAGAATAACAACATTTACTAGACTAAAACTTTTAATTAACCATACGCATCAAGTTTCTATTGAAGCAGAAATAAGTTTGCAGATGATTGTGGAAGTGGAAGATGGTAGGTAATAACCATAAGGTTCAAGGGGAATGACTTGCATAAATGATGGGTAATAATAACTATTTTATTATAGTGGCTATTCATAAATGTGCATGGTCATTCACGTATTTCAACTGTGCTGCAGTTTACTCAGCTTTCGGTTACTTGAGGTCAGAGGGACAAAGTTCTTTTTTGTTTAAAATCAACCTGTACATGTCAACAGGACCCGTCAACATGACAATAACTTCTGATAGAACACAAAGTTGGAACAATTGCAGCCGGATAGTTGTATTCATATGAAGTTCCTGGATTTAAAATACATATAGCTAGAAACTAACCATAGAGGCTGGGTTCACACAACATGTTTTTTTTTTAAATTACATTTATATGCCGCCCTTCTCCGAAGACTCAGGGTGGCCTACAATTTTTGGGATACAACCCAGTGTGCTCAGCAATAGCCTTCATTCCATTGTATATGCCTGCTTATTACTAAGCAGCATTTTTACAAAGTCAGCTAATTGCCCCCAACAATCTTGGGTCCTCAATTTACCTACCCCGAGAGGATGGAAGGCTGAGTCAACCTTGAGCCTGGTGGGATTCGAGCCTACAGTAATTGTAGGCAGCTGGAACTTAAGTGCAGGCATTTAACAGCCTGAGCCACCAAGGCCCTTTTGTAATGTAATTTCCTTAGGAAGTCTGTGAATGCAATTTATAAGTACATCCTATGAATTATGAATCAAACCAACATCAGAATCAAGTATAACAATTTTGCAGCATTACATGGGAAATATAAGGTTGTACTGTAGTTTGCCTGTGTGATAGGATTTTCAATTGCATTTGGCAGCCATCAGTGTACATCTCTATTAGACAGCCAAAGATTCTTTTATATTCACACTTCTGCAACAGACATGGTTATACCATGTTTCCCCAAAAATAAGACCTACCCCAAAAGTAAGACCTAGCACTATTTTCTAAACCTGCCCTAATATAAGACCTACCCCGAAAATAAGACCTAGTGTAAATCTCCAGTTCCAGGAAGACTTTTCAGGGAGCAACCGTGCACCCGTGAAACACCCCCCCCCTACACACTCACACCCACTATTTGGCACCATAAACATATAAGACCTACCCCGAAAATAAGACCTAGTGTGTTTTTGGGAGCCAAAAAAATATAAGACAGTGTCTTATTTTCGGGGAAACACGGTATTGCTCCAAATTCCCTTTCAGATGCATTCCTCAAGATATAAAATGTATAAATGAAGAAATTCTTGGAAACTCTTGAAAAAAGAAAACCAGGTGATCAACATAATTTCACACCTAATAATCAAGATGCACGAACTGGTAGAAAAATTGGAGCAGGTAACACAGACCCTAACATATTAAATGCAACCATAGGACAAAACTAGCACGACCTCCTTTGACACAAAGGTTGGTTAGTGTAGGTGCCACCTTGATTCCCTGAAATGGGAACCACAGAGAGTCTTGCAGCATAAAAAGGGTTACACTGCAAGTAGGTCTGGGCTAGACAGCCTGGGAGTTTTGTCAATGCATCTCTCCCCGGCTGTTTCTAAGGTACCCCATTCATTTCTAAATTACCAACCAGCGCTGGATTGCATGGCCCACCCTCGATCCAGGTTATTTTTCTTTTTCTTTTTAATTCCCACTTAATCTCAGTTGCAGCCACGGGAACCAGGTTGGTAACAAAACATTATTTTGCTTTGCATATTTTTTTTAAATTAAAGCTGCAAATTAGATACATGTAACGCGATCCGCGTTAACAAAGTGTGGCATACCTTAAATCGGGAGGGGGTAACAGAAGGGAGCGGGGTTTGCATCTAAGGGCTGCGCACCAAACGCAATTCCTTCTCTGCCTTCAGTAGCAACTAAAGCTTCGAGGCTGTAACTCGGCGTAGCAGGCATTCCTTTCCTCTCCCTGTGCCCCCCCCCATTTACCTGAATTGGTCGAACTGGGCATATTTGGTCCATTCCTCTGGGTTGCTCTCGTAAGATTCCATTAAAGTTTGCACTTCTGCCACATTGACTTTATCGCTCTCAAACAAGTGATGCAGGATCTCGATCAGCTCCTTCAAGGTCTGCGCTTTCCACACTTCTCCCTGCATCGAATACTCCATAACTCTCGGCCGCCGCTCGGTTGCAAGAAAGTCTTCCCGCTAGAATAGACAATGAAAGCTCGGCTCTCTCCACCCTTGCACGCTCGCACTGAAGCCGCCGGCTTCGCCCGCCTCTCTCTTTCTCTCTCCTGGCGCTCGGAGGAGGAACGTACCAAATATCTAAGGAGAGCGGAGGGAGGTACCAATTCGGTCCTTTCAGTCAGCTATAGGTCCCTGGGCAGGCTAAAATAAAAGACACCCCCAGCGTCGCCGCCAAAGAATCCAGGAGCTGCTCTTTGGGAGCTCTCCGCTTTTCCAAAACGAAGCATCCACTTCTGTTATTGCTTTCCAACCCCATTTCATACAAGATAAGGTCCTAAGTGATATGGACTCTGCAGCGCCCACGGAATTGTGGGGAGAATGCACAAAGAGAGACCTCAGCAATGATAGAAGGAAGGAGGTCTCGGCCCCAAAGATCCTCATATGTAACCAATTATTGCTAATCTTGACAACTACAGTAGAAGGCGAAGCCTCCCGATTCGATCCAGCAAACTTGCAAATCTTAAGAGATGCCACGTCTGTTCGTTCTCTTCACCCCTACCCCACTTCGTTTTGCGGGTCAGTGGAGCTTTAATTTCCACTTTTCGTGGGGCAATTGTCATGGGATCCGGAGAACCCAAAAGTATAACGTTCGAATAATGGGGATGCGCCCGACACCGCAGGTTGCTTACTAGTTCACTTCCATATCCTTCTCTGGCTTGCTTAAAAGTGCCGAAATAATAATTTGGGGGGGGGGGGCGGGAAGGATTGTCCTCCTTTTATCACAGTAGGTACAGTAACATTTTTTTGAAAAATAGAATTAAGATTTAGCACGGCTTTGTGCAAGCGTCGGGGTGTGTGATCCAAGGTGAAGTGATGCAGTTATGGCCAGCTACAGCCCTCTAAACTTGGCCAAAAATAATATTGCAACAGGAGAAAACAGGTGCAAAATCCCAAAGCAAACATAAAAACTGTTTGAAGTTCTTCTGTCAAAACGCAGTAAGTCAATCATTAGCTGGAAAGATAAGCTCCCACTTACATCATTCATACTTTTGGCATGGCAACCAAGAGAGAGGGCAGTAGCATCATCAGCTGAAATTTCAGCATAAAGTCAGTGCAGTAAAGTTATGTACCATCTATACTGAACTCGAATGAACAAATTCTGACCCATTGGTACAACACACAGACTATATCAACACAAATATGTGCACACATGCACCCACATACTTTTTGCACAACTGTTAAATCCTTCTGTGGTGTACTATATGTAAGCATTACTGCTAATTTACAGTGTAAGGTAATGTTAGCTAAATTCTTTGGGTTGTGTTAAGCTATACTAAAAACCCATCTGAAAAACATTGCAATTATTATTTACAGATGGGATATTGAAAGCACAAAATAATCCTTCCATTTAGAACCCCTCAAATATACACATAATTTATTTTATAGAAATCTGACAGTCCTTTTCATCTTCTTGTTTAATGCCCCCCCCCCAATTTAAACATGCTGAGATAGTTATTTTTGCAACTGGAGTCAGGCACAATTTTTTAATGCTCCTATTTAAAAGCCGACCATACTGATATTACCAGTCAGTGGTGTATTAACCATTAAGGAGACTAAGAATGTGCTTAGGGCACCAGGCCCCAAGGGGGCACCACAAAAACTTTTATGTAGCCTAAGCTTGGCTTCGTTTGTACAGTAATCCGCCACTGACCATAATGCATCATGCTGCCTGTATGAAATCAAACGTTGTTTGGTGCAGAATATAGAGCCTAAAGAAGAAAGGTTGCAATCCAAAAACAGATGGGATTTCTGATCAGGAATCATAGTTTACAAAAGCCTTTTACCAACTGAACTCATTTCAAAAATCAAATTGCTAGGCAACATTTTGTAACAACATTCTGAATATTTTACCTATTTATATATTTTAAATACGTTTATAGTACTAAAAGTGTTGAAATCCAATTTCATGTGAACAATCTAGAAATGATATAAATTTTTGATGGAAACATACATGTGACTTTCAAAAAGGTTGCACAGATCATGATTTTTTTTACAGAATGTCAGTACATATTTTGTGTGTGAAATGCTAAAAATATCGATAAAATTGATACTAAATATTAAAGGTGCAAAAAGAAATATTGCTGGTTGGTCCTACTCAAGCTTAAAATTCAGCTTGTAAAAATGTTGTCATTCAAAAGCAGTATTAATTTCTTTGGAATTTATTTTCCGATGGACCAGTACATCTATTTGCATTTTTGTCTGAATTAATCATACATATTAATGTTTGATTTCCTTATGAATAGCATTGTTTCCATACTTGAGCCATTTAAATGACACAATTTGTACAGGCTTCTCTGTGGACACAATCGAGAAAGGCTGATGTATGTATGCATGGTTGCATATTTTGACATTTTGGCTGTATTGAGGCAGTGATTCTGTTCCAGGTGGTTAGCATTTAGTTTGGTAATGAGAAACTTACAGCCTGCAGATACTGTCCAATTCTAACATGCAACCTGCAAAGCCAAGGCAGAATATTAAGAGCTCTTTTGAAATGGAAGATCATAGGTAACCAAAGTTGAACCAAAATGAAAGCTGAATATTTCTGCGGAATAACCTTTCACCAAAAAACCATACCTTTGTCTAGTGCAGGGGTGGCGAACACGCGGCTCTCGAGCCGCATGCGGCTTCCGGCCAAAATGAATGCGGCTCTTTGCCTCTTATATTATTATTATATTATTATTATATTATATTATTTTGTATACTGTGGCTCTTTGCCAAGTTTGGATTTTGTTATGCTGCTTCTGAGGAGGGATCTCTGAGGAGAGATTTCCGAGCGCGTAGTCCCGCCCCCGGCTGCGTCATCCCGTCTCCCATCCCTCGGAAACAACTGCACGGGCCAGCGAGCGTGGTGTGGCTCTCTGACTCTCACAGTTTAAAATTGTGGCTCTTTGTGTCAAACTTGTTCGCCACCCCTGGTCTAGTGCTTTTAAAAACACAATGTTTTCATATGTATTTGGAGATTGAGGTGAGGATGAGATGAATCTGGCTGATTCATGTTGTTATGATTTTATATTAGTATTACTGTTTTTAAATATGAACTGCTCATAATTGACTCCCAACAGTGAAGCAGCAAAGAACTATTTATAATAAATACATTGGCAGATGAGAATATAAGAGGGAATAAGGAAAATCATTAAATAACTGCAATACATCATAAAAAATTCTCAGGAACCGTCAGGAGTAGCCACAATGAGACAGGTGGCAAGTAAATTTAATACATAAATAAATAATTTCTGCAATCTTGGCTTGAAAGAATACTAAAAAACAAACAACAAAACAAAAAAACCACCTTAACAAAACAAAAAGAAAACAAAGGCTTAACATGACTGACCTTCACAGCAATTATGCTTGAAACAATTTTCCTGCTTTTAAATTATATAACATGGTTTCCTTCTCCCCATATTCAATCCTAATTTGGTAAATTGTGCTTTATCAATTTTGATTAAAGAATAATTTATAGAGTTTAAAACAGGAATAAGCAGGGGTGGGATTCAATTTTTTTAACAACCTGTTCTGTGGGCGTGGCCTAGATGGTGGACGTGGCTTGGTGGTCATGTTATTGGCTGGGCGTGGCCAACTCACTACCACTCACATTGAGGCACGCATCTCCTCGCCTGGCCTCTCATGACTCTGGGGATGCTGTAAGAGTTGTAAGTGTGAAAAATGGTCATAAGTCACTTTTTTCAGTGCCATTGTAACTTTGAATGGTCACTCCACACAAGCAAAGTACCAGCAAAGGAGGGAAAAATAACTCCAGAGAAGTTCCAGAGACAGGAAGTCTAGTCCTGCCAAGAATGTAATAATGGTTAATTGAGAGGCAGTTTCTGTAAGCAACACCAGAATGTTTCCTTCCTGCCTTCCTTACAGGATTAGGCCAGTAATTTCTTCTAACAACTGGTTCTCCGAACTGCTTAGAATGTTAACAACCGGTTCTAGAGAATAGGGGCGAACTGGTAGAATCCCACCCCTGGGAACAAGTTAGTGTAGACCATAGCTAAAAAGCAAGATACTATTAATTTTACTTTTGACTGAATATGATTATGATTAAATATTAAATACTATTGACATAGTTCTTATTCACTCTCTAAAATAGAAAAATAATCTGATCAATGATGTCCCTTAAAGATCATTATTTGATAGTTATTTCCTTAAATAATGTAACAAGATTCTGTAGGCTTTACTTGAAGCAACTTGTTGAAAGATATAAACATGAAATATAAAGGTCGACAGACGTCAATGAGGAAGGTGGCTTTGCACATAAAATTTGGATTAACATATAAATGGAAAGAAGTAACAAAGGTCACACATTAGAAAAAATATTTATACCTTGAATAAGAAAGCATGCAGAATGTGGTTTGTTTTTGAAGTGGCTCTGAAATTTAATGTGTGGAGATTATATCTGAGCTTAATTAGAGGAATGAGATTATTTTCCACTTATAGACTTTAAAAAAGAATGCAAAAATTACAAGAAAATTTGTTTTCTCTGTGTTTGTGAAGGTAGTGTTTGGCAAAGTTCTGTTTAAAACCAAAAAAGAAACAAAATTTGTAAGTTGAAATGAAGTTTCATAATAGAGGGTGTGCAGACCAGAGTTTTGCTCATCAGAACATACTGAGAAATACATGAAGGTGAGAACATTTACTGCCATGTTCTATTTAGAGTGTGTGATAAATTGCATTTAAAATAAAGAATCACAGACAAGACCAAGTAGAAAATGCATCCATTTATCTCAGATGTAGATGCTTTAAGCTTTCCATGTACAATAAAGCTCCTTCAAAGAGCGAGACCGTAAACTCCACACAGCTTTGGTGAAATGTACTCTCCACATCAGGCATAAACCTGTTTCCCAGGAACAGACATGCCAAATCTTGGAACAATAAATGCAATAAATTCAGCTGTAAAGATGGCAGATTAATTTCTGCAAGAAAATCATCAAAGAAATTGTACTATAAACATTCCTCAGTATGTGTTTCTGTACTTTTCTCCTGTGCTGACACAGAGAAAAGAGAAGAAGAAAAAAGTAGTGTAGATATTTCTTCTGTTTGTCCATGGGGAATGTCTCTGAAGATTATTTTAGCGGATCCACTATCTAATAGTCTTAATCAACTATAGCTATTAATTCATCCCCAGGCTTGAGTTTTACAGTAATGCAATACAAGTTTGCCATCGCTTCCAAAACACTGTAAGAAAACAAGAAAAAAAAGTTTAACAAGTAGCAAAGCAACAAATGTTAATACTTAATTAAAATTTATATTAGCAAATTTTATTGTAGTTAGTTCAGTTAGTTATACAAAGATTTTCTTGTGAAATCCTGCCATCTATTGACAATGCATTTTTTAAAAGTTTTGGTTACACTGTTATTTGTTTTGGTGTGATACATCTTAAAAACATGTGAGAGCTCTGGTACTCTTAAACCATATCCTTAAATATGGTACTTCCAAATTAAAAATAAAACCACACACAATTTGTAGAAGTCTTTACCAAATTTCCTAAACATTTAGTGCCTTCACATGAGGTATTGCAAGATTTAGAATTAAGACTGTTGGTTAATTAGGTTAAAAGTTGGTATCCAAGCCCCAAATACTACACTCTCTAACACCAAATGACCTTTTAATTCCTATTATAAGAAACAGAAATAATTTTGCAAACCAGTAGTCACCTCATATAGTGTTCCAACCTCCTGATCTGGTGAAGGAGCAAAGGACTGATTCACATAAATAAACTGCATGAGAAAGAAATACCATATTGGTAACTTTTTATCAACTCTAAACACAAGAATGCTGCTCAACAATATTATTGCCATCATGTCCTTTAATGTTTAACATATTTTCTATCTGTGGAATCCTTACGCCCTCTGGGCCTGGTTGTTTGTTTGCAGACGTTTCATTACCCAACATCATCAGTGTTATTTTTTAATCTTCAAAATGTTGCATAACAATGTTGTATACTTATTCAGAAAGAGTAATTCAACATAGACACACTGATAATTTTGTATTGTGATTATCAGGTTAAAGGGAAGAACAACTTCCCCAAATACAAGAAAGAGGCTATCTATCCTGCTACTGAACTCCCTCCTCCACCCCTCAAAAGTGTTACAATTATTGAAATGAGAAAAACAGCCTACTGCTGATCCAAGAAACTGGGTTGCTAAATCGGCATTTCCTGCTTCACATCATATTCAGTAGCATCATTAAACAACAGGTGATTGAAAAGAATAAATTGGGCTCAGTGGAAAATTTGTAATCTCCAACAAATAGGAATTTTTGAATCTATTCTAATATTTGGAATAACGTTTTCTTTCAATCCTCCTTTTTTGGCTTGTATTACTACAGTTATAATTTTTGTTAATAATTAAAAATGCAGAAAAAAAATCTTCTGGGCCCCTTAACCATCGTGTAGAATTCGACTCATTTAAATTTATGGTCACTGACCAATACATAGCAATATAAAAACTACATAAAATAATACAAACCACAGTTATAGCATCTTCAGCAATTCTACCAATATAGAAATTGAATAAAATTTGTTTGTTACACATAGCACTGAACAAGAATCAAATGGTAAATGAGTAAATATATAGTTCATCTTCTTTGCCCTCGAATTTCCAAAACAGCAGAAATTTAATCCTGTCCTCAGATTTTTGTAAATGTGACTACATACATGAATAATATTGTCTACTGTTTTTATGTCACAGGGATAATGATGTAATCCTTCACATGGAATTTTTTTGAAGCTGTGTTCTATTACAGTAGGCTAAAGTAAATTACCTCTGACATTTAGATCTTGATAGGGAACAGCAATAATCTAATGAATTTGTGAAAAATTTCAGGTAGCAGTATTTTTTAGTGCTACACCCAGCTGCTGCTTGAACTGTACATAACCTATGTGCTACTTTTGAACACTTTTTAGCAGAATTATAACCCATGTCCTCCACTGAGATTTTATGGCTCTCTGGTAGAATCAACATTAGATTTTTCAGGGAAAATATTTTAAGATTATAAAATATTATTGAGATCCATATCTAACTCTCCACTTTTAGAACTCCAGCCTCCAATACTAAGCTATAGTGGAAATTTTGGGTAGCTTTGAAATTTAAACTACATTATTTCTGAAGAGTTTATAGCTGTGTAGAAATCCAAATCAGGTAAGTTGTAGTATATATTTTGCTTCAGTTAATTTCAGGTTGTGTCGTGTGGAAGTTCCTTGACCTTCTTGGCAAATACCATAGTCTTGATTTTATGGAAGTTAATTTGTAAACTTTCTACTTCACAACACTGGACAAATGAACATAAGGCTTTTTTCAATCCCACTTCCGTTCCCCAAAGAATGGTCCTATTACTAGCATAGGGAAGGCATGGAGCAGGCCATTAAGCAAGCTTAGGTAGGTGAAACATTAATGTGTAAGTTAACCATAAGCAGGACAAAAGCATATCCCTGTTTCAACCCAATGACTTCCTAACCAGGTAGGTTAAATAGCAATAGTACTTAGACTTATATATCGCTTTACAGTGCTTTACAGCCCTCTCTAAGCAGTTTACAGTCAGCGTATTGCCTCCAACAATCTGGGTCCTCTTTTTACCAACCTCAGAAGGATGGAAGACTGAGTCAACCTTAAGCCAGTCAGGGTCAAACTCCAGGGTGTGGACAGAGTTAGCCTGTAATATTGTATTCCAACCACTGTGCCACCATGGCTCCTGGCATTCTAAATGGCATTCTAATCCATGGCTTACTTAGAGTTGAAGTAAAAATAATTAAACAGTTAAAAATTTCTCATCAGATTTTTCCCATAATTGCTCTCACGACTAAGACTTAAGAGTATATATAATAGCATGCTCAGACCATATACAAACACTACGAGATGATGTAAAGTTACCACTTGCTCAATGGAGGAATCCTTCAGTCTAAATCCTATTTGTTCCTCTCCTACCAATCTTCATCAATAGCATTACGCAAAGGTGTTTAATATGTAATTTTGTTAACCATTTTTAATAAATGATTTGGGCAATAATTGTCAGGATCTTTTCTCTATCTTGATTCTGGGAACAGAGCCAAAGTGCCAACAAATGCTATAAAATTAAACCTAACTCTTAAAACCAAAGAGTTTAGTTTTATGGGACAAAATCAGAAAATGGGGACCAATTAACTTTTAATCATTCAGCAAGTTGTGTGACATCATGGACTAGTATGGCAAACAAGTCCAAAATAATCTCCATCTTTATTCCCATATCTGATAGTGCATATTGTTTTATTGTCCTGCCGTATATAAATTTCAAGCTAGTGACATGGGCTTAGCTTGGGGAATCTTTTATAGCCAGAACAAATTTTGATGCCATAAGGAAACTGACCTCTATGAATTTTATCTACATAATAGTTTCAAATGGGATGGCACTATACAGTATATAGCCACTTTTGGCAGTCATATTCAGATTTTTTAAAAAAGATATGCTTTCCTTCAGTTTCTTATTTAAGCAAGAGAACACAATTACATACCAGCTGTTCAGATGCCAAAAGTTTGAGAAATTTTTTGATGAAGTCAATTAGACTTTGTATTGTTCTAGTTCTTTCTACAGCCCATTTCTTGGTCTTCATTATAGGAGTATCTCCAACAGCTTTGAGCAACACATCAACTAGAAAACAGAACACATTGTAAATGAAAAACTGAAAAATCAAACAGAATGAGCTTTACAGATGAATCTATAATCTATAATTTTCTTTTTTTCTACTCAGTCACATCAGATTCTAAGAGACTTCCTGGACTAGTCCTGGAACCTTTAGACCTAGACTAAAGTTTTTTTAGACCAAGGTTTGCCATTGCCTCTTTCCTAGGGCAGGGAAAAAAAATGACAAGCCCAAGGTTGTCCAACTGACTTTATGCCGGAGACAGAATTTAGAAATCCTAGTCTCCCAGTTTCTAGGCTGTCTGAACCACTATACCAAACTGGTTCCCAATGGCTTATTATGCTAATTTGTATTACTCTATTTACAATATATGTTTAGAAGATAAAACCAAGATAAATCTCATGACAATAAAGTATTTATTAATAAAATAGTTATAAAATAAATAACCAGCTCAGCTACATACAGAATTGCTAGTAAAAACTGTAAAATAAAGTTGCAAAAGCTGTTTACTGACAACCTGTAATAATATAGCCTAATGGATTTGTGATAGTGATAAATTCCAAATGCAAGAGAGTAATACAACCCCCATCATCATCTTTCTTAGTTTTGCCCAGCTTATCCTTCAATTCCAAGTCAATGCAGATGGTCTCTTTTGCCAATTTAAAATACAAACAAGCTGAAATGGGATTAAGGTCACAATGAAGTATATGGCATTCTTTAAGATTATAAAATGGACATTGCACATTCCAAGAAATAGGTAATTCTAAAATCTAATGAAATGCAACATATTGACATGCATCTAACAGCTTCTCGTCATTTGAAATATGCAAATTAGCAATTTTTCAAAGGGCTCTGGACACTACTCCATGATAATGGCTAAAAGGTGCTTTACATGTGGTCCTAAGTTAGTACATTGTGCTTTTAACTATATAGGTTTTTTTAAATTAACTAATTTAAACAACAGCTAGAAAAGAATTTAAGAGGAACCTGGCATCTATGAATAGTTTCAGTCAAACCAGTAAAGTTCCATTATTAACTTTCTCAGTCCCTAAATAAGCAAAATGTGTGTAATAAGGAGGCCTAGATCGGGGGAGGTGGGGAGCATTTTCCTGCAGCCTCTGGGAATCACAAAGCGGAGATTGGAACAATCAACAAGAAATTGGGAACGTGAACAAAGGCTGCGATATCCACGACCGCCAGTTTCTCTCCCCCTCCCCTCGACGGGTAATCCCGCCGGTTTACTTTTCTTCTTCGTGTCTCCCGGAGGTTCTTCCGTCACCGGGGAAAGAGCGGAGGGGGGAGTCGCATCGAGCGCCCCTACCGCAACGGCTCCTCCTCCATTTTCCGAGGTTTCTTCCTCCCCACCTTCCCCTCGGCTCCCCTCCTCAGGAGAACAGCCGGGAGCCGCAGCAACCGGCAGCGTCTCCGGCTTGTCGCTGGTCTCCGACATAGTTATGCAAAAGCGGAAGTGGCGCCCCTCCTAGTCCCTTTCTCAACATCTGACATTAGGAGCACGTGACGGTGAGTTCAGCCTTCGGTGGGTTTTTTTTTGTCCTTCCCGGCCGCCGTTATCCCGAGTTAGTCAAGTGACGCTCTCCTTCTGCCGCCGTCCCTTAGAACGATTTTGTCTCTGACTCCGCCTTCGGTCGCTCGCGGCTTAGAGAAGGTGGGGACAGAGCGAAGCAGGGGAGGGGCTTCCTTCTGTCGCCGCAAAGTGGGGTACGCGAACCCCCCCTCGTCGCGCTTCAGTGGGGGGGTCGTCAACCGCCGCCCTCACCATGATTAAGGCGATCCTCATTTTCAACAATCATGGGAAGCCGCGCCTTTCCAAATTCTACCAGCGCTATGTGAGTGTCGGGAGGGGAGAGGCCGGCCTTGGATGGCTGAGGGGAAAGGGGCTGCGTTCTCACGACGCCCGGAAAACCATAAATTAGCCATCCGCTTTTAGGCGGTGGGTTTAATCATTCGGGAGGAGCCCAAGAAACGGGCTGATAGGGCGCCGTCCAAGTCGCCTAAAGGCGCGGATTGGGCTGGGAATGACTCGACGCCGTAACGAGGAAGTCAATGTTAAAGCAGGCTGAAAAGTCTCCCCTCGAAAGCCTTCATCTTGCGGCGAACGCCAGATTAAGGAACCCGATTCGGCTGTAGGAGGAAAGGACGGAAGGGAGGCTTATTGGCTAGATGTTTACGTGTGCAATAGCTCCCCCGCCGGTCGGATCCTTCATTTGAATGGGAAAAATAAAGGACACCCCTGAACAGAGGCAAATCTGAAAGAGGTTCAAGAAGGGTGAAGACATTGGTTTGTGTTTATAACTTCGCTTTATGAAGGAAAATTAAAGAGCGAAGTCAAAAAAGTAATTAAAAAAATCTAAATTTTTATGAAATAAATATATGACCTCTGTAGCAATCTGATGTTTTCTAAACTTTTGGGGATTGCAGCTCCTGTTGTTCCCAGCCAGGTTGCTATGCAACTTTGCCCACCTGGAGCTTCCAACGTCTCACTATTGGCCAAATGGGCTGGGAATGATACAGGTTGTAATATGATTGCAACAATTTTGAAGTTTTTTTTTTAAAGGTAAGGTAGGAAACAGGAGAACCTGGTTGGATGCAATGAACTTCTCATGTTGCCTGAGCACTAAAGCTTTTTTCAAGTTGATGATATCCAATGCTAGCATTTGGATTATTTAAGTTGATCCTGCGCACTGTTATAAATTAAAAAGTTGAGTGTTTAGCTTGCTGCTATTAGGTACCTGATGGGAGAGAGAAAACAACAGCAAATGCATGTTTACCAAAGAGAAATGCAAAACTTAAAAGAGTTGCTTATTTTCTGTTAAAATTGATATAATGTGGCTTTGCAGATATATAGAAAAATGTACATGTAACCAACTGTGGATGATACGTGTGAATGTTTTGTTATGTAAATATGCCAGTTCTGATTAGCTGCATGGATATGCAATAAATCATGAATGTTTGTATGCTAGCTTCTTAAAGGAGTGGCTACATGTGAAAATATGTTTTTTAGGAATTAAGCAGGAACATGGAGATAGAGCAAGGTTTTCACAGTAGATCTTTATATGTTAAGCTTCTACACTGCCCTTCTTACCCAAGTGACTCTGGAATGTTTACACAAAACTTTTATTACAACATCTTTACATATTCTGGTTAAACTAGATATGTTATCAAAAGTGGCTTAGTGGCCACAAATTAAAAAATACGAAAAAGATTTATTATGGGTAGTATTAAATAGAATGATCAAGAACTTGGCATATCAGCTTAGATCTGTTCCAAAGGATTTACCCAACATTGGCACAAATCTGGATATTGAATAGAAAAGCTGATTAACTAAGTTTATAAGATATAATTTTATTAAGTTTATAAGATATAATTTTATATAATGTAAACAAAAAATATTACATTTGAATTTTCCTCCAAATGCTTAGTACAGCATACATTTTCATCTGGAACAGCATTCCAAAGTATTTAAAGTCCCACAATGAGTCAGTGAATTTTTTTGAAGGTTTTAACATAAGTCTGTTTGGGTCTGGTCTGGCATTAACTGTGACAACACAACAGCTTTTCAGTGGCTATTTAAGCTCTTCCCAAGGCCTTTTGCAAGCGTGAATAATGCCCCCTTGGGTTGAGTGTGCTTGTTTCTTTTTCATTCCTGTCTGATACTTGTCATCTTTTATTTTTGTCTCTTTCCTTTGTAAAGAAAATATTTTTACTTTTGAATCACCTAGCATCACTGGCAATAGGATGTTTACATTTTTAATACATATGTTTTTGTTATAAAAGTTGTAGTGTTATATATGATGACACAGGAATGCTTGTATTTGGAAACATCAACATGTTTCCTTTATTTTCAGAGTGAAGATATACAACAACAGATTATCAGAGAAACATTCCATTTAGTATCAAAACGTGATGAAAATGTTTGTAATTTCTTAGAAGGAGGCTTGTAAGTATGATCAAATTAGAAACTAGACTCATTGCAGTATATACATGGTGTTGAGTGTTGGTCTAAAGTAGTAACATAAAATGAAATGGAAAACTAATCTATACCTAGCCTGATACTTTACCAAACCCTGTTCTGGAGATGTACAGTATAGAGATAAAAAGATTGAGAGAAAGAAATATGGAACCTGTACAACTGGAAACATGGCATTTGGGTTCTTTCACACTTTTCTGATACCATTAGCTGCAAGCAGAATTTGAACCTTAAGTCACAGGGATTGACATAGTTGAACATAGTAGGGCCTTGGTGGTGCAGGCTGTTAATAGCCTAGCACTTAGTTCCAGCTGCCTGTAATTATTGCAGGCTCGAATCCCACCAGGCTCAAGGTTGACTCAGCCTTCCATCCTCTCGGGGTAGGTAAACTGAGGACCCAAGATTGTTGGGGGCAATAAGCTGACTTTGTAAAAATGCCGCTTAGTAATAAGCAGGCATATACAATGGAATGAAGGCTATTGAGTTGTATCCCAAAAATTGTAAGCCGCCCTGAGTCTCCGGAGAAAGGTGGGATATAAATATGAATTAAAAAAAACAAAAAAAACTCCTTTATTGAAAAACATGTAAGTGTTTGGTTAGACTATTATTGTGTGATCTTAAATCCTCGGTAGCACTCAGTTTGCAGATTCATTCTCTTAGTCATCCTAGATCTTGTCTAAGAACCTTCTAATTTTTTCATATTTTATTGTGGTGTAAACATGATAAAATACCCTTGTTGAATAGCGACCTTGTGCACAACAACTTTTGAATATTATTGATTGATTCTCCATATATTTGCATCTTTTTGTTCAACAAGATAGAAAATTACAACCTGCATGTGGTCTACTACTCCAGCTCTCAGAGTTAGGTCTGACATTTAACAACAAACTACCAAATTGTTCCAGCACAACCCTTTCCTGCTTAAAATAAAAGGAACCCAACAGTTAAGTTTAAGCTAAGGCCGTGATGGCGAACTGATGGCACGCATGCCGGAAGTGGCATGCAGAGCAGGTCTTCGGATGCAGAGTGCCAGAAACTGGAAGAGCAGCTCCCTGGCATGCATGCACACACCTGGAAGCTGGCCTTCCAGTTTCTGACGTGCCAGCTGGTCTTCACACACACATGCATGCCAGAAACCAGAAGACTAGGTGGCCAGCGTGTATTCACACACTGGAAACCGGAAGCTCAGTTTCCCGTTGCATGTATGCACACTGGAGGAGCTGCTCTTCCAGTTTCCGGTGCTCCTGCACGTGTGCTCCAAGGAGCTGCTCTTCCTGTTTTTGGCACTCCTGCGTGCACGCGCCCCCTTTTCGGCACTCAGTGCCAAAAAGGTTCGCCAACACTGAGCTAACGCATATTGTTTCTGTTTTACTGAAACCACCCCCACCAAAGATTTTATTATTGTTTCTCCCATGTGTTTAAGATAATGTATTTCTAAAAAACTTGCAGTCCCTGGCTGCAAAAAGATCATCAATCCCATTGTAAAACCTGCCTTAGAAGATCTATCTACTGATATGTTTAAATGCTTTGAACATTAATGTGTTGCCTTTGACACCCTTCATTATTATTTTTGTAATAATTATGTGTCTTGTTTTTCTTTCTTAGCTACCAGCCAAGATCATTGGAATGTTGTTAATTGCTCTTTGACACTGTATTCTGTTTTAGATTAATAGGTGGATCTGACAACAAATTGATATATCGCCATTATGCTACGTTATATTTTGTTTTCTGCGTTGATTCTTCAGAAAGTGAACTTGGCATTTTAGATCTAATACAAGTAAGTCAACTATGAGAGGGTCACAATATTGTATTCTGTTGCTTTTGTTTTTTTTACTTGATAATGAAGGAGATTAGAAATTCTGAGAACTAGTATATTGCTAAAATAATACTGTAATTGGATAACAATTAAACTGATCTGTTACACATTGACTTTACATTTTCAAATTTCTCAGTATTTTTATTTGAATATGTTCTCAATGCTAGGTATTAGTACAACTAGCAGGAAATTACTACAGTTGTAACATCCTAATACAAAGGTTAAGGAGCTGATGTAAGCTCTAAAACATCTTTTGGAATGTCATAAAAAATCTTGGTCATACTTCTTTGTGATTGGAAAATGATATGATAAAATGAATATAAGGTAGTTAATTTTAAGTTTGTAAAAGATTACAGGCAGTCCTCGATTTACAACCACAACTGAACCCAAATTTTTTGTTGCTAAGTGAGACAGTTAAGTGAATTGTGCCCCATTTTACAATTTTTGTGCCCCATTTTACAAAATTGTGCCCACATAGGTGCAATCTACAAATCCACATAGGTGCAATCTACTTGAAGGCCATTGCCGCCTTGCTCCAGCTAGCGGCAAGGCCCTGTAAAATCATCCATCAGAAATAACTCTGCCTGGAATCCACAGAGCCCATCAAGTGTGTGTGGTAAATTGATTGAATAGGTAATTCCTCCCAGGGTCTTCCACTTAGGCTTGTGTGGGTAATACCTCGAATTATGCTATAATTATATTCTATATATAAGTGTGGGCTCATTTGCTACCCCAGATAACTTTAAATAAAACATGAAGTTTTATACAATTTTTTAATATTGCTTACATAAAGAAGATATCTCATACATTTTTCTCTGAATATACTTGGACCTCCTAACCTCTGTGAATTAAATAATTGTATATCTCTGTGTGTGTGTATATATATATATACATACATACATACACACACACACACACATATGGATGTGCATACTTCTAAAATAATTTAGAATTCTGTGTGAGCAAACATCTTTTTATTCATTAAAGTTACCCAACTTTTGACAGGCTTTTAAGCATACCTTTAAGAATCTTACTAATTTGGGAACTGTTTCCTTAAAGCATGTACATTTTTTAGACTTTCAGTAAGCATGAAAAGTAAAGGCAAGATTACTTTAATTCATAAAACAGTTATATGTGAGATCTAAAGCTTTAAAACAAAACATGTACTACCCTAATACAGTTGTGCTCATAAATTTACATATTCTGGCAGAATTTATGATTACTTGGCCATTTTTCAGAGAATATGAATGATAACACAAAAACTTTGCTTTCACTCATGGTTAGTGGTTGGCTGAAGCCATTTATTATCAATCAACTGTGTTTACTCTTTTTAAATCATAATGACAACAGAAACTACCCAAATGACCCTGATCAAAACTTTACATACCCCAGTTCTTAATATGGTGTATTTGCCCCTTTAACATCAATGACAGCTTGAAGTCTTTTGTGGTATGTGTGGATGAGGCTGTTTATCTTCTCAGATGGTAAAGTTGCGCATTCTTCCTGGCAAAAAGCCTCCAGTTCCTGTAAATTCTTGGGCTGTCTTGCATGAACTTTACGTTAGAAATCTCCCCAGAGTGGCTCAATGATATTGAGGTCAGGAGACTGAGATGACCACTTCAGAACCTTCACTTTATTTTGCTGTAGCCAATGACAGGTCAACTTGGCCTTGTGTTTAGGATCATTGTCATGTTGGAATGTCCAAGTACGTCCCATGCACAGCTTCTGGTCTGCAACTTTTCCTCTAGTATCTTTTGATAACATACTGCATTCATCTTGCCATCAATTCTGACCAAATTTCCTGTGCCTTTGTAGCTCACACATCCCCAAAACATCAGCAATCCACCTCCGTGTTTCACAGTAGAAATGGTGTACTTTTCATCATAGGCCTTGTTGATTCCTCTCCAAATGTAGCATTTATGGTTATGGCCAAAAATCTCAATTTTGGTCTCATCACTCCAAATGACTTTGTGCCAGAAGGTTTGAGGCTTGTCTCTGTGCTGTTTGATGTATTGTAAGCGGGATACTTTGTGGTATTTGCGTAGTAATGGCTTTCTTCTGGCGACTCGACCATGCAGCCGATCTTTCTTCCAGTGCCTCCTTATTGTGCATCTTGTAACAGCCACACCACATGTTTTCAGAGAGTCCTGTATTTCACCTGAAGTTATTTGTGGGTTTTTCTTTGCAACCCGAACAATTTTCCTGGCAGATGTGACTGAAATTTTAGTTGGTCTACCTGACTGTGGTTTGGTTTCAACAGAACCCCTCATTTTCCACTTCTTGATTAGTGTTTGAACACTGCTGATTGGCATTCTCAATTCCTTGGATAACTTTTTATATCCCTTTCCTGTTTTATACAGTTCAACTACCTTTTTCTGCAGATCCTTTGATAATTCTTCTGCTTTCCCCATGACTCAGAAGCCAGAAACTTTAGTGCAGCACTAGATGAAAGATGCAAGGGTCTGTCAGGAGTCCAGAAACTCATTGACCTTTATACACACACACTAATTACAAGCAAACAGATCACAGGTGAGGATGGTTACCTTTAATAGCCATTCAAACCCCTTTGAATGTGTGCATGTTATCAGGCCAAAATCACCAGGGTATGTAAACTTTTGATCATGGTCATTTGGGTAGTTTTTGTTGTCATTATGATTTAAAAAGAGTAAACAAAGTTGACTGATAATAAATGGCTTCAGCCAACCACTAACCATGAGTGAAAGAAAAGTTTTTGTGTTATCATTCATATTCTCTGAAAAATAGCCAAGAAATCATAAATTCTGCCAGGGTATGTAAATTTATGAACACAACTGTATATAAACTTGTTAACTGTTGGTTTCAGAATAAAGCAGTAGAGGGAGCTAAGTGCTAACTTAGAGTCTAATTTTATTTACTTTTTTTTATTGCGATGATTTGAAAATGAATGTCCCTTTATACACTGACAAACTAAAAAGTGTATGTTTTTAGTGGCTTCCATTCATAAGTCTGCAGTTATATAGCTTTAATTTCCCTAATATCCTTAGCTTTCCATCAGTCTTTCTATGTGCATTGTTGCTGTTTTTAAAAAGCTGCCTATGTAATACATTGTGATTTCTAGAATTAGAGTGGTTAACATGCTTAGTTGTGCAGATGCTTGAATAGTCTTATTTTATCCTATTTCAATAATACTTTTAGGGTGGCATAATGGCTCTTAGTGTAACTTTTCTCATTAGCTAAAAACAACTAGAAAGTTTAGAAAGTTTGTAACGTACTCGCATCATTATAATTTGATGTGTTTTACTCTAAATCTGCTCCTTGCACCAGAAAGCAACAACTCAAACCCACAACACTGAGATAATCAATTCTTACATGGTCAGAGGATTTTTAAAAATTAGACCTGGTTGTTATCTAAGTGGAATCTATGCTTCCTGCCTCAAAGAGAAGCTCATGTAACTCATTGCATAGGGTGGATAGGAGAAAGAGGTACAAACATGATACTGAACCCACAATATACAAAGCTTGTTGTTAATATACAGCAGCTGAAGGAATTATTTCATATTACTTCATAGCTTTTTCTACAATGAAAATATTTATAAGAAGTTACTGGAGTCTTTTGTGGCATTTCCATTCAAGACTGTTGGGGAAAACATGACATGCACAGCTATTCTAAGGCCATCACAAAATACATGTTCCCAGAAATGTCTTTGGCAAATGCACACAGATACTCAAAAGATCTCAGGAGGATATCAAGACAACTGCATTGAGCCTTCAAGCATCTGCTGCACAGCTTCAGGCAGCAGATCCAGACCAAAGTATTTCCTCAAATGATTTTTATTCTAAATTTTTTGGAAAACAGACCTGTGCAGCAATTTTGGTGCTGCTATTTGAGTTTAACAAGCAACAGAAAGCAGGATATTATTACAGCAAAATTAGAGATTTATGCAAGCAAGATACTTACATTTCTCAGATTTCTAATTGAAAGAACTACCATACACTAAAATTAAAATTGTGATATGTTGTGCATATTACAAATAAGGTACTTTTTCTGGTATTTAACAAACAGGTGTCTTTACAGATAGTGGAAACCTGACTGTAGGATTTGATAAGCAAAGTTCGTACATGATGACAAATTGGGTGTCAAACTCCATTTCATTGAGGGCCGCTTCAGGGCTGTGGTTGACCTCAGGGGGTGGGGACTGGGCAGGTGTGGCCAACTGGGTGGGTGTGGCCAGCCGGGTAGGCATGGCAGTCTTAATGACACTCCCATACCGCTGGCATGTTTCCTCTTTGCACTGGGTAGACCGGGCCAAAACCACGATGGCCTGATCTTTCCTCTTCGCAATGGGTAAACCAGGCCAAAGATATGCTGGCCTGATCTTTCCTCTTCACACTTGATAGACTGGGCCGAAGCCATGCTGGCCCAATCTTTCCTCTTCGCATTGGATAGACTAGGATGGCCCCGCGGGCCAGATCCGACCACATGATGCAGCCCGCGAGTCTTGAGTTTGACAGCCCTGACATAAATAATCAAAAAGATAAGTAGTCAAAAATCCACATGGGGACTCATGTCCAGCAAACAAAAATGAGAAGTGTTGACGTAAATTCATTCATTTTCATTCATTTATTAAATTTATATCCCGCCTCTCTTCCCCCATCGGGGAACTCGAGGCAGCATACAACAAGATAAAAAGCAGTTGCCTATACAATATAAAATCAAAAAACTCATTCATACCATCCAAACATACAAGAGGGAAGAACAAAGGTCTCAATTCCATGCCCTCCGACAAAGGCTTTGCGGAAAGCAAGTAGATTGGGGATGGTTCTAATCTGCGCAGGGAGTGTATTCCAGAGGGACGGAGCTGCCACAGAGAAGGCTCTCGCCCGCGACCCCGCCAGCTGACATTGTCTGGCCGACAGTATCCGGAGCAAGCCCTCCCTGTGGGATCTAACCGGGCGCTGGGAGGCATATGGTAGCAGTAGGCGGTCTCAAAGGTATCCTGCTCCTAAGCCATGAAGGGCTTTAAAAGTTGTCACTAGCACCTTGAATTGCACCCGGAAGACCACCGGTAGCCAATGCAGCCCGCAGAGGATAGGTGTTATATGGGCGCACCTAGGTGCACCCATAATCACTCGCATGGCCACATTTTGCACCAGCTGAAATCTCTGAGTGCTCTTCAAGGGCAGCCCCATGTAGAGCGCATTGCAGTAGTCCAATTGGGAGGTGATAAGGGCATGAGCGACCGTGTGTAAAGCCGCTCGATCCAGGAAGGGTCGCAACTGGCGCAACAGGCGAACCTGTGCAAAGGCCCCTCTGGTCACAGCCGTAAGGTGGTGATCAAATTGTAGCTGTGAATCCAGAAGGACCCCCAAGTTGCGAACTCGTTCTGAGGGGAGCAATTTCTCTCCCCCCAGTACCAAAGTTTGGATAATCAACTGGAGCCCGAGGGGGCAGGACCCACAGCCACTCGGTCTTGTCAGGGTTGAGTCTGAGCCGATTAGTCCCCATCCAGACCCTCACAGCCTCCAAGCACCTCAACGGCCTCACTAGATTGACCGGGGACAGAGATGTACAACTGGGTATCATCAGCGTACTGATGGTACCCAACCCCGTGTCGACGGATGATCTCACCCAGCGGTTTCATGTAGATATTAAATAGGAGGGGGGAGAGAATAGAACCCTGAGGGACTCCACATGGCAGGGCCCTAGGGCTCGATCTCTGCCCCCCCACCAACACCGACTGAGTCCAGTCAGAGAGATAGGAGGAGAACCACCGTAAAACAGTGCCTCCCACTCCCAGCCCCCTGAGCCGACCCAGAAGGATACCATGATCTATGGTATCAAAAGCTGCTGAGAGGTCAAGAAGCACCAGGATGGAGGGAGACCCCCCATCCCGGGCCCTCCAGAGATCATCCACTTGTGCGATCAAAGCCGTCTCGGTGCTGTACCCGGGCCTGAACCCAGTCTGCAAGGAATCCAGATAATCAGCTTCATTCAAGGCCCGAAGGAGCTGGAGCGCCAGCGTCTTAAACTTGCCAAGCTTGAAGACCCTTGCTCTAGTACTACAAAAAAGAATTTGCAAGCCTTCATTTCTGTTTTAGATTGCACAAGAAAGCTGTGGCCATACTCAAACTATAGTTAAATTGAACAAGCCCAGATTGTCTAGCATATATATGTAATATATAAAGAGGAAGTCAGAAATGTAATGCATACTGTACATCTTGTGGATTAGAAATGTGTGTTTGACTTTGCTACATGATACAGAATGGAGATATAGAGTGATAGTATTTCTTTATAATGAGGAAAAAACTTGGATTAAAATTATAATTGCTTCATATATGTCTGAGTGGAAATAAGCAGTGATGTTCGTAAGTACTACAGCTAGAATGCTGTTTTTTCTAACAATAACAAAGTAGTTTCCTTTTAGGTTGGTGAAGCTAAAAGTGAATGGAACCCAGAGACTTTCTTCAAAATAAAAATATGCATGAAACTGGTATTTTGCAGCATGTTAGTTTCTACATTTTTAACTTGCAGCAATATTCAAAAGTGGTCTTGAAGGTTGGTGAGTGCTGAAGGAAGAAGAATCACTAATTGCATTGGCAACCATAAATCCTTTTATGTAAACAAAGGGAATAGCCTTGTTTCAAAACAAAATATGAGTTCAACTCTAAACAAACTCCATTCCTAAACAGATGGGTCTAATTTATGCTATAGCTGAAATAATGTCCACCATATTTTGCTGGGAAAGTTTCCAATCCAATTTTATGCTTACAGTTATAATAAGGGTTCCTAAGTAGAGTTAGAAATGCTTGATATCAGGCTGTAATTAATATTCTAGCCATATTGCTAATTAACAAGTTAAGATAATGCTAGTCTCACTGAAAAACCAACAAACCTAATACAATAAGATTAGAAATGCACAGATGAAAAGTGAGCAAGCAAAGAACAGCTGGTGTTATCCTTGGTCAAATTGAAATGTAGTTTAAAGCAAACATCTGAGGAGATATTTTTTTAGAATATATGTATATATACTGATACCATACATTCAGTATATGCCGTATTTTTAACAGTGGCCTTTTTGCTACAAATTAAGTTTCTGATTTTATAAAAATACAAACCAGCTTTTTTCGGATGTTTGTAGCAGTAGGTTATTGCTCCTAAATGGCAGCAATAAAATGGTGCTAATTGTCTACTACAAAATTACCCTATATAGATTAGTAGCCTAATTCTTATAGATCTGGTTGAGATTAATGTAATGTTGAAGTAGTAGACTAAAAATGTTTTTAGGCAATAATTTAGGCCTTTTGCATTTTTAAAATAGGAATTAGAATGAAATACAGGAGCTTACATTTCTATGTAAGTGCTAGACCATTAAGTTAATGGAATTTGATCTCTTTACAGGTAGTCCTTGCTTAATGACCATTCATGCAGCAATGTTCAAAGTTAAGACAGTGCTGAACAGGAGGGCTTATGACCAATTCTTGAAGTTGTGGACATCACAGCATCCACACAGTCATGTGATTGCAATTCAGGCACTTGGCAACTTGTGTACAATTATGACAGTCACAATGTCTCACAGTCACATGATTGCTGTTTACAAGCTTCACCATAGGCTTCTGACAAGCAAAGTCAATGGGAAAGCCAGCAGGGGGTTGCAAGTGATGATCACGTGACATCATGCTTAACTGCTACCAGGACTGCCATTATAAATTGGTGAGGTCGTGATTTTTTTCAGTTTATCACTATGTCGCTTAGCAACAAAACTGCCAGTCTGAATTGCAGTTAATAAACAAGGACTATCTAATGTTTCTGAGACCTTCCAAGAGACAAGGCATGTAGATATATTTGACTTCCTAAATTCTTTATAGTAAACAGTACAGTATTTGGTTTCCATGTTTGTTCTTAAAGTTGAGGTTGAGTTGCTATTCATCTTTGACCCTTTATTTTTTTCCTTTACAGGTTTTTGTAGAAACTTTAGACAAGTGTTTTGAAAATGTCTGTGAACTGGATTTAATTTTCCATGTGGATAAGGTACTGTGGTGAAATTTGGTAATATAAAGTCACAATATTCTGACAAGAAACATTTGTTTCTGCCAGGTGTTTCTGCTTCTGTCAGATATCTTTTTTTCAAATTTCAATTATAGATATGGTAGTAATTTTTAGTTTACCGAAACATTTATATTTCTTTACAAAGAAGTATAAAATGATTACATGCAGTACATTCTAGTTATTAATAATGGAATCCTTGCATGCTCTATTTGAAATCAGCCTCTTGAATATTATGTTCTAAATTAAAGATTCAGAAAACTGCTGTAAATAAATTAAAAACAATGATTGTTCTTCCACATACAGTACTATATTTGGAATAGTGTGTTGCTGTCTATGTTTTCAACTAATTAGAATGCTGTAAAGGCAGGAGTGTAGATTACCTAAATTTCCTTTTATATTGAAATTTCTACAGTCAGCTATAATTTAACTGTGTCCAAGTGGATTATGCAATTTAGATAACTAAAACTCTGTACCTATCCTGCAGGCCTTTTCTGTTAATGCAGCACAGGCTTTCATAACCTTTGTACTCTCCCAATACGTGGATTTTAATCCCAAAGTTTTTTAGCATTTGATTGTTGGGGAATTCTGGGAAGCCCTCATGTCAAAAGGTCACCCAGATTAGGACAGATTGGTTCAGTCATCCAGGGGAAAATAGTGGTATTCTGATGTCAGCTTGTACCTGTTTGTGAGAGCCGATTGTTAAATTTTCAGGAATTTTGTGAATTACTTGAGAGTAGAGCTGAGCTGTGACATTTAGTGCACCTATCAGCTGCTTGGTGACAGCATGGCAGTGACAGTGGAACTGGCAGAATCATTTGTTACACATTTATCAGTATATTCCTATGTGTCATCCCTGTCTTCTTTCATGAATAACTTTTATCAAGGCAACCATATTTCAGTATTATCTTAATAACTTGGTGAAATCATAACTAAAGCAATACATTATCCATAAGAAAAAAAACTTTAAAAGTAGACCAAGTCAAAATAAAGTACTAAATTGGTCATACAATATAGCAAGCCAGAGGCTTCTAACTATATGGTTTTTATGTACCCCTACATAAATGTTCCTTGAATTGCATCAAAATATTTTAAAAGGATGTTGGTAGTATCTCTCGTTTTATTTTGCCTGTACTGGTCAAATGTTTAATGCATAGTATGAAAACTTGACAAACTTGAATATAAATTTTTTTAAAATCTATTTTACTTGATGTAGCAATCAGAAGTTTAGATTTCAGTAAAATTCTTTTAGATTTATATTCCACTTCTAGGAATTCAAAGAGGTATGTATAATACTCCTCTATTCCCGCTACCTCTCACATCAGCAATCAACGAGATAGGTTAGGTTGCTTTCAAGTGGCTGTCCCAAAGTCATCCAATGATTTTTCATAGACGAATGTGGATATGAATTTGAATATTCTTGGTGCTACACTGCACTTATATGTCAGATGAAAGGAACGTATATTTAATCTATTACAAATATTATATTGGAAAAGTTGATTTGTGTTAAGATAATCATACTTTTAAAAAACATAATAAAATACAACTGCATTAGTGGTGGATTGATATAATCTGTGAAACCATTGTTTATTGGGTGTTCTTTTTAGGTTCATAATATCCTGGCTGAAATGGTGATGGGTGGAATGGTTTTGGAGACCAACATGAATGAAATAGTCACCCAAATTGATGCTCAAAATAAACTGGAAAAATCTGAGGTAAGAATGAAAGGTGGTAAAGCCAGTTGGAGCATGATCATACAGTTGCATGATCCAAAGTAGTCATCTACTTGTTAATACTTGGCTATTTTGATTGCTACAAATTAGCATTTAGAATGTGGCATGATAAAGCCTTTGTTGAGTGTTTAAATAGCCGAACATTTCATTTTTATTCTATCAGATTCCCATTTGCATTTATTTATCTATAAAAATATTTCTGAGCTTCCTTCAGTCAAGGCTTTTGACTCTTAAAGCTTGTCTAAAATGATGATAACCATAATAACCATGTTAATCATAGTGTACTTGTAGATACATTTTTGTTGTGTACCACATTTTTGTTGTGCTGTACACAATTTGATATTAATGTTTTTAGAAACATTTAATTAAAAGAATAAATGAGAAGCTAGCATGTTGTAAAACACCAACCATTTTCTTTGTTTGGAAGTATGTTTTGTTTAATCCTCAGAAGCTAAAAAGTGTGGCGAAGAGCAGCCTAAAATATCTTAACTTCTGCTAAATTTAGTCTTAGAATAATTCAGACCAGTGTTTTTCAAATTTGGCAACTTTAAGACCTGTGGACTTCAACTTCCACAATTCCAGCTAGCACTAGTTGGGGAATTCTGGGAGTTGAAGTCCACATCTTAAAGCCAAATCTGAAAAAGCTTTGACAGGTCACTTTTGAAAGTGCCCATAATATGTTCTCCATGTTCCAGATAAGCCTTCAGAGCAAAAAAAATGAGGAAACCCTATTTAGAGTGCTTCATTAAATGGTATATTATTAACAAATTTAAAATTTAAAATGTTAATAAGATGAGTGTGTGCGTCTTAAAAAAACTGAACACACAATTAAGAACCTCAGCTAATCCTAAAAATGATAAATGTGTTATAGCATTGCTTTCAATTTTTTGAAGAATAGTGTAATATAGAGTTAAGTAAAAACATTTGTTAAATAATCAATAAAACTACTGATTTTCTTTCCACAAAATGGAGATATCAAAAGAACCATAACATCATAAACTCCTAATATCAAATTAAATGAAACATTAAATAAATTTTCTATTCTTTTGCCTCTCAGTATCTTTATTTATTCTTTAGCAACCCTGCGGAGTGGAGCTTTCCATCTGCCCCAGAACTATATTCCTCTTCCTGCTCTGTCATGGCTATTTGCTTGCAAAAGAAAACCTGCCAAGATTGCAGATATCTTAGTTTCGGTGACAATCACTTTTGGTTAAGCCTTATTTTCTAATTTGACCTAGTTTTACACCATATTTACCCAAAAGGAAGAAACTAGGCAGCGGTCTGCAAATAATCCAAGGGAATTGCTAGAACAGAGAGGCAGGAGACTGAGAAAAGCTGGTATCCACTGCTTTTGCCTATCTTCAGAAAAACGCAGAGTCCATGAATGTTTTCCATCTACAGTGCCAGCTACTTACTGTAGTCAAGGTCAGCTTTAGGGAAGCTACTTTCTAACTGTGGTCTTGGAACATTTTTATCCTCTCCTGACTCGTGGTAAGGCAGGCATAATGGATGGTTTGAATTCTTCCTTCCTTTTGTCTTGCTACAGCAACTCATCTCTAGTGGAAGGCAAGAGGATGAGACAGCTAGCATGCCTTCCCATATCTTGTGCAAAAATGTGGGTGGCGGGGAGGAGGAGATAAATGACAAAACAAACATGATGTCATCATCATGCAAATGCTGCAACTTATGTATGTGCCCCGACATCAAGGATGGTTGTGCCATTTGTCTGATGTCAGTGTGTGTAAATCATGATTATGGCATTATCACAGTTTGCTGTGGAGGCTACTAAAAAGAAATAGAGTGTTACTGGGTTTCATACTGATTTTTAAAAGTCCTGTTTTCTTATTTGAGACTAAATATTATTGGTTTGAGTTTCACTCCCTACAGAATTAAGCATGCACAAGATTTGTGCTTGCTGAGCACAGTGCAAAATATCAGATGAGTTTTTCTGTAAATTGTGTTTTTCTTTCTTTCCGTGGTTCAGCTGCTTTCCATTGCTTCCTCTACATTCTGTTTTGTCTTGCACTTTCTTTCATTTGCATTTCTGCTACTTTATTTGCTATTTCTGCTGGAAAGAAAGAAGGGCGTGTGTTGTGTGTGAGAGAGAAAGCATATGCATATATATGCATATGCAGGTATTTATCAATTTTATATACTGAAGGAGAGAGAGAAAGAGAGAAAAGCACATGCAAATATATGTGTTATATGTAAATATTTAATGGGGCAATAGGGAGGTAGACAGTCTCCAGGATTAGTTTTAATTAGATTGACCCAGGGTTGTCTTCCTTTTGGGTAAATTTGTGATATAGAAACAGATACATAAATATTGTGATATATAAATAGGTATGACATGTACAGTATTTTCTATCACTTTATAATTAAAAAAATATATATACATGCTACATATAAAAAAGGTATCCCAACTGATAAACTATTTTCAAGTAAATTTGCTTTGAAAATTCATAAAATCTCTATTCAACATTTGGTTGCATTTTTATCATTATTTTCATTTAAGCTATTTTCTAGCTAAAGAGCTGTGCAGCACTGACTGAGAAGCACAGAAATTTGCATACCTATGCTACGAGGTTATATGCTGGGGCAAAAACTTAATAAAGGTATAATAAAATTGGAATCAGACTTGTCTAAATATACAGTAATTTCTTTGAATGGTTCAAGAGATAAATGAGCTCTTCATTTTTTTTGAAGTGCAGTTTTAGTAAATATAAATATGTTCCTATTTATTAAATTATGTTTTAAGGGATTAACCTGTTCCTAAGTTTTAAATAATGAAGTATTTCAGTATAGTGGCCAGGTTAATCTTAATTTCTGTTGCCTCACTGAATGATTAATTGTTTTCTGTGTATGCAAATAAAACTTGACAGGTACTTCACTACTTTTACTTTCTATCAGTGCTTATTACAGAGCAAAATAAATCAATAATGAAAAAAAGGCAATATAATCTCTGAATGAAGTAAAAAAAAACCTTTAACACCTCCTTGGTATATTTACTTTGGAGAAGATACTGCTGTTTTTATGCCCCCTCCTAATCCTAATCTTTGGCCTTTGATCCAAAATATCCCTTCTGCTTGCACACTATGTGTGCATGTTACTGATTCCTTTCCCATCCCACAACTGCACTGTATACTATCCTGAAGTGTAAGTGGAATGACTTTTTGGCATTGAGTTGAGCCCTGATATATGTACAAAATACTGCATGTGGGTCTTTGAAACTAAGTCATGACCCTATTATTTCTAGTTGATACTCAAATACCATTTTTTCAAATACATTCAATAGCAGTGTCACTTTTGCTGCACTTTTAGTGGGCTTCACTTCATAATCTAGCTAATAATCCTGAATAATTTGTTCAAAGGGAATGGCCTTGCTTTAAAATAAATGAGTAGACCACTGTTTACAAAGAAATGAAGGTCCTGCTTTCCCAACGTATGTCAACAGCAGAAGTATTTTTTGCTTCTCTTAACAAGATAATTTACTTGTCCATTTTTGATACCCTTTTTGCAAAAGAAAAATAAGCCAAATTAATAAAGCTTTAGACTTTAATAAAGGGGAAGATTTGGGATAAGTGTCAGGCACTATCAGTGACATGGAAGGTGTTCCCTGGAAGAATTGATATTCTTGTGTTTTTTTCTGTAGTCTTCAGCTGGGTGTGAATTTGGTCGTTTTAAGTCAGTCCTCATTTTTTCAAACCACCTGATCTTTTCTAGTTCTTTCCATTCTTCTCTTTACAGACCTTTATCTTTCAGTCTCCCAGACAGGACAGGTAGATACAGGTATTGCTAATTTTCAGAAAAAAAAATGTGCTGCTTTAAAATAAGGGAAAGCAAAATGATGTCAAAGGCAATTGATAAATTAGGCCAGACTCAAAAATTATGTGTTGATAAACCCATATTAGTCTTTGTAGCCCACTTTTTGTGCTGGTTTCCTTCATCTTTTATTGCTGTAGTGTATTTAATAGATTGTCATTAACTTCATATATTTTTACTTTTGTTTTCTCCTTCCATTAGTGTTCAGCTTTAGAATTTTTATCTTTCAAATGTAATTTTATCATTTGTATGCCCACATCATTAACAATTTAACATCTAATTAATTTGGTATAGATATGGTGTTCCCAATTGCTTGATTATAATCAGCTAGTCAGAAATCAGAAAGCTGTCATGTCCACTCTATTCTCCCATGCCTTTTGTTTCTTTCTAGAATATCCAAGCATCTGTCTTAACCATAATTATATATTATGTCTATAATTAGATTAATATCTGTTAGACTCTATCTGTTCTTTAAAAAAAATAAAGATGTGAAAATAAAATTTTAAGCTGATTTCAAATCCTGGATGAATAGAAGCTTTGGCTATCCTTTACTATAATTTTAATACCTTTGATATATCACTTAAAACTGAGGGAAAAAGAAGGGAAAAATCATGGAAGTTCATCAAATGTTAGTCACCATCAATACTTTAATATTTATTTAGAACTGTTGATATTTCTAATCCTTACTGAGAATGCACATATTAGGTTTTACATTTTAAGATTAATCAGTTGTTAGACATAAATATTTTTGAAGAGTTGAATATAATGGAACCCTTGTTCAAATGAAAGACATCTAAATTCATTCTATGAATAAACATTTTATTTCTTTGCCCCATCCCTACCACTACCACCTCTTTTCCAGGGACTCGCCCTAATAGGAGCAATTTATAAGGTTTTGCATTGCATTATAGCAAAAAAGATGTGGAGAATTAGATTTTTTTTAAAGCTAAAATCCTCAGTTTTCACAGGATGTTCTATGTTGGGGTTGGTGGTAATTTTTTTCCTCCCAATTTTTAAAACTACACAATAATGCTAGGGAATTTATAGCAGGTAATGGGTTTGATGTGACAAAATGCAATTAGCATCCTCCAAGCCTTCCAATATCTGCTCCTATGTAATGCTTCTATGTTGCGTTACACATGTACACAATTCGATAGCTCCAATAATAATTATATGTATCTAACTAGACAGCCATAGTAACAACTGTGGTTTAAATACTGTTTTTACATAAGCTCTTTTTCTCTTTGAGAACTTTTGTTAGAAAAATATAAATACTATTTAACAATGAATATTGTAAATTAGACGTCCATTTTGAAAATCAAAATCTGAAGAAATTAAATACAAGAATAATATTTAAAAGAGAAAAACATTTTAGGGCTTTGAGAAATTAGTGACAATACATTTTGATTTGGTTACGATTTACTATGGCTAGTTGTTCCTAAGGAAGTTTTATCACATTTGCTAACAAATGAGAGAATACTGAAATAAGAAAGCATTTAAAGCTCAGTCCATGCTAATTGCCAGATATAATCTTAATCAGTAGCATATAAATCCTAAAACAGTATATTTATTTGTATCACTCTTTGTAGGAAAATGTTATATATCATTTAATAGCTAAACATTTTTGTATAATTTTCTCCTATGACCATAAAAAATCATGTAACTAGGTATCTATTTCCAATTAAAGTTTGTATGCCTCACAATATCCCATGTTCATGCTAAAAGTGGCCAAATTAAAATACACTTTTAGATCCTCCCGATAAATATAGTTAAGAGTGTTCCAAACAGTCCATTTTTTATTCTGTAAATATATTCTTCAAGATAAGAGTTCTTTCTTTATTTTTATGTAATATTGCTCTTTTATTTTTTGCTTATATGCATTCTGTTTTTATTTTTGGGTCTGGCAACTTAAAAGGAGATAAATCAAATTTTTTAAAAAATTCATGTCCATCCATTACTATCGCTGTGATCCAAGTGCTTGAAATTTCTAAGAGTATGTGTAAGTCTTCTATCTGTTTGGCATTTTGATATACTTGCAGACTTCATTTTGTTTTTTCTCTAATTCTGTTCATTTATTTAACCTCATGAGAAGAGAACATAATCATACTTTTATATTCTGTACTGCATCCTTCCATCTTATTCATAACCCTGCTGCTTTGAATCATACTTGTTCTGGGAAGAAGGGTTGATAGAAAACATGAACAGTTATAATATCTACTATAAAATATGTTGGAGAAATGAATTTAAAAAATAGTGCATATAAAAGGATCTGCCTTTTTTAACAAGCACAAACACTTGGGAGGTTGATCTATCCATTTATCTTGCAAAAAAAAACTTGGAATAGAGTTGTTACAATTCTGTCATTTGGAGGATAATTATGATTTAAGCAAACAATAAAGTTAAGCACTTATGTGTCAATGTAATGTGCTGTATAAAAAAGAAATACAATATACAACTTCCATATTACTAAATAGTGTCCTGAAAAGAATCTAAAATTTGCTTTGCATTGCTAACTGTCAGTTTTTGTAATTAGAAAGACTATGACTTTCCCACGTGTGTTACTGGGTTAAATGTATTATTATTAGCTCTGCCTTTTTAACATGTAAGAGTGCTCAGTCTGTAATTTGTGATTACAAGCATCACTGAAGGCAACTTGTTATAGGTTTGATTCAGACAAATATCAGTAAAAGTCAAAGAGACACGAGGTGACTTTCTCAGCTATCATTTCATAATTAAGCTCTGAAAAGACACACTTTTGACGCCTGGGGGAATCTTGCTGTTTGATTGGGTTAGAGATCATGTTGATGATTGATTAGCTAAATAAATGGAGCAATCTTGCCAAAACTTAAGAGGCTACCATCTGTGAACATTTTCAAAGAATAGGAAAGGAAATGAGTCACCCCTTGTCCATGCCCTTACTGGGGATATTGTTATGGAATCAACCCTATGTCTTACAGTGATCATTGAATTTTGAAGTACAAATCAAACTTTTGTGGTTATTTAAGTTGAGATTACAAAGCAGCTGGGCAAATGTCATTTGATTGGTTGTAATTTTAGCTATATATAAATTCACACTGTATTTCTAATACCATGTGGGCATGCTGGAACATTTGTGCTCGTAATGAGATCATCAGCAATGCCTTAGGTTTAAGATTCAGATTGGTTTTTACTTATTGGGTAATTAGAATCACAAAAATGTGCCCATCAGAAACTTGTTTATGATGTAATTTGTGAAACTCCATGGAATATTTTATAACTTTTCTAATACATGTAAGAAAATGACTAATTGATGCATTCAAGATCAACTGCTAAGATGAGGAATGTTGAATCCCTTTGTCAATTGCTATAACTTTTTGTCTTTCTTTCCAGCTCTCAAAATAGAAGTTAGCTAGAAAGGGACTCGGTAATCATGAGCTGGGTGATGGAAGAAGATTGGGTTTTTTTAATGTTATATTCCTCATCTCTTTTATTTCTTTCCATGTTAATTGGATGGGCCCATGAAAAGAAATGCATGTATAGCACAATTGCCTATAGCTATGCATCATTGGTAGATATTTTTGCTTACTGTAATTATAACTCCAGAACAGTTCACTATGTCTTAGAAGTATAGTGTGATTTTTAGTTCATACTTTAATTTGTGGTGGTGGGTAAAGGCAGCTGTCAGTTCAGTGAACTAAAATTGAAGTGGTTTGCCCCATTTATAGTAATACCTACCTACCGAATTCTTGCCATGGAAATCCTATTTAATGTTGTCTATCAATATCTTTAAGAACTCACAGGAATCCTAGTTCATACGAAGTATTTCTAAATATGTTTTATTTAAGCAGATGTAGATGCACACATTTTCCTTGCTTAAAGAAAGTATGTGCCAGAATGAGTGTAAACTATTTTTCCTTTTTTAAAAAAAACAAAACAGTTCTCTGGTATTTGGAAACGCACCAAGAGAAACAAAATGTTTAAAGAATCTTTATAAAACAATGTTATTTTGCACTGTGAAGGAATATCAAATTGTTTTAGGTCTACTTTAAAAAACAAAACAGTTCTCTGGTATTTGGAAATGCACTAAAAGAAACAAAATGTTCGAAGAATCTTTATAAAACAATGTTATTTTGCACTGTGAAGGAATATCAAATTGTTTTAGGTCTACTAAAACTATTAAAAATGGGATTGATATTAAAGGGGAATATTTGTATGCTTGACACTGGTGAGCTTTTCACTTGCTTGCAAAAATACAAGATTGGAAGTTCCAGCTGTTAAAAAAGCAGATATTGCATTTTCCTGGGAAAACAAGGCGATTATGTTTTTCTACACAAGATTGTGTTAACCTCTATTTAAACATACTACTCAATAATCCTTTTTATTAATTTTGCAAATACTGTTAAGATTAAATATTCTTGACCAAACTGAACTTTTCGAGAAAAAATTAATGGCAGCTAATGAAAAATTCTGAATTAATGGCCCAAATCCTAGGAATATTTAATTGAACTTGGCATGTGTTATGTTCATGCAAACATGGTTATAACAATGTTATGATCTGTTAGCATTTCATTTTTTTCTTCATAAAAAGAAAAGTTTGATCTAAAATAAATTTAGATTACTTATATTTAAAGTAAGTAAATGCTATGAAATAAAATAATCAGATACATAGATATGCAAGTGTGATATACATTGTAAATTAAAATTTTTGCCAGGGAGCATTTATTTAAAAAATGGTAGTGAAACATATTAGCAGGTGTTAATCATAGACAAAAAGCAGTAGTGCTTTCTTCTAGAAAGCCCTAATTAAAGTTGCTTTTGGAGTCTAAGAAAGATTTTCTATGTGTCTGAATGTCAAAGTTCCAAGCAAATATAGAAAGGCTTAATATCATAAAAGACATGAATTGTGAGAACTTTACTATTCATATAAGTTAGTCCAGGGAATGTAATGTCTCAATATTAAAATACCTTATAATTATCTCAATATTGTAAAAATATGTATAAATATAGTCAGATGGTATTTGGAATTTCAAATTGTTAAACATCTTTGGAAAGTTTCATTTATTCTTTTGTTTCAATTTTGAAGTGTTCTCTTGCAAATATTTGAGGAATTCTGATAACAGTATACGACAGCTTTATACATTGTCCACAGCACTATTATTTTTATATTACCTCTTACAGTAAAACAAAGGCATAAAACCTAAGTATTCGATGAAATAATAAAATAAATTTGAATTGAAACAATGTCCTTTAAAATTAATTGTACTTTATGTAGAAAATAATTTTATTTTCCTGCATGGGGAAAAATGACCTAAATTTTGATTGTGGTTCCAGTAAGGTTTTGTTCAGGAATAATTTGCTATACATATCTGCAGTTTGCAAAGGATAGCACCATGTGTGAGGGAAAGGGATTTCATTAGATCATGGTTTAGCATCCATATTTCTATAACTGATTTAGATCAAATTAGTGGGTTTTTTTAACCTTGAAGCTAAACACCCAGCTGGTTAAAATCATGTGAAAAGTTTATTTTTGTATAATGTTAAAAATTTGTTTAAAATCTAACGTTGTAAGAATGTTACCCATACGGAAGTAATTGTCAATTTTACCATTTGCAAGGATTAGAAAACTGGCCCAAGTTATTTACTGTATATGGTACAATACCTAGAAACAGTAAAAATCAAAGCTAGCATGAGCTTTAATGTTAATTAACCTCAAACTGATTATTTTACAGACATGTTAATTTTTCATTGTTGCCATTGCACATATTAACCATATTTTAGATTTTGTGTGAACTGCTTCCACTTCCCCTTTCCAGATGACTATTTCAGAATTTTCCATTTCATTCCAATCCAAAATATCACCTGGTTTTTCTGATATTTAATATTCATGTCTTTATGATTTATTGTAATGCTTCACTGTTAATTGTAATGGACGCCATCTTAGTGGTATCTTTTTCTTCTGTATACAGGCTGGTTTAGCAGGAGCCCCAGCCCGGGCTGTGTCAGCTGTAAAGAATATGAATCTTCCTGAGATCCCAAGAAATATTAATATTGGTGACATCAGTATAAAAGTGCCAAACTTGCCCTCTTTTAAATAATTTGTGCACTCCAGGTAAAAAATGAAAAATTGCTAGCTGCTCACAAATGTTTACCAAACCAATGTTTTGTTAATTGAATGAAAGATCAGCATACTCCATAGAAATCTTCTGTTGTGAAATTGTGTTTTGCTTAGCAAATTTAAAAGAAGTGGTTCTTTTGTGAATTCTAAATAATACTTCAATGTCCTTTTAAAGCATATCAAATCTAAAATATATAATTTTCTGGAAAGGAATTCAAAGTATTTATTTTCTTTGTATAACCTTTTTGTATAGACTAAACTATACTGTAACTAGTACAACAATCCTAATATTTCTTCGTCTGATGTGTTGCATGACATTCAACTGTATTTTCTCTTGCTTTTTGAATAAATTATCATGAACTATATTGGAAATATTTGTTTAAAATCTAACAATTATTAATAGGAGTGATTTTTGTCTTAACCAAAATGATATTTTTGCTAAATACGTTTTATATAAGGTTAACCAGCATTCTCCATTGGGGAGAGGCAGAATTTTGCAGCTCTTTCAATATAAATGTGTGTATTTCATATATTTGCTTTGAATATGGAAAGCAGCAAAGAATTATGCAAGGCAGGAGGGTCTTGGTAGTTATTATTATTATGCCTGTGTCTTCACTGTTTCCTTTTTTCACATGTAGCTTAATTCTCTTCCTGCTCATGATCTAATGTTTTCTGAATAAGAAGTTGATGAAATCTAGAATAACTTTCAAATATCTGTTTTTTCTTTTCTTCATCCATATTCTATCCAAAATGATTCCTCTCTCTTACTCTAGTCTCTTCAGTTTTTTCATATGCTCCCTGTCCTCTGGCTTCTACAATTTTGTTTTTGTCAGGATTCATCCACAAATGTACTCCTTTTCAACATGACTATTTGTTATACTGCCCTTTGTATTCATACTTCTCTTGATAGTAGACATCTCAGTTGTATTCTTGGCTTCTTTTATGATTGAATCTCATCATGTCATTTACCACCCTTTATATTATTTGGTCAAGAGTTTTAAAAAGTTGAATATTATTTCTGCTTTAATAAATTAAACTTAAGGACCAGATCAGGATGAATTTTAGCCAGTTACAGTGTGCTAAAAAATTTCTGCAACTACAAATCTGCAAGATAGAACATTCTTCAAGGTAGTTTTTTTTTCTGTTGAGGATTTTTATAATGTCCAGGAGATAATGTTGAGTATAATGTCAAGGAGTGGCTGCAGATAATGTTGAGTATAATGTCAAGGAGTGAGACTCAATTCTTCATATGCCATCAAAAATGTAACTTTAATTATTGATTTGATTTGTATTCTCCCTTTCTGTTCTAATGAGTACTCAATTTGCCCAACAAAATATTTTTTAAAATATTGTTTAAAAATTGGCTCCCAAGCTGGCAAACACCCATTTTTGTTGGAGGCCACTGTGTTGTATTTCATATATAATTTTCTGGAAAGGAATTCAGAATATTTATTTTCTTGTATAACTTCTAAAAATCCCAACTTATCATTCAGTGGACTGGAATCTGAGTGTCTCTCTGTTGGGCCTCTCTGCTAGGAGATCTTCCCAAATTACACTTTGTCCGGGTATGTAATTGCCTTATCACCTAGAAAGGAAGTGGGGGGGAATTCGGTATGGCTAGAACTTTGGAAGAGACTGGGAGGCTACAGTTTGGGGGTATAAATGTTTTGTGTTTGTGTGAGAGATGGTGATTAAGAAAGAATACCAGTGTTCTGACCTGAATGCAGGAACTGGGGATGGGAATTGGTAAGGAAAGAGAGCAGGCAGTAGTGTTGGTTCTGATGGGTAGGGTAGCTATGGTGAGAAACTGAAGGTAGGCCACTCTCAGGGGTGGTGGGAACACTGAGAGTGATCTCAATATCCAGCCATCAATACTTACCACTGGTATTAGGTGACAAATCCTCTAGTCCTTTTGCAATCTGCCCTCATTCTGGGTTGTACCTTGGTTCTCTGATTGTAGAGATTCTCAATCATCCAGGTCACTGTTGTCCCAGGGGTGCTTTTTGAAAAAGCGCAGCTGGACTTCATCAGCAACCTTCCCAGTATGGTTGACTTCCTGTCCATTCGCTGCAGCTGTCCCCCTTTTCCTATCACAGTGCATTGAGTACCAAACAAACAATGAATCCTGGACAACATTTTTGCATCAAAATGCACTGAATACCAAATTTGATGGGTTTTGAAGTAGTGACATACTGAAGTACCATTGTAATCTGATAGGGTCAGGGATGCTGTACTACAATACTTAGACTGCAACTTTTTACTGGTTACTAAAAGATAAAGAAGCATATCCATGTAAAAGGATATGGCTGGAGTTCAAACCATCTGGCAGGATTTAATCATGCCTCCTCCAAGAGATTCCTTTCTAGTTTTCGTAAAACTCAGGAGGCAAAAAGAAAAAAATATCCTTAGTAATGCGTATTTTGTAATATACAAATTCCTTCTGCATTACTATTCTGCATTACTTCTGTATTACTGTGTAGAAGATGACACTGGATTTGGCACCTGCTACTTTTCAGCCATAACAATTGTTGTAAAATAGTTCTAAATCTATTCAGTGATTGATTTTCCTGTGAAACACTGATAATACACAATCTCAGTTGCAAATTAATAGGTTCATACAACATTTTCAACTGCCTTAACTTTTAAGGACTGGGAAAAATCTGGCTTTTTTTGAAACTATATCATAAACTTGAACAAAAAAAAATTATATAAGGTACTGAATACAGGTGAAATTCGAAAAATTAGAATATTGTGCAAAAGTTCATTTATTTCAGTAATGCAACTTAAAACATGAAACTAATATATGAGATAGACTCATTACATGCAAAGCAAGATAGTTCAAGCCGTGATTTGCCATAATTGTGATGATTATGGCTTACAGCTCATGAAAACCCCAAATCCACAATCTCAGAAAATTACAATATTGTGAAAAGGTGCAATATTCTAGGCTCAAAGTATCCCACTTTAATCAGATGATTAAGCCATAACACCTGCAAAGGGTTCCTGAGCCTTTAAATGGTCTCTCAGTCTGGTTCAGTAGGAATCACAATCATGGGAAAGACTGCTGACCTGACAGTTGTGCAGAAAACCATCATTGACACCCTCCATAAGGAGGGAAAGCCTCAAAAGGTAATTGCAAAAGAAGTTTCATGTTCCCAAAGTGCTGTATCAAAGCACATTAATAGAAAGTTATGTGGAAGGGAAAAGTGTGGAAGAAAAAGGTGCACAAGCAGCAGGGATGACCACAGCCTGGAGAGGATTGTCAGGAAAAGGCCATTCAAAAGTGTTGGGGACTTTCACAAGGAGTGGACTGAGGCTGGAGTCAGTGCATCAAGAGCCACCACACACATCTCAGGAAAAGATATCTAAAGAGTATAAAATATTTGTTAATACACATTTTAACAGCTGCAAGAATTATATTTGCGCAATGTTGGAAACAGCCCGACATCCCAAAAGATCAAATGATTATACAAAAGATAATGAATTGTGCGGAAATGGATAAATTATCGTTAAGCCTTAAAGGAAGATTCAACATTCTATATGGTGTGGGAACGTTGGTACAAATGGCTAGAGAGGAGAGAGAAGAAGGAATAGGAATTATCAATAGAGGCATAGATGGAGTACAATACATTCAGGTAGGAGTTAAGACTTGATAGAATATATAAAAGATTGCTAAGTAATTATCGCCACAGGTTGTTTTGAATACAATATTTTTAATGTTTTAATGGTTTATGTTGGTGTGTCCAACAGTTTGTGTTTGGTGTGGGGGTTTTTTTGTGTGTGTGTGTGTGTTTAATGGTAATAAAAGTTAATAGAGTTTTTCAAAAAAAAAAAAGCCACCACACACAGATGGATCCTGGACATGGGCTGCAAATGTCGTATTCCTCTTGTCAAGCCGCTCCTGAACAACAAACAATGTCAGAAGCGTCTTACGTAGGCTAAAGAAAAACAGACCTGGTCTGTTGCTCAGTGGTCCAAAGTCCTCTTTTCTGATGACAGCAACTTTTGCATCTCATTTGGAAACCAAGGATCCAGAGTCTGGAGGAAGAATGGAGAGGCACACACTGCAAGATGCTTGAAGTCCAGTGTGAAGTTTCCACAGTCTGTGTAGATTTGGTCATCTGCTGGTGTTGGTCCACTGTGCTTCATTAAGTCAACGCAGCCGTCTACTAGGAGATTTTGGAGCACTTCATGCTTCCTTCCGCAGATGAGCTTTATGGGGATGCTGACTTCATTTTCCAGCAGGACTTGGTACCTGCCCACACTGCCAAAAGCACCAAAACCTGGTTCAATGACCATGAGATTACTGTGCTTGATTGGCCAGCAAATTCGCCTGACCTGAACCCCATAGAGAATCTATGGGGCATTGCCAAGAGAAAGATGAGAGACATGAGACCGAACAATGCAGAAGAGCTGAAGGCCGCTCTTGAAGCATCCTGGTCTTCCATAACACCTCAGCAGTGCCACAGACTGAAAGCTTTCATGCCACGCTGCATTGAGGCAGTAATTGCTGCAAAAGGGGCCCAAACTAAGTACTGAGTGCATATGCATTCTTATTCTTTTCAGAGGTCTGATATTGTTCTATGTACAATTGTTGTTTTATTGATTGCATGTAATATTCTAATTTTCTGAGATTGTGGATTTGGGGTTTTCATGAGTTGTAAGCCATAATCATCACAATTATGGCAAATCACGGCTTGAACTATCTTGCTTTGCATGTAATGAGTCTATCTCATATATTAGTTTCACCTTTTAAGTTGCATTACTGAAATAAATGAACTTTTGCACGATATTCTAATTTTTCGAGTTTCACCTATAGTTTTTCTAGCAGCTGGAGCTTTCTATGTAGTGAACAGGAAATAAATCTTAAATTTCTTCAATTTCATAGCCAGAATCTTTTTCCTAATAAAGATTACTTGCTGAAATTTTCTGCATAATACAGCCTCAGAATAACTTCTATTTTCCATTTCCTTTTCATGCCTTTATGAAATATAGGCATTCTTCTCAGTACCAGAAAATGATCTAGTTCAGTGTTATTGAGCAATATGTATTAAACAGTTGTCATGGATAAATATGAGGCATCATTTTCCATTGGAGTTTCCATCCCAAGGCTACACTTTGGAATAGGTGGCATACTTTTATTTTTACTCTTGCATCATTATATCAGGAATAAGCATCAATGAGGAATCAACATGGACTAGGTTTTAAATAATTAGTATCTCTGAATGCATTTAGTTTATATATTTAGAAATTATTTTTGTTTCTGTGAAGCCAGCATTGTCTAATATTCCAACATTAAGTCAGTCCTGGGAATCTGAAATTCCAATCCAGAATCAATTATAGAAGCTGACTAACATGGATTTGGGCCTCTCTGCTTCTTCCAATCTATTTTTCAGGGGAGGGGTGTAGAGATGAAATTGGGGCACTACATACTTTTCTTTGAGATTGTTTAGAGCTTTGAATCCAGCCTTACTTTAATAAAATGATCTCAAATAAGCATTGTTTAGTGTGAGGGAATGTGGGCCTATAGCAGCAGAGGGGAAGGAGTTGGCCAGTTCAGAATCTGTGTGTGTTTGTGATTTTCAGTTGGGCAACAGATACAGGGGAACAATTACTAAAGCAACATCATTTAAAAGGACCAACCTACAGAATGCACACATGACTCCCATGGGAATGAAATTTGGGAAAGTTGCAGGTCTACAGTTGCAGAAACCTGAGGGTTGCAGGACACAAGAGTTGTATCCCTATCTTCTTTCCTGCCTCCCTTTGGCTGTGCACCGAATCAGCTGACAACACTGCTTGACAATTGAGCAACAATTGACTGCATTGGAACAGAAGGCTGAAATTTGATCTCTTTAAAGGTAAGGTAAAGCAAGGCTGAAGGAGCAACTTGGATGCTTGCGAGGTAGAGGCTGGGGAAGGAGACATGGCAATCAACAGGTGAGACTTGTAAGATTTGTTCACTATATCCTTACAAGAAACATAATGTTAGTATTTGTGGCTTCTGCTCCTTTGGGCCATCAAAAGGCTGCCATCAGTCTTGCGATTCTGAAAGCATTTCTCCTTTACTTTTATTTCCCAGAAAACAAGAGGATTCCAAGACTTCCCAAGCCTCTTCTGTGGGTTTAATAACCGTTTGAATGATGGTTGTCTAAGCTGCAGTTCTTCCTCCTGCCTCCATGAAAGATTTGAGGCAAATAAGTAATTTAAGTAATTCTTAAAAAGTTCAACCGAATGCAGCCAGGGCACTTGAAGCACTTTTCCTAAGGTATAGCAGAAAGGGCAAAAAATGACAACAACAACCTTTATTTAGGGCAATAGTTCTCAAACATTTTTCTCTCAAATCATCTTTATATTCTTAAAAACTGATCCCCAAAGATGTTTGTTTATGTGTCAATAGGTCACTCTGTAGGTCATTGTCAATATCAGAAATTTAAACTGAGCAATTTAAAAATACTTTTGTCTTCATGGACCTTCTGAAGGGTTCTCCCTAAATCTAACCTCAAGGATCCCTAGACCATATTTTGAGATGAGCTGATCTAGGAAAACATTGGCTCTGGGAGTTAATCTTGCAAAAAACCAAAAACACAGCCATTACTTATCCATGCCTGACTTGCCTTTTTCAAATCCATCCTGCCCCTCCCTTTCCTCTTCCTCTGGGGAAGATTTCTGTGAGCAAGGCAGATGTTCTGGCAGTAATTCCTGATCTCCTAATTGTCCTTTTTTGTTATGGGCAGTTAATGGCAATTAGCTCAAGTTTTGTTCATTGGCCATTTTCAGTCACCAGAGCTTTGCTTCTTCAGGGAGAGACAGAATTTTTTATTTTATTTTGAGCTATCTTGTTTCCATGGCTGAACAAGTTTAAAAACTCCTGTTATATTTTACTTCAGTTTGCTAACATACTAAACTAAGTCAAAATGTGGTTTATCTAGAAAACACTAAACTGAGCAATTCACTTAGTAACAACCTTCTTGAGCTTTTGGTAATGACAGTTGTGCATAACCTTCAAAAAGGCTAGTTAGTGTTAATTGTTGCTCTGCAAAAGTCCGGTGCTCAACATTCAGGCTTTTGTCTGTAATATTTTGGCAGCAAACTTGTTTTCAAATAAATGTTTTGCCAAAAAGATTGACAACAAATGTTGCAGGACCTGGAAGCAAAAAAAGGCAACACTTGGAAAGGAGTATGGAGCAAAAATTGAAGGAGCAGTTCCATTACCAAACAAAAACCTGCAGCTAATATTAATCTGTTAAATTTTAAAATTTGGGGGTGTATTAATCCCAGTGAGATGGAATAGGTTGCTTTGAAGAAAATACTATGTGGACTCTGCAGTGATTATTGTTATGGGCTTATTTTTAGGAAATAAGTAGTGTAGCTTCAGCCAGCCATTTCTTTTTTAAAATCCATGTTTATAGTGCAAGTGAAGGGTTGAATGGTTCAACAACTTAATTTTTTTTAAATTACATTTATATGCTGCCCTTCTCCGAAGACTCAGGGCTTACAATTTTGGGGATACAACCCAGTGTGCTCAGCAATAGCCTTCATTCCATTGTATATGCCTGCTTATTACTAAGCGGCATTTTTACAAAGTCAGCTAATTGCCCCCAACAATCTTGGGTCCTCAATTTACCTACCCCGAGAGGATGGAAGGCTGAGTCAACCTTGAGCCTGGTGGGATTCGAGCCTACAGCAGTTGTAGGCAGCTGGAACTTAAGTGCAGGCAATTAACAGCCTGAGCCACCAAGGCCCCTTATTATACAGTAATTATACAGATGGGTAAAGTTTCCCTTTGGTTATGTGTATTGGTGATTTCCCAGGCATAGCTCTGTTTTTTGGGGGAGTGGCTTGAGCCTTTTAGCCATCCCCAGCAGCCATTAGGATTCTTTGGTCCTGTATTTTAATTAAATCACAGTGTTACATTACCTGCACAGGCCCTTCCAAACTTGAGATAGTTACATCGATGGCTTTGGGAACAAGATAAAAGCTAAAGTTTCCTTCCAATTGAGTTTACATTCTGATGGCTGTATGCAGGGGTGGGATTGTACCAGTTCTGTCTGGTTCTATAGAACCAGATGTTAGGGCTCCCGGTAGTTTGGAGAACCAGTAAAATGGCCCCCTGGCTGGCCCCGCCCCTCTCAGCCCGCTTCTCCGCTCCCTGCCCAGTCAGTCCCTATTGCACATGTGCAACATTGTGTACATGTGCGACATGCCTGCAGCCTGCTTTTGCCCGCCAGGCCAGCCATTGCTGCCTGCCTTCCGCTGTGGCCCTGCCATTACTGATCTTCCTGGATGAGTGAAGCTCTGAAGCCTCGGTCGCCTCCCACCCACCACTTGCCTTTTGCTGCCACTGGTCGCCTTTCCCTTACCACTTGCCTTCTGCCGAGGAAAACGTGGAGAGGTTTGTATAGGTTGAATCCTGCTTTTCTCTGTTTGCCCAGCAGCTGTTTCTAATGGAAGGGGGGGGTTCCCATTAGAAACCCTGCCCAGCCCCTCCCAGAAGTCCCCACGAGGCTCATCTGGCTACCAGGTAAGTATAGGGTAGCCTCCTGGGAGCAAAAATGGGGAGTTAGGGGTGTCCAGCACTGCCCCCACCCTGTTTTTGCTCCCAAGAGTCTCCAGGGAGGCTTGCTAGGCCCAAAACGCCACTCCCCCCACCCCGTTTTTGCTCCCAAGAGGCTTAAGGGAGGCTTGCTAGGCCCCATTTTGGGCCTAGGAGGCCTTCCTGCAGCCTCCTGGGAGCATCCAGCCATCCAGTATGCCTGGATTCGGTGTTTAGCAAAAAGAACATTTGAAGCTAATATAGTATTGATTCCTGCTTTGGGAATGTTCTGGGTAATCAAAACTATGCAGTCTCCTAAAACTGTTGGAGCCAATCTTCTGTCTTTCTTCCGTATCTTCCTCTTCAAACCTAGTAGATTGCTCTGCTTTTTAATGCCAGGCTTAGTGTGGTAAGTTCAGAGTGGATTTTGTAGAGAGCAGCTTATCTTTAGGTCTCATTCAATTTCCAAAGCATAATTCAGACTATTCAGCAGTTTGCCTAGCTGCTGCTTCATTACTTCTATTGCTGTCACAAGTGTCCAATGGCCTTTTAAGTTTGACAAGCAAAAAACATAGTAAATATTTCTCACAAATATTTTCACTCTTCCACTTTATGGTTCGTTTAACATACAAAATTATGTGCTGTGTTATAAATATAAATTACATTTATATGCCGCCCTTCTCCGAAGACTCAGGGCGGCTTACAATTTTTGGGATACAACCCAATGCGCTCAGCAATAGCCTTCCTTCCATTGTATATGCCTGCTTATTACTAAGCGGCATTTTTACAAAGTCAGCTTATTGCCCCCAACAATCTTGGGTACTCAGTTTACCTACCCCGAGAGGATGGAAGGCTGAGTCAACCTTGAGCCTGGTGGGATTCGAGCCTGCAATAATTACAGGCAGCTGGAACTAAGTGCTAGGCTATTAACAACCTGCACCACCAAGGCCCTTGGTTATTTGGTTACTAATTATGCAATGCTCATCTCAATTAACAAATGATTTTGTTTTTGAATCTGAATAACTTTGGAAGAAGTCATAGTTGTAACAAATACAAAAGTTTCTGAATGTTTGCAATTGCTCCAGATAACTGGCTCTTTCTAGATAAACCTAAGCTGCAGTGCATATAGATGAAGTTTGCATATCAGACTACATCACATTTTGGTTTAACTAAAGTTTATTAAATAAATCACAGTGACTGGGTTCTGGCAAATACCCTAAAGCAAACAAATTGCATCAGCACTAAACATGTACAAACCCAGTCAAGATGTTTTTCTAATTTCTCTTATTTTTGTCCCATTTGAGCCCCTGTCCTAAAATACAGCCAGCCATTTTCTGAAGTTAAATTATATTTCAGTGAAATACTTCTTGATCCATCACACATTTTTACTCTTAGTTTTTTTTCATGAATTCTATCACTTAGTGGGTGGTCAAAAAATACAAACATGACCTAAACAACTTCATTTGTCAAACAGAAACACAACACTCACGTTCTATGGTTTCCTTTTCCTATTTACAGAATGATTACAATTGTTTTTCTTTTTAAAACTAAACTTTTGAGCATGTCCCTGCTGCCCATATTTAGCAAAGAGAAATACACACACATTCTACAAGCATATTTAAACTGCTTATTTTAATACTTTTTCATTATTAAAAGTGTTTATTTTCTTCTTTAAATGCAAGCTAAGAAGTTACAATAGCTTGTGTTTATTGGATTAGAGCCAACTACCAGACCTGGAATGTAGGAGATGCCTGGATTTATAGATGCTCTGAGACTCTTAAATACTGTTACTTCTCTAGTTCATCTGACCTAATTCAAATATTATGCATGTTTAATCATTTCTGTGTGTCCAAATGTAGAAGTACTTTTACATGCAGTCCAAATGTGTATTTGCAGGTGCCAATTTCATTTAATAATGTTAAGCATGTAGGATTTCCTGATCTTCCATTACAGACTAACTCTGGTGTCAGAGTTATGCTCCAGGACTTCTAGCTTATGGGGGAAAACATATGTTTCCACTTCAAAAAGAGAACAATCTTGTATTGTCAGCTAACTAGCATCCTTTTCAAGAAAGTGCTGGTTTTCTACAGCTTAATATTTTAACGTAGTAAATATTTGCAAACAATAGTTCCAAATTGCAGGATCCAATTTTGGGAAGAGCTGTGATTGCACATGGTTAGAATGCAGTATTGCAGGATAATTCTGCTGACTGTCAGCAGTTTGATTCTCACTGTCTCAAAGTTGCTTCAGCCTTCCATCATTCTGAGGTCGATAAAATGAGGACCCAGATTGTTGAGGGCAATATGCTGACTTTATAAACCACTTAGAAAAGGCTGTAAAGCAATAAATGGTATATAAGTCTAAGTGCTATTGCAATTGCTATCCTCTACCACACATTCTCTGAGGATGGGCTCCAGCATGAGTCCAAAAGTTTAGAAGACTAAATCTCTGGTCCTGATGACCGACCCCAATTGGATCCTGTAACATCCTGGGACACATATATTTGCTTTCATTTGTGTGTTCAAAATTACCTGCAAATCAGTATTGGCTCTCCCTTGGAAAAAGTGATGGACCAGCTGAACCAACCTTCTCCATGTTTGTTCCCTGGATGACCCTGCCTGTTGCTAAGCAGAGAACAGTAGGTGATAAGCAGATCTGATGCATAATTAAAAGACTAGCAGAAACCTTAACTGCAAGTGCTTTAGAGAAGGGGTGTCAAACTCATGGGTGGCGGGCTGGATGGGTCACGTGCTGGCCCCGCCCCTGCTTGGTTTAGTGAAGGGGAAAGAAGTCCCGATATGTCACGTGACGATGCTGTGACAGTGAGTTTGACAGCCCTGCTTTAGAGTGTAACAATGGAACATTTCAAAAGCTAATAGATAAGACTGGATAAGTCTTAGATATACCTCCAGATGCTGAAACAACATAAAAGCATTATGGGAATATAACAATTAGCTAGTGATTTCAGAATTTATGGGTTTTTGTTTTGCTGTTGAAGTATACTTAGTTAACTGCAAGCGTTCCTGTTTCCTGAATATCCCAGTGTAGCATGACATTTAGCTGGGCCATGATTAGCTATTTAGAAACTTGCCTTTGTTTGCCTAATGTAGTGGGGTAGCTACATTAGCTCACCCAAGCTAATGGCATAATGATTAATCCCTGCACCCTTTTTTGCACGTAAATAAAGCTTTAAAAATGTTTCCACCTCTGGTATGTTTTGGTTGGGCCCAGCACCCCACAGTGCTCCTAGGATAACAAAAGGAGATATTTTTCTTGGCACTAACCTGCATAATACTTAACAAATTTCTAGGTGGCATAATTTGATGTTGTACTCCTCATCTCACTAAAATCCTGAACACTGATTGCTATGACCAAGGAAGTCAATGTAACTTTCTGTTGCTCTTTTTTGTATCTTTTCCAATTCTGCAGTGTATTTTCAAGAAGCAGCAATCACAGTGGTGCACAGTGCTGCAAATTAGTTGTTTTGGAAATGTGTATATTAACTGTGTATTTATTTACATAATCATTTCTATATCTGGTGTCAAATTTCTAGCTTGTTTACAATTATAAAACATAGTAAGTTAAACCACAATTAAACTCTCAGAACTGCATTCTACCTAACTGGGGTTTTGTTTATCTAAAATCCTGCAGAAGAGCAGTGTTTTACAGCCTTTTAAAATGTTAATATTATAAAGATATTCCAACTTCAGAAAGCAAGCTGGCTTCTGGTCTATTTCCTTCCAACCTGGTTGCTTAGCTGATTGGTATCTATTGTGCTCTAGCTTACATGGCATATACTGGCTAGGCAGATTCTAAAACTAATGAGAACCCAAGCCATAAGGGGCATTATAGGTAGTTGTAGAGAATAAAGAAGGTGACTTTGATAGAGATATGCAAGAGCTTAGACCAACTTTACATTTAAAAATGGTTTATTTAAGCTACTGATATTGAATAAGCATAGAATGAAAGAGCTTTGAATTCACCCTATGCATGTCTGCCTGATGGATTTCATTAGAACAGTTGATGTTTACAGTGGGACTGAAATTAACAAAACAAATGAGGTAAAAAAATAGAGTACATTTCCTCAAAATCACAGTTTATCTTGCTCTTTGTTATTAGAGCTGGAGACATAAGGCTTTTATAATTGGACACAAATTCACAAAATGAATGTTTAATTAAAAATAAGTATGTTCTCAATCTAAATCCAAATGTTACCTTTAAATTATGTTCATAAAATGGATGATTAGGAGACATGGTACATTTTACAATTTATGCACATCTTGCTAAAATATCCTTACTGCACACATTCTAAAACTTAGTCTTTTAGTTGAATCATATTTACAAGGAATATTTAATAAATACAACTGTCTTAATATTGCAGATGCATTTTTCCTCAAAAAAAACCTGTATCTCCCTTTACTGAGTGCAGATGTTTGCTTAGTTCTCATTTTCCCAACTCATTTTAATCTATTTTGCTCTATGTCAGAAATAATGCTTATTTTTCCAAACATAGGTCTGTAAACAGTATTTCTGGTACTCTTGTTGTTAGTCAAACACTAAGTCTTATTTAGAAATTCTAGTGTACAGGTAACTGGTGGAATTAATCCCCCTTTTTAAAAAATTGGAGCTCCTGTTGATTACCCTCATCTTTATGTATCAGTAAGGACTGACTGATAAGATTAAATAAAAAAGTTAGAACAGGAATCTACCACTCTATTGAATCTTAGAGTTCCACTAGAACTAGATTGCCAACTGCTTTACTTTGTAAGGTCCCAGCAAATCAATCATTACTTACAATTCTTTTCTGAGAGCTTTTTCACAAGCCAATGAGCTCCATTTTCGAAATAATTTTGTGTACTGTTATTAGAGGGTCTCATCCTCCAGGTTTGGAAATGATTACATACAGATACATTCGCACACACACATTTCTAGACCTGGGGAGGTTTTGTTCCTTTAAATCTCTATTTTTTTCTTTCTTTAGCAACCTGTAGTTTGTTCTCAGAGCAGTGGGATAACTCAAGGAGCTGTTCCAATCACAAAGAGGATTGTGGGCCCTAACCACTACCTACCTGCTTCCCACAGCTCTAAGTCCAATCCAAAAAGCCAACTTAATTCTCTGGCTGGCCAGACATGTCACAATTATGTTTTGTTTTGAGCTGCAGCAGCCCCAATTGGGGGCTATACACAGGTAAAGGATATTTTCTTCAATCCAATTCAATTCTGCATGCAATTATTATAGATGCACATCTAAGAATTTTTAATAGAAATCACATCAAATTGATCAAGTCAAATTATCTGAGTCTTCCCATTTAGACAGGCAAAGACTTTTTATTACCTGCTAAACCCCAGGTGGGAAGGACAACCAACCATTTTTTCTTTACTCTTTCTTCTTTCTATCACACATAACAGCATAAATTAACCATATCTTCTTTGGTCAGCCCCAATATTTAAATCATCTTATTGTATGAAGGGGCTTCCCAACCTCTTAAGTATTTTTCCTTAAAGGACTACTCAGGTCTATTTACAATTTGAGATTCTTCCTAATTGTTTTAGTGAACTTCACACTTTTACTTGAAGTTACACTCATTGTTAAGCACTAGATTTTTACTATCTGTCTCTGTCCTGGGTGTTCTGTCTCTTCTCTTTTTAGTTTGAATCTCCCAGCAGGCACTGGCTTATTTTTAAAGATCAAGATCTATAGACACCTTTGTTCACACATCATTTGCACCTGGCCAGGGTTCTCATGAGCAAGTTTGAACTCCATTTTTCTTTTTAAAGACAACTTTTACTGTTTAGTGTGTTCCAATGGACTCCATGGAGAACACGGCACTAATCTTACCAGTTCCAGATAGACACTCCTATGCCTGTTTCCAAATATAACACCAACCTTACCTATTTCCCAGCCCTTAAGGAGTTTCCTGGTTCCTTTCCTTCGGAATCGAGGCTAGCTAATACCCCTCCTTATATGTCAGGCTGGGACCCCCCCTTCCCCTAGAATAGTCAACAAACATACTTCATCTGTCACTTTGGAGCAAACCTTTATCAGGGATGTCTCCATCTCATTCTTCCATTCATGCAACACTCCCCACCGCCCCACTAATAATATCTACTCACCTAGAGGGCATAATTCCACAACTCTCAGTGCAAGCCTCTTTGGTTAGGGCATTCAGGGTAGGCAGAATCGGAGCCTGCCAGCAAATGATCAGGTCAAAATCACTGGATAAAATTTTTCCAGGAGTGCTCTTGACTTTGCTTCTGGTCCCAGCTGGTTTCTTCTGTTTGCCATAGTGAAGGCCACTGAACTTCAAGAAGGCCAGCTTGTGAGCAGCTGGATGCAGCTACCTTGAAGGAATGAAGCCTTTGAGCCCCACGTTCGGGCACCAGTTATTTTACACAGTATCCCTTGTCCTTGTTTGTTCGTGCTCCTAGGCAGCCCCCCCCCTTATCTATGGAGCAGGATCAGATGTGGTATTCAGCAGGTTCTGACCAGTTCTGGAGAACCTGTAGCGGAAATTTTGAGTAGTTCAGAGAACCGGCAAATACCATCTCTGACTGGATATTTTACAGTATCCTTCCCCTGCCACACCCACCAAGCCATGCCCACAGAACTGGTAGTAAAAAAAATTGAATCCCACTATTGAGCAGGATGTTCATGGGAATTGTCTCCAAGGATGTGTCTCTAGCTCTGAAGCAAATTGCAGAGGTGAGAAACCAGATAGAAAAGGATACAATTCTCTTATAGAATGAATTCCTAACAAATGACTTCCATTCTTAGCAAAATAGTATAAGCAACTTCTTTAACAGATGCAAAGAGCAAAGATTAGACTGATTCATGTCAAAATGTTCTTTCAAGTTCTTTTCAGTTGTGCCATGAATAATATGAGGCCAGTTATGGATAGGTTCTGTATCATGAGATGATGCTCAATAAGCTGTGAACATGTTTATACCATTCTTGGATGAGACCAAGTGTCCTCCTGCCCAGGATAACTTTATGGAGCTGAGTTGGCAACAAGATTCCAAAACTCATCTTTTTCTCATTTGTTACCAAAGTCTTCCAATTGGTCTTCTGCACCTCGAGTTTCTTTTTCAATAGAGTCTACCAGTTGCCCTGCATTTCCTGTCTAAGCCTCCAAGAAAAAGAATATGAGTAATCCAAAAATTATTACATAAATCACAATCCATGTCCGATAGCACAAAAATATACCTCCTAAACACCACTTGATTCTGTAGGCCAGCCATGTCTACTGCTTACTTCTTACACAATGGAGTAGAAACACATGATTTACTAATTATCCAGTATTCTCCTGATAAAATAGCTCAGGGAATACCACACAGTCCCTGGAGAAAAGGGAGAGTTTAATTTAGTTTAGTTTTATTGGACTTATATGCCGCCCTTTCTCCCTAGGGACTCAGGGCAGCTTACAATAAAAATAGCAATACAATTAATTAAAAATACATTAAACAAGTGAACTAAGCCCAATAAAGATTAAAACCCAATAAAATTTAAAATAAGAATAAAACCCCACCCCTTACCCTTCAGTCCAGGCCGGACTGTTGAAACAACCAGGTCTTTAGGTCGCGGCGGAAGGAACGGAGGTTGGGAGCCAACCGGAGCTCCAAGGGGAGTCGATTCCACAGGGTGGGTGCTCCCACAGAGAAGGCTCTACCCCTGGGCACCGCCAGCTGACATTGTCTGGCTGACGGCACCCCAAGGAGGCCCTGTCTGTGGGAGCGCACAGGGCGATTGGAAGTCGACGCTGGCAGGAGATGCTCCCGCAAGTACCCTGGAGAGGGGGCTTTGTTTTCCCAAAATGGTTGAATTCATTATTCATGTCCACCAAATTGTTTTTGTTTGTTTTCATGGTGCAGAAGAGAGGAAGAATAATCTGCTGTTCTATTTTTCATCTCTGTACTGTTGTCATTAAGTACATAATCCCAGGTAGGCAGGAGCTGTGGCAAGATTTGAGGATTGGACTCACCCATTGCGTTGTATTTGGGTCTCGATACCACTCCATAAATTGAGATTTTTACTGGCTATTTAAGCCCTTTTAGATTGATGTGTTGACTTTAGTCTTGGATCTCTCTTAGTGTCTTTAAATCATCCCAGCTGGAATGTGAAGACTCCTTTGAAAACATCAAAGGAATCCTAATATGATCTGGATTTCTCATAATGTTTAAATATACAGCTAAAAACAACATTAGGCATTGTAGTTATAGTTTCCAAATCCTTCAACCAAGATTCCTGACCCAATCAGAGCTTTCATGGACTACAAGTGGGAACAAAATAGGAATTAGAGGTTTGAATGATTTTTAATGAAAAGATGTCTAGAATGAAGTCCTCGGGATTCATGTTGGGAGCAATATTTTTAAATTGTTCATAAATGATGGGGTAGAAAAGATGGGTAAAGTGAAAGCTCTACTATAATTTCTCCACGTTGGTTGAATTAATCTTAAAATAGGGAACGTTGTTCAATATAAGCAAATGGAAATGTTGAAATTAAATGGACATAACAAGAAATTCAAATTACATATACATGTTTAGTGGACGGGACTGATCGGGAAAGGATTTCAGAAGTGTGATGGAAGTTTGCTGCTGCTGTTACAAACAAGAAGTTGAATAATCTGGAATAGAATAATTCTATGATGACTGGTACATAGTGTACAGTCCAGTCATTACACCACAGACCAGTAAAAGTCAGCTTTAGAGGACTAAAACACTTCGAATCATCACCCCTTTTATATAGATTGATGACCTTCCTGATACATATGAAGGCCCTGTGCAATGCTGGACTAAACTGTCTTTTAGTCTGGAGAGGCAGGGCCCTTTAATCTCAAGCAATCAGGAATGACTAAAGTTGGATGTTCTGCCAGAAAATGGGCCTGGAATGCAGACTATTTAATAGAGTAATTGCCAGTTTGACAAACAGCCATACTTTGGGGTGAAGCACAAAATATTTGGACATTAATGCATTTTAACTCTTTTGCTTCCAAGAAACTTCTTCAAAAATTCACCAGATACGATACTTGCTAGACCTCATAGTAAAAGTGAAAAGAGATTATTTTTTGAGCACAATGTCCAGTTGGATGCAATATATATCATCCAATTGGGTATTTTGCATTCAATTGAATATATATATATATATATATATATATATATATATATATATATATATATAAAAATTTGTTTTCGTAGATTTTCACGGGTAAAGGTATGTAGGTTTTGGTGTATTTGGGTCTTGTCCCATGTAAGATTGAGAGTATCTTGGCAACGTTTCGATGAAATCTCATCCGTCATCTTCAGGCTGGTATCTTCAGCTCTTCTCCCAGAAGAACGAAGCTGAAGACACCAGCCTGAAGATGACGGATGAGATTTCATCGAAACGTTGCCAAGGTACTCTCAATCTTACACGGGACAAGACCTGAATACACTAAGACTTACACACACACACACACACACACACACACATATATTCGTAGATTTTCACGGGTAAAGGTATGTAGGTCTTGGTGTATTTGGGTCTTGTCCCGTGTAAGATTGAGAATACCTTGGCGACATTTCAACGAGATGGCAAGTAGGATCTTGTCGAAACATCGCCAAGGTATTCTCAATCTTACACGGGACAAGACCCGAATACACCAAGACCTACATATATATATATATATATATATATATATATATATATATATATATATATATATTGTGTAGTTGTATAGCACCATTTCACTGATAGAATGGTTTGCTAAACATAAGGCATTTCACTTCTAAATGATTACAGTTTGATTATGTCTGAGTATAAAAAAAATAGTGATAGTCCTTTAGCTAGCATAAGTTTTCCTTCATTTTATTTATTAAATATAATGCAAATAAAATCATTTATGGGGGGAAGCCTCCAATTAAAAATTCCCTGGAAATCCCATATCACTTTGTGGTGGCCACTGAGTTTCCCTGGATGACACTAGTAGCTGGCAGCACACTGCAGCCTGGTGGAGGGGGCCTCTTTTGCTATCCCATGAGCTCATCTTCTATTCATTCTCTTATCTGTTGGGATGGGGATGGGATGTCTCTGAGTTTCCAGGTGTACAGGTGATATCATTTACTAACATCACCACTAGTCTTATGGATTGGTTGGGAGGTTGCACCAATGTGGTTGAGGGGTTTCACCCATGTGGATCTATTCTCCAATCCCAATGCTGTATCTATGCTGTTCTTTTCTGCTTGTAAAATGGTATAAAAGTAATAAAACACGTATGTGGGCAGACATCTTTGGACACTGAAATGACTGGTTATTGAATCCTACAAGTGGTGCCGAACGGACATCAACCTGCAGGGCGGGCCATCACCCTCCGGGGTAGGCAACAGCCAACATGCTTACCATCGCCTGAAATAGACCAAGGTGCACCTTCGTCCTACGGGACCCCGGTCCTTCGGGACCCATCAATGGTAAGTATGGGTTGCAATCTATCTCAGCATCAGCAGGAACATGTTCAGGAAATTAGATTCCTGCTACATGAATCAGGTACAAAAGTACACTGAGTTAGACACAAAGAAGCTGGTGGGAGATAGGGAAATGGTATCCTGAACTTAATAGAATAGAATAGAATAGAAGGTTAAGGATACCCAAGGCTCCAGTCCAAATATTACATCGATGGTATCAATGCTGTCATGCAGTGGAAACATCTAGCTCTGATGTCTCAGCAAAATAATAATTGACTATAAGCCCCCCTCCTGATAATGATCAGGTAAAAATTGTCACTCCAAAATCTTCTCTAATTGGACTTTCAGCTCCTTCTGAGCAGGCTAAATTTTTGATTCTCCAAAGCCATTGTACACCCCCATAAGGAAAATATTAAAGGAACAATTAGAAGAAGGGGGAGATTCAAGCTAGAAACCCAGGACAGAGACACATAAATTTATTTGTTTGAAATTTTATGTTTAATCCTTTTAATTATTTAATGCTTAAGAAGATAGAACAATGGATGTAACTAAAATACAGGCAACTGCTCTCTCTGATGCACTGGATGGCAGAATTGAAAGTGGAAGGCATGCCCTATTGATTTCAATAGTCCACAATTAGATCTGCTGATCAGAAGCATGGAATGAGACACAGATCTGTTAGGAAGCCCCTCCATACAGTACAATGGGGCTGTTCAAAGATAATATGGTTCATTTACTGTTATGTGTTAGGAAGAACTAAGAGAAGATGAAAATGTTTACTATTCTTTTCATGATGTGATCTTCATTAAAACTTCTTAGATGTGTATGTATAATAATGTATAATAATTGCATGCAGAATTGAGCTTAGCTGTGTATGTATAATAATGTAAATAAGTGTATGCAGAATTGAATAGGATTGAATTGAAGAAAATATCCTTTACCTGTGTATAGCCCTAATTGGAATTGCTGAAGTTCAAAATAAATTAATTGTAACATGTTTGGCAACCAGAGAATTAAAGTGGCTTTTGGATGGACTTAGAGTTGTGGGAGGCAGATAGACAGTGGTTCGGGCCCACAATCACCTTTGTGATTGGAACCGCTCCTTAAGTTCTCCCAATGCTCTGAGAACAAACTACAGGTTTTAAAAAAATGTGGAAACTTAAAGGGACAAACCCTCCCAGGTGTAATCATTTCCAGCCCTGGAGGATGAGATCCTCTACAATGGAGCTTATTGGCTCTCAGAAAAGAATTGTAAATATGCAAGCCGTATGATTACAGTGTAAATGTGTGAGTATGTTGATAGTAAAAAGGTGGTATAAATGTTTGTGTGTTGACCCCTATCCCAGATTGAAAGGAGAGTAAGAAAGAGTGTGAGAAAGGTCCGGACCTGAGAAAGATAGGATTATTTGTGTGTGCATTTGTGTGTGCTTTACTCATGATGAAAATTATTTGTGTGTGATTTATTGGTGAAAAGAATATTGAGTGGAAAAATGGATGAGATTTATTTTAAACATTCCCCCCCTTCTTGTCTTCGCTGGTTGTTGTAGGGGTGGGGGGGGGAGAATGAGGCTTTTGATCACTTTAACAATTTTTTTCTGCTTTGAGTTTTGCCTTGAAAAAGGCGAGGTTAGAAAATAACTTTTTTATAGGTTACATAGCTTCATCTCCTGATTTTTAGAGATTTTCACACAAAGGCTCCTCAGATAGATAGGCTGAGATTGGCAAATTGCCTGGAACATTATCTGTAAAGGTGGCTCGGTTCCCAGGTGGGCAATTTGCCTGGATCTTTGAAGATGACTCAGTTCCCAGTTTCAGCAAAGGGAATCAAAATTTAAAACTAGCTGCACTTTGTACATGCTCTTAATCCATATTCTGATTAAAGCAGAGAATTGACACTAAACTTTGACTCCATCTGGAGGTTTTACAACAAGAAATGGAGAATGCATGGCTATTGCCAGCACAACAGGTAAAGTCATGAAAGGTTTACAATGGGCTTTGCAAATAACTTTTTCTTCTAATTTTGATGAGTACAGTAAGGTATTAATGGTGGAGTTATGTAAAGTCTGATTTTCAATTTTATTTTCAGAATAACTTATCTCTTCAATGTCCTTTGCCTGACTATCTAAGCTGTATTGTTTGCCTAAAGAACTTTGGCTTGCTTACTTAATGACTTCTTCCTTTACAAGGCTCCTCATAATGCTCCCTGGAAAGTGTCCTGCTATTTTAACTTTCAAAACTTTTTCTCAACAGCCTTTCAACTTAATCTCTGACTCTCTTTATGTGTGTCAAATTATTTTTAATCTTCTAGGTGCTTATATTACCCAGGATTGACCCTAATCTTATGATCTTATTTTTAATTTTGCCACCGCTACTACAAGACCGAAGATATTTGTTACATACGTAGTCACTTGACCCTTTCTGGGCCTCTTTCTTAAGGCTACTGCTTTGTTGATTTTTTTTCAAACACTCTTTTTTCCTCAAAATGCTAGAGGCCTGGCACAAGCTTGCCCTATTCCAATTACTCAAGTCAAGTAGATTGTTTTATCATCAACTTTGGCAAATGGATGTTACCTACTAGGCAAGCCCTCTTTTTATAACATGATATTTTGCTGTTTTGCAATTTTGTACCACCTGGAATATAGCCATAATGGAACATGCTCATCGGCCATTTAAGGCCTGTCTCCACAAATAAATAAAAAGGAGGGAAATGGTCTCCAGAAGGGTCTCTAAAAAGTTTTTAAAAGTATAATTTCCTTAAATCAATTGAATGTAATTGCATGTTTCTATTTACCTTAAATTAATTGAATGTTTTAGTTAACTATTAGGGGTGAGGGGCGAGGCTGTGCTGTTGTGTTTGCTCCTACAGGACCTTTGTGGATTCCAGGCTCGTTGTGTCCACCCAGCCAAGGATTTCGTGACAGCACACCAGTCCCCAGATCTGGTCCTAGTCCCAGGAATTTGACTTTACAGATGGCACAGTGTCCCATCGGGTTCATTTGCTTATGCTTGACTAACATCACACAGAATGATGTCTTTTGCTTATCTGAAACTTATGATATGGAACATTTGCTTTCTACATGTTTAGTTCCTGTCTGCACTCCTTCTGCAGTAATTCAAAATTTCACTGGCTTAAGCGGATTTTATTACATGGGAACTTTAACTATAAGACTATATCTAATTGGGGATTTGCTGCTTATTATCCACACCTTGATGCAATTGCTTTACACACCTCAATGGTAGCGGTCCCTATAAATATAACTTGTGCAAAAGTAGTTAATTGTACATCTTCAAGTAAAAAACCTCACTGTCATCGTCTTAGCTCACCTGCTTTGAACTGCACAGCTTTGGAAGAGACTTCTTTCACTTTTCCCATGTTTGGCTACCTCAAGGATAGTTTTACATGTGGTCAAGAAACTTTTAATTATATTCCTGCTAATCTTAGTGAAGTACTTTGCTGCCTCAGTCGGCTGATTCCTGTTTTGCTTTCTAAACAACAACTTCATCATTCGAATCGTTCTCAACGAGGGGTCATGCTAGATAACACTTGTGACTCTGAAACAACCTTACTTAATAAAGCTGAATACGTAGTGCTAGCTTTGTTTATAGTGGGCGTGCCAGCAATTGCTGCTCACGCCACCTTAACATTAACTCTGTTGCATGTAATTTAGCAAAACAATTATGTAATTTAGCAAAACAATGTTACTTCTTCAGTTATCTCAACAATCAACCATAAGATGCAAGTGGTGAAGAAGGCTATTCTACAAAATCGATATTGTTTTAATTTGTTTGATGGGTCATGAACCATCCAGCACCAGCTTAATATTTTCAACAATTTGGCCTTGGATTTGAAAATTGATAAATTAGGATCTTGGTGGGAAAGCTTTTGGGCTTGGTTGCCCACAGGCTAAATGGGAAAAATTCTATGCTATGTAGTCATTATTTGTGATTTAATTAGTGGATGCTGCCTTATTCAATGTCTTCCTTCCCTTTGCAATATATGTATCACAGCTTTTCGTCCCAAACCCTCTCCTACCTTGCCTCAGGCTCAAGTATATGCCCTATATAAACAACTGCAAGCATGCTCTTCTAATGATTCTTATGAATCCTCTCCTAACTTCTTTTCTGATTCGCCTTTAATTAAAAAAATTTAAAATGGAAGGAGTGAAATGTGGTGGCCACTGAGTTTCCCTGGATGACACTAGTAGCTGGCAGCACACTGCAGCCTGGTGGAGGGGCCTCTTTTGCTATCCCATGAGCTCATCTTCTATTCATTCTCTTATCTGTTGGGATGGGATGGGATGTCTCTGAGTTTCCAGGTGTACAGGTGATATCATTTACTAACATCACCACTAGTCTTATGGATTGGTTGGGAGGTTGCACCAATGTGGTTGAGGGGTTTCACCCATGTGGATCTATTCTCCAATCCCAATGCTGTATCTATGCTGTTCTTTCTGCTTGTAAAAATGGTATAAAAGTAATAAACACCACGTATGTGGGCAGACATCTTTGGACACTGAAATGACTGGTTATTGAATCCCTACACACTTTCCCTTTTATTTCTCACACTGATAGCCGAAATGACACCCAAGAAAGCTATGAGATGTGGTAGCGTTCTGAAGGTTTAAATTAAAAATCTTTAAGATGTGGAATGTGTAAACAGTTGAATGTAGGTGGAGCATGTATAGCATAATGAAGTGAAAGAAGGACACTGGTCTGGAGAAAGTTTGAAAAAAGGAAGAGCCAAGTAATGTTTGTTTGCTTTTCAGGAACATATCACAATCAGGAGGCTGGGAGTTCGATCCTAGGTAGAGGCTAATATTTGGAATAGACTCTCCTGCTCCAGCAGGGGGTTGGACTAGATGACCTCCAAGGTCCCTTCCAATTCTGTGATTCTATATTTCTCTGGCCAAGGTTCAGAGGCCCTGCCTGCTACATAATATACAAATAGTAATCCATCAGGCATTCAGTTGGAGAAAGTAATTATAGAGACCATTGTTCTCACATTCTTTGTCATATTACACCCTCAATTTCGCTAGCAGTTATTAAGCATTTTGTTTTGGGGGTGGGAATCTATAATACTTCACCTTTTCTTGATAAACTTTCTTTACCCAAAGTTCTGGTTTTTTTTTTACCCCTGCTGCCCCCATAATTCTGATAATAAAGCAAAAGTTCTCAAATGTTAGGATTCGAATTTGGTAGAAACTGTCTTATATGCCGAAGAGCTGGTTTAGACCTTCATGGACCAAAACTTCTCCAGCATCCCTTTCCCTTCCGCGAAGAGTCCCAGATGACACGTTTAAGTACATTCTCTCTTTCCCGTCCGCCCACTTCGCCCTTCGGTTTAAGGCGCCTGCTGCCGTCCTTCCAAAGGAAAGGAAGGATGGCGGATGAGAAGCCTCCCCCGCGGCTGCTGGGTTCCAAGCCAAGGAAAGCAACACCCCAAAGCTGCTTCGGTCTTCCGGAGAAATAGGATAGCCGGGGACCCGGGACGGGAGGAGCGGGGAGGGCGGGAGGAGGGTTGGTACTACCGAGAGGTTGGGATGGGACTATGGGTGCGGCAGGACTTGCGCCGTTGAGCACTTAGCCAAGAGCGCCTTACTTCGAGAAGATGTCGGTCTTGAAGCGGGATGTAGCCTTTCGGCTGCATTTCGGGAGCCCGGTTTTGCCTTGAACAGCACCGCACCGAATACTTTTTATTGGCCAAGTGTGATTGACGATGCCTTCGGTCCTGGGTTTCTAAAGAGGCACCGAGGCGCCCGGGCCCCGCGCCGCTTTCTCGGCTGTTTCGCGAAAGAGGCGCCCCACCTCGACCCCTCCTCCCTCCCCCTCCTCCTCCCGCTTGCATTTCGTCCCCCGCGTCTTCAGGCGCAGCTCTTCCCTTTTTGTTGTTTGTTTTTTTTTCCCCCTCGGAGAGGAAGACGGGCGTCAACATGAGCGCCAAACTGCGCTCGGGCTTCTACCTGGGAAAGAAATCCGCGCTGCTGCTGGCGCTACTCTTGGCCGTCTTGCTCTTGGCGTTCCTGGTGCTGGCGATCCTCTACGGGCGCTGCGCGCGGGAAGCGGAGGAACCCGACCTGCTCAACCCAGGCGTTCCGACGACGGCCCGGGCCAACGCCAACGCCAACGCCAACGCGGAGCCCACGGCGCGCCCGGGACCCTGGGACCAGCAGCGCTTGCCCCGGCATGTCACGCCGATCCACTACTCGCTCCTGCTCTGGCCTCACCTGGCGCCCGGCCTCCCCAAGCCCAGCACGCACTCGGGACAAGTGAACATCACGGTGCGGTGCCGCGAAGCCACCTCCATGGTGCTCCTGCACAGCGCCGAATTGACTTACCGGGGCGCTTCAGTGTGGGGCCCGCTGGAGGAGGCGTCCGACAACTCCACCCGCAGCATCCCGCTGGGGGTGGTCTGGACGGCCCCTCTGAACCAGTACCTGGTGCTCGAATTGTTGGAGAACCTGACAGCGGGCAGCCTGTACGAACTGCGGCTCTCCTTTCAGGGGAAGATTCAGCCGCAGCCACCCAACCGCGGGCTGTTTCTGAACACTTACGAGGACGAAGGCGAGAGGAGGTAGGTCCTGTTCCCAAGGATGCCGCTTGGAGGGATATAATAGGACTGGGGAGAAGTCACTACCTTGAATCCTGTCCGGGAAAGAAAGACAGAAGACACATCTAGGGAGTTATTCTAAGGCCACCATACCATCATCATCATGCAGATAAATATCCATTTCTGAGAAAGGATGCTCTGTTCCCAAAATAGGATAAAACGAAGTTTGGTGACAATGCATCCAGCTGGTTGACCCAGATTATTACCTGTTTTTAAAATTATAAAGGATATTAAGTGACTCGTTTGTGATCAGCTGATACTCCCTGGAGTTGCCCAAGACCTTTTTATAGCTGCTGCAGTGTTAGCTACTTATTGTATCTTCCTGGGGGGAAAAGATACAGGATAGAACAATGGTGCAGCTTAATCAGACAGGCCCTGAATTTAATGCCTGTGTGGTCCAGCCAGCTTTATTGCTTCTGCTGTGAAGCACCCAACTTAGAACATAGAAAACATAGAATAATAAAGTTGGAATGGGACATCAGGGGGTCTTCTAGCCTAACTCCCTGCTCAAGCAGAAAATCCTATATCATTTCAGACGGTCTCTTTTCGAAAGCCTTTAGTGATGGAGCACCACAACTTCTGAATATTCCATTGGTTGATTGCTCTCATCGTTAGGAAATTTCTCCTTACCCCTAGGTTGCTTCTCTCTTTGGTTAGTTTCCATCCATTGTTTCTCGTCGTGCCTTTTGGTGATTTGGAAAATAGATTAACCCCCACATTTTTGTATGAGCCCCTCAAGTGTTTTATGGTGCTATTTTATTGTGAGTTGGGGAAATGTTTGGCAAAACTGATTAAACGGAAAAATGGGCATGCTTGAATTTGCTTTTTAAATCCTGTTAGCGCTTTTCTGGATAAAAAGTAAAAGGTCGTCAAAAAGATCAACAGTATTGTAGAACTGAGGCAATTTTTGTACTGTCAAGTTTGAACAATCTCAAAATTTCCAATGGAAAGAGCGCATAAAAGAGGCATGGGTGACTTTCTTAACCTTTCTGTAGTTGACTAGGTTGTGCCAGTAGGATGAAAGGTGGCTGTCTCAGCTCTCTTCTCCCTGAGATCCTCTGGTTTTTTTTTGCACTATGATGCCTCCACCTTTCGGTCCTAATGTAGCTGCTTAGTGATTTCTGCTGCCATTGCCTGTCAGACATATGGATGTCTTTACCTGATGTTTTCCCACATAACCCTGGCATGTGAGACAGGTAAGAATTTCACAGGCTATGCCATCATTGAGGAATAAACCACAAAGTAAAGAAAATGAAATAAATTCAGTAGTGTAATGCATGTGACAAGGCAGCTAGCACCCCTTCTCCTTTAGAAGGATGTCATTCTCACAAATAATTTATTTTGTTAGATTTTTATCCTGTCTTCATTACTTTATAAGGAATTCAAGGTGGAGAACTTATCTAATATTCCTTCCTCCTCAGTTTCCCCACAACAATAACCTGAGAAGTGGGTTGAGCTGAGAGAAAGTGAGTAGTCATCAGTCATTTTTTCAAGCTTAAAATGTGACTAGAACTCAAGAGTCTCTTGGTTTCTAGGCCAGCACCTTAATCACTACTTTGTTTAAAAAGAAGAAGGAATGTCAAAATAACTTGTAAGAATTGCATGCAAAAACAGGGCTGGAGGAAACAAACTTGTAAAGCTGCAAACATCACAGATAACACTTCAGAATAATTTCCCATAGAATGATACAAAAGACAAGAGAGGTTATAGCGAATTACAATCTGGGATGGATCTGTTAGTAGGAAAGGGGGCCAAAATGAGCAGTAACATTTTGCAAGATGCACCAAACCTGAAGTCAAGATGTTTGTTATTTATTTGCACAAGGAGAGCATTCTTTCATTGTTGTTGAAATTTTAAAAAATCACCTTTCTTTTTGTGTAATGCCCTTGACAATCCATGTTGTTTTATCTTCTGAGCAAGTAAGACATAAGGTCAGCTCCTCTCCACATTTGGCAGTATGCTTGCTGTTCAAATAGCAGTGTGTTTTGAAACATGCTAATAACTTATCCACTCTTTCCTATCCTGGCACTCTCTCTGACTTGTATGGTTATTCTTTCCTGGAATTGTCATCTAACACATCTGGAAAACACTAGGTTGGACCAGGGTCACTTTTTACTTCCTTGAACAAATAGAAATTGTGAAGTATTATAGGTGGGGCTCATATATTCTGCTAAGTATTGATGCATTGAGCATGGTGTGTTGGCTAATCTGCAGTTGTCTGGATTCCTATGTGGTGCTAATACATAAAATAGAAATGGATAACTTTTTTTTTTGCAACCAGAAATAATGCAGGTACTCCCTATTTAACAACTACCCTGTTGGACATGTTTGTAATGGTGCTGATAAAGTTACCGCTGTTACAGCATCCCTACGGTCATATGATTGAGCTTTGAATGCTTCCTAATTAACTAGCAGGCATTTAGCACCATTGCAGCATCTTGCAGTCATATGATTGCCATTTGCGACCTTCACAGCTTCTCAGAAGCAGAATCAATGAAGAAGCTGGCAGTAAAATATGAAAATTATGTTCATGTGATGTTTCGCTTAATGACCATGTCATCAAGCAACCGACTTGCTGGTCTCAGATGTGGGAGTTAAGGGAGTACTACCTACCTGTACTAACTACCCACCCCCGAAACTGAGAACCACAATGTAGATAAAATCAAATTGCATACAGTATGTGGAAGGGAGTTGATGTTTTGAAGGAACTTTTGGGAATTCCTTAAAGAGAGAGAAAGAAGGAAGAGGGAAAGAGAGAAAAGGAGAGAGAGAGAAGGAAAGAGAGAAGAGAGAGAGAGAGAGACTATCTACATCATAGTTTGATAATGTTTCCCACATCAAGATGGGGGTTTCCAGGGCTCCTCTCATAAATCATGGTTTAGAAACTATACTTTCTGGGTTTATACGATGTTGCACCAAAGTCAAACAAAGCCTGGGAGTTTCCTGCCTAGGGACATTAAGCATAATATTTATAGCATAATACTTATATACTTAAAGTTGCTCTGAAAAGAGCTTAACCATGTAAAACATAATTGCCATGGTGTGTGGCATGTAAAATATGAATTATAGTTTACCAACCTGCCATTCCTACTGTAATTTAATCAGTGAAACCGCCATGCGTTACTAGGCAAAGCTTTAGAACTCCAGATGAATACAAGTAACTTCCTATATAACAGATAACAGATAATCAGAGTTGGAAGGGACCTTGTAGGTCATCTAGTCCAACCCCCACCCAAGCAGGAGACCCTACACCATTTCTGACAAATGGCAGTCCAATCTCTTCTTGAAGGTCTCAAGTGATGGCATTCCCACAACTTCCGAGGGCAAGCTGTTCCATTGGGTGATTGTTCTCACTGTCAGAAAGTTTCTCCTTATTTCCAGGTTAAATCTCTCCTTGTTCAGTTTCCATCCATTATTCCTTGTCTGGCCTTCAGGTGCTTTAGAAAATAGCTTGACCCTTTCCTCTCCGTGGCAGCCCCTCAAATATTGGAAGACTGCTATCATGTCTCCCTTGGTCCTTCTCTTTACTAGACTAGCCATGCCCAGTTCCTGTAACCGTTCTTCGTATGTTTTAGTCTCCAGTCCCCTAATCATCCTGGTTGCTCTTCTCTGTACTTTTTCCAGAGTTTCTATATATATGAATTTGTCAGGCAGCCCATTAAGGTACATTTAAAACTGGGTAAGCTTAAACTATAACATGAACCATAAGGCATATGGAATATATTGTAATGGAAAAGTAATGAAACAAAAGCTAGAAATTCTCTCCACCTTCCCTCCTCCCTTGCTCTCCCACTTGCTCAGATAAAATAAGATCAGCTTGAGTGCTGCAAGAACAGTGAAGTTTCTGCTGCCCCCACAGCCTTTTTAATGCTGTTGCAGCAAAAACCACGAGGAAGTCCTAATCTCTTCACATGCAGATTTGTGCGGGTGAGGGTGTGGGGGGGGGGCACCCTCAATGAGGAAACTTTGCTAATAAGTTGAGAAACCGCAGGCATTCGCTAATCCAGCACACGAGTTGCCTGTTTATCTCCACATTCCATCCTCCTCCTTAACAATGGAACTCTCAGCTGGTCTGTCTTGTTGCGAGGTGGCTTTGGTTTTACAATAGCAAAATAACTTTAAAAAAAAAACTTGGTTTAGCACAAAACTTCCCCAAATCTTGTTCATGAATCAGATCTAGATTTCCCACCTCTCAATCCCAAAGAATCTCTTCTATTGGTCGAGGGAGGGGGATGTCCCTCTTTTTTGGAAAGAATAAAGTTGCAATTGGTGTACTCCTTTCTTTGGCAAATTTTCACAACATCATTATCCATAAAGCTGGGTGTGTGTGTGTGTATATGTATGTATGTCATTTATGACTAAAGAGAAAGTAAAAATAAGAATAAAAAACTGGGGCCTGTTTAAAAGACTCTGCATGTATTTTTTTTAAAATCTTTGCCCTTGATTACATTTTCCTACTTTTTGTATTGGAGTTAAGATTGAAAAGTGAGGATTTTGACCTAAACAAAACAAGTAGGTATATTTAGCCTGAGTCCATATGCTTTGAAGCACCTCAGCTTTCCATTCACCTAAAGAGAAGTAGCATTTCTGAAACCAAGAAGGACTCTTCGTTTCTTTAGAAGAATTTTTAATTATGCTAAGGGTTAACAAATATGCTTTGAAAAATAGCATTCATAATGCCAAATACATTGGCATGTGCATTGTGTGATACAGTGTTTCAGCAGGCTGAATGGTAACTCCCCATATACTTTATTTGTATAATGTTTCATGCCATCTACCATTAGAGTCTTCAAAATTATGGAGCATGAAACCTTTATTTGGAATGCGTTCATTTCTTTGGGTGGTAAATTAGACTTGAAGTGGCAAATTGGGGGAGACAGGTGTGTTCCCATCTTCAACGTGGGACAGAACAGGCTGAAGCTCAATAGTGCCAAGTTAGATGCAGTTTGTCCGCCAATGTTCTCCATCAAGTCCTATGAGAGTTCCTTCCTCTTGATAGGCAGGAAAGGAAGCAGGAAGGCACCACTCTGAAGGAATAGGGTTATAATTTGGGGGTCCTTCTAGATTCATGGTTTCTGATACAACAGATAAAAGCCTATATAAAAGGGCCTTTGGCTGGTATAAAATCTACAATGAAATTTCTGACTGGATTTCCAAATTTTTGCCACCATAGACTAATATAGCTCTTCTCCTACAGTCCCCCCAAATAAGATACACACATACTTAATATCTTCTGAGGTATAAAAGAAAGAATATTAGATAATAATTATGGAATGCATTTGTTCACTGCCACAAACAATGCCTCTCTCAGAGGCTTACACAGCAGAAAATTTAAAACAGCCAATGTAAACTTAAGAACATAAAACAAAACTTTATAACAGTGAAATAAGAAAAAATAAACAAAGCAAAACATAAACCTGAAATGACATTTCTGACTATGCTTTTTATTAAAAAAGCATAAGGTTTTGTGATCTGCTGTTTACTTCATCAGATGCACAGAATTGCTAGACTGATATAGGATTCACCTGAGGCGAAGTGGGTAATTGGGGGAACAGTAAGGAAAATAGGTTGTTTATGCAGATGCAGGGTAAATGCAAGACAGATTACAAATACCTTATCAATTATAATTGTGTGAAAAACATCCATTGTGTTCCATGCCTTTTCAGTTTCTTGCTTAACAGTATTGTAAAAGCCTCACTTTTCTAGACTTTGAGATCTAATATGGAGTATCCTGGAACGTTGAAATACTCCAATTTTGCTTTACCCTTGCTCTGAATCCTGATGTCAAGCTTGTATTCATTAGATCTTTAGTGCAAAATCTGGTCTATTTGTCTTACGTTGAATCCAGAGGCCCATTGCTGGCAGATGATAGCATGTATCAAATTGGAGGAAGAACATGTGAAGGCACCTCTAACAGATATGTGGTTGCTGGGGCCTGTGATCATGCTGTTGGTCAAAGTAGATATCTGGGTTTCTTGCAGTCTTTGGTTCCAATCCATGCATCATTCTCCTGTTGTTCCTTGTTGCTTATGAGGATCTGCTTCAAGCATGGTCCTACCACCCATTGACTGAGAAAGCTTTCAGCATTGCCTGTAGTGTAATGATGAATTTGAATGCCTTGAGTTGTGAAAGGTGATAATCAGTGGTGTTTTGCTGTTCTGTTTTTGTGATCTGTATTGTAATATCAAGGTTGACTCAGCCTTCCATCCTTCCAAGGTTGGTAAAACGAGGACCCAGATTGTTGGGGGCAATAAGACTCTGTAAAAACTGCTTAAAGAGGGATGTAAAACACTATGAAGTGGTATACGTCTAAGTGCTATTGCTAATGCTATCTCCTTCCTGGGAATGATCTGGCTTGACTGTTTTTCTATTGAACTTAATGGTGGGTAACTCAGTCTACTGAATGCCTGGTTTAATTTCATCATTGATTATCTCAGTTAAGTGAGTGAGAACAAATGTGGTTGTAGTGTAAAGCCTGATTATAGATGGTAGATTAGGTGATTTGTACTGAATGGAAGGTGGAACCGAAGTAGGTATGAATGGCAATCTGTAAGTTTCTTTTATATTGTGATGTTAATGTTCCATGTATCATTTTATCATGACATCAGGGATTTAAGGCTATGTGTGCATAATTTCATTGGCTATTGGATTGGATTAGAGCAGCATCACCTTGAAGGTATCTATGAAAATATCTGGTTTTGCTTGCATGACTGTTTTAAATGATTCAACTGATTTCTATTTGTATTCTAATTAGGTGGATGATTATTTCACAGCTACAACCAATAGATGCAAGATCTGTTTATCCATGTTTTGATGAACCTGCAATGAAAGCGACCTTTAATATCAGCATTGTTCACCATCCCAGCTATGTTGCACTTTCCAATATGCCAGCTTTAGGTAACAAAAGATTTAATATAAGCAATGTCTTATTTGAAACTGAGTACAACACCTGCGGGTTTCATGAACACACAGTTTTGTAACTTTCTTAGTAGCAATAGGGAAGTGTTAACATTGTACAGTAATTCTTCTGTAATGTTTTTTCCACTTCCAAGTTTGGACTATAGTTATGGAAAATCCTGATCATCTCCCATCCAAGTACTAATCAAGCCCATCCCTGTTTAGCTTCCGAAGCCGAACTAGATGGCAATATTATGTCATTCAGGTTGTAGCAACAATAATACCATAGCCGAAAAATAATTTCAACAGTAATGCTCTGGATATGTAAAATCTGAATGCCAGAACATTGAAAACTGAACTATTTACTTAGCTCTGATATTTTTTCTTTATTTCCATTTGTTTTGTTTGCCCAGTGTTTAACAGCAATCACACCTGGAACAAATTCTATTTCAATAAGTTCAGCTATAAATACCAAGGAAATTGTGTGGCTTGATAATCAAGTAGCACCAGATTAGAAAATTAAATATCTTTCTAACTTGATGTAGCTTATAACAAGTGTTTCCTGCTGCTATAGGGAAAATATAAATGTATAAGTGCAATAATATTGATCCTCTTTTGGTGGAAAACAAAAGTTAGATTTACACACTACCTACAACACAGGAAGCACTTTCATATATGATTCTGAATTCACTAGCATCTTTTGCAGATGCTCCAAGTTGGCTGTATATTCCAGAAAACTTTACTTTTCCCCCCTAAGAAGATGAAGGTTGCTTTCATGAGAGATGGAGATAGGGAGGTCTGCTTTTATATTCTTACCACATCAACTATGAGGTTGGGCATGGTGAGAAAGAGTGATTGATCGCAGAATCACCTAGTGAAGTTCCATAGCTGATGGCAGATTGGAATGTAACCTTACCTACCTATGTTACAACCTACCTACAGGTGAAAATCAAAAATTTAGAATATCATGCAAAAGTTCATTTATTTCAGTAATGCAACTTAAAAGGTGAAACTAATGTATGAGATAGACTCATTACATGCAAAGCAAGATAGTTCAAGCCGTGATTTGCCATAATTGTGATGATTATGTTACAGCTCATGAAAACCCCAAATCCACAATCTCAGAAAATTAGAATATTGTGAAAAGGTGCAATATTCTAGGCTCAAAGTGTCCCACTCTAATCAGATAATTAAGCCATAACACCTGCAAAGGGTTCCTGAGCTTTTAAATGGTCTCTCAGTCTGGTTCAGTAGGAATCACAATCATGGGAAAGACTGCTGACCTGACAGTTGTGCAGAAAACCATCATTGACACCCTCCATAAGGAGGGAAAGCCTCAAAAGGTAATTCTAAAGAAGTTGGATGTTCCCAAAGTGCTGTATCAAAGCACATTAATAGAAAGTTATGTGGAAGAGAAAAGTGTGGAAGAAAAAGGTGCACAAGCAGCAGGAATGACCGCAGCCTGGAGAGGATTGTCAGGAAAAGGCCATTCAAATGCCGCTTAGTAATAAGCAGGCATATACAATGGAATGAAGGCTATTGCTGAGTGCATTGGGTTGTGCTCCAAAAATTGTAAGCCGCCCTGAGTCTTCGGAGAAGGGCAGCATATAAATGTAATTTAAAATAAAAAAAAAGTGTTGGGGACTTTCACAAGGAGTGGACTGAGGCTGGAGTCAGTACATCAACAGCCACCACACACAGATGGATCCTGGACATGGGCTTCAAATGTCATATTCCTCTTGTCAAGCCGCTCCTGAACAACAAACAATGTCAGAAGCGTCTTACAGACCTGGTCTGTTGCTCAGTGGTCCAAAGTCCTCTTTTCTGATGAGAGCAACTTTTGCATCTCATTTGGAAACCAAGGACCCAGAGTCTGGAGGAAGAATGGAGAGGGACACACTGCAAGATGCTTGAAGTCCAGTGTGAAGTTTCCACAGTCTGTGTTGATTTGGGGAGCCATGTCATCTGCTGGTGTTGGTCCACTGTGCTTTATTAAGGTCAGGGTCAACGCAGCTGTCTACCAGGAGATTTTGGAGCACTTCATGCTTCCTTCCACAGATGAGCTTTATGGGGATGCTGACTTCATTTGGCACTTGCCCACACTGCCAAAAGCACCAAAACCTGGTTCAATGGCCATGGGATTACTGTGCTTGATTGGCCAGCAAATTCGTCTGACCTGAACCCCATGGAGAATCTATGGGGCATTGCCAAGAGAAAGATGAGAGACATGAGACCGAACAATGCAGAAGAGCTGAAGGCTGCTATTGAAGCATCCTGGTCTTCCATAACACCTCAGCAGTGCCACAGGCTGATAGCTTCCATGCCACACCACATTGAGGCAGTAATTGCTGCAAAAGGGGCCCACACCAAGTACTGAGTGCATATGCATTCTTATTCTTTTCAGAGGTCTGATATTGTTCTATGTACAATCCTTGTTTTATTGATTGCATGTAATATTCTAATTTTATGAGATTGTGGATTTGGGGTTTTCATGAGCTGTAAGCCATAATCATCACCATTATGACAAATCACGGCTTGAACTATCTTGCTTTGCATGTAATGAGTCTATCTCATATATTAGTTTCACCTTTTAAGTTGCATTACTGAAATAAATGAACTTTTGCACGATATTCTAATTTTTTGAGTTTCACCTGTATGTAATCTTTATATCAATGTGACTGTCTTGGAGAAATGTGTTTATGAAGGAGATTATGAATTGCATTGCAGAGTTTGAAGAGACTATGAATTATCCTAAGGAGTGGATTTCAATTTTAAATCTTCTCTGCTCTGGAAAAAAAAGAGTATCGGTGTATTATTAGCAGAAGTAAATATATTGTGCCTATCTTTCCTATCAGAAGCAGGCCATTTTTTTGTAGTTGCATTACTGTGCTTTTGAAATTTTAACGTATTTCAGCCAGCAGTGGGATCCTACCTGTTCCACTACCGGTTCGGTGATCGCAGTGTGCGCACACGTGCACCTAACGCGCCACGCAGCTTTCCACACACCAGCTGAGGCCTGCAGCACCAATCAGCTGCAAGGATAAAAAACAGAAAAGTGCAGGGGTGGGTAGGAGGGCTGATCCTGCACTTTTCTCTTCTTTCTCTTCACAGCTGATCGTCGGAGGCTTTTTTTACTACCCGTTCAGCTGAACCGGTAGGAATTTTTGCTACCGGTTCAAGTGAACCGGCCTGAACCGGTAGCATACCACCACTGATTTCGGCCCATTACTTTTGACTGACTTTATTTTTAAAATATGATGTTTTACCTCCCCACTTCCATAACCGCTGAAAATCTCTGTTGCTGAAGTTGATAGCCGTGATTTTGGGATTGTTGGAAGTGGAGCCCTGACAAGGGCTATGGATTCCTCAATTATGCAATGCAAAATGAAATATATAGAAAGTAATAAACTACACCATTTATTTAAGAAGTACTTTATGTACTATATGTAGCAAACATAAGAACCACTTTGGCGTAGAGATAAGGCATCAGCTTAGAAACTGAAAGACAAATTCTAGATGTTAAACCAGATGGGTGACTTTGGAAAAGTTACTTTTTCTCAGCCCTGGGAAGAAGACAATGGTTAACCACTTCTGAAAAACCTTGCAAAATACAGTAGTTGGGAGGGAGTCACCAGGACCCAAAAAGTGACTTGAAGGTATAAAAAAACCCTAACATATATTTGGATTGCTTCTTTATTTTTAAATAGATATATCTGAGTATAAAGATGTGAATGACAGTGCACTGAGTACACTGATGAACGAAACCATACCAATTAACTGGACTATCACAACATTTGAAACAACCCTGAAAATGTCTACTTATATCACTGCTTTTGTGGTCTGTAAGTTTGATTATGTCACCACAACTGAAAGAGGCAATCAGGTAATAAAGCTCTTGAGATTACATTATACTATCAGTATGTATTTGCATTTTGTGATTAAGTTTTGTGTTACACTGGACATTCCTAAATTTAATTGATTCAGTAACATATAATAGATCAGTGAAAAGCATAATGCAACTGTGTGCACGAAAGTATTCTTGAATTTTCCCCTTTATACAAAACATTAGATTAGAATAGAATAGAATAGGATAGGATAGAATAGAATAGAATAGAACAGAACAGAACAGAACAGAACAGAACAGAACAGAATTCTTTATTGGCCAAATGTGATTAGATATACAAGGAATTTATTTCCGGTAGATAACTCTCAATGTAAATGCAACAACAGGGATAAGCAACAAAATTATAGTCATAAGAAGATAACGAGATAGATAATAGGGAAGATGAGAATAATGATGGTAATACTACCTTTTTAGATAGTTTGACTGTTGTGGGAATTAGTTGTTTAGCAGAATGATGGCATGGGGGAAAATTGTCCTTGTGTCTAGCTGTTCTGACATGCAGTGTCCTATAGCATGTTTTCAAGAGTAGAAGTTGAAACAATTCATGTCCCAGATGAGAGAAGTCTGTGTTTGTCTTGGTGGTTGCAGTGCCAAACCAGACAGTTATAGAAATGCAGATGACAGACTCAATAATTCCTCTGTAGAACTGTATCAGCAGCCTGAGCTTTCTGAGTTGGTGCAGGAAGAACATTCTTTGTTGTGCCTTTTTGATGACGTTTTTTATGTTATGTGTCCATTTTAAGTCTTGAGATATTATAGAAGCCAGAAACATGAAGGTCTCTATTGTTGATATTGTGTTGTCTAGTGTTGTGGTGGTAGTGTAGGAGGGCTTCTCCTGAAATCTACTATCATTTCTACAGTTTTAAGAAATGAAATAAATGACTAAATGAAATAATAAATGAATGGGTAGATAACATGTTGTAAAGCAAAGCATCAGCCTCTAAAACAGGGGTTGGCAACTATGGCAACTTCATGACCTATGATGATGATGCCCTAAGCCTGGCTCACCAATGTTGCCCCACTTTCAAGCCATGAGATGGAAACAAACATGTTGTCAGACAACACTTACAAAACAAATGTTTAAACTTTTTTTAGTCCCTGTGTAAAATATTTTTTTAACAATGCAGATTAAAGTTGAACAGATAAGGATAATTACATTTTGTTTTACTGAACTAGAGTGTGGCAGTGAAAAAATTAAAAGTATCATAGCCAGAGGAAAAACTGTAATGCCTCTCCTTCCTTTGGTCTCCGAGCAAGTGCTTATTTTTCTTAATGATTAATCCAGGGTTGGCTTGCCAGTTTAAATATGATTGGATGCAAACTTGATTTTTACCCATGCTTAAACTGGAATCATGCTTTGTGTTAAACTAACATTTAGTTTGGTACAACTCTGCCCTATCTCCAGGATCATGTTTTTACAGTTTTTTAAAATATCATAAGGTTTAAGACTTACAAATCTCTGGGGAGGATAATGTTCTGGAGAGCTGGCACTTTAAGAGAAAAAGCTTTTATCATAGAAGATCCAATAGAAAATGGACCAATATTAATTAAAGAATTAGAAAGATATGGAATGGTGGCAGGATTGAAAATTAACAGGCAGAAAACCAAAATTTTAGTAAAAAACCTAACAGAGCTTCAAGCAATAGAATTAGAAAAGGTGCTTGGACTCCAAATAACAAAGGAAATTAAATATTTGGGAATATGGCTGACAGCGCACTGTAAGGCGATAAAAGAGAATAATTATGATAAGTTTTTAAGACAAACAAAAGATTTGGAATTATGGATGAAAATGCAACTATCTTTACTAGGTAGAATAGCAGCTATAAAAATGTCCATATTACCAACATTTCTTTATTTATTTCAAACTATTCTAGTTAAATTAGAAAAAAATCTTCTTTGATAGTCTTTGGCAGGGTAAAAAAACCCAGAATAAAAATGAAATCACTACAGGATATGAAGAGCAGAGGAGGATTTGGACTGCCAAAGTGGAAATTGTATTATAGTGCAGCAACATTAGTTGGCTAAAAGATTGGATTAATTTAAAGAATAAAAGAATATTAGCTATAGAAGACCATGATCTTCAGAGAGGATGGCATGCTTTTCTTTGGGATATAGGATCCACTAAACAAAAATACTTTCATAGACATCTGATCAGAGACTCGTTGATATATAATTGGATTAAGGTTAAAAAGAAACATTATATGAAAATCCCAATTTGGCTATCTACTATGGAAGCGATGATTCATCCAAATAATTTAGATCTGAATAAAATGCTGAAATATAAAGATTTATTGCAAGAACAAGGGCTACGAGTAGACTGGTGGGCTTACCTCCAAATACAAAGTCGATATAAAAAAGATGTAAAGGAACATGAAATATACTTAAAACCTCAATATTGGGACAAAATTTTAGTAGGCCCAGACAAAAAAAATATTACTAAAATTTACAAGTATCTCTTAGAAATAGATTTAGAGGAGGAGGTAGTGAAAGATTGTATGATTGCATGGGGCCAAAACATTGCGCATAACATAAATTTAGCTGATTGGGAGACTATATGGAACAGAAACCACGAATTAACAAAATCAGTAACATATAAAGAAAATGCATATAAAATGTTTTACAAGTGGCACTTACCCCCTTCAAGATTAGCGAAAATGTATTCCAAAATGAGTCCCATGTGTTGGAAGTGCAAAAAAAAGAGGGAACATATTATCACATGTGGTGGTCTTGCCCAGAAGCTCGAAAATATTGGCTCAAGATTCACAATTGGCTTCAGGAAATTACTAATGAACAATTAGACCTAGAACCAGAACTCTTCCTATTGGGAATTCTTAAAAAAAATAATGTAAAAAGCACAAAATATTTACTAATACATATATTAACTGCTACCAGGATTGCTTTTGCTCAATGCTGGAAACAGCCACATATACCTGTAGATAAAATGGTCATACAAAAAATTATGAGCTGTGCCGAAATGGACAAACTATCATTGAGTTTAAAAGACAAAGAAGACTCAATATTTTACAAAGTATGGGAACAATGGTATAGTTGGATAGATCGGAGACAGGGTAAAGATAGGTAATCGGTCAGGCATTGTCGGCTGGCGGTTCCCAGGGCTAGAGCCTTCTCCGTGGGAGCACCTGCCCTCTGGAATCAGCTCCCCGTGGATCTCCGTTTGGCCCCTGACCTCCGCTCCTTCTGCTGAGACCTGAAGACTTGGTTGTTTCAACAGGCTGGCCTGGAATGACCCGGGGGGGGGGTTGAGGGTTTTAACCTTCTTAACTTTTAATTGTATTCGGCTTGTTTATTTATTTAATTGTCTTTTTATTGTAAATTTGTCCTGTTTTATTGTTTGCCGCCCTGAGTCCTTAGGGAGCAGGGCGGCATACAAGTCGAATAAATAAATAAATAAATAAATAAATATTAAATATAGATAGAATAAAAATATATTTATGCACAAGCTAATATCTGTTATTATTGCACATATGATTGCTATATAACTATCACCACAAGTAGTTGTCTTTGAGTGATATACTTTTAATGGTTTTTCAATGTTTTTATGTTTTATGTTTTTTTTGGTCTATATGTTTTTTTTGTTATTATGTTTTATGTTTTTAATGTAATAAATTTAATAAAGTTTATTTTTTTAAAAAAAGAGAAAAAGCACACTTCCTGGGTTCTGTAACATGACTCAGTTTAATCAGTGGGACTTGCAGTTTACCTATCCCACTTGATTGTACCAGATGGAAAAAACTGTTGGCGTAAACAGGCCTTACACCATGAAGAACTGTTATTGTGTCTCAACCCTTTGTAAAAGGTCTTTATGGTTCAGAGGGTTGGCTGAATCCACCTTCTTATAGTTCATTCGGTAAATAAAATTACTTACGCCTTAGTCACAATTCAGTTGGGCTACTGCAATTTGCTATGCTTGAGATTGTGCTTGAAGAATCTGCTAGAAGCTGCAGTTGGTCCAAATGGAACAGCCTGAGTAGTTAATTAGAAATGCTTCTTGATTTCATTGAATGAGACCATCATCACATTGATTGTTGTTTGGTTTCCAGTGCAATTCAAGCAGCATCAGAGCTTATCTTAAAAGCCTTGCATTGTTTGAGACCTATATAGTTGCAAGACTACTGTCTCCTAGGGGTTTCTTTCTATGCAATAAAGTCTAGTGGAAAGAGCACTTTTGTACCCCATCCACATGGGGTTGCCATCACCAAGGACCATGAGGTCATACCTTTTCTGTTGCTGTTCTCTTCTTTGGAACAGTGAAGGTACGCTCCAACCTAATTAGCATTCAGGAAAACCACTATGGCCTGATTGTTCCAAAAAGCTTTGGGGTTTGATAGTGTAGTAAGTCTTCTCTCTGTAGAAGGCAGCAATAGTTGTTACTGATTTGGGGATTTTTTTAAAATGTCCTTGTTATTCTTTTTGTATTATTTGTGAGCCACCCAGAATTTTTTTTGCAATGAGCAGCATAGAATTACAGTAGACATTATCAGTCATATGTTGTTCTAAGCTAAAATGTGAGTATCCTAATTTTAAATTAAATACTGCATGAAGTCAGCCATTGTGGTTTGAAAACCTCAATATGTAACTTACTATGTTATGTGAAACCAATCAATGGTTGTCTTTATTCATTTATATTTATATATTTATCAAATTTGCATGCTTTCTGACTCCCAACAACTCTGGGTAGCTCACAATAGTTAAGGAAACTGCAGCGCCTACCAAATAATAATAATAGGTGGATAAAAATGCCAAATCCATTCTAAACATCTGGCTTACTGTATGACAAAACTAAAAGGTTTTAGAAGATATGTGTTATGTATGCAGGTTTAAAGTCATCGGTTTAGTTTGAACTGTTCTTGTAAAATGTAAGAAATGATTGGTTTAAAAGTGCGGGAAAACCCTGCACTCTGGCTGGCAACTGCGGCTGCTGGCTATAAGTAGCAGCCGCAGCCCAGCCAAAGTGGGTTCGTTCTGAGCTGTAGTCACTAATAAACAAAGAGCTTGAAGCACTTCGCGTCTGTCTCTTCATGCAAACTTAACACTGGCGATGAAGGTGGGATCTCCCTGAAGAAGAAGGCAACGCGGAACAGAAGAAGAGAGAGATGGCTGCGCTGAACACCCCCCCAGCCCCGTTCGATCCGATGGCAGAAGACTGGGAGACGTATGCAGATCGTTTCCAAATGTATCTGGAAGGAAATGATCTTGCCGACATTTCCGAGAAGCAGAAGAGGGCACTGCACTGTGGTCTGGCAGTTTTCAAGATGGCGAAGGCATTGGCGGGAGCTGCAGACATGAAGGTAATGGAATGGCCTGACTTAGAAAAGTTGTTAAGAGCCCATTACGCCCCACAAGTATTGTGCCTCATTAAGAGACACAAGTTTTACCGTCGGGATCAAGGGGAAAGTGAAATCGTAAACGACTTCGTGGCAAGTTTAAGAGACATTGGGGGTGCATGTGAATTTAACAATTTAGAAGAGGCCATGCGCGATTGATTTGTTCTGGGCCTTAAAGACAAGGTGCTTCAGAGCAAGTTATTACTAAGACCTAAGATCACGCTGAAGGAAACAATAGAAGAGGCCTCTTCAGCAGAAGCTACCAAGTCCTCAGCAGCAGCCATGAAGAAAATTAACAAGGCCACAAGCCATCCTGATGTGGAAAAGTCCACAACAACTCATTGTGAGCAAATAGATTCTGAGTCAGACTGTAGTGAGGTGGAGAAAGGAATTTATAGACTCAGAATGGAGTGGAAAAAGAAAGACCTGGGAAGAAAGAGGCAAGATTTCTACTGTAGAGGTTGTGGGGGAAGCCACCCCCGCACTGAATGCAAGTTCCTAGATACCATCTGCCTCTGTTGTGAAAAAAAGGGACACCTAGCAAGAGTCTGCAAATCATCCAGAACTCCACCCAACAGAAGGAAGTTTCCTGACAAAGAATTCAAGCCCAACAACCTCAGTGAGAAAATGGGGCGCAGCACAGAGAAGAATGAAACTCATCAGACAGTAACTATTGGTCATTCTTCTTCTATCAATAACAGAAAAGTGCATGTCAAGGTACTAATTGAAGGAAGGCCTTGCCAAATGGAAGTAGACTCAGGCTCATATTTATCTATGGTGTCATGGGACACTATTCACAGACTACTCCCAAACATTCAGAAGAAGCATTTCAAGAAGCAAGCACTGACTCTTAAAGACTACCAAGGGAACAAGATTCCAGTAGTTGGAACAAGAGAATTCAATGTGAAGTTCAAAGGCCACACCAAACGCTTGCCCCTGACCATCGTGGACAAGGATCGCCCAAGCTTGCTGGGACTTGAGTGGTTCAATCCACTAGGCATCGAGGTGACTGACATCAATCACGTGAGCAACACTGAATGGGAGGAGGCCTTGAAGTCTGAGTTTCCAGAGGTCTTCAGCGAAGGATTGGGCAAGTATATGGGGACCCCTATCACTTTCAATCTAGATCCCAAGGTGCCACCAATTCGCTTAAAGCCCAGAAGGGTCCCATTTGCCTTAAAGGAAAAAATTGATGCACAATTAGATAAACTAATAGCTCAAGGAGTTTTAGAGCCCACTGACCACTCCAGGTGGGAGACACCCATAGTCACACCAGTCAAGACTGATGGGTCAGTGAGAATCTGTGGAGACTATAAGGGGACATTGAACCATGTGCTTCAACAGAGTGCATATCCAGTTCCAGTGGTGCATCATTTACTACATTCACTTGGCAGGGGTACAGTCTTTGCCAAATTGGATCTGGCCCAGGCATATCAACAATTAACAGTTGATGATGCCACTGCAGAGGCCCAAACCATTGTGACTCATAGAGGTGCTTTCAAATGTAAAGGTTACAGTTTGGAGTAAGCGTGGCACCAGGCATCTTCCAAAGCCTTATGGAAAGGATGCTCCAAGGACTGCCAGGGTAGTGCCTTACTTTGATGATGTGTTAATCTCTGCTGAAAATGACACTCAGTTACAAGAGAGACTCAGAGAAGTCCTTACCAGATTCAAAAAGCGGGTTAAAAGTCAAGGAAGAAAAATGCACTCTTAGAACTGACAAGGTTGAGTTCTTGGGCTATATGATTGACAAGCATGGTATCCACCCCACAGATGCCAAGGTTCAGGCAATCAAAGAAGCCCCTAGACCAAAATGCAAAACAGATTTGCAAGCCTTCCTTGGACTCATTAACTTTTATCACATGTTCCTACCTCAGAAGGCAACCATTGCAGAACCACTGCACAGATTATTAGACAAAAAGTCTGCGTGGGTCTGGGGCAGAAAAGAACAATCTGCATTTAACAATATTAAAAGACTAATCACGTGTGATGCTGTACTGATACAGTTCTCTGAGAATTTGCCTGTTGTACTGACTTGTGATGCATCCCCTTTTGGAGTGGGGGGGGTTGAGCCACAGGCTTCCCAGCGGGAGGGAAGCTCCTATTGCATTTTACTCTCGCACCTTGACTAAAGCAGAGAGGAACTACAGCCAACTGGACAAGGAAGCCTTGGCAATTGTTGCAGCTGTCAAGAAATTCCATGAGTATTTATATGGGAGAACATTTACCATTGTCACAGATCACAAACCTCTGTTAGGCATTGTGGCAGGAGACAAACCTACGCCCACTATCCTGTCACCAAGAATGCTGAGGTGGACTGAATTTCTTGCTGCTTATTCATACAAACTCATCCACAGGCCTGGAAAGACATTGGGCATGCAGATGCTTTGAGTCGCTGCCCACTTCCTTCTCACACTGAGGACTTTGCTCCTGAGACTTACACCTTTTCCTAGAAACTGTTGCCAAGCTTCCAGTACACGCTGCTGAAATTGCCAGAGAGACTGCCAAAGACACTGTATTGGCTCCTGTTATAGGCTGGATTAAGAAAGGTTGGCCTCTTCAAGATCTACCTCAACTTGCCCAACCTTTTAAATCCAGGCAAACTGAATTATCTGTATTAAGAGGATGTATTTTGTGGGGTAACAGGGTGGTTATTCCTAAAACTGCAAAAAGAGGTTTTGGAAATGTTACATGAGGGTCATCCAGGTATTGTCAGAATGAAGGGATTGGCCAGGAGTTATGTATGGTGGCCAGGTATTGACAAAATGGTTGAAAACTGGGTTGCATCTTGTCCCAACTGTCAGGTAGTCAGGCCTGCCCCACCTCTCGCCCCCACACAGGAATGGGAATGTCCTAGGGGCCCATGGTCCAGGATTCACATTGATTTTGCTGGCCCTACCAGAGGGCACACTTTCCTTATTATAGTTGATGCATATTCCAAATGGCTAGAGGTTATCCCTATGGCATCCACCACAACTGAAGCTGTCATCAAACAGCTTAAAAGCTTTTGTAATTCATGGGTTACCTGATGTGCTTGTTTCTGACAATGGCCCTCAATTTACATCCAACCTTTTTGAATCATATCTAGCACAACAGGGTATCAGACATGCCCTGACAGCCCCTGGGCATCCTTCGCTAACGGCGGGCTGAATGTATGGTACAATTTACCAAGGAAAAACTTCAGCAATTGGGTCCAGGGGATATCACTGAGAGAGTTGAAAAACTTCTCAGTGTTCAGCATATCACTCCCAACCCCTCAACTAATTTGTCCCCAGCTGAATTGTTGATGGGTAGGAAACTCAGGTCTCCCCTTGATCGCCTTCATCCCACTTACGCACCCAACGCACCACTAGATTCCACTAGCAAAATTTGCACATTCACTGTGTGTGATTCTGTTTATGATAAGAACCTTATGGGTGAACCATTATGGATTCCTGCTGAGATAACCCAAATCACAGGCCCCAGGTCTTACAGTGTACAAACGGAGGATGGTGTCCTCTGGAGCAGGCACATTGATCAGTTAAGATCCAGATTGCCTCAGGAGCATCGCTTTTGCTGCTCTCTGGTTCCCATACCTACTGCCTCTTCTAGGGGGGAAGGGGAGGATCATGAGTGTAATGAACAAGCAAGAATCAACCCCATGTGTAATGAGCTAACACGACAGGAACCATCCCAAAACCTGTCACAATACCAACAACCATTTTCACAAATGGAAGATTGCACATCATTACCTGATTTAGGTGCTGACATTGGGTTGGAGATGGATTGGGAGGAGAGACCAGGTTGTAGTAACCAAACAGGTTCTACCATTACTACAAGTCCTAGTAAGGAAATGTCAGCAGACACATTTCCTCCCTCACAAGGTGAGAACCTTAAAACATCTGAACCACGTAGGTCTCAACGTACACGTAAGAGCCCCACCTATTTAAAAGAATACATTAGATAGGCTGGGGTTTGAGTATGGACTGAACCTAGTGGGGAGGGGTGTTATGTATGCAGGTTTAAAGTCATTGGTTTAGTTTGAACTGTTCTTGTAAAATGTAAGAAATGATTGGTTTAAAAAGTGCAGGAAAACCCTGCACTCTGATTGGCTGGCAACTGTGGCTGCTGGCTATAAGTAGCAGCCACAGCCCAGCCAAAGTGGGTTCGTTCTGAGCTGTAGTCACAAATAAACAAAGAGCTTGAAGCACTCTGCGTCTGTCTCTTCATGCAAAATTAACAATATGTGTACACTATAAAACAGACAGATACACTAAAGGAAAAGATGAGCTAATTATGGGCTTGATTCTTATTATCTGAAATAATACTTCTGTTTTTTCTAATAGATACGTATTTGGGGTCGGAAGGATGCAATTAAAAAAGGATTTGCTAATTATGCTTTAAATATCACAGGGCAAATATTTTCATTAATGGAAGATTTACTAAACATCAGTTATCCTCTTTCAAAAACAGGTATGCTAGCTTGTTAACTTTTAAAAATGTTTAAAAGACTATTGTGACTTGCAAACATAGTAGCTTCAAAAATACTGTTGTATCTTATTTCTGGCCTTAATTTAGTAATTTATAATGTTAAAAGCCTGAATTACTATTGTTCAGAAAGTCATTGGTTTTTGACTATTAACTTTTGATGCATATCATATATTTATTATATTGTATTTGGAATATTTATTGCCTTGCTTTTCTGTTTAAAAATGGCTAGAATGATTTACAATAGATCAGGGGTGTCAAACTGGATTTCTTCGAAGGCCAGATCACCATTGTAGTTCTCTGTGGGCCGGCAGGAGGGAGGGAACGGGGGGAGATGGGATAGACACCTCCAGCAGTACCCTGCCGGCCAAAATGGGGGGGTATGCAGGGACCCCTGCCCTTGTTTTCACCCTCCATGGCCTCCAGCAGCACTCTGCCGGCGAAAAGCAGGCTGCACGGAGGCCTTCCGAGGCCATTTTTGGCTTTTCTGGCCTCCAGCACCATCTGCCAGCCAAAAATGGGCCATGTGGAGGCCCCCCAAGATCCAGCCCGTGGGTCCTGAGTTTGACACCCCTGAAATAGATCATACAAAAGGTTTTTAAACAGACAATACAAAATTGCCTATGACAGGGGTCCCCAAACTGTGAGCTGTGGCTCAGTTCCAGGCTGCAGTCTCTGGGGAACTGGGTTGTGGAAGTGATGAGCTAGTGCATTAAGCTGCATTTGTGAAAGCAGTATATGCACGAAACTATTCCTTCTCCCTTCTCTGCCTCTAACAGTCCATTGAACCAGAAAGGTTGGAGACCACTGGCCTATAGGGTATCACAAAATTTGTGGGACTTTGATATTTCTGGATTTCCAGAATGTTTAAAAGATGGCCAGATGGGGCAGCAACTACAGTTCTGCTCATCAAGAAAGGCCTTGCTGAAAGATGGGGATGAAATATCAGGCCTTCCTGTAATAGTTTCCCTTTTATGCAGAGGTAGGATTCAAATTTCTTAACAACCGGTTCTGTGGGTGTAGCCTAATTTGTGGGTGTGGCTTGGTGGTCATGTGACTGAGGTTTTCTGTTTTTTTGCCAGTTTCCAAGGCCTGGGGAGCCCTGGAGAGGACAGGGCGAGGTCCAGGCAGCTACGAGGAGGGCTGGGTGAGGCCCAGGCAGCTACGAGGAGCTATGAGGAGGGCAAGGCAAGGCCTGGCAGCTACAAGGAGGGCAAGGCGAGGCCTGGGCAGCTATGAGGAGGGCAAGGCGAGGCTCAGGCAAGGCTCAGGCAGCTACGAGGTGCTATGGGGAGGGCAAGGCGAGGCCTGGGCAGCTACAAGGAGGGCAAGGCGAGGCTCGGGCAGCTACGAGGAGCTACGGGGAAGGCAAGGCGAAGCTCGGGCAGCTATGAGGAGGGCAAGGCGAGGCTCAGGCAGCTACGAGGAGGGCTGGGCAAGGCCTGAGAAGCTACAGGGAGCTACGAGGAGGGCTTCAGAGGACTGTGCGAGGCCAAGTCAACATCACTTCTTTGCCCTAATAACTAAGTATTAAAAAAAAGATATACCAAAATAAAAGGTTGTTTATTATGTCATGTCTTTAATGCTTAAATAAAAAAGGTACACAAAACTATATTGTTACATTTTAAAATATTAATCAAAAACTATTATAGAACAAAACTTTACAAAAAACAATAAAACTTATTTAAAGTACTGCCAAATTGCTTTTCTATTATGGTCCTGAGTTACAGTTTTCTTGTGTTTAACACGAGCATCATCAGCTGTGTGATGATGTGCCCATAACCACTTCTTTACTATAGGAACAGGGTCTCATTCTTGCAGAGGTAAGCCAATTAGACTGATGGTCAGGAGGTTTGTAATATTGGAAACCGTAAGGCGACTTCTGCCCTCTGAACATATGATGTTCATCTGCAAGAACTGACTGCAATAGTTCTAATAATATCTCTAGACTTTTTAATGCTGCAAGGAATTGTATATTTTTCCGGATCTTTTAATACATTTTCTATGAAATCACAATAATCATTAATATTGATTTCATAATTGAAAATTTTCACCAAATGCAACCAATTGTCCTTCAGCTGCTCTCCATGGAACCACCACTTCTTCAATGTTCAATAATGTGGCTCCAAATAATTTAGAAATTTTAATTGATCAGTGTCTTTAAATTGGCAGCCTGTTTTTAAATGTTCGCGATCTATCAATCTTTTCTTCAAATTAGTTACAATGCTTTCTATAAGTTTTTCACGAGGAAGTCCCACAAATCGATGATTTTGTATAAAATTTATATTTTTAAAGGTTTCTGAAGTAATTAATTCATCAACCTTTTGTTCATATGCACCCTTTTCCTCTATAAGCATTTCAAATGATCTAATTGATCTTACCACAAGTTTTTCAGCCTTTATAATGTCTATGTTTCTTGCTTGCAATGCATTCGAAAGGAGAGATATTTCAGTTAGCACATCAATCATCAAGGCCAAATCAGTGAGAAATAGGTGTTTTCAAGACGGGCAGCCATACCGGAGTATTTTTTATTTGAGCAGAAAAACTGATGTGGCACTAGATAAGCACGCCACACAGCTAGCATTGACCTTAAACTACAGGCAGCCCATCTTGGTCCAAAAACTCTACTAATTTTTATAATTTCAATCTCAAGTTGTTCGGAAATTTTGTTAAGTTCAATTAGGTTCTTATTTGATTGATGGAAAATAGAATATATTTTATCAATAAAAATTTGAAAATGATTGATTTGCTTTATTTCCCTAATAGAATCATCTAAAACAAGCTGCAGACAATGGTTTAAACAGTGCCATATTATAGTATTTGGAAACTCTTTGGCTATCCTAGTGCTTACCCCAGATTTTCTCCCAAGCATAACACTGGCTCCATCAGAGCAAAATCCAATTAAATGTTTCTCCAGATAGTTCCTATTAAACCCAACTTTATTCAAACTTTCTATAACTGAACAACATATTGTCTCTGCATCTTGTTTATCTAATTCTACTAGTTCAAGGAAAATTGTTGGTGAGAAAACTGGATCCTCAACTTTTAAGTGTAGTATAAGAACTGATATGGAAGATATTGTTGAGGCTTCGTCAATTATCAAACAGATTTTGCAAATTTTCTCAATATTTGCTAAATAAATGCTTCCTGATGTCTTTTGCAATGAAATCTACTATTGCAACTGCAGTTTTACATGAATGCAACCCTGTTCCCAAATCTAAACCATTTGTTATTTGTAATTCAATCAGATCTTCTATATATGAAAATGGTCTGCACGTTTGTGCCAGACTATACACTGTAGTAAACACTCTACATGTACTACCCAGATATTTCTCAGTCATCCTCTCCAGAGCTTTACTTATCACATCCTGCTCACATTCAACTTCTCTGTACAGATGTTGTGAGCCATAGATTAGAATGTTCCTTCAATTTCTTTCTGAGGGAAGCTTGTTGTATTTCTTTACTCTTTCCTGATGGTTCAGTTTGGTAATTCTTCCACTCCTTAGCTCCATGGACACTTTTTTCTTTGGTCGAAATTTCAAATCTTCTGCAATGCTTGCAACCTAACTTTTTCTGGGAAACTTCCAGTCCATCATATTTTTCCCTAAAATTATTGTACTGCTGCAGTGTCCAGCAGTCAGGAAGGTTCCCTTCAATGTCTGATTCAGTTCTTCCAGTACCTGATGATGTGCTGGCACTGCTTTCCCCTGGTTGAGATGTGGATGAAGTGCTGGCTCTTTCCTCTGGTTGAGATGTTGATGATGTGCTGGCTCTTTCCTCTGGTCGCGGTGTGGATGATGTGTTGGCACCGCTATCCTCAGACTCCAATGGTTGTGGTTGTGACTCTTGGTTCTCCTTTTGTTTTCTTGCCGAAGAAAGCAGCCAAACTCATTTGCCTTTTCAGCTTGGTAATATGCTGCAAAAAAAATCAACAATGTAGTGGTTTGGACTCGATTGTTGTTGTGAGTTGAGTGGTGAAGTCAGTGGCAAGCAAAGAAAGCAGGTGAGGAACAGAGATCAGTAATATTCAGTTACTTTTAAGAGTCCCTAACACTATAGCTAGTTTAAAAGATGTTATGGAAGAGGAACAAGTTTCACCAGACAAGGCTGAGATGGAACTGAAAGTTGATTTGAAAATGAGAGTCTATAAAAAAATGTTGCACTGTGTATATAAAAGAATGGGTGATATTTTCATAATTACAATTCATTAATTGAAAAAGAAACACTTAAAATGAAAATACTACTAATAAACCAAGGGAGTTTGTTTGTTGTGCCAGTAATGGCACAAAAATCTTTCCTAGCCAAGACTACTTACCTGGACCAATGGAATGCTCTCTCTATAGCAGAGAGAGAAAAGCCAGGGGAAGCCATGTTTGATCACCTAACCTTTTTAGAATGCAGCTTAAAAATGTACTGAAGCTTTTTACAGCCTTATGCAGATATATATAGTACAAAAAAAGATAATAGTACAAAATCATCTAAGAAGTTAGATTAAGAATGGAATTGATAGGCATATTCACAGAGCAATACTGAATTCTTTTTTTGAAATTTATTCCTCAGTTTAAAAAACTGGAATATATGATTTAGGTTTAGTATTGTGCTCTGCTACTACTTAAATAGATATTCAAGATTGTGTCAAGGTTAGCAAAAATGGTAAGGCAACATATAGATTTAAATTTTGAAGAAAATTCTAAATTTGGTATTCCCTGTATTCATTCAACAGGGGTCATTTTAGACTCTTATGAATGAATAATTGTGTATTATCAGATGTAGAGTACTGTATATACTTTGTGGGTATGTAAGTTTCAGTCCCAGATTGAATATTTGGCTATGAATATTGAATATTTGAATATGTGGTTTATATAAATCTTGCTTTGTGGTTTAGCACTATGTGTGATGAGCCCCCAAGCCATTGTTGAACAACTCACTCATACTCACGTAGCATAATATGTGAATCTTGCCAGGGATTATAAAATATATTTAAAATAGAAATTGGCTAAATTACATGAATGTAGCATTTGTAGGTTTAAATGAATGATATTAGTCCTGAGTATCTTGTGCTATGTAAAAAGGATTTACAGTATGTAATCATGTTAAGAATTAAATTGTTAAAGTGATTCTTTTTAATTCAAATTCCATTAGATTTGGTTGCAGTACCTCTTATGAATGATGGTGCAATGGAAAACTGGGGACTAATGACTTTCTACGAAGCTTCCTTATTGAATGATCCAGAAGATAAATCTATATCATATAAAATGCGGATTTGCCGAGTTGTTGCTCACGAGGTAGCACACCAGGTATGCAATAAATGATCCTGTATAGTATTTTCATTGATCATTACAATCCAAATATTACTTCCTAATTACAGACAGGCCTCGATTTACAATTATTCATTTAATGATGGTTTGAAGTTACAACAGCACTGAAAAAAGTGACTTATGACAGGTTCTTTCATATTTACCATTGTTGCAACATCCCAATGCTCATGTGATCAAAACTTGGGTGCTTGGCAGCTGGCATGTATTTATGACAATGACACTGTCCCAGAGTCATGTGGTCACCATATGTACCCTTTCATAGGGCTTCTGACAAGAAAAGTCAATGGGGGAAGCTTAATGACCAACTGATTCACTTAACTGTTAAGGAATTTGCTTCACAACTTCAGTTTTTTGATGTGTGGATGCTCAGATTTTCTAGTATGCTGGGGAATCCTGGGAGTTGAAGTCCACATGTCTTAAAGTTGCTGACATTAAGAAACTGCCTTCAACATTAATCAGGAAAAAACATTATGCTTGAAGGAGAGAAGGATTCTCCAAGAATGAGAGAAGCCGTTTCAAAGCTAGTTTTAAAAATATTTGCTTGTATTAACAGCCTCAGAATAAATTTTATTATGTATTATGTAGCCTAACATACAAAAGTATGTTAAATGAGTTCAAAGTATATTAAATGAGAAAGGCCAAAACAGAAAGAAATATAATATTAACATTGAAAATAATAATATAAAACTAAAATAAAAGCAATAAAAAACCCTGGTTGTCAGTAAATAATTGAAAAATACCTTTATACGATTATTATCATATAGAATTAATAAAACTACTAACAATGTATTGTCTTGATACAGATACACCAAATGAAATACTCTGGTATTTTCTATGAGATAATTTTGACATTCTTTATTGTTCCCTGGAAAAGGATCATTGATATGTAGTAGATTACAATAAACAACATTTTGCTCTCTGTGAAGCACAGAAAGTGTAGCATGTAGGCAACAATCATTGGAAAAGTGGAAGGACTGTTTACATTAAGAGAGGGAACCTTTATTTCTTTTGTGACTTCTTCATCCCAAACTCATTAAGAAGCTGTAGCAAGTACAGGGTACTAAAATGAATCTGATTTTTAAAAAGCTATATAATTGCAAGAATGAATGAAATATGAAATAGATCAGAACTGTTTTTGTAGAACCAAAAGAATGAAACATTACCATATGGAAATTAAGTCTTAAATCATAAGAAATTAGTGTCTTTCTTCAAGACACTAAAATCATTAATATATAAATTCTAATCAGTACTATTAGATAAAGAAACCAAAACCAAAATGATTTCCAGTTCTTTCAGATTAAGCAAAGAAGATCCTGGATAAAATTAGATACAAGATTAATTCATTGGGTGCTGTTAACTTCTCTCTCTCTCTGTGTGTATGTATATTTGGAGTAGCATTTAAAGGGATTCATGTAGGAATACAGAAACAGCAACTTGAGTGGTGTGGTGCCCTACTGCTGAAGACACTTGCTTTCTACTCAGAAGGTTGACAGTTCAATCCTAGGTAGCGGCAGATGTTTTTCTCCTAGGATGCAAAGAAAAAAAAATGTGCTGGGAACTCCATGTGGTGTCAGGAAGGGCATCCAATCAGTAAATGTTCAGCTTCATCCGGTCACCCTGGCTCTACCCTGAATTAACAGATTACAGGGTCCTAAAAAGGGAGACTTGGGATAGCAGCTTGGGAAGGAGGGGGAAGTAATTTTTGCCCTGACTGTAATTATATTTATCTTGTCAGTCATGGTTTAGAAGCTGCCAGAACTGATAATAACATTATAGAAAATGAGCACATTCATTGACACCCTAGTTTTGCATTTATGGAGCCCTTTAAAATAGTTGCATTGCATTATGTAATAAAGCCTAGATTTCTTTTTCTTTAACTCCTTATTTTAATCCTTATGGCATCTTTAATGTATTTTCTAAAACTCCTATCAATCTATACATATTGCATCACTCCTTTGTGACAAATTGTGCCCATTAAGTAAAATTGTGAACTGCTCTCTTGCCAGATGAATGAAAACAGCAGTTGAAATAATGCATTTAAAGACTCTTACCCCCCTTCCTATTTTAAGTGGTTTGGAAACCTAGTTACCATGGATTGGTGGAACGACATATGGCTTAATGAGGGATTTGCAACTTACTTTGAACAACTAGGTCTATACTACATTGAACATATCATGCCGCTGGTAGGTGTGAATTAAGCCAACCTTTCCTGTGTATCTTTCATTCAAACTCTGCCTTTACTTTTAAGTTTACTTTTAAGTTAATGAAAACTATGTAATAGGCTCTAAGCTTGGTAGTATTCAGACTACTTTATTTGCTATGATATGAAATGATGAATTCTTCCTCATGACAGGTTTCATACAGCAGCTGAATGGTCATCTGTTATGGTAGCAATATTGTATTTGAATCTAACTTGAGCAGGGAATTGGATTATCTTCCTTCCAACTTTATAATTCTTTATACTTTAAATGTGAGCATTGTCACAACTTTCTCCCTGCTTCTGTCATTGCTGAGTTGCTAGTATTATGTGAGTCCTTATCTGCAGCCTCGTACAATGCAAACATAGGCTTACTATGCCTAACCTAGTTTTCTAAACTTTACCAATTTGCACATGTATTTTTGCATCAAGTATCATAACTGATTGCTTATCAAGTAATTTATAATCATGGTGTACTCCTTGTCTTAAATCACACATATTCTATCTGTATACATTGCTATTTATTAAATGCTGTAAAGCAGCACTTAATAGATTAGAATCCATTTATGCTTCTTGTCTATTAGAGGTAAACATGAAGGCTTTACTAGATGGTATAACAGGTTCAGTGAATAAGTGGACTGAGATAGATAGATTTTCTGTATAGATTTTCAGGTTAAGGAAGTTTTTTTGAATTTGACATGAAGAAGACTAATGATGTTAGAAAGGAATGCGGAGAGAACGAAATACATTTATGAATGTTACTATAGAACTCTAAATTTGGGTTTGCATGAGTAAAATTAACATTTTATGATTATTTGCAGGATAAACTCTTTAGCAGGCAGCTTACACTACCTATGTTGTTTAGAGATAATAATGGATTAAATCAGTCTGTATCAAACACAGAAACCGGTCGAACAGATTCGATAATGCAACTGTTCCATCCAGTCACTTACCATAAGGTAAATAATATATTATTGTAAATTTCATATACATATAATTCATAAATAGATGTAATGGAAGAATATTTTTACAGTGCATGAGAAAAGTAAATTATTCTCTCAATGTTATAAGACAGAGTTCCCCGACATCCGGTTTGAGCCTCTTCGGCGACGGACGCGAAATCCACGACTGTGCGCGGTTTCGGTCCGTGCTCGCTGCCGGAGACCCCGAGCCAGCTGGCTCTGGGGTTAAAACCACCCCGTAGAGGTGGTGAAGACGGGGGAGCCACCAGCCGCATCTCTCCTCCGCAGCTGGTCTTTCCCTTTCCCGAAGGCAGTGCAACAGTGGCCAGAAATGGCCACCTCAAAGAAGAACTCAAGCGGACAAGTTTGTGCAGGAGGAAGTTGCTAAGAGAAAGTGTGGTGGACTGGGCTTAATATGAAAACATCTACTCAAAGTACCCGAATTTGAGCAGTGGGAATCAGTAATAATTAAAAAAAAAAAGATTTTAAAAGTGGTGTGAGAAAGTGAAAAGTCAGTTGCTGCTTTTTTTTCTTCTTCTCTGATGTTAATGGTTTTGAATGACAAGGAATACTGAGAAATGAAAAGCACAAGAAATGGATATTAATACACTTGGACACTAACAGGTTTTTCTAGAGCCGAAAATAAAGTGTCAAGTGATAAAGATTTTCTGAGAGACTCTAAGATTTCTTTTTCATAAAGAAAGAGAAAGGAAGCAAATAGAGGAAGAAAGGAAAAAGAGAAAGTAGGGTGGGGTCTGGAGACTGAGGATACCACCTGGACTTAAAAGAACTGAGAGTGGATTTGTAACAGGAATCGGGAAAAGACACATTTTAAGACATATTTCAAATGAAACCTTGTTGCAAGCCTAAACCCCTGAAAAGTGAAAGTGTGCAAAGAAGTAAGAAATAACTTTGGATATTTGAAGGACTTTTGGTCTCTTGGACAGAGGATATTAAGCGGATTAAAGTTAACTGGAGGTTGCTTTAAAAAGGAAAAGAATTAAGAAGAATTAAGAATTAAGAATGCTATTTAAACAATTTAAAGAAGAGCTGCAATCGATAAAAATGGAGGTTTTGAAATATATACAACAACGGGAAATATCGGTGGAACAAGAAGGGCGGAACAAAGAAGAGGAAGACATTTTAAACGATCAAATAACTGTTGGTGTGGTTAAGAAAAAGCGAGAGGGGAAAAAGGGAAAAGAGGGAAGAGAGTTAAACAATTTAAGATTTGAAGCAATAAGTAAAAAAAAGCATAATTACAATATCACAAGAAAAAGCCAAAAGACAGGATTTCAGAAGGGAGAATTAGTTAGAAAAGTGAATAGAGAGGGAAGGGAGAAGAAGGGGGGACAGAAAAAAAAGAGGAAGCTGTAAATGGAAACAAGACATACAGAAGCAAGAGAAGTATACTAGGTTTAAAGAAATTATTCACCTGTTTGGGCATCGAGATAATGGTTAAATTAATTAAATTAAAGGAATCTGCAAGGGTACGTGAGATATATGATTATATCAGAAATAGAAGCTAGAAGTTTTAGAGGATTAATATGATGTGTATTTCTTTTTCTTAATGGTAATAAAATGAAAATATCCTAAATAGAAATGAATGAATAAGATAGATATGGATATCAATGGTTGAATTGAATTTGAATGGAAATAACTATCTTGGTTACAATTGTTATATACATTTATATATTTTTTTACTTTATATTGCTAAAAAGTGTAATAGATAAAAATGAATGTACCAAGCAGAAACTGATTGATAATAGAGACTTTATTAAATAGAGGTGTAATAGAAATAATAATTTTAAAGGAGAAATATAAATGTTAAACAATAACTGGTTAAAAGAGACGGGGTGCTATCCTCTGAAGTAACAATTATAGGGTAAAATATGTTTTACAGGAAGTATAAGATTGTAAACATTATAGATAAAAGTGTATTAATAATTGATTGAAAAATATTGGCGGGAAAATAAAGGAAAATAGTATAAATTGTTATGATAAATGAGATAGAATATAAGAAATAAGTGAATAATTGAAATTACATCTGCATGGAGAAGTGAAGGTCCGGACACACACTGTTCTCAAAAGAAGAATTCTTATGTTTTTGTTTGTTTGTCTTAGTGTAATAATGGTTTGTTTATACTGTATATTTGCTGGCCAGGAATGGTTGTGGAATGATAATATGAAATGTAGTAAGAAAAACTAATTTAAAAATATGGAATATTTTGTATTTAATGAGGATGGAGAAGATTAGACACAACCTACCGGCACATTATATACTATGTTTGTATTTTTGTTTAAAAACAATGAAAAATTTTGTCAAAAAAAAAAAAGACAGAGTTCCCCAACCTTTCTGGGTGGGTGGGGAAAAGGGGATGATTTTAAGGAGGGGCAGGCACATGTACGCATGCACATGAGAGCACCCATAATGTTCATGGCGATGCTTGCATGAGAGGGGTCGTGAGCGCTTGTGATGAGACTCCCACAATGAGGCTCATGCGAGTGAGGCCATGGGCACCCATGACAATGCTTGCATTAGTGGAGCTGTGCATGCACACAGAGGTGTACGGATCGGCTGGCCACTCACATGGCCTGGTGGCAATTAACCCACAGCCTGGTAGTGAGCTGCAGCCCACAGGTTGGGGATCCCTGTTATCAGATCTCATAATCTGTATGAAAGTGAAACAATTTTGAACCTTCCTACTATTTTCATTCAGTATATGTATTGAAAATATTTTGAATGTAATGTAAGTAAACATGTTCCTAAATTTATTAATCTTTTCTCTCTGTGTGTCTATTTTAGGGGGCTGTTATCATCTGGATGCTTTCCAACTTTATGACTGAAGGATTATTTATGAAAGCACTGAATGTAAGTTTAGAAAATATCTCTACATTACATTATATTGAAATTTTACAAACTAACCAATAATCCTGTTCTTGTTTTACTGCAGTCATATCTGAGTGCATTTTCCTTTTCCAATGCTGTCCAAGATGATCTGTGGAATCACATTCAAAAGGTAGTTAAATTTACAATGCATTTGCTAGACTTTTGATTTTAATAAATTGGGAATTGTTGGCTTTAAGTAAAAGGGATTTAAACTTCAGTCATGACCATTGGGTGCTCTATTCTCTGAAGTCAGCATCACTAATTGTTGCTGACAATTCTCCTGGAATCCTGTGATGACCTGGGGCATGGCACAAAGGCAACACAGTCACATAAGCAAGAAAAGTCCCTTTAATATCTCCAACTTTGCCCCAATGTCCCGTTACCTTCGGCTGGAGGAAAAAACTCTCCCCAAAACAGTCTTAAAGTGGAGGAAATTCAGTCCGAAAACAAAGTACATATAAACTGTATATAAACCACACTGCAGCAATTAACTGGACAGGGCAGGATAAGGAATTACAGACTTCAAAGGCCAACAAAACACACACAGTTGGGAAGATGCCAGGAACCCAGATAAGCCTCAACAATAAAAGATAACTCAAGATTTGCTTCCAACAAGTTGCTGTGCGCAAACTCCCTTTTAAACACTGTGTTCCCAGCTGCAGCTAATGAAGGGAATCGGGGTCCTTTCTCCCCCGTAAACCATGCAACTCATGTTGCTCCCTTCTCCGTTCCTCCCTGCATGCCCTAGGATGAAGAGGGGGTGGGCCTGGATCTTCCTCTGAATTCCCTTTGTCTTGCTCTACCTCTCCCCTGCTGTGCCCAGCTGGACTTTGCCCTTCCCCAGTTTCTTCCACAGCCACTGGAGCCACACTCCCACTCCCTGTCAGCTGCTTGGCCTCCCCCTTGGAATCAGATTCCAACAGGGTCATGACAAATCCCTTGGTTTTCAGATCTGGCCTATGTCTGGACACTTGTTGCTTGTGGTCTTTTTAATATGGCAATTAAGGTATATATAACTTAAGTTTGTCAGTATTTGTATATGTCCACACATTTATTTCTCTTCAGAATAATCCCCACCTTCTCCAGGCAACCCCACTTTCTCCATCCAGAAAGCAAAAGTATATTATAAAAAAATGTATGAAGTACGTATCAAACTTGTAGCAGATTTCTGAAGGTAAAACTTAAGATATAGGAGGTGAAATACCTATAGGAAGAAAAATGCTCATTTGCACCAGATATTAGTTGCTATGCTATGCCCATGTGACTGAAAATAGGTAGATAACTTTTATTACCTAACATGGATAGGGAAAAATGGTATTAGAGAAAATTAAAACCACCTTAATAATATCTGGGGAAATTGATTCTGTCAGGATATAATGAGGAGTTTCGTCCCATAGAGGAAACCTGTGAATCTAAAAGCCAACAACATTGGCTCATTATTGACAATCCCATTATCCAGATTTTTTTTAAATGAGGGAAGGGGAAGATTATGACTGATTTTAGTAGGGCTTCGTAGAAAACAAATGTTTCTGGATTTTCTTCTTAGCCATTTTTTCATCTTCTAAGTCCCAGCTGAATTTTAGAAAAATGTTCCTTCAAGCTTAATTTTCTCTGGATTTTATATACTGCCTCTCAGATTGTATTAATTCTAGTTTCCATTTAGCCTCTTGTTAAAATTGTCCCTTTTGTAAAAATAAGGAACACATGTTTGTCATGTGGAGTTTTATGTTCCTCTGATAATCTCTCCTTATATGGGCAGTGCCATGTATTTATTGTTGTGTTAGTGTGGGGACTGGAGCAACCTATACTGACTTTACCCATGTTTTACTCTCTCAGCCTGAATATTGCATGCATATTAGTACTTGGAGTGTTTATATTGTATTGGGTGTGAACAATAATATGGAAGCCTGTTTTTAAACTTTGAGACTCACAAAGATCCTCAATTATTTTTCTGTGGGTATACCAATAAAGGAGAATATTTGTAGCTTGGGGTTAAAACGAGAGATTGCTTGGTACTCTCTGACCTTGGTTGTTTTCTTGCAGACATTTCATTACTCAAACTAGGTAACATTATCTGTACATCATCACAAGAAAGCAATCAAGCTGAGAGAGCACCAAGGACCACCTGTTTTGTGAGTGTAACAGTTGGGAAATGCGCATAGTTTTGAGAAGCTGTGTAATGTTGCATATGGAAGAGTTAAAATACTTAATAGAGCACAAATATACCTTTGATCTGCACAACAATGATTGAAAAATTATACAGCTTGGGTAGTGTCTGAGAGTGGTTTGTCATAAGATTAATTCTTGTTTCTGATTAGTGGTTAGTAAGCATAGTAGTGTTTTTGTATAGTGACTACAAGGCAAAACAACTTCAATCTGAAACACAGGTTAAACATAGTAACTTTAAACTGACTTGCAGAAATATTCCATTAGTTTATTCATATTTAGCTGATTTGTATCCTGCTTTTCGAAGTGTCAGAATCCTTCTCCAAATATCTGTCCTCACAACACCAATCTTATGTTGTAGCCTGAGTAGAGAGAGGTGCTACATTACCCAATGAGTTTCTGCAACTAATTACAGAACTTAACCTCATACTGAAACAATACAGTCATACTGGCCCTTAAATATATTTTTTGTGCTGCTAATAAATTGATACCAGTTCATTTGATTGGTACCAAATGAAGAATATGCCCTTGTAACTATGCATAACAATTAACACAGAGCTTGGCTCTTTATTAAGCAAGATAGAAGTCTGAGTCATAATGGAATTTCAGAACCTTGGATAGTTCCAATAATAAACTATCCTCTGATAATATATTGGGCTGATTTAGATTACTGTATCAAGATTATGTTCCTTTTTTAAAGATCAAAGTGTTGATCTTCTGCTTTGGAAATTAGCCTTTTATCAATTTTGCATCAGTATCTTGTGTGTTGTTCAGAAAGCCTGAATCACTGCCAGTACCTAAGAAGATTCTTGGGTAAGGGTGCTTTCTTTGACCGAATTCCAACTGACAGATGTTGATTCAGCATCTAATTCAGTACTTTCACTGCTTTCATATTGCAAGAGACATGGTTGATGAAAATTGATCTGCAACTTGATCTCAAAACTGGAATCTGATGATTCATTTTACTTGAATGTGTCTATATATGTATTTAACATAAAAACTGTATTTTAATCCTGAACATTTTTTGGAAGGTAATAGATGAGCAAAATGACTTCCAGTTGCCAACATCAGTAAAAATAATAATGGATTCTTGGACCTTCCAGAAGGGCTTTCCAGTCCTGACAGTAGATTTCTCAACTGGCACTATTAGCCAGGAACCAATTTTTGCTGAAAAAGGAGAACCCAACTCAAAGTACGTGTTTTTTTTAAAGTAACAATAAGAACAATGTAAAAACTTTAAATAGAGATTGCATGAATGTGTAAAAACAGGCTGCAAATACTAGTTGATGTATTTGGTGCCATTTCAAAAAAATTGGAAAAGTATTTGAACACAATAGGAATGGATAGAATCTCAGTTCTCATCAATTACAAAGGTTGCATTACTTGAAACAGTGTGCATGGGTTTACACACACACACACACACACACACACTTTCCTAGATCCTTAGGAAAGATCCAATAGTCAAAATTACTAAATCAGTCAGAACTGTGTGGTAAACCATATGTAAATACAGATGATGTTAATAAGTTAATAAGTTTTGTGTGAATTTTTAAAATATATTTTTAAAATATATGATCTGCAGGTTTTCAACAATAGAAAGATGTTCAGTTGGCATACTTTCCCAGTACAAACTATTATTCCTTTGAACACTATTTGTTATTTTCTGCAGCTCCCAAATCTGCAAACTAAGATTTGTGCTTACCCTCTGAAACAAAGTTGGAAATCTGTTTCTTAGACATTACTTATAAATGCCAAAATGAATCTTATATTGCATCTGAGCAGGAATACTTGGCTATTCAGCTGATTTTTTAAATCGTACAAACCATAAATTGGAGAATCACCCAAACTGTGTTGATTCATTATGCTTTAATCTGTATTAAGTTATTAGAGGGAATGTGAATTAGAAATAAAGTAAACAATGGAGCTAAGAGCCAGGACTTAATCTGAGGCTAATAGTGTGCATAATACCAATTTTTCTTTTTAAAAAAAATTAAGCATTAATATCCCTCAGCTGTCAGGTCATGCTCTAGAATGTTTATTACTATCATAGCCCTTATTTTCAGCAGCTTGCATTGAATGTGTACATATTTATATGAGAATGTAATCAAATATCAGTCACTGACTATGCTAGATGGCCTTAAGGAAGTTACAAAAGAGGTTTTCTAATATTCTAGCTGAAAATATAGCATTTTTAAGCAAACACACTACAGAAATATAAAGCAGCTTTTGTTGTTGGGTTGAAACCTGGAAAAAGCTGGCATTAATAGATTTGTCTCAGCTGTGTCATTGGAATGCAGCATGTACTCAACTGAACAAGAGTTAAAATTACATAGTAGAACTTTCTTATCTTTGCAATGTGTCTGTTCCATGAGAACAGGGTCTGTTGAATCAGTACTGTTTATTTCCATACAAGGAGTATGACTTAGAAAAGAAACTTTTGAAAAGAGAAACCCATCAGCATAATTGTGCATTCCACTGTCAGGTATAGAAAGTGAAGGTTTCTTATACACTTATCAATACTACCCTACTAGAGGTAAGAAAGCCGCATGCATATTTGCATTATATTAGTCTTCAATGTAGATGAATTCCATTGAATTCAAGTACACACAAAAGTTCCAGTTCACAATTGCACAGAGGAGTGTGAGTTGTGCAGCTTTCAGGTATAAACAGAAGTTGCATTGCACATTTGAACTATAAAATTCCCCCCCAAGAGAGTTTTTGTCTAAGAACTTTTTTCTTAATTTATGTAATAGCATTTGAATTGTATTTTACTTTGGTTTATGGATTAATTATCAATTGTTATTTTTATTAAGTAGCACATGGATTATTCCTATTTCTTGGATAAGAAATGGAACATTACAACCTTTAGTATGGCTTGATAAACGTAGTAGTAAGTATGTTTTCCTGAATTTAAGAAAGTCTTTACTGTCTGGAATATATGATTCTGAACTTAAAAGACACAAATTACAGCCCAAATATGAATGAGTTATTGTAATTTCCGCTGCTTTCCATATAGGTTCTTTAAGAGAAGAATCAGGGAGGTGGGGGGGGGAACAGGAATAATGAACAATATGGGCACCTTAGAGAACGGCAACAAGAGTTTGATTAAAAACCATTTGACTCCTGGTAGAAAAGAAACTGGAAAGCAGCTGAGAAGAGAATTAAATTGGTGATTAGAAAGGCATTTTAAGAGAGTAAAACTTAGTTTAGAACAGATATAGTCAATCTCTGTCCTATGATGTTGGTACAACCAAGGAACAGTGGCAGTTCTGTCCTTTTCTTACCAAAAGCCAATTCTACTATCTTTGGCTAGGAAAAGGAAAAAGTGAAAATAGAAGCTGCAATCAGCAATTCATTTATTACACTTTTACATCCTTCAAAAGATGGAAAAAGAATTTTAGTAAACAGATATTTTAGTGTGAGATATGATCATGAAAAAAGTTGTATCAATGACTTTCATCAGTGTTATGGTTTTGAGAACTATACAGTATATGTGTGGGCAATGTGATAAGCTGCACTTGGTCTATTTGCTTCTTTTTCTTACACTGGAAATTATACAACATGACATCATGAGCATACGTAGGTTTTCAGAAGGGTAACATTTTTAAAATGTGCTAAGTTTTCTTCCTTTCATGTGCTTACAGAAATATTTCCTGAAATGAAAATATCAGATTCAGAACAAGATTGGATTGTTTTAAATGTGAATATGACTGCTTATTGTAGAATCAACTATGGTCAAAACTATTGGAGAATATTGGCCAAAGTGCTTGAAGATAATCCCAAGGTATGATAGTTTTTAATCACGAGTATATAGATGATTATTATAAGAAGGATTATGTTACTCTGCAGTACAGCATTTTTTAAAGGCACCTTGGATCATTATTGTCCTTCATAGTGTACCATCACTGGAGGTGTTAAAGAAGAGATTGGACAACTACATATCTAAAATGGAATAGGGTCTCCTGTTAGACTAGACAACCTGCAAAGTCCTTTGCAATTCTGTTATTCTGATCATAGAGAGAGCCATATTTCTAAAGTATATGAGCCTAGAGATAATTCTTGGAATGCCTGGGAATTTTAAGAGTCAAAGAACACAAGCATTTGTAAGGTTTAAGATATCCATTTTACTCTTAGTCTCCATTCCTATACAAAAATGTCAGCTTTTGGTGTGTATTAAATTCATATTCTAAAAGGCAACAAAGAATATAATCTCTTCCAAAATGTCTTAAGTGAAAGGAAAGTTCAGAAGAATGTAGTCCTGATAAAGATCACTGAATATAATTTAGGGATTGAGGACATGAATGAAACTATTATATTGTTTTATATAACCATGGATTTGGTTTCCTACATGTCTATGGAAGTAAAGAAACAGAAATGAATCAGGAAAAAAACAAATATATGGGGTTTAATACACCCATTTTAATTATATTACTCCAGCAAGCATGTCAAGGTCTCAGCAGTCTGCCATATTTATCTTACAGGAATGAGGAAATGGGCAGCCTATATTCTTTGTGCATGTATGTAATTTAGAGAATCCATCCATTGATAAAGGTTAAGAGATATTTATGACTGGTAATATTACAATTTCAAATTGGAACCTGTCATATATTTTTTAAAATTCACATTGATCAATATAATAAATGTTTTTAGGAATCTGAAGAAGTATCGTAGATACTTTGAACTACTACTGTATAAAGACCTGAAGATGACTGTTTTAAGTAAACTATAATACATGGGTATCTTTTTAGGCTATTCCTTCTGTCAACAGATTACATTTAATGGCAGATTCCCTTGATTTGCAATGGTAAGTTATGCACTATTATTGTTTTCTCCACATCTATAATTGAGTACTGAATTCATTCTGCATCTGATCTCCTTTTAAAAAAATCTAATAATTTTTTCTCTACAGTTTCTTCTTGCACCATCTTTGAGTTTCAAGTGCAGGTAGCACAATGTACTATATTCCATAGATCCTTTGATCAACTGGATTAATCAACAAAAGTTGAGGAAAGAAATAGGCATGGATTTTAAACCAATGGATCTCTAATACATATTGCAGTATCCATAACACTCTTGAAATACCTTTCCTAGCCTTGGTGACTAGAGAACTCAGCACTATGAAAGGATCTCTTAATCCATTCCCTTTCCCTTACTTAGTCCCTGAACCAGTGTGAATCCACAAACAGAAGGGATGCGTGGTAACGTGAACTGACTTCTGTAACTATATGCGATTTCTTCCTTTTCACTTTACTTAGAGCTTCTGTAAGCTGCCTTGAGTCACCATGCATGAATAGGCAGCAATATGAATTCAATAAAAATGAATGAATGAATGAATGAATAAATAAATAAATACACAGAAGATTAAGATTGTACCTGTGCATAGGAAAGATGGACATTCTTGGGAGGCTGGGCAACAACACTGGCCCTACAGAAATGTTTGAAAACAACACAAGTTCAAGATGATGTATAGGGTGATGATGTATACAGCACTTATTCAGAAAAAAACATTTTTGTACAAATATTATGAATGCATAGGAGAAAGGAAAAAGAAATCTTTAAAACATTGCTGGGAACAAGGAAAGTTTATTATTATCCCTTTACCCATCTTTCTGCTACATAATACAGTTTTTTCACTATAAATGGGTAGCAGTAACCTGTAGCTGAAAATAGGTCACAAGCACTGGGGGAAAGGATAGAACTGCTACAGTTCCTTGGGCAGCAGAAACAGTGACAAAGAGCAATGGGTTAGCCAGTTGACTTCACCTTTACACTAAATGGCCTCTTGACTGATCACACCCAATATATAGGTAAAACTCGAAAAATTAGAATATTGTGCAAAAGTTCATGTATTTCAGTAATGCAACTTAAAAGGTGAAACTAATATATGAGATAGACTCATTACATGCAAAGCAAGATAGTTCAAGGCATGATTTGCCATAATTGTGATGATTATGGCTTACAGCTCATGAAAACCCCAAATCCACAATCTCAGAAAATTAGAATATTGTGAAAAGGTGCAATATTCTAGGCCAGGAGTGGGCAAACTTTTTGATTCGAGGGCCACAATGGGTTCTTAAACTGGACCGGAGGGCCAGAACAAAAGCATGGATGGAGTGTTTGTGTGAACTAATATAAATTCAAAGTTAGATTACTTCACGTAGCCTTCTGGGAGAGCAAGAGAACCCTCCGCTCTTCGGCTCCGGGCGGATAGAACAGCCGAACGGGCCGGATCCAGCCCCTGGGCCGTAGTTTGCCCACGGCTGTTCTAGGCTCAAAGTGTCCCACTCTAATCAGCTAATGAAGCCATAACACCTGCAAAGGGTTCCTGAGCCTTTAAATGGTCTCTCAGTCTGGTTCAGTAGGAATCACAATCATGGGAAAGACTGCTGACCTGACAGTTGTGCAGAAAACCATCATTGACACCCTCCATAAGGAGGGAAAGCCTCAAAAGGTAATTGCAAAAAGTTGGATGTTCCCAAAGTGCTGTATCAAAGCACATTAATAGAAAGTTATGTGGAAGGGAAAAGTGTGGAAGAAAAAGGTGCACAAGCAGCAGGGATGACCGCAGTCTGGAGAGGATTGTCAGGAAAAGGCCATTCAAAAGTGTTGGGGACTTTCACAAGGAGTGGACTGAGGCTGGAGTCAGTGCATCAAGAGCCACCACACACAGATGGATCCTGGACATGGGCTTCAAATGTCATCAGAAGCATCTTACCTGGGCTAAAGAAAAACAGACCTGGTCTGTTGCTCAGTGGTCCGAAGTCCTCTTTTCTGATGAGAGCAACTTTTGCATCTCATTTGGAAACCAAGGACCCAGAGTATGGAGGAAGAATGGAGAGGCACACACTGCAAGATGCTTGAAGTCCAGTGTGAAGTTTCCACAGCCTATGTTGAATTGGGGAGCCATGTCATCTGCTGGTGTTGGTCCACTGTGCTTCATTAAGTCCAGGGTCAACGCAGCCATCTACCAGGAGATTTTGGAGCACTTCATGCTTCCTTCCACAGACAAGCTTTATGGGGATGCTGACTTCATTTGGCACCTGCCCACACTGCCAAAAGCACCAAAACCTGGTTCAATGACCATGGGATTACTGTGCTTGATTGGCCAGCAAACTCGCCTGACCTGAACCCCATAGAAGATCTATGGAGCATTGCCAAGAGAAAGATGAGAGACATGAGACTGAACAATGCAGAAGAGCTGAAGGCTGCTATTGAAGCATCCTGGTCTTCCATAACACCTCAGCAGTGCCACAGGCTGATAGCTTCCATGCCATGCTGCATTGAATCAGTAATTGCTGCAAAAGGGGCCCAAACCAAGTACTGAGTACATATGCATGCTTGTACTTTTCAGAGGTCGGATATTGTTCTATGTACAATCCTTGTTTTATTGATTGCATGTAATATTCTAATTTTCTGAGATTGTGGATTTGGGGTTTTCATGAGCTGTAAGCCATAATCATCACAATTATGGCAAATCATGGCTTGAACTATCTTGCTTTGCATGTAATGAGTCTATCTCATATATTAGTTTCACCTTTTAAGTTGCATTACTGAAATAAATGAACTTTTGCACGATATTCTAATTTTTCGAGTTTCACCTGTACATGTTCACAATATGTTTTAAGTTATTTATTGTAGGAATAGATCCCTCATAATTCAGTCACTTTACTCTTCAGCCTGTGTGGAATTGATGCTGTGTAATGCAGTCCTAAGTATTTATATTCAGATATAAATCTCATTTAGGACTTCCTATTAAAAGTATTTAAGCCTTGGCCATGCACATGCCTCTCCTGCCAATCATTCTTACTGGCATTTTTGAATCTGCATTCCAAATATGTACTTTCTATCCTGCCTCTATCCTGTTTCTTGCTCCTGCCCTTTTTCTGCTCCAGCTCTGACCCCAGACCACCTGCCTTCTCTGGTCAGCCTGCTTCCTGATCCAACTCAAGTCCTCGCCATTCATAAGCTTTTGAACTGTGAGTATATCTTGAATTCTGCCAGTGTTTTCTTCTATCTGGCTACTGACTCAGAAGCAAATTAAAGATGAAGTTAAGACGTATTTCCAGATGGACAACTCCTGAACTAATAAAATATGTTGTGTTCTTTTCCCATCTTCTTCTCTCTAATGGCTTTTATGCTGAATGTCCCAACTTGGAAAAGATTGTGATAAATAATGATACCTGGACATCTCTAAATTCTGTGAATGGACCAGGAAACTGCCTAACACATTTTTCCTCTCCAAAGACCTCTAGTGTCACTATGGTTTTGAAAGCAATTTAAACCATTTCAGATGCAATGCATATATGAAGTGGTGCTCTGTATAGCATCCTGATGTTGATTGCAGTCAAGTAAATTGGGAAGGTGCTTTGCAGAATGTCTTACATGATTTTATTCACCCAAGGTTATTGTGTCAGTAGTAAGGTTAAAAAGTTTAAGCAGTTGTTTTATTTCTGCAATCTCTATATTTTTCATTTGTGCTTTTTTTCCTTGTTCCCAGTGTTGCTGCTTTACCCCCCAGCTCTTCATCAAAATATTTGTATATATTTTAGTGTTTGCAGATCAATAATCTGATTCATCCTGAAAGTTTTCTAATGTAGCAAGCACTGGAAAAAAAACCATGTAGAACGGGACGAGATCAATTCCAAAAGTTGTCAGGCCTCTTAGTTTTACAATTCCTCTCCTTTTAAAAGACAGTTCTCTGGTATAGTTTTGATGTCTTTTAAAGTCATGCCCCAGTGAAACCATATTGTCTAAAAGGAATATTCATTTCAGCTTCTTCAGTTAACATGGCACAGAAAGTTAGCTTTGTATGTGCTTGTGTGTTTTAAAGCCTTTTTTCTCAAATGTCATTTCTTTGGTTGACCATAATATCATTGAAGCTAATTATAAATACACTGTTTTTCAGGAAGCTATGGTAGGACTGACAATCTCTGCTAATTACTAAAATTTCAGAAAGGAGTACAAATGCTGATACCTTCCAAAATGAACCAGATATATTATTCTTACCAAACAGCTTTTGTTTTTGTTTTCATGTGACTGCTCTTATTTATATGTTCTTGTGTATATGTGTATGGATTCTATTTTACAAACTTTACAAGTCCATGTAATACTTATTCATGATTAATATGTATAGAAGGGTTGTCTATAGGATTCTAAATATGTGATTCATCTAAAAGAATATTAATGAGATTTATTGAAAAGTATTGGAGAACCACACAGTTAAATATGACTTATTTTAAATAGGTCCAATGATACTGGATATGGAAGTCCATTGTGTTTAACTAAATACCTTGAAAAAGAAGATGATTCAGCAGTGTGGAAAATGGCCTTGGATGCACTGCGCATTTTCAACACGGATTTTCTTCTGAGAGATCCCGAATTATTTCCAGTTTTAAAGGTAACTGAAATGGATGCTGAAATTGACTACATCCATTCTAAACATTCTCAACACCCTAAGGGAAGAAAGAAACTTAAGTAGTGATCTGTTCTGTTCTGGAACATTTTGCAAAATGTTACAAACTAACATTCAGATTTTGATAAAAATTATACAATCAGAAGCTGTGTGTGTGTCTTCCTTCCTTCCTTCCTTCCTTCCTTCCTTCCTTCCTTCCTTCCTTCCTTCCTTCCTTCCTTCCTTCTTTAATGACCCTGTAGTCCCTTAGTCAGGGTGAATGAGTGGAGGTGAGCATTTACTGGTTGGATACCCTTCCTGATGCCTATGAGGAGATTGCAGCAGATATTTTTTTCTTTGTGCCCTAAGATAGAAACATCTGCCATTACCTATGATTGAACTCTCAACAACCTTCTGAGTGGGAGACAAGCATCTTCACCACTAGGCCACTCCCCCAACACATATATATTCTCCTAAATTCAAATATGGGGAAATGGAGGCACATTGGGAAAATATATTGGAGGGTGACCCTTTGAGACCTGTATGCAACAAAATTTTATTTTTAATGTATACCAATTAGTGTACATTCAAAGTGACAATAAACCTGTTCTATTCTATTCTGTTCTGTTCTGTCCTCTTCTATTCTATTCTAATTATTTTTCTTTGAGTGAAATAGAATAGGAAAGTGTCTTTAAAATAAGAAATATCAAACCTATAGTTAAGGAATAAGTTTAATAGGACTGACCATAATTCCTTACAAATGTGTTCTTTCCATATTTTGAGGATTTGATTTGCCAGTGGTGAAGGATCAGTGTCTTTTCCCAATTATAAAATAATTGTGTCTTTTTCTTTTAATAGGTTTAATAGGTTTTCTTTTAATAAGTTTAATAGGACTGACCATAATTCCTTACAAATGTGTTCTTTCCATATTTTGAGGATTTGATTTGCCAGTGGTGAAGGATCAGTGTCTTTTCCCAATTATAAAATAATTGTGTCTTTTTCTTTTCTTTAAAGCAATATTTTTTACCACGAATAACACCAATATATCATCACTATGCAAATCTTCTTCATGAGAGCCCCGAAGTATTGAATATGAACAAATTCAACAAGTAAGGTCTTAAATATGATTAAAATGTCCAAGACCTTGTTGTTAAATGCAAAGTAATAATGAGTTTCACTGATATCAGTGAAATTCCTTTCCAATTAATATGTTCAAATAAATATAGTTTATATACTTCATTCTACCAATAAGTATTTCCTCTGTAATATCTACACTCCATCCTCTTATTTTTTTTTAGAAAATAGCCACATAGTGTTGTCATAAAATTGTCTTCAAAAATGTGTTTAGTTCATGGAAAATCTTGCTTAGATCAGGGATTAACATTTCTTTTACTTACTTATATTTTAGTGCTTTTAAAATAATAGCAGAAAAAGAAAAGGAAGAAAACACAAAAATAATTATAATGCTTTTCAAAAAAGAAAGTGCGTAAAACGCGCTTTTTAAAACAAATGAAAGAAAAGGAAAAACCCAACATATAACATGTTATTATAACTGTTACAATTCTATATATTTTTATCTAATGTAGGCATTATTCAAGTACATGTATATTTATTTCTAAAACATTAGTATAAACTATCATTTGTGTTTAAACTATTGTGTTTGTATAAATGAGTTCCAGATTTCATTATACAAATAAAGTTCTCCATACAAAATCTATATCTATAGGCAATCTATTCAGAGAGGGCAAGTGTAATCAGATCTTCAATCCACTGAGTAAATGGGCCTATACATTTATCATTCAAATGCTGCAATATCAGTCTTTTGACCATAGTAAGGCACAGAGAATCCCTTTACATTATACAATTGTCCAATTCCACATATGTATGTAACTGAAGAGAATATTGTCTTCCAAATTTTTTTAACTTTTGTCACAGTCATATTTATATAATCCATTTAGTAAGTGTAGAATATTGTAAAAACATGTATTTTAAAACAGCATTGTCCATATAACATTTCCAACAAAACCTGTCTATCCAAGCGTAATGGGGTTAATAGTTTTCTGATGGCCAGGGGTCTGACACTTTTTAAAAAAATCAGAATTGTACACATTGGTGAATCAGTAATTTATAGATTCCCTCCCCTTCCAGATTTTTGGTGTGGTTTTTTTTCTTTTTAATTTTGCAGGGTTAGAGATATCCTTGTTTTTTAACCAAACATATATTTTGCTTGGGTCAAAATGGCAGGAAATTATGTTTGCCAGTAATGGTTGGAGAGAGGTTCAGGGAGAGCAAACAGCATATAGGCCTCGGGCCACCCACTGTTTATATCTTACAGCTGTATGTATATGTGTGTTGACTATGTGTAATAATGTACTACTATGTTGCAGGGATGGAATCTTTTTAGTCTCTTATTAAGTGCTCTTTTATGGTAGTTGTGATACTTGTTTGTATACAATTAGTCATGTAAATAAACAGCGTATACTATTACATTTGTTTAATTCAATTTACATGCTACTTGAGTCCAAACTGACTCTGGGTGGCTTACAATAAAAGAAGAAATAAAAGCATACTACAAAACAAAACAACTGATCATACCAGAAAGTGAAATGTTTTATTTATTCTGTATTGTTTTTAAAATGACAAAAAAGAAAAACAAAACACAAAAATAATTATGATAAAACACTTATTTACTTTTTTTAAAAAAAGCACTTTCTCTGTATTTTTCCTTTCCTTTGACAATGTCTCTATTTTTGTCATACAAAAAAAAGTTAATGAAAGAGGAAAAATCTATAGAGTTCATCTTCATGATGAAAGGCAGAAATATTAATTCATCAATTTTCCACATTATTTATTCAATCAAGACCAGAGGAGATAGACTACAAATATGACCTTGCAAACAACCCCAGGTGCTAGAAATCTGCATTAAATAGTATTGATTCCTTGATGTAATGCACTGTATTTGATAGATTTCTCTTTGTTTCTCACTTTTGTTTTTCTTTGGAGATATGATATAGAGAGAATTCTTACAACAGCATGCTGGTTTGGGCTTCGCAACTGTTTAGACCTAGCTTCTGAATTCTTCAACAACTGGATGAACAATTCCAAACATGAGTAAATACAATTTATCCCCTCATCCTTATTATAAAATGTGCTCTTTTCCCACAAAACATGTTCTAAAGATGTGTAAATACTACACAATTATTATAAAAATAAGCACAAAATGTACAGAGAAGAGAAACAAAAAAAAGCATTGGGACAGAACAGAAGTAATAAATCCTAAATAAAATCCTAATAAACCATATGGATAGAAGCTGAAAAACAACACTGCATGGCCTATCATTTTCACCACAGAAAATGAGGGACAGAAAATGCAACTTATAATGCATATCCATTATTTGTGCAAGAATGGTCTAATTGGTTATGGTAGATGATTACTATTGGAATAACTGAAAATATGTATTTGTGAAAACATAGAATGCTCTCTACTTAGGACTATTAATTACAATTATTAGTTTATCTCTTTATATTAATAGGTTTTTATTTATAATTGCAGGGTTCCTGTTTGTTTTAGCTCAACTATTTGTTGCTATGGCATTTGGATGGGGAATGAGGAAGAATGGGAATTTTTATGGAAAATTTTTCAAAAGAATGATACCAATGATACATACAAACCCAATATATTCTATGCCTTGAGTTGCACTCGCATTCCACGGTTACTACAAAGGTGATTTAATTAATGTTTGCACAAATATTTCATGATTTCATAAGCCAAAGGCAATAGCAACATTACGTAGTTCATTCACTTGTTACTAGATATGGACTTAGTGATTCCTTAAGTTCATGACCGTATAATTATTTATAAAAAAAACATAGTTGTAAACATGAATGTCTGCTTAATATTTGAATGGTGTCTATGTTAACATTCCTTTCTCTTGATAAAACATAAAACCACAAAAAAATGCTGCATGTTAAGGTTGGAGTTCCATTTTCAAATTCCTTTGTTCATTTCTTTGATAGTAACATCACTTTTCTGAATAAAGTTACTTTATACATACAGTTGTGCTCATAGATTTACATACCCTGGCAGAATTTATGATTTCTTGGCCATTTATTATCAATCAACTGTGTTTACTCTTTTTAAATCATAATGACAACAGAAACTACTCAAATGACCCTGATCAAAAGTTTACATACCCTGGTGATTTTGGCTGATAACATGCACACAGGTTGGCACAAAGAGGTTTGAATGGCTATTAAAGGTAACCATCCTCACCTGTGATTTGTTTGCTTGTAATTAGTGTGTGTGTATAAAGGGTCAGTGAGTTCCTGGACTACTGACAGACCCTTGCATCTTTCATCCAGTGCTGCACTGATGTTTCTGGAGTCTTGGGGAAAGCAAAAGAATTGTCAAAGGATCTGTGGGAAAAGATAGTTGAACTGTATAAAACAGGAAAGGGATATAAAAAGATATCCAAGGAATTGAGAATGCCAATCAGCAGTGTTCAAACACTAATCAAGAAGTGGAAAATGAGGGTTCTGTTGAAACCAAACCATGGTTAGGTAGACCAACTAAAATTTCAGCCACAACTGCCAGGAAAATTGTTTAGATGCCATTACTATGCAAATGCCACAAAGTATCCTGCTTACAATATGCCAAACAGCACAGAGACAAGCCTCAAACCTTCTGGCACAAAGTCATTTGGAGTGATGAGACCAAAATTGAGCTTTTTGGCCACAACCATAAGTGCTACATTTGGAGAGGAGTCAACAAGGCCTATGATGAAAAGTACACCATTCCTACTATGAAACACAGAGGTGGTTCGCTGATATTTTGGGGATGTGTGAGCTACAAAGGCACAGGAAATTTGGTCAGAATTGATGGCAAGATGAATGCAGTATGTTATCAAAAGATACTGGAGGAAAAGTTGCATTCATCAGCGCAGAAGCTGTGCATGGGACATTCCAACATGACAATGATCCTAAACACAAGGCCAAGTCGACCTGTCATTGGCTACAGCAGAATAAAATGAAGGTTCTGGAGTGGCCATCTCAGTCTCCTGATCTCAATATCATTGAGCTACTCTGGGGAGATCTCAAGTGTGCAGTTCATGCAAGACAGCCCAAGAATTTACAGGAACTGGAGGCTTTTTGCCAGGAAGAATGCGCAACTTTACCATCTGAGAAGATAAAGAGCCTCATCCACACAAAGCACAAAAGACTTCAAGCTGTCATTGATGTTAAAGAGGGCAATACACTGTATTAAGAACTGCGGTATATAAACTTTTGATCAGGGTCACATGGGTAGTTTCTGTTGTCATTATGATTTAAAAAGAATAAACACAGTTGATTGATAATAAATGGCTTCAGCCAGCCACTAACCATGAGTGAAAGAAAAGTTTTTGTGTTATCATTCATATTCTCTGAAAAATGGCCAAGAAATCATAAATTCTGCCATGGTATGTAAACTTATGACCACAACTGTACCTGGAAATTCTCACTTTGGAACATTCTTCAAGAATTTATTTTCAGATGATTAAATTGGCAAAACCAAAACATCTTTAAAATCAGGTCTCCAAGATAAATGTAACAAATGTAACAAACATGAACAAATTCATGTAACAAATCTCACAACTGGTCTTATCTATATCCTCCTGTGCATTTCTTTGATTTTCTTACACAAAACTTAATCTTACTGTTTGACTGAAAATAGAAATCTGATTATAGTAGTAGTTTTCAACTTTGGGAGCTTTAAGGATGCTGACTGGAGGATTCTGGGAATTGAAGTCCATACATCTTAAAATTACCAAGGTTGAGAAACACCAGAGCAGGGCTGTCAAACTCCCGTGGGCTGGTTGCATTAAGTGCTGGTCATGCCCATGCCCAGTTTAGCAAAGGGGAAAAAAGTCACATGACGCCACTGTAACCACATGACACCCCTGCACTAAGTATAATTTTAAAAGTTCTAAAATATGGATCCTTGTCTATCTCCTCAGTTGTCTGTGTTTTTAGAAGAAACTATCTACAGCGCTATTCAGCATGGTTTTGGGGTGAGGTATCATCAGTATGCTGATGATACCCAGCTTTTTATCTCCACCGCAAATCAACTCAGTGATGCGCTCGCCGTGATGTCTCACTGCCTGGAAGCGGTGCGGATCTGAATGGGGAGGAACAGGCTCTGGCTCAACCCGGCCAAGACCGAGTGGCTGTGTGTACCGGCATCTTGGATGATCCAGGATGTTCCATCATTAGACATGGGGGGAGAGGTGTTGCCCCCCGTGGATAGGGTGCGCAACTTGGGTGTCCTCCTGGATACACGGCTCAGTTTGGAGGAGCATGTGGGAGCTGTGACCAGGCGGGCATTTGCCCAGATTCGCCTGGTGCATCAGTTGCATCCCTATCTGGACCGAGATGCCTTGCGCACGGTTACTCATGTGCTTGTTACGTCCTGAGTTGACTACTTCAATGCTCTCTATATGGGGCTGCCCTTGCGGATCATGCGGAGGCTTCAACTGGTGCAGAATGCAGCTGCGCAGGTTGTGATGGGGGTATCCCGATACTCCCATATTACACCCCTCCTGCGCGAGTTGCATTGGTTGCTGGTTGCCCTCCGGGTGAGATTCAAGGTGCTGGTACTTTGGTACTTACCTATAAAGCCCTATATGGCTTGGGGCTGGGGTACTTGTGGGAACATCTCTTGCCAGCATCGAATGCCCATCGCCTGGTGCGTGCCCACAGACAGGGCCTCCTTGGGGTGCCGTCGGCCAGACAATGTCGGCTGGCGATCCCCAGGGGTAGGGCCTTCTCTGTGGGAGTGCCCACTCTATGGAATCAGCTGCCCCTGGAGCTACGATTGGCCCCTGACCTCCACTCCTTCTACTGCGGCCTAAAGACATGGTTATTCGAACAAGCTGGCCTGGACTGAGGGTTTTTTTTTAGCTTTTTAAATGTTAGTGTCTTTTGGATTTTAGATAACTGTTTGACTTGAATTTGGGTTTAATAATTTTTTAAATAATTTTAAATTTTTTGTATTGCGTGTTTTTATGATGTGAGCCGCCCTGAGTTCTTTGGGAGATAGGGCAGCATACAAGTCCAAACAATAAATAATAAATAAATAAATATTCCATAACTGGAGGTAGCGGTAGTGGTTCATATGCTTTTAAAGGAAAAACATTTTAATGACTTTGTGAATGTATCAAAGCTTTGGTGGGTCTTGCACTCAGTTGTTCAAGACATAAAACAAGCTTTCTCTGAAGTTTCCAAATGTAAAAATGCAAAATGCACCTGTAATTCCTATAACAATGGTAATTTTGTGGATCCCCATTCTTTCCATTATTTTTAACTGATCCCAATTATAATTGTATTTTTAGTAGAGTTTTAGAAATGATTTTTCTTCTTACAAATGTTTATTGTGAATAAACCTCTGGGCAGATACTTGCATTATGTCCACAACGATGAGATGAATCCACCAGTTTTTACAGCCCAAGCAGTTCTGTATGTGGTCCAGAATGAGATTGGATATTGGACAGCATGGACCTTTGTAACAGAAAATTGGTCAGATCTGACCCTTAGGTAATGACAGCCAAGTTCCATGTCTTTGGGGTTGTGGGAGAACATTTGTCCTGAAATATTTTATTCCATTATGCATGACCAACAGAAGTAGTCAACAATATTTAGCAACAGAAAACCTTTTCCGTTATTTATTTATTCATTTTAGAAAATCTAAATAACTACATTATAGTTAGGCAGCAACACTCTGGTATGAATCCAGAAAAAATATTCTATATATCCATTTATACTGAGACTGTAAACTCACAAAAAACTGGGAAGTAATTTTTATTAATCTCTTCTAAACAGAGAGTGTTGCTCTTTTCTTCTCCTATTAGCATTCCATGAGCTGAAATCTATAGGTGAAACTCGAAAAATTAGAATATCGTGCAAAAGTTCATTTATTTCCGTAATACAACTTAAAAGGTGAAACTAATCTATGAAATAGACTCATTACATGCAAAGCAAGGTAGTTCAAGCCATGATTTGCCATAATTGTGTTGATTATGGCTTACAGCTCATGAAAACCCCAAATCCACAATCTTAGAAAATTAGAATATGACATGCAATCAATAAAACAAGGATTGTACATAGAACAATATCAGATCTCTGAATAGTATAAGCATGCATATGTACTCAGTACTTGGTTTGCAGCAATTACTGCCTCAATGCGGCGTGGCATGGAAGCTACCAGCCTGTGGCACTGCTGAGGTGTTACGGAAGACAAGGATGCTTCAATAGCGGCCTTCAGCTCTTCTGCATTGTTCGGTCTCATGTCTCTCATCTTTCTCTTGGCAATGCCCCATAGATTCTCTATGGGGTTCAGGTCAGGCCAGTTTGCTGGCCAATCAAGCACAGTAATCCTACAGTCATTGAACCAGGTTTTGGTGCTTTTGGCAGTGTAGGCTGGTGCCAAGTCCTGCTGGAAAATGAAGTCAGCATCCCCATAAAGCTCGTCTGTGGAAGGAAGCATGATGTGCTCCAAAATCTCCTGGTAGACGGCTGCGTTGACCCTGGACTTAATGAAGCACAATAGACCAACACCAGCAGATGACATGGCTCCCCAAATCAACACAGACTGTGGAAACTTCACACTGGACTTCAAGCATCTTGCAGTGTGTGCCTCTCCATTCTTCCTCCAGACTCTGGGTCCTTGGTTTCCAAATGAGATGCAAAAGTTGCTCTCATCAGAAAAGAGGACTTTGGACCACTGAGCAACAGACCAGGTCTGTTTTTCTTTAGCCCAGGTAAGATGCTTCTGACAACATTTGAAGCCCATGCCCAGGATCCATCTCTGTGTGGTGGCTCTTGATGCACTGACTCCAGCCTCAGTCCACTCCTTGTGAAAGTCCCCAACACTTTTGAATGGCCTTTTCCTGACAATCCTCTCCAGGCTGCAGTCGTCCCTGCTGCTTGTGCACCTTTTTCTTCCACCTCTTCCCCTTCCACATAACTTCCTATTAATGTGCTTTGATACAGCACTTTGGGAACATCCAACTTCTTTTGCAATTACCTTTTGAGGCTTTCCCTCCTTATGGAGGGTGTCAATGATGGTTTTCTGCACAACTGTCAGGTCAGCAGTCTTTCCCATGATTGTGATTCCTACTGAACCAGACTGAGAGACCATTTAAAGGCTCAGGAACCCTTTGCAGATGTTATGGCTTCATTAGCTGATTAGAGTGGGACCCTTTGAGCCTAGAATATTGCACCTTTTCACAATATTCTAATTTTCTGAGATTGTGGATTTGGGGTTTTCATGAGCTGTAAGCCATAATCATCACAATTATGACAAATCACGGCTTGACCTATCTTGTTTTGCATGTAATGAGTCTATCTCATATATTAGTTTCACCTTTTAAGTTGCATTACTGAAATAAATGAACTTTTGCACGATATTCTAATTTTTCGAGTTTCACCTGTAGATGTGCTTAGGCTTGCTAGATTTACTCAAAGCATGTAGCTGAGAAAGAATCAGATCAAGTGCAGTGTGAACTTTCCTTAGATGTTTATTTAGAAAATTTATATAGCTGCCCATAAATCAACCTGTTTTAAAAGTTCAGTTTTATTATTTCAAAGTAAGTTTGAGTAAAAATTGAAAGATGAAAATATTACAGCATAAACTTAGCATCTTTTCAAAATACTTTTCCTTTATAAACAGTAACAATGCTCTTGGTTATAGGTCCTCAATGAATACTCTCATGACCACTATCACTACTGACATTCACATGCAAATGGTAAGTGGATAAGAGAATATAGCGTACTGAGGTAACAAATGTATTTGCCCTGAAATGGAAGAGTACAATTATTTTTATGCCAAAGGCAGCACTTAGCATTTGATCAAAAGGGCCCAGCAGAGATTATACTACCTGAGACTTCTCAGAAAACAACAACTGAATGAAAAACTGCTGGTGACCTTCTACTGATGCGCCATAGACTTACTGCACCTGTGTATGGTTTGCCAATTGCACAGTGGCAGATAGGACAGCACTCCAGAGGGTTAACATCATTGCCCAGAAGATCATTGGTTGCCCTCTCCCCTCTTTGGAAGAGCTTTATAGCTCCCACTGCCTTAAGAAAGTTCAAAACATTCTCAAAGATCCATCTCATCCTGAGCAGCCTTTTTTTGAACTATTACCATCTGGCAGGCAATACAGGATAATAAAAACCAGGACAAATAGGCTGAAAAACAGCTTCTATCCCAGGGCAGTAACTCTATTTAATTCTACTGTATAGTGCAATATTAATGCAATATCAGGCATTTTCAATTCAAAGTATAGAATGTGAAGGATGTGTGTTTGTGTTTATGTTCATAGTCATAATGTACACTGAAGATGGTATTTAATTTAGTTGTACGAGGTGCAATGACAATAAACTAAACTAAACTAAACTGATTGGCATGCTGGGGCCATATTACCCTAAAATACAAGGCAATTTGATACAGGGGTTAAGCTGCGGGACTAGAAACCAGGAGATAGTGAATTCTAGATCTCCCTTAGACATGAAAGCCAATTGGGTGACTTTGGATTACATACTATCTCTCAGCCCAAGCCACCTTACAGAGTTGTTATTGTGGGGAAAATAAGAGGTACTATTACTGTATGTTTGTTGACACAAAATAAAGTAGGATAAAGACCTAATGATCAATAAATTGTTCTAACTATCAATAAATTTCTCCTTAGTTCTAAGTTGCTTCTCTCCTTGATTAGTTTCCACCCATTGCTTCTTGTCCTGCCCTCAGGAGCTTTGGAGAATAGCTTGACTCCCTCTTCTTTGTGACAGCCCCTGAGATATCAGAACACTGCTATCATGTCACCCCTAGCCCTTCTTTAAATCAAACTAGACATACCCAATTCCAGAAACCGTTCTTTATATGTTTTAGCCTCCAGTCCCCTAATCATGTTTGTTACTCTTCTCTGCACTCTTTCTAGAGTCTCAACATCTTTTTTACACCATGGTGACCAAAACTGGATGCAGTATTCTAAGTGTGGCCTTACCAAGGCATTATAAAGTGGTATTAATACTTCACGTGGTCTTAATTCCATCCCTCTGTTTATGCAGCCTAGAACTGTGTTGGCTTTTTTGGCTGCTGCAGCACCCTGCTGGCTCATATTTAAATGATTGTCCATTAGGACTCCAAGATCCCTCTCACAGTTACTACTATTTATTGGATAGCCGGCTGCACACTTCAGTTTGAGGACCTCCACTGAAAGTAAACATACCATTTTGTAAGGCAAGCTGTTTCAATGGCTGACTTTTAATGTCAAGAAATTCCATCTGTGATCTTAAATGAATCTGCTTTGCTGTAGCTTTAGCCATTGGTCGTGGTCCTGATATCTGGGCTAACATACAAGTCAGTTACCTTTTCTGTATCTGAAGACTCATTTTCTGCTCCAGCTTCTTGCAGTCGTGCTAATTGATCATCATTGTTTCCAGTCCCTTTATTATTTTGGGAATCCTCCTCTGAACTTGTTCTAATTTGCTGATGGTTTTTTTCAGACTGCAGCATCCAGAACAGGACTCAATATTTCATATGGGAATTGACCAGGGCAGAATAAAATAGGTCAATTACTTTCTGAGATCTTGATTCTACTCCCAATTCTTAAATAGCATCAAGAAACTCAACATATGTTCAGCTTGCAGTCTTTTACTATACTGACAGTTTATATATATATCAGATTTTCATCCTGCCTTTATTATTTTTATAAATAATTCAAGATAGCAAATATACATAATACCCTCCTCACCTCCTATTTTCCCCACAATCAGAATCTTATGAGGTGGTTTGGGTAGAGAGAGAATGACTGTCCCAAGGTCACCCAGCTGGTTTTTCATATCTAAGGAAGTGACTCAGTCTCTAGCCTGGTGCCTTAACCACTAGCCCAACACCTGGTGTATAAATCTGGCATGTCTGAACTTCCACCTAATACTTAGAGGAAATACTTTCTGTGGTCAAATTTTATTTTTATAAGATATCCCCATTTGAATTTCTCTCTAACTTACTATGTGAAATCCCATTCTCTTAAATTTTGTGTGGCATTTAGAAGCAGTTTCGAGGAAGGAGAAGATGGAAAGCAAGCTTGTTAGATTTTTTTCCCAGTGAAAACTTTTACCTCTACTTTTGTCCCCAAAGTTATTTGATTTGTATAATCTCTTGTCTCACAAAAAATGGCTTTGAGTGGGATGATGATGGTGATGATGTTATCCATTGAGTCACATCTGACTCTTGGTGATTCTATGGGCCAGGTCTCTCCACATCTTCCAACATTGCACTCCTTTGTGTTCTGTCTCCCCTTCCCTTCCCCAGAAGGTAAGGAGCTTGGCAGCAACATTAGCACAGAGAGTCACGCTGGCCTGTCTCCAAAATCCAAGTTATTTCTCCCGATAAGAGTGTTGGCAGTCACTCAGGCTCTCACTGCCAAATTCGGAGCTGACAAGAAATGAATTACTCACAGAAGGAATGATTTATTCCCAAAGTCCATAAACCAAAGCAGGCACCACAACACAGACGGAATTCTCGGCTTATTCCACACTTTGTCACGTACAGAGTTTGCAACGTAGGCACACCCACTTTTATACCTGGTGGGGTGTGGTCCAGCTCAATCTCTGGCCCTCCCACGCCTCCTACGTTGCTGCTGACGTTTCTCCCTCCGACGTTGCCTGGGATCAAGCCAGGAATCCTCCTCCTCACTCCCCAGCCGTGGCCGTACTGATATGCGTCTCTCAGGCTGTTCCTCTTGGCTTTCCGAAGAAACCTGAGGCATTGCCAGGGAGGAAGGTCCTGGGGAGGGAGGCCTTGCCAGGGAGGGAGGTCCTGGGGAGGGAGGCCTTGCCAGGGAGGAAGGTCCTGGGGGGGCAGGTCCTGGGGAGAAAGGCCCTGGTGAGGAAGGCATTGCCCGTTCCTCCTCTTCTTCATCGTCCAGGTCCTCTTCCTCTGTCAGCACAGGCTCACGAGGCGGGGCCACAACACCTTTGAGTTTTTCCAGCCAAAAGCATGGAAAAACAATACAACAATCAAATAAAAACAATTATGTAAAACAATGATTATAAAATATAAAAATTAAAGGATTAAAAAGATATATGAACCAAAGGAATGAATAGTTGACCTATGTTAAGATGTTGGTTTCCTGGGACCCAAGCTTGGTGATATAACCAGGTCTGGAAGAACTTTTGGAACATTGACAAGGATGGTAGTAACTTGACTTTCCATTTATCTGTGCACAATTCCTTCTACATTGTAAAGGATTATGTGTATATATGATATACATTATATTATGTTAAATTATGTCATAAAATATGCTGTTTAGATTAACACTTTCCCTTATTACTCTGTCTGCTTTATTTTAGATACAAGCCTTTCTTAATAATACCCTTGAACCTGAAGAACAGATAATTGCTACAAACAGAATGCTGACAGAAAAATCTCAAAATGAAAAAAGAAAAAAATCAATGACTGAAATGATCATGTGGTTCAAAGAAAATATGGACAATTGACCGCTGGGACATTTCTTTTTTAAGGTATCTTCAGAGCAATTAAAATTTCCCAGGTTAGAAAGATGTTATTTTGGGTATCCATAGGATTGTTTTTCTGCGCAATGAATAAAATACCATTCAGGGCAAAGCAAACCACTGGTATTAAATAAATTGTTTTCTCCCAGGACAATGTCTACAAAAATATTTGCATATTTTGTGAAATTCTTCCTCTGTAAGAATGCATTTCCAGATGCCATGCAAAGGAACTTCAAGGAATATTATATACTAAGGAAATTAGTATAAATTAGTATACAGACAACAAATGGTCAAAATTGGGAGCGTCTTATCAAATTCTGTACCTGTCAACAGTAGTGTCCCCCAGGGCAGCGTTCTAGGACTAACTCTCTTCATACTCTACATAAATGACCTCTATGATCATATTAAGAGCAACTGCGTTCTCTTCGCTGATGATGTAAAGCTATTCAACATCACAGACAATACTGCTACCCTTCAAAAAAACCTCAACTATGTATCAGAATGGTCAAACAAATGGCAACTTCAAATCTCAACAAATAAATGCTCTGTCTTACATATTGGCAAAAAAAAATCAGAAAATAAAATACAAACTGAATAGTCAAGACCTTGTTGATGATCCAAACTCTGTCAAGGACCTTGGAATACTCATCTCTAATGATCTAAGTGCTAGAGCCCACTGTAACTACATAGCCAAAAAGGCATTAAGAGTTGTTAACCTAATCCTACATAGCTTTTCTCTGGTAATATCACACTACTAACTAGGGCATACAAAACATTTGCTAGACCAATACTCGAATACAGCTCATCAGTCTGGAACCCACATTATGTATCTGATATTAACACAGTTGAGAAAGTCCAGAAATATTTCACAAGAAGAGTCTCCACTCCTCTACTCGTTGCAGAATACCTTATGCCACCAGACTTGAAATTCTAGACCTAGAAAACCTAGAACTACACTGCCTTCGGTCTGATCTAAGTATAGTATATAAAATCATACATTGCAATGTCCTTCCGGTCAATCAATACTTCAGCTTCAACCATAACAAGAGCACACAATAGATACAAACTCAAGGTTAACCACACCAAACTTGATTGCAGGAAATACGACTTCAGCAACAGAGTGGTCAATGTCTGGAATACTCTACCTGATTCTGTGGTTTCTTCCCCAAACCCCAAAAACTTTAACCTTAGACTGTCTACCATTGACCTCCCCTTTCCCTTTTCCCGCCTGTAGGGGGTGCATAAGTGCACCAACATGCCTACCGTCCCTGTCCTATTGTTTCTTTTATTTTTCTTATATGTATTCATTTCATGTATTCACAACAATGTTTATCCTTGTAAGCGATTGACAAAATAAATAAATTAAAAATTAAAATTAAATTGAACAAAAGAAACTTTTATGTTTGAAATGAACTGGAAGCTAGAAGACTCTGTTGTTCTCTGATGTGCCTTAGGAAATGAGACTCAAACATTTTCAGAACTATAGCTTTTTATTTTTTAAGTGAACATGATGACAATAAAATGTAAGAATTTCATTATAAGAATATATCACTTGAAAATGTCTTTCTCTGTCATGAGCTATAAAAGGTATATGTTTTATATTAATATAATATATATATATATATATATATATATATATATATATGTATGTCTTGGTGTATTCGGGTCTTGTCCCGTGTAAGGTTGAGAATACCTTGGCAACGTTTCGACGAAATCTCATCCGTCATCTTCAGGCTGGTGTCTTCAGCTTCGTTCTCCTGGGAGAAGTGTGTGATTGTAGCTGTTTTCCCCTTTTAAACTCTAGAGTTGGCTGTGTTGTTACTTCTTGATTGGTTTGTGGAGAACGAAGCTGAAGACACCAGCCTGAAGATGACGGATGAGATTTCGTCGAAACGTTGCCAAGGTATTCTCAACCTTACACGGACAAGACCCGAATACACCAAGACCTACATACCTTTACCCGTGAAAATCTACGAAAACAAATATATATGTATGTATATATATGTGTATATATATGTGTGTATATATATATGTGTGTATATATACACACACACACATATATATGTGTGTATATATATATTCAAAATAAACTATATGTAAACATTGTTTCTGCACATTTTCTAAAAGTTTTAGTTTTGGAGCTAAGCCTTTGTTTAATTTATAAGAGTCAAAGAACAAAGAAAGGACTCTAATGAAGGTAAGCAATAAGATGTTTAAATAAAGACAATAATACCTTCCAATTGCATAAGCCACAGCATTTTCTTTTCCCAAAATTCTGTTGTTATTGTTCTAGTGGGACTAAGGGCAGCACATCCTTCATATTCACAGTGAAAAATTAAATGGAAGGGATAAAAATGGAAACGGATTGGCCTGAAAGAGTCTGGCTGGCTCTGTTAATATGAGCAGTCCACATTTACTTATTTGCTGTTGTGGCCTTAAATCATTTGCTACTGCTCACCTAATCCAGGAAAAGTATCACAAGCTGGAGATCAGAAAATATATTGCTATTGGTTTTGCTATTCATTCAATAGAGATCTGTCAGAAATAATATCAGTCAACATCAGTAGAGCATTGGAATGTATGTCATGTTCCCCAGAGGAAATTTACTTTGTGTCTAATTTTGAGTTTTCAGATCATAAAATATACAGATGGTATTTTGTATCAACTTCTTTTTAAACATTGCCTGTTTTAGGTGTCTGTTTTTTAAAAAAAAATTGGCCAATTTATATATAACAGCAATTTTTGGATTTTCTGGAAGATAAAATCACTCAACTTCATTCCCAGTTAGATGCCAGCATGGTTGCTGCTTCAGTGGAAGCCCCTGAGACAGGTTTTTGCCCTGTTATCTGGGAACAATTTGACCCTGTTGCTCCCGAGGAAGTGGACAGGATCCTAGGGAGTATGTGTGCAAGCACCTGTGTTTTAGACCCATGTCCCTCCTGATTTGTAAAAGCTTCCCAAGAGATGACAGGCAGGTGGACTCTGGCAGTGATTAATGCTTCCCTACAGGAGGGTGCGGTGCCCCAGCACTTTAAGGAGGCTGTGGTTTGCCCTCTTCTTAAGAAGCCATCACTGGACTCCCCCCAGTTGGATAATTTCTGAACTGTCTCCAATCTTTCCTTTTGGGAATGTTGTTGAGAAGGTGGTCACGTGGCACCTCCATAGGTTTCTGGATGAAATGGATTATCTCAACCCTTACCAGTCAGGATTCAGGCCTGGATTTGGGACAGAAATGGCATTGGTCACACTTGTGAATGATCTCTGGCGGGAACGGGATAGGGTACTGCATCTACCCTGCTCTACTTGACCTCTTGGCGGCTTTCGATACCATCAACCATGGTATTCTCCTAGGGCAGCTTTGGGGGAATGGGAGTGGGAGGCCTTGTGCTGTCCTGGTTCACTTCCTTCCTCTGTGGCCACTCTCATTCAGTGTTGATAGGAGAGGAGAGATCCAGTCCTCGCCCACTGCTTTATGGGGTTCTGCAGGGCTCGGTACTCTCTCCGCTCCTGTTCAACATTTATCTCAGCTGCTGGATGACATCATCCATCACCATGGACTGAGGTATCACCAATATGCTGATGATACTCATCTGTATGTTAAGTAATGCCATGTCCTCCCTCTTGCAGTGCCTAGAGGTTGTTAGGGGCTGGATGGGGAGCAATGGGTTAAAACTAAACCCTTGCAAGACCGAGTGGCTCTGGGTTTGGGGTTTGTTGGCCCAGGGAGAATTTCTACCTTTGGTCTTGGATGGGGTGGCACATCTCCAAACAGACCCTGTGCATAATCTAGGGGTTTTCCTGGAATCACAATTCCACCTCAAAGAGCAGGTGGCGGTCGTGCCCAGGAGGGCCTTTGCGCAATTATGGGTTGTGCACCAGTTATGTCCTTTCCTGGACCAACAGTCCCTACTCACAGTCACTCATGCTGTTGTCATGTCCATCTTGACTATTGCAATATGCTCTACAATGCTGCCTTTGAAGAGCATCTGGAAGCTCCAGTTGGTGCAAAATGCAGCGGCCCTCATGGTTTTGTGCAGTCCCTGGTGTCCACATGTATCACCTCTCCTGCAGGAGCTGCATTGGTTGCCGATTTGCTTCCAGGTGCAATTCAAGGTGCTGGTTGTCAACTTTAGAGCCTTTCACTGTTTGGGACCAGGTTATTTGAGGGACCATCTCTTGCCAGTCACATCTGGTTCTGCCGGCAGGCCTGAGGAACCCAGAGCGGTATGGAGCCCATTAAATGGCTCATGTGATCTTCTGTTGCCCAGGTGGGGGCGTGGGAGTTGGGGGGTGATTTTGTTATATTGTACTATATTTGATTCTTTTTGTTAGTTTTTATTGTTTTAAATGTAGTTTTCTTTTCTGTAAGCCACCTTGAGTCACCAATATAAATGCAATAAACAAACAATCGAACAAACAAACAAATAATAAATTAAATGAATTGGAAATGTTTTAGAACTATGGGGTTTTTTTTAGTTATAATTATGGTATTGTGTGGGTGCTCCAACACTGGAGGCTTTTGAGAAGGGAGTGGACAACCATTTGTCGAAAATGGCTATAGAATCTCCTGCTTGAACAGGTTGTTGGAACTCTTCCAACTCTTCTGTTATTCTGTTATAATGTTTAGGGCTCCTTTTTCCTTAGCAAATGTAACTTCAGAAATCCTTTACAGCTGAGGGAAGAACATTTTGTTCTTAGAATGCTGAGGAAATCCTCACTACACATGCCAAGAAAAACTGTGTGAGTTTAACTCTTCTTATCCAAGTCTCTGCTTGGTTAGACATAAATACCATTGAATTCAGTGAACTTTCCCCCCAAATAAGCATGTACAGCCTTCAAATCTAAATATGTGTATATGATAATATACCCAATTATATCCTTTTGATATAATTTACTTTGAAGCAGGTAGTCCAGAAGTGCAGTGTACATCGTGTGTGTTTTTGTTTTCTGAAGACTTATGTGAGAAACTCCTTAATCTACTGAAATTGCACTAGATAGAAAGTGGGAACCTGAAATGTTAAAATGAAGCTTAGTTCCTAGGAAGTTCTGGTTATCTGGCCAGGGATACTGAGAGTTGAAGTTCTGCAACAGCTGTAAGTAAAAGCTGGATGAAAACAAATTCCAATTACTTGCCTTTAGTGAAGAGAATAACCTGCTTAAATTATTTTGAATAAAAAAAAACATTTTGATTGCACTAGATTTTAAAAATCAAATGGATAGGGGTGGGATGCTACCGGTTCTGCTCGGCTTTATAGAGCCGGTAGCTCTGAAGAGCAGCAGACACAGAACCGGTTCTGTGTTTGCTGCTGTTTGGCCCACCCACCTGCCTGGGCTCTTACCTGTCCTTTCTTTCCTGCTTTTTCAACCTCAGCTGCTTTGCGCAGCACAGCTGAGGTTGAAAAAGCAGGAAAAAAGAGGCTTTTCAAACGCTGCACAGCGCTTTTTAGCTGTCTGGGCTGCACGGCTTAAGATTTTGCATGCACACGCAGAACATAGTCAGTGAACTGGTAGTAACTCCAGTTGAATCCCACCCGAGGGAAATATTATACTACCTTTCTTTTCTGCCATCACTGAAATCTCTCTTAAACATGTGTCAATTAGAATTAGTTAATGGCTGGTGTTAGCCATTTCAATCGAAGAGAAAAATGTGAAGCCATATGCTTTTTATGCTTATTAAAGAATCTTGAACTTGGGACATCACTGTTCAGAAAATTTGTTTATAAATATGGACTAGCTTTACAAATAAATAAAAAGCCAAGCACTTTATTAGAAAATAGGCAAGTTACAAAAGCCTATTTTATAATGTGTCTAAAAGTTGAATCACAGCAACTGGACCAAACTTTTGTTAATCTGAGATGTTTCAGGTTGCTCATCTGGGCAACTTCATCAATCAGAGCAAAATTAGTCGGCAGAAGGTCAGAGAATCATTTGGAATGTACCAAATCTTGCCACACCAGCTGCAGGATCATGTTCCCCAGCCCCCCCAAATGTATTGCAATATGCCAGTGAAGGCTCAGTCTTCATTTTCAGGAGTTTCTCAATAATATACAAAACTCTCCATTATTATAGAATATCTTGAAATTGTGATGAAAGTAAAGCTAACCATATCCATGTTTCTTTTTTCACCTCCTGAGAGTTTAAATGTTTAATTCAATTGATGCTTTTGACTGCATTGTGCATCACCTGCCAAGTAAATCAGAAAATTTTCATCTGGATCAGAAAATCAAATTAAAAACTTAAATCCCAGTGCTAAGTCTTACATTCACCTTCTGCATGAATGTATGGTAATTACAAAAACTTGAACATTGTAAAACTGCAATTCCTGATTTTAAAGTATTTTTTTATGAAGCGATGCTGTTTTTCTCAGGTTGCCTGGAGAATCCCTGGTTAAATGTGACTCAGGTGCACTAGTAGGTGAATTAATTAGCGCAGTCACATTGCCCATTGTGCCCAATTACATTTGTGAGCAAACAAGTAGCATTGTTACTGAGAGACAATTAGCACCATGTACCACTACTAACAGTTGAATTTATGCAGTGTCTATCTCTAACAGAAATTCGCTAGCAGATTGTTTATTGGATTTTTAACAATCTTGTTGGGTAAGTTTAAAAAAAGATTGTTGACATAATAAGGATTGCTAACTCGATCAACTACTACCTGAAAGAGAATATTCAAGTAATGTTTCCTTTGTTGTAGGTTTTGTTTTGAAAATATGAATCAACATCTTGATACCTTAATTTTACACCTGAAAAAGAGACCTTTAAGATGATGCTAATTTTAGTAATGGTCATTTACTATCTGTCATTGAATTGATGGAATTCAACATTTATTTCATGCTTATTTATATTAACTATTGTGTATTTTCCTCTGTAGAGCAAGTAAACGGAAAATAAGTAGCTGAAAAAGAATAAACCCTGTAGATTATACATAATAAAGTTTTTTAATTCTAACATTGGTGTTTGTTTTAATACATTCTTCGTCCAAAAATATTATGCAATAGAATATTCATTGTGGAATATGTGAAAAATAATTTAATTGAAGAATCAATGTTTATTTTTTTTACCAAGGTTAACTATTTTAAGATGGATTGACTCACTCTCCAAAAGATTTTATTGTAGTAAATATTTGAAACTATTTGATGCAATCTTCGTTTGAAACAACTGCTGTATGAAATAAGATTAGTGGTTAGTTCATGTGAAAATTATTTTGATTTGCATACTTATATGTTGTAAAAATATGAAAAAAAATTACAGCAAAACTAGATTTATTTATCTACATTGCTAGAAGCATGATGCTTTGGGGACATTGTCTCTGGTTTCAGTCTTTGGGGAATAGGAGATGAAATGTTACTAAATCAGTCCAACCACAGAAATCGTATTTCCAGACTTTAGTCACAATGGACAGACTTTATTTTTCCAAAAAGCAGCTTATTACAAAATATGTCATTAAAGTCATGTACATTAAAGTGCAGCTGAATCATTAAGCTCTGAAATAAAGAATAGTAACAAAGCATCTAAGGATAAATATAAATACAGCTGCTGCATTTATCTGTAATACTGAAAGCCACAATTGCAATATTTTAAATGCAAATATAACAATAATATATAATGACCAGAGTAATTTAAATGAATAATAGGTTAAGCTAATAAAATAATAATAAATAATAGTTATTCCATTTTGCAATGAATACCTTTATATGATGCAAGGTGGAGAGCTCACAAAAAGCAAAATGATGTCTGTAACCAGGTAATTGGAATTGCAATTTTGATTTTTTTTAATAGTCACACACACATACTGACATCTCAGAGTCCATGTCTTGCATGTCAATCTTGTTGCTAGCCAAAATCTTGGAATTATAGATGTTTGTTTTTGAGTTTTAGTGGATTTCTGGAAAGAAAATATTTTGTATTGTTACAATAAAATAGCTGTACACAGTTGCAAGTTTGCTTTAAACCAGAGTTTCCTAATGTGCTCTCCAGATGTTGTTTGGTTACAGCTCTAAAAATTTGTAGCCAGCATGACTGTCTGCATTTCACATTTTGGGAAGGCAGCTGTCTGGGAAAATTGCTTTAAGTTCATTAATCCATGCTGGGAAGAAATTGTTTTGATGCATCATCCATCAATATCTGTTCCAATTATCTGTATTGGAAGCAAGTTAGCTGAATACATCAAATCTTGGACATCATAACTAAATCACTAGGTCCTAATGGCTTCCAACCAAAGGTTACTAAGGTACTTAAAGCTGCAACTGCAGACCTCCTAACTAAAAACATGTGAACAATTTCTATGTAGTTGAAATGAAAAGCAGGACAGCAAGCGATCCTCTTCTACAATGTGAATGGAACAACTCTGTGGATGAGGATAATGTATTCAACAAACAAGTCCGGATTCTCCTGAGAGTAATACAAAAGTGATTTGCTGTTTATTTTATTTATTTCATTTAGTTTGTCAAGCATGTATGAGAAAACAAGAATAAGTATGAACATAACATATAAAAATATATATATATAAACAGGTATAATTATATACATAATAAATGAGTATGAAGAAATGGAGAACAGTAGGACAGGGACAGTAGGCACACTGGTGTGCTTATGCATGCCCCCTTACAGACCTCTTAGGAATGGAGTGAGGTCCACGGTAGACAGTTTAAGGTTAAAATTTTGGGGGTTTGAGGATATAACAACAGAGTCAGTAGTGAGTTCCAGGGGCTGACCACTCTGTTGCTGAAGTTGTATTTTCTGCAATTGAGTTTGGAGTGGTTTACTTTGAGTTTGTATCTATTGTTTGCCCGTGTGTTTCTGTGGTTGAAGCTGAAGTAGTGATTGACAGGTAGGACGTTGTAGCAGACAATTTTGTGTATTAAGCTCAGGTCAGACTGTAGATGGCATAGTTCTAAGTTGTCTAGATCCAAAATTTCAAGCCTGGTGTCATAAGGTAATCTATTGCAAGCTGAGGAGTGGAGTACTCTTCTCGTGAAATACCTCTGGACTTGTTCAATTGTATTAATGTCGTTATACAGTGTGGATTCCAGGCATATGAGCTATATTTGAGAATTGGTCTGGCAAAGGTTTTGTACACCCTGGTTTGCAGTTCAATATTATGGGAGAAGAGGCTTCGTAAAATTAGATTAACAACTCTTAATGCCCTTTGGCAATGCTGCTACAGTGAGCTCTGGGGCTTAGATCTTTTGAAATAAGTACTCCTAGGTCCTTGACAAAGTGAGGGTCGTCTATGAGGTTATATCCTCCCAGTTTGTATTTAGTGTTCTGATTTTTGTTGCTAATATGTAATGCAGAGCATTTGTTATTTTCTTCTGGAATATTTTGTCTGAAGTCCTACTTTAATACACAAATCTGGGATTATCTAGTGGTTTCAAATCCCTCCAAGTGCTAGACTAATGGGAACCTGATCATTTAGTCCAGTGGTTCTTAACCTGGGCGATATCGCCCCCCAAGGGGCAATTTTGTTTTTCAGGGGGGCGATGGAATGAAAAGGGGTGACATGGGGGTGAAGGAATGGAAGGGGGGCGATATGGGGGCGATGGAGCGAGATATATTGGGAGAGAGAGAGAGATATCTATATTGGTAGGTAGGTAGGTAGGTAGACAAAAAGACAGACAGGTAGGTAGATAGGCAGGAAGGCAGGCAGGCAAACAGACAGACCTTTTAGATGGATGGACGGACGGACAGATGGATAGAAAGAATGCGAGAGCAGCAGCACTTTGGGAAGTGGTGGTGGCGGCTTTTCCCAACATGCTGCCGCATTCAAGGCGCCGGTTCAGGTGCGGTACAACAGTCAATGGGGTAAGCCTGCAGGGCCGGCACCTCGAACACCCCCCTGCCACCTCTTAGCACCCCTCTGCTGGCCCCTGGCAGGGGGGGAGGTTATGTTGGGGGAGGGGGCGATGACAACTTCCTCAATGGCTCAAGGGGGCGATTCTTTCAAAAAGGTTAAGAACCACTGATTTAGTCCATGCAAAATGAAACATAAAAAATGGTAAACTGTGGTATGGTTCACCTCCATAGAACAACACTGACACCTAGCGGTAGATTGCGTTTACTTTTTGCTGCATTCGGATTTGAAAATGCTGAATGGTTGTTTTTTTTTCAGAGAAAAAATGTTAAGATTTTTTATTTGTTTATGTTTGTGAAATTCCTTTTGGTGACAGCTGATGACATGTATATGGAAATACAACACATTCCAGGCTGCATTTCCTTACACATGTAGTGCTGCAAAAGAAATAAGGCTCCATTTTTTTTTAAAGGGACAGAAGTCATAACAAGATCCATAAAATTGGGAGTGGTTCCTGAGGTTAGTCCTGCTAATAGAAAGAAGAAGCCTACTTTCAATTAAAAGATTTTGGAGCACTGTTAAAAGGTCACAAATTACTAGTTCAAAAATATTCCTGTGCTTTTTTGTTGTTGTCAAGATAGGACTTTTTATCCAAAGCAGAGAATTTGCGGAGAAACAACTTATTTTAAGAAAGCCAGAGCTTTTGTATTTATTTTTGTTACAATCAGTAAGTAGCTACTGGCTGGAAAGGAGATAATTTGGTTTTTCTATCACTTAAAAATAAAACACTGTTTGCCTACAGGGAGAGTGGGGTTTGCTGTTCTTTAAGTGGATACACAAATCTTAGGCTCAAAATCACCACCTACAATTAACAGCAGTAGCACTTAGACTTACAGTATATACCATTTCACAGAGCTTTACAGCCCCCTCAGAACAGTTTACAGAGTCCGCTTAGTGCCCCAACAATCTGGGTCCTCATTTTACTGATTTCAGAAGGATGGAAGGCTGAATCAACCTTGAGCCGGTCAGAATCAAACTCCTGACAATGAACTGTGAGTTAGCCTGCAATACTGCATTCTACCACTGCGCCACCATAGCTCCTGGTGGTAATAGCTCCATTTACTCAACAGAAAGAAACCCTGAAGCTTAAGAGAAATCAACCAAAAGAATAAGTAGATTGAAAAAATGCAAAATCAAACATTTTATGAAACTAATCCTGAAGATTCCCCCTCTCTCCAAAAAGGAAAGATTTACAAGTGTACACATAATATTTATTTATTTATTTATTTATTTATTTATTTATTTATTTATTTAGACTTGTATGCCGCCCTTCTCCCGAAGGACTCAGGGTGGCGAACATACAAAAGAACATATACAATAAAAAATAATTGAATAAAAACAAGTCCAAATTACAAAAAACAGCTAAAAATGATAAAATTACAGAATAAACAAACTCTTAAAACTACCCGCCCCCATGGTCAATCCAGGCTGGCCTGCTGAAACAGCCAGGTCTTCAGGTCTCGACGGAAGGAGCGGAGATCAGGGGCCAAACGAAGATCCGCAGGAAGCTGATTCCATAATATGCATGTGCGTGCAGACTCATATGTACACACACACATGCCCTCTGCTGGTTGGTTGAGTGAGAAATAAAAGCCAACTCCATACATCCATGCTCTTGGTTTTTAACCTTCATTTAATATTAATTTTATTTATTTATCTTAATTTTAATGTTTTTAAATGTTTTTTATGTTTATGATTTTATGCCATTGTAAGCCACCCAGAGTCACTTTGGATAGTGAAGCGAGCAGCATGTAAAACAAATAAATAAATAAACGTATCAGATGTTTAAATTATCAGTTGATACATGTACACTGTCCAGGAACTATATTTGAAAACAAGATAGGACAAGATCAAAATAACAAAATAATTGAATTAATAATTCGTTGCCTATAAAGCGAGGCATTCTATTTATAAAATTGACCAATGTAATTATAAGGAAGAGGAGACAAGGGGGACAAGGGGCCCAAGCCTGCTCATTTGTTGACATAAATAAGCAGACAAAAGATTGAGGCTGTAACCGGAATGAAGCATCCAAGCAAGATCTTATGGTTGCCACAGTTATTTTGACTTTTTGACACCTGCTCCCTGGCTGTGAACGTCCTGGCCTTTAATTTATATGCTAATTTCAGTACTTGACACCTGTCTTTCTTTAAAAAAAGTCAAGCCTCTTTGCACATGTCAGAGGATGGTGTTTGAGTTCAGGACCGGTAGCTTTCCTGTCACCTGGAGTCTTTCTATAAATAAGATCAGTGCAATGCAATTTTCCCCTTTAATATAGGATTGTTCAAAAAATATCTGATATTAACCAGTTCCAAAACTGTTTAACCTTTTTCCAACCTTAATTGTGGTTGCTGTATTTTATAATTCTTGTTACGGCAGAATTTTTTTTTAATATTAGTGTAGGCTGGTGCTTCTCAACCTTGCCAGTTTGGAGATGTTGTGGACTTCAACTCCCAGAATTCCCCAGTCAACATGGCTTGAAGTTGAAGTCCACACATCTTCAAACTGCCAAGGTTGAGAAACACTGGTGAAGGCTAACATCAGGGCTAATAATGTATTTGCATGTATAATTGAAAATAAATATCTTTAGCTTTGGGCTTACACTCCTTAGTGTCGGTTTGCTGCTGTCTCAGTGGAACAACTGTCAGGACATTTTTAAAAGTATAAATGTATTTAAAACATATGGATTAAATAGCGAACTGTTCTGTAGGAAGTTTTATAATGTAAATATAGCACTTGTTAAAATGGCCAATTAAACTTGTATTTTATGGGATAATCCATTTAAAGCTAATTGTGCGTAAATGTAATTGCATGGCATTTTATTCACTGTATAATTTCTTCATTTGTTTCTTTCCAAATCAATGTACATGCAGTGGTGGGATTCAATTTTTTTTATTGTGGGCATGGCTTAGTGGCCATGGCTTGGTGGGTGTGGCAGAGGAAAGATACTGTAAAATCTCCATTTCCTCCCAACTCCAGGAGGAAGGTTACTGCAAAATCCCTATTTCCTCCCCACTCCTGGGAAAGTTACTACAAAATCCCATTCCCTCCCCATCCCACTAACCTGATTTCCAGCTCCATTTTCCTGTGCAGGGCAACACCCTGCCGAACAGCTGGGACTTAGGAGGCAGAGAATAGATGGGGCAGGGCCAGTCAGAGGTGGTATTTGCCAGGTCTCCAAACTACTTAAAATTTCTGCTACTGGTTCTCCAGAATTGGTCAGAACCCGCTGAATACCACCTCTGTGTACATGTATATATTCCCAGTCATGTTTTACATTCAAAGAGCTTGAATGGTATACAGAATAATGACACCAAAAAACCCTGTGATATAAAGTATTTAGCTGTACAACAAATTTAAAAAATCCTAATACTTGCCAGTGATCAAAATTGAATCTCATAACCTTTTGTTCCTGGGATTATTGATGTGCAAACAATGAAAATATATCTGTGAACAAAACTCCACATTGGAAGGGCATCCGGCCATTAAACACTCTGCTAGCTCCATACAGTTGCCCAGACTCCACCCCACAAGGGATTATGGGGTCATTAAAAGATGATGGTTATTGATGTGCAAAGGTGTTGGTGAACAGCTTTGAATTGCTGTCTAAAATTAGAAAGCTCAGGAACCTTTTTTAAATGTATAAAGGCAGCATATTCCATTAAAAAAGGGGCGAGAAACTGTTGGTATACAGGTAGTCCTCAACTTACAGCAGTTTAATGACTGTTCAAAGTTACAACACTGAAAAAAGTGACTTATGATCGTTTTTCCCCACGTACAACTGTTGCAGCATCCTTGTGGTCACAAGATCAAAATTTGGAAGCTTGGCAACTGAACTTATATTTATGACAGTTGCAATGTTCCTGGGGCAGAGATGGTAATCAGCAAGTTCTGACCAGTTCTGGAGAACCAGGTAGCAGAAATTTTGAGTAGTTCGGAGAACTGGCAAATACCACCTCTGACTGGCCCCACCCCCATCTATTCTCTGCCTCCCAAGTCCCAGCTGATTGGCTGGGTCTTCTTTTGTTGCCCTGCACAGAAAAACGGAGCTGGAAAGCAGGTTAGTGGGGAGGGGAGGGAATGGAGATTTTATAGTATCCTTCTCCTGCCATGCCCACCAAGCCACGCCCACAGAGCCAGTAGTAAAAATGTTTGAATCCCACCACTGCCTTGGGGTCATGTAAATCACCCTTTGCGACCTTCTGATAAGCAAAGTCAATGGGGAAGCCAGATTCATTTATCAACTGTGTTTCTCACTTAACAGCTGCAATAATTCCCTCAACATCTGTAGCAAGGTCATAAAATGGAGAAAAATTCACATAACAAATATCTCACTTAGCAACAGAAATTTTGCTCTCAATTGTAGTCATACATCAAGGACTACCTATACAAATTATTAGACTACAACTCTGGTCATCCCAGCTATTGACCACATTGTAGCAGAACCTATATCCTTTAGATTAGAATGTAACAACTGTCCTAAGGCCAGAGAGTCACACCTCTGCCTTAAAATCAAGTTGAAGTTTGGGGACTGAAACTGGGTGAATGCTTCACCTGTGGGTATTATCATGGTGTTTTAATTCAACAGTCCAAGATCCTGGCATTTTCCTTGACAAAGTTCTACGTCCCATGATTTGTGGATTTCTCATTGCAGGTTTTTGCATACTTTTAAAAATGGGTGATTGTTCAGAAGGCCCCTGTCCTCCGGGGGTCATTTGCAGCAGGGGAATTGGCAGGAGGGAGCAACGTATGCACTAAGGAGATGACCTTGGAGCAAAAGCAACAGGTACAACTTCAGAATTCTCCTAAGTATTTATAACTTTCAGAAAATGTTTTATAATTCACCTTTAAAGATAAAAAATTAGGTCTTGCTTTTGATTCATAATAATGGTGCCCTTTTCTGTTATGAATCTCTAGACATTTCTTTTTCCTGGAATTTGGTATTGATATAAATATATTGGATGCCTAAGGTAACCCTAAAGTTAGAAATGTATGTGATTCAAAGAAAGGATTTATTTGATAAATCACAGGACTTGAATTAGAACAAAGAATATAATCTAAGAATCTGCTTAAATGTGGGTTCTTGTCATGGATCCCTTTCTGGCAGTAAAGGGCAGCTCATGGTGATGGATACTGTCTATATCCTGCCTAATTCAAAGCTCTAAAGTGGTGTCTTTTTCACTTAGCATAATATTTGAACCCAACCATTACCGATTTACAAGACTTTGCTTATGGTTTAATGTTTTATGTGCATCTAGCCACTGTGGTGTATTTAGCAGTCCATCATTTAAAACAACCATGATTTAATGTAGTGAATTACACTTCTTACATTTACATAGTATTCTAAACTATGACTTGACCATAATTTATTTGATAAATCACAGTTGACTTATTAGCTCAGTGATTCATGGGAAGATACTCAAAACATCTCAAGACAGATTTCAAATATTTTATTTAAAACGGAGTGCAAAGCATAAGTTACAATCTGAGGCAAAAAAATGTGGTTTACAGAAACCCATGTAAATATTTTCAAATACAAAAATATTTACCAGAGATGTGGGATCCAAGCAGGGGCGGGCTGCTGGGGGTTCGCAGGGGTTCGGGAGAGCCCCTAGCTAAGATTCTGTGCAGTTCGGAGAACCCCCAAATCCCACTCCTGGCTGGCCCCACCCACCCCACCCCTCTCCTCCAGGGAGTCCCCACATGGCCTGTTTTGGATGTAGGTAAGTGCAGGACGTGCGCGGAGGCATGGGGAGGGTGAAAAACAGGCCTCCTGGAAATTTGGGAAGGCCAGAAATGGGCCGGTTTCTGGCTTCCAGAGAGCCACTAGAGCCCAGGGAGGCAGTTTTCGCCCTCCCGGAGGCTTGAAGAAAGCCTCTGGAGCCCGGGGAGGGCAAAAACGTCCCCCACCATGGTGCAGGAGGCCAACTAGGCCACACCCACCATGGCCATGCCTACCCAGCAACCGGGCAGAGAACCCTTTGCTAAAATTTTTGAAGCCCGCCTCTAGATCCAAGGACACTCCCCACAAAAATGCAAGAGCAGGTTACAAGTAGCAACATGAAGGAAGAAACCCAGGCTCCAGCAACTGTAATGGTTGAATCTCCCATAGTTCCAACTGCCTTGCACATAGACATTTCAATACCTAATTATGAGACATAATTCAGCCAAATTCTGCATGGTCACCTGTTAGAAGCATTTTCCAAGTTAAGCTTAGTGAATGATTAATCTTTCCAGCCCACCTGGGAAGAAATGTACACAATGCTGCCACCTTCAGTCTAAGAAGGCCTTTTGCCCCGCTTTCCCTTCTTTGATCTATTTGCTCTTTTCAGGTTTATAATTTGTGTTCAGTCTGTTCTTCAGATGGATAAGTTCACCTGTGCCAACAATTGCCTAAACAAGTTCCACAATCTTGGCCTTTCTATTTTCAGGTCTCACTAAGCTTGAAGCAATGTTGATAATCTGCCACATTCCTCATATTCAACTATCCAAGTATCTTTCTAGTATGCAGCCAAGAAACTTTGAATAGTTGTGGGGCATTGGCTGCATAATTTCATACATGCTATTGAAAGGCACCCTTTTACTGTAGATATGTCATAGTGATGTGAGATAAGTTAATACAATTCTTCTCTCTGCATACACCTTGATTTAGTCCCGCCCATGGAATTTCTTCAATGGAATAAATTTCTTTTAGTCCTTCTGGTCTATTGGCTGACTATAGGGCAAGACAAAGACAAACAGTATTTCTTTTTCTTTTGTCCACCCCTCCCCCAGGGTGTCTTAGAATGACCCAAACAATCTCCTTATCCCATTCTCCATTCAAGACCCATGTAATTATTTTTACCAGCCTGTAACATTCATAAAATGAAAGTGCCATTTCCTGAACACTTTGTAGCTTTAATTTATAGGAGTATTTTACAACTGAAGACCTTTGAGTAGGAAGCTACTGTTTGCACCTTTCAAGTGTGATGCAAATAAATCAAGAAAGAAAGCAGCTTCTGGATCCCAGATCTGGGGCTTTTTTGGCTGATTCTCTTCAGGTTATTTTTGTTTTAGTTTTCGTTTCCCCTGATGCTCAGCCTTCTGTTCTGCTTTCTCTTTACTAGCTTTTCCCTGCAGGCAAAATCCAGTTGGGCAGCACTTTAAACTGGTGCAGTATAAAACCATTTGAACAAATGGCAGGATGAGGTAGAAATCCCAAGCTAGACAGGCACAGGCAGGCAGGCAGGCAGGCAGGCAGGCAGGCAGATCAATATTGGTAAGTGCTCATCAATTCCCAAATAGCCCAAGTCACAGCCACCTTTGGTCCAACAGTACATTGAGATGTTTGCATACTCAGCGAATGGACTGGGTACCACATATACCAGTGTTGGCAAACCTTTTCGGCACTGAGTGCTGAAACGGGAGCGCGTGCACGCACAGGGGAGCACCAGAAACCAGAAGAGCAATGGGCACAGCTGGCATGCCCAGAGAGATGGCTCTATGTGCCACTTCCGGCACGCATGCCATAGATTCGCCATCATGGACATACACCATCTTGCCACTTAAATCATGCACTTTCTCCTATGCACTTCCAAAATCTGCCTAAAGCAATGTTCATCAACTTTGGCAATTAAGATACATGGTTGAGAAACACTGGGTTAAAGCATTCTATAGCATCCCTCTATTACTGCCTTAACATCAGTTAGCTCCTGATATGCTTATGGTGACCAACTATTGCTCCTGAATCTCTCTTTCATTTCTCTAAAACCACTGACAAACTTTCAGATAGCATTTCTTTTCCCACAAAGTATTATCCAATGCCCCCATATCTCCAAATGGTACCTCCTATTCACAAAGCTGGACAGAATGGGATTGATGTTCTCCTGGCACTTGCACAATTTCCTTGAAAGAGCCATAATATCCCTGTAAGACAGATTTACACAGATGATTGGATGTGTAAGAGCTGTAACTTCTAAAGCAAGTTACCTTGCAAATTGAATAATTACTAAAAGGCATTAATATATTTATATTCCAAATGAACATGGTCTGAGAAAAACATAGTAAGGTGTAGTATACACATTTACTATGTCTGACTATTTAACACAGAGAAATTGCCTCTATTTTTCTAAGATATCCCACTTAATGTTGAATAAATGCACAATGTATAGCAGGATGCCACTATCCCAATGATTTATTAACATGGTAGACAGCATGACAAGATAAATAGGATCAAAATATCAGTCCTAGAAAAGCTATGCCCCTGTTTACAAGATGTGTTTGTCTGGAATACAGTTAACAGAGAATTAGCAAGAGTTGCTTAAGAGCCACAAATAGAACATAACATTCCAAGCAAAATACAGAAGTAGGAAAAATTCCCCCTGCTTGTTATGTCTATCAGTCCATAGCAAACCCCACTAGTTTTTCCCCAGCTTTAAAATTTTTTGGTTAACCACTATTCCATACAGAACACTCTGAAGAGATCTCATGTCATGCCACTCAATCATAACTGAGTTCTGTCACCATATCAAGCCCCACACAAGCAATTCATATTATTGTCAGCTTTCCCAGGTAGGTCAGACAGGAAGCACAAACAGATGAGCTAATTCCATTGTAAATTCCATTACATTAACAGAGTCTTGCAAGCCTGCTAATACAAAACTCCCACCATTTTTCAATAGCCTGAGATATTAAGGAGGTTCCTTTCTGAGTTTCCTTCCGTGGCCATCATGCAGCTGCAGGCTATGTCCTCTGTTATCTGATTATTTCTTAGATAGCATCTCTTCACCCCTTTTCCCAAGGTCATTCCTACATACCGTTACAATTATGGATTAGCACACTATGTGAACAACTCACCTGTAAAGTGTCTGAAATGTCTATCCTATATAAGTTCCAAGGGCAGGGCATTCAGCCCTTACATGGTAGGTAGAATAATAATTTCTCTAGTCAGACTTCATTTTTACCAGGAGACAATAAGCACTCTAACTTTGACTAATGCTATATATTAGACTAATACATGAGCATAGAAAGACTTCAGCCGGAACACTTTGAGGTTTATTGCTGCAATCTTGCAATGCTGGGTGCATAAATTGCCTGAGGCACACTTCATTTTATCGCTGGTTTATTTTTGAAGTCTCAAACAGGTACAGGTAAATGTGTCCCAAGACCTGAATAACTGTGATGTAGTTTGATCTCCCATGTGCTGTATAAACCTGCTCAGGTATCAGACCGTGGAAGTTTTCTCCAAGTAATTAGATAGCAAATGTGTAGCCACAGCAGGACAACTGGACATTCCAGACAGAGAAGCAGGCTTCCTTTCCTGTGGTGTCTGCCTTCTGGAACAAAATCCTCACCACCCCTACCCTGACCTTATTTATATTTTCAGTTGTTCTGCTGATAAAATGATGTTTTCTCTTTTCTCCCAACACAAGTCTTGTAATACGGATCATCTCTACAGTGCCTCAGAAATGAGACTGGCAACTAAATGGTCAGGGGGAGGGCTCTGTCCAGCTGCTGAAGTCTGCTGTGAACTTCCCCTCTTTTTAGCCTGTCATTGGATGTTGAGCCCTATGGTCACTCAGGCTTGGCTTGCAATACAGGTCAGAAGTCTGCTCTGCAAAGCCTTTTATCGGTCTGTTTTTTTGACCCAGAAATAATCCAGCTCCCAGAAGACATTTGGACTTTTTAAAGAAACATAAGAAGAAGATTGATAGTCCCATAGGAAATGGGAAATAAATAAATACTGTGCTTTCAAAATTTGACTGACTCCACTAGGAGTGTCCACAGTCTTTAGCAGGGGTGGGATGCTACCAGTTCTGCCTGGCTCTATAGAACCGGCAGCTCTGAAGAGCAGCAGACACCGAACAGGTTCTGTGTCTGCTGCTGTTTGGCCCATCCGCCTTCCCGGGTGGTTACCTGACCTTTATTTCCTGCTTTTTCAACCTCAGCTGCTTTGCGCGGCACAGCTGAGGTTGAAAAAGCAGTAAAAAGTGTTTTTTCAAATGTTGTGCACCTGCGCACGCAGCGCTTATCAGCTGTCCGGGTGGCACAGCTTTAGTTGTATTACATGCATGCCCAGCACACGTGTGCGCAAAACATAATCACCGAACCTCTGGTCTTTAGTCCTACCTTGCCATACAGAGAACAATTGGAGGTGGTTCTTTTTATTGATAGAGATGAAAATGAAACTGGTGAACCAGTCAGTCATTACCTTGAATTTGTAAGGACAGCAACACTCCCTATCTTGCTACTAAGTCACAGTAAGCTTGACTAAGGAGGCAACCCAACTTAAATCAATCCTTTGTTCTCTTCTTGTCCTGTCACCCAAGGGTTGGGAAATGAAATGGGAAAATGTGTTGTCTGTGAGAGATGGATGTTTGTTTGGCACTGTTGTGGAACTTTGCCAAAGTTAGAAGTACAACACTGAGAAGAACCATGGTTATTGCAATGAACATTGGATGCATGTTTTAGGGGGAAAAAAGGGTCCCTGACCAATGGAAAAGCAGTTTTTAAAAAATAGAAGTTGAGGGCTACAAGGCAGGAAATCCTAGGGATCTAAATGGCTGGTCAGTTTGGGGAAGCTTGGCAGGTCTTTGACCCTGTTTCTGTGGTGAATTCTATTGTCAGGCAGAATGGGACTTTTAGAAATGCAGCAGAGCTGGAGACATTCATTATGAAAGAGATGAAATTTGGGGTCATCAGCTGATAAGAAGATAGGAAGTTGGGGATTCTCTAGGTCACAACTTCCTGTTGCTCTTGTGCCAGTGGTGGGATTCAAATTTTTTATTACCTGTTCTGTGGGCATGGCTTGGTGGGCATGGCAGGAGAAGGATACTGTAAAATCTCCAATCAGAGGTAGTATTTGCTGGTTCTCCGAACTACTCAAAATTTCCGCTACCGGTTCTCCAGAACTGGTCAGAACTTGCTGAATACCACCTCTGTCTTGTACTATACTGTGAGTGGGTGAGGATGTTTCTATTCTTTGGTCTAGATGGAAGGGGGAAGAATTTGTCAAGAGCAAGAGGAGTTAATTCAACTCTGATGAGATTATGCAAAAAGAGGAAGTGGTTTTACCTTGGTCATATCCAAAAGGCAAGGTGGGGTGTGGGTAAAGTCTTCATTTTGTTAGTTAGGTTCATTTTTTCTACTACAGGCACAGGAGGAGAGTCCTGCTAATCAGTGGCAGAACCACAGAGAGACATCTAGCAGCAGCCTCAGCCAGCTACCCTAACCTTACTGTTATGTATATGTACATAACGTAGGTGGGTTGACAATATATAAATCACAAATATATGTCTGTAGCTTTAAGGAAAAATACTGTCATGTATTATGCTGTGTTCTGGTTGGCTGAATATACTGCAAGTTGCCATAAGAGGGAGCTATAGATCATGGTTTAACTCACTCTCCCACTGAAGATCTCTCTTGATGCTGATATTGATTTTCTCTCTGACTGAATATGGACTGATACTGACTAACTCTGTTTACTTAGATATTCTGTTGATATAGAAGTTTATCTGTTGTATTATGGTTTGATATTTGTCTGCTGTAAAAGATGTGAAAAGACTTGCCTGATGTAAAAGACATGAAAAGGGTAAGAAGACTTTATAACTGGATACTGCTGGACTGTTAAAACATGTATGACCTGGACTGTTTATTAGACTGTGCTATTTCTTCAAGTAAACATTAACACAATTTGGTGTATCTCTGTGTGGCTGTGTCTTTATTCATAACTGTTCTCACAACACTTCAACGTGCATATCCTTGCTACTCAAGGGTTACTCTGCGTATATCCTAACACTTACTTCAATGTGATATAATTCAGATGGACTAAATTGGGGGTCCCAACCCCCCCTGGGGTGACCATGGACTATTTGCAACTAGGCCTCACAAATGGCAAGCTGGCATGTACATGTAGCAAAACTTGCTTGCTCACATGACCTGATTCCCTTTCCCCCACTGGACTATAAGATACACCTTGGTTTAGAGGAGGAAAACAAGAAAAAAAAGTTTTTGCCTCTGCACATCCTGTTTTTGCTCTCCCTGATGTGCAGAAGCACTCTGTAGGCCAAAAACGGCCCCGTTTTTGTCCTCCAGACGCCTCTGCAGGTCCTGTTTTTGCCCTCCCTGCCGTTGGCTCCCACCTAAAACGGGACTTGTGGAGGCCTCTGGAGGACAAAAACAGGCATGCAGAATGCTTCTAGATGCTGCGGAGAGCAAAAACGGGACCCGCAGAGGCCTCCGAAGGCCCAAAACAGGCATGTTTTGGGCCTGCAGAATGCTTCTGGATGCTGGGGAGGGCAAAACAGGATGCGCAGAGGCTTTGGGGGGACCAAAAATGGGCCTGTATTCACTGTATAAGACACATGGACATTTCCACCTACTTTTTTTGGGGGGGGAGTGCGTCTTATACTCTGAAAAATATGGTAATTAAAAGAGAATCTGATTCTGTTTTAACAGGAATTAGTGTGAAAATGTTTTGCAATTTAATTGCTGGAGTTTTTTTAGGTTTGTTTTCATTGAATACTGAATTCCTAAACATACTTGTGAACCTATTATTGTAATCACTAGTGTGTTTGTTGACAGCAACAAATTGAACGACAGCTAAAATGCTTGGCATTTCAAAATCCAGGACCTCTGCTGGCAGATTTCAACCCAGAAACTCGGGAACAACAAAAGAAAGTCTGTATGTCAATGATAAACCAGGATTGCTTTAATACGACAAAAAAGTAAGATGATGTATCCAAATTCTGTCTATATTTTAAATTAACTTTGGAAATAGAAATTTATAGGGTGGTTTAATTATCTTCAGATGCTTAAGGCTCCAGATTAATGCATGTGTTCTTGAAAGCTCTACTCCAGAAAAAAAATCTATTCATAATTACCATGATTGCTGCAATCATGGCTATTGTTTCTTAAAATTCTCTTATTGAAGCATTTAAGACAGAATAAACCTGCTCACAATTAAATTGTACGATATTTGGAAGATTAAGGCTGTATAATTGGATTTGGGCTAAAGGCTACATTAGCCCAAAATTACATTAAATACAGAGTAGTGTGTACCATAATACTACGCTGGGTCCTTGTGGCTTGACTTTCTAACCTGCTTTCCCACGTGGTGCCTGCACCCCAACTGAGCAGCCCTGATCTGTCTGCTCACAGGTAAGCCTGTGAGTCGCACTAGCCCCTCCTCCATTGTCCCCAGACCTTGCCACCTCCCCTACTGTCCCCAGGCTCAGCTGGCTGGCTTCCCCAGTGGCACGGCCCCATCCTGGAGGCGGTGCTGGCTGAGGCCTAGCTAGCTGCCCCGCCACCACCATCCCTGGCTTGTCTGGCTGGCTAAGCCGCCAAGCGGTGCTCTCCCAACCATGTGGCAGCTGGGGCGCAGTGGTGCTCCGACTGGGAGGGTGGAGACCCGGATGCTTCCCATAAGCAGTGCTGTTGCCCCAGCGCCTCTGCTGCCACCACTCGCTTCTCCCGGGGGACAAAACGAAAGGAAACGGGTGGAGGTGACAGAGGCGGCGGACCCGGCTGCCTCTCGTAAGCAGCACTATTGCCTCCGCTGCCTCCCTTTTGTTTTGTCCCTTGGGAGAAGCGAGTGGCGGTGGCAGTGCTCCAACTGGGAGGGCGGGAACCCGGCTGTCTCCTGTAAGCAGTGCTGTCGCCGCAACGCTGCAGTGGATGTCCTGGAGCTGCTCGCTTTCCTCATTCTCCTGCCACCCATTGCTCTGGAGCTCACTGGATCAGTTAGTCCCAGATCAGGTGTGTATGTGAGAGAGAGTGGTGTATGTGTGCTTGTGTGTGTGTGAGAGAGAGAGAGAGAAAGAAGAAAGAAAGAGCAAGAAAGAGGAAGAAAGAAAGAGGGAGAGAAAGAAAGAGGAAGAAAGAAAGAGAAATAAATAAAAATAGAAGGGAAGGGAGGGAGAGAGACTGTGGTGTGTGTGTGGGAGAGACAAGAAAGAAAGAACAAAGAGGAGCAAGAAAGAAAGGGAGAAAGAAAGAAAAGAAAAAGAAATAGAAAGGAAGGGGGGAGAGAGAAAACTCTGTGGTATTATTTTTAATTGTTCCATTATTTATCATATATTAATATTTTACACTGTCCCTACACCTAGAGTGATTTCACTGCCTTTCTTTTGCCCAGGGCTACCACATATTTTTCAGGGTTTACATACATTCAGTGTCTATAGTCCAGACTCCAGAGCATAAATACACTTGAGTTTAACAGAGTTGAAAGGGATTTTGGAGGTCTTCTAGTCCAACCCCCTGCTCAGGCAGGAAAACAGAGGATGCCAAACTCTGAGCAGAGGTCCTGGGAAAGGTGTCAGAATAACAGAATAACACTTAGAAGGGACCTTGGGGGGAACCCTATACCATTTCAGAGAAATGGCTGTCCAGTCTTTTCTTAAAAACCTCCAGTGATGGAGTACCCAGAACTTCTCGAGACAAGCAGTTCCACTGGTTAATTATTCTCACAGTCAGTTTTAGTCTTAGTTTGCTTCTCTCTTTGTTCAGTTTCCATCCATTGCTTCTTGTTTGCCTTCTGGTGCTTTGGAAAATATATTGCCCCCCCTCCTCCTTCTGGCAGCCCCTTAAAAGCCTGTTGTCTATCACACTCTTGAGCAAAGCATGTGAGCAATTTCCTCCTTTCAGTGGTCCATGAAAGTGTATCTATAGTACGTAGATAATAAAGTCAAAAAAAGGTGAACAACATTTTCACAGAACTATAGATAAATTGAGGCTGGGTGTGACAAGGAATGGCTGGGAGGGGAGGGGCCAGGCGAGGCACCCCTTGATGTGAGTGACATTGAGTTGGTACACCCACCCAATCACATGACCAGGCCACGCCTACCAAGCCACATGCCCATCAAGCCATACCCACTCAGTCACATGCCCACTAAGCCATGCCCATCAAATAAACCATGCCCACAGAACCGGTAACTTTTTTTGAATCCCACCACTGACACACACACACACACACACACACACACACATGTATGTAGTCTCCAAGACTATAGCCACATGTCAGTTTTTATCTCAGTTTTTAGTTTTGATGAGAATTAAATTCGCTACCCAGTCTATGTGGCTGGCTGTTTTCCACATTAGCAATCTGGCAATCCTCTGCTTAATTGGAATTTAATTTGCTCCCTCTGCATGCCCTGCTTTTTAAGACTTATGTAGCTGATCAGAATCCTAATATTTCTCTTTTCCACTGGGGATATTGCTTTCGTATAGAAAAATGTGCATATCCTAACAGGACATAATCTGGCACGCTACTGCTGCCATTTATAGTTTACCTGAGTTAAAAAAATTCCTATGCTAAGCAGTCCTGAGGAACCATCTGTCAAAGCAATTTTCTTCCTCCTCTTTTAAATAAGTCTGTGGTAATGCTGCGTTCCATTCTGAGGTAAAGATAAAAGTGTTCTTTATTTGTAGATTAAAATAGTATCAGAGGGGAATTCTGAAGATCTTTTTTTTTTTGCTTTGCAGTGCATTTTCATTTTTTTTACTTCATATTTTAACAATCTAACAAGGTGCCTCTGTCTGCTATTTTTATAGGACTGTGAAGAAATATGACAAACATGGCCATCTGATTTCCAATAAAACAGATTTGTGTGATTGTCTAGAGAAGAACTGCCTGGGCTGCTTTTACCCTTGTCCTAAATGTAATTCAACAAAGTGTGGGGCAGAATGTCGCTGCAACCGGAAATGGGTCTACGAGCAAATTCAGGTGGAGGCTGGCCAAATCATCCGATTTCCATTTCGAAACAACTAAATCATATTACGTTTCCTGATATTATTTTTCTCCCCTTTGTAAAGAAAAACACTGTCTTTTATTTTTAACAAATCAAGGCAGGGTTATTGTTGTGGATCAGTCACTAAGTCGTGTCTGACTCTTCACAACCCCATTGATCACAGCATGCCACTCTCTTCCACTGTTTCCTAAAGTTTGCCCAAATGCATGTGTATTGCGTTGATGACACTATCTAACCATCTCATCCTCTGCTGCCCCCTTGTCCTTTTACCTTCGACCTTTCCTAGCACCAGAGCCTTTTCCAACGAGTCCCTTTTTCTCATTAGCTGGCCAAAGTATTCGAGCTTCAGCTTCAGTATCTGTCCTTCCAAAGAACAGTTGTGGCTCTTTTCCTTTACGAATCTGCAGAGTTGCCATACTATTTGTTAGAAGGAAAATAAATAGCTTAAATGACACAAGGAAACTTGGAAAATATATGTCTTGAGGGCAAAACAGCGTAACAGAACCATGATTGCAGGGGAGGGAGAAGATAGTTTGATAAAGAAGTCATCAGGAGAATCTGGACAGAACTGGAGAAAACATTTTTCACATTTGACTAGCTCTGTTTCTCCATTACAAATCAGTGCCTCCCCCCATGTGCTTTACACAGCACATTTGAAGTGCATGAAGTGGATGGTTTGCTAATTTTGAAGATATTGCAACACAGGTGATTAAGAGAAGTTTTGCATAATAGGGATGGAAGGAGATAAAAAATGAAGATTTTTTTCAAATGCTATTTTTCTCTCCCTTCCTTTGAGCCAAACCCGCTGTGATCCTCAGCAAATGGGTATTAGAATTTCATCTTAGGTTATTGGAAGGTAGTGTGCAGCTGCCTGTGAGTTTCTTTAGTTAGAAAATTTTAGCATTAAGCCTTCTTCACTTTGGTAGCTTCCAGATGTGCTGGGAAGACTGTAATTTCAGAGACTAAACTGGCTGGGGAATCCTGGAAGTTACTGCTGTAAAACATTTGGAGGCTTATCTAGACTCTAGGGAACTGACTGAATATTCCTCCACCACTAGGGTCAAGTAGAAGGTGATGTGTGGTTTAAACCCTTTTGGTTCAGTAGAATCAGCCAAGGATAAAGAATGTAAAACCAGCTGTGTAAATTGAAAAAAAAAACCCAACCTCAGTTATTCATTATATCTTGAATTTGTCTATGCATGCATTATACAATCATTCCTTGGTGCTGTTCAGAAAAAAGAAAAAAAGTTGTGCCTTGTGAAAGCAAAATCTGTCCACCATTGTCAGATACAAATTTTCTATACGCTGCTCAGCTGGATGGAAAATAGCTCAAATGGTATGGCTAATGCCACCCAAATCAGCAGGGATTAACACCAGACAAATCATCAAGCAGAAAACAGCAATCTAATGAAGGAAATACTAAGGAGAAAGCTATACCTTTTTAACACTGGCAGGGCAAGCTACTATATATAAGCAGAGAACAAACCCCTCACTCACTAATCCTGATGATCCCACTTAGTTGGGTAATGCAATGTATGCAAGCAAAAATTGAGCCCAGAGAGTGCCAAGGACTCCAAAGTGTATCCTGCCTGAATTCCTCATCTCCATTGATGCAAAATGAATAATGTCCTCCCACCACATGAATAAAAGATTAGGGTAAGCCATCGAAGAAAATAGTGACATCTTTGAGCAAAGTTGCCAACCGTTTGTATAAACTATAGCAATCCTACACATCTTACACTGAGAAAAAACAAGTAGCTTAAACACTGTATTATCATTTATCTGCAATTAAATGAAACAATATTCATGTAAGAAAATCATTTATAGAAATACATACTATCAATTTAAGAGATTGTGGAAAACTCCTTTTCTTTCAAAGTAAAACACCTAAGTTGCTTTCAGTGTTGCATCAATCTATGATGTGGTTTAATTTTACCTTACTATGTTGTATTATGTCTTATCATTTTGTAGGTGAACCCACCCAGTTTTGAATGATTGGTTAGTTAAATCATGGCTTGATAAAACATATACTGTAAATCCAACATCATTCCTGATTTACCAGTTGTGTCCCTTTCTGGACCAGGATGCCCTACGCACAGTCACTCATGCCCTTGTTACCTCCTGGTTGGACTACTGTAATGCTGTCTACATGGGGCTCCCCTTGAAGAGCACCTGGAGGCTCCAACTGGTGCAGAATGCAGCTGTGCGGGTTATTTGTGGGATGCCTCGGCATGCCCATGCAACACCTCTCCTGCGCAGCTTGCACTGGTTGCTGGTGGTCTTCCAGGTGTGATTCAAGGTTATGGTTATGATCTTCAAAGCTCTCCATGGCTTAGGCCCAGGGTATTTGCGAGACCACCTACTGCCGATGACAGCCTCCCACCGACCAGTGCGGGCCCACAGGGTTGGCCTCCTCAGGGTGCCGTCGGTCAAACAATGTCAGCTGGTGACCCCCAGGGGAAGGGCCTTGTCTGTGGCGGCCCCTGCCCCCTGGAACGAGCTACCGTTAGAGATCCGGATTGTCCCCGACCTGAGAGACTTTCGCTGCACTTAAAACATGGTTATTTGAGCAAGCCGATCTATCCCCATGAGATGTTATTGTGATTGGAATAATTGTTTTAAATATTTTTAATAATTTATTGTTGGTTGGGCTTAAATTCTAGTTTAATCTTTATTTTAATTTTTGTATTACATGTTTTTATTGCCCTGTAAACCGCCCTGAGTCCCTTTGGAGAAAGGCGGTATATAAAACTAATAAATAATAATAATTCCTCACTGGAAGCAAATCCGTTTGGTTGACATTTTCTAAGAAAAGTACTTATATGAACCATAGCTGGAATCATTGCAGTGGGGAAACTTTTGAGCTAATCCAAGCCAAATGACTTAATTTGTATGATTTTTATGATTTATTAGGTCTCTGTGACACATTGAATGTCCAGAAATATTGTGATTTTGGCATATAATCATTGTGGCATCACCCTAACCATCACAATGTGATCCTACACATTTATGGAAAGCATAGTGCATTATATCATATCTGCAATATTTTTAAAAAATGAACTATTACAGCAGGCTGGCCTATGGCTTCATGTTGTCTAGTACAGTAGTTTGTATACCAGATTTTGACTAGTCAGCATTATTCTGGGTTTCAGTGACAGATTCTGATTTTCCTGGGCAGAATGCCAAATGATCCCACTTCATTATTTGACAGGAAATAAGTCTAGCCTGCCCTACTGTTTACAACTCTTACCCATCAACAATCTAGAAGGAAAAGCTCTTTATACTTTATATTCATCACACTCTGCTTGCACAATTATGCTAGAAAATGCATTGACCACATCCTTTGAAGACTTTCGTAAATAATATGTAAAATAAAAAAATAGAAAGAATGGTAAATTAAATATAAGCTATATCTCCAAATGAAACTAGAGATCTGATTAAGAATTCCTTTCTGAAAAATCAGGTGAAATTGGAATTCTGCCATGACAAATATTTCAAGATATAGTCCCGATATCTTTTTGAGTCTGGATAAGTTTGTAACAAAGAGAATGCTTAAATTTGTAGTTCTCAAATGAACACATTCTGTATTCCCAATTCTACATTGCAGGAATTTGGAATCAAAGAATTTTCGGAAAATGAGCTGGCTGTCTTTAAAAAAAAAAACCACCAGATTCTATGTGTTTAATGTTAAGTCAACAGATATTCCCAATCTTGAGAAATCACTGTCTATTCATAACATATACATACTTTTAAAGAAACTTCACCATTTTCATTTTTCTGAAATGGCCATTATTTCTTGTTTTCAATATTGTAGGATGAATTTAAAACATATAAATAATATTTACTAGTTGTTTAGTTCAGTGTTTTGGGGTGGAACACAAAACATCTTCTGACATTTGATTTTACATATACAGTATAAGAGAAAGAAGGCAGTACTTCTATAAAACACTTTTGAGAATTTAGAAGGCTTTAATAAAATACAACCTTAAATTGTTAACAGAATGTTAGTACAGTAGAATCCTTTTCTTCTTTTTATACAGTATTTTAATAACTTAAAAAATTATAAAAATGAGAGGGCTTCCATAATGAGCATATTAATATGATGATATTATGCAAAATAACCAACATATTTGATCTTAGCCAAAAAGCTGAGATATCTAGAACTTTTATTTAGCAGCCTGACAGGAACTAAGGTTATAAAAGAAATAGGTGTTGCATGTGCATTTCCTGTTTGATCTGATCTTACACTATTTAGGAATTCAATCCAGAGGTTTCAGTCATTTGTCATGATCCCCTTCTGAAAATCCTGGGGAAAATGCATACTTCAGCTGACATTTTTTTGAAAATTTGTTCAGAAAAGAGGGTGTTCTTGAAAATATTGACCCTATAAACACAATGGGCATCTCAAATCTAGTAGATATGAAAGTTTTTCCATGCGATTAAAGGAGAGTAGGTTACCCTGCTGAAGTTTAGAGCCCCAAGAAAAAGCAGATTTATAGTATAGGCAAATTCAGGGATTGTTCTGTGAATAGAGAATGAGAATGAAGATACTGGTATCAGCCCTGCCCCTCTTTCTGGTTTCTCTCCTTATAACATTATATGAATTGGTCAATTTGTGTAGGACACCTTATTTCTGTCATATTCTTGTACCACAGAGAACAAAAAGCAATTGCTGCAAAAGTTATCCTGCTAACATGAAAAGGATGGCCAAGAAAGTCATAGCAGTAGATGCTCATGTTTATGTTTCCTCACTCATGGGTTGATTCTTTTCTTTCAATGAAAAATACCAAAGCAGTTATCCTAAAAAGCTTTTCTTAGCTGGAAATCTTAAGATTTCATAAGGCCCAAAGCCAGCATGACTAAACACTGTTGAAAACAGAACATGAAGATAAAGGGAGTATATATAGAATGCCCAATATTGGAGAGAGCTGTCCTAAATGATCAGATGAAGTATTGCTCCCTTTAAAGGGAGCTTTCCTATCACAGGAATCATTTTTATTTATTGACTAAACTTTATTTTTATGTTAGTTCTATTGTCGCTAGCATTACTTTATTGAACTTTGTGCATTCCCATTTTAACGTATTTTAGAGATGGATATAAAAATCAATTTAAACAATTCTGCAGGATAAACAGATTCAACAAATACTATCTTCTATGACAGCATTGAGGAACTAATGACCCCCAAATGTTTCCAAGCTACAACACCCAGGATCCCTAATCAACGGCCATGCTAGTTACTGTTGCTTCAAGTCAGAGTGGAGTTCAGCTGGAGATCTTATCTTTTACCTAGGGAATTGAATTGCAGTAAATAGTCTTTAATAAGAATACACACAGAACAAAATAATTTGGTTAGTGTTCTCTGCTTTAAAAAGGAACAGGATTGGAACTTGTTTTCTTCACTTGTTTCTTTATAACCCACAGCATAACCCTCACCACAGGAAATACTAAAACTGCCAGAAATTAGAGTCAATAACATCTGGAGAACCTCAGATCACCTTTGATCTAGGGCAATTTTACACTTCTAAACACATCTACTTAAGATAAACTCCATTAAGATAAAGTGGGGTTAGAGTTAGATATACATGTTCAAGATTAAAGCACTTCCACACTGACGTGGCATTAATCTGAAATTATCAGATATATTCATCCAGAATTATTTAGCACTGAATAGCCACAAATAGAGTAGCAGTGGGGAGTTAAATGCTTTTCTTGGGCAAATGTAGTATTTCCTCCAACTAAACAGTGAAAGAAAAAGAAAAGAAGGTGAGATTGCCCAAGGTTTACAGTATTAAAGATATGGATTTCAAGAGAAAGAGATGGGCAGAGATGCACTTGGAAAAAGTGGCAAGAACTATTTTTCCCTCTTTCCCTGCCCATCTATTTCCCTTGAGTTTCATGTCTTTGAAGCTGAAAGGCTTGAGCAATCACTTTTTCATGATTAATATTTGTGAATTGCAGAGTAATACAAACTGAATATCAAAACTTGCTCTGTTTGCAGAACTGTTTTGCAGAGGTATATACAAAGGAAGGCTGATTACCAGCTGATAGTTAGAATGGTTATGAATATGGTTTCAGTTGTATTCTGGAACAGCTGTAGCCTTGTGTCCAAAACCTTTTAAATACACTTTTACAAAACACTTGCATTTGTCAAACTCATAATGAGTTTGACAGGTAGCTAAATCTGCTTCTCTCCATTGTGCAAAGAACTCAATATTAAGGAGAGTGATTAGTGAATGTTTCCTGCCAGCTTGGGGAGAGAAAAAGAAGGCTGGAGGATTGAGAATTCCTTTCCTTAAGTCTCTGCAAATTTATATTAGCATCATTTACAACTTCCTGTCTGGAAATCCCATGTCCCATTGTTGTTGTGGTTACAACAACAAAAAAATGTTATGTTGGCATAATTTTCTATAGGCTCAAAGATATAGCACAGCACTTTAGCTCAGTCAAGGAGAGCTTTGTTCATAGAGAAAATGCCAGTGCTTAGCAGTCTGGAAAAAAGCAATAGAGGCAGGATGAGGGCCAAAATGTAGATAACATATTTTATGCTAATATGCAGGGTACTGGACTACAGTTCATTAGTAAGTCAGTGAATAAAACTTGATTCAGAGTCAGTGCTGATTCAAAGGTTTATGGTGCCTCTAGGCCAATCTGAGGGCATCACTTCTTGCCAATGTGAACATTTCATTTTTAGAATACTTTCTTTTTTGAAGAAGGGTGGCATGGACACCTAGGACTGTGCCTACCGTGCCTTAGCCCAAAACTACAAAACCTTGTTCACAGCACACACATACAAATAAAAGGCACTTTAATCATTCCTTTTTGACAAAAAGTCCAGCGACAAGATGCAACCAATCTGTTTGTTAGCAATGGGTAATTACAAAAAAAGTGTTTTTTTTTACAAGAAGCAAAAATCAAAGTATCTTTTGCAGTTTCTGACCTTCTCCCGCATCTGAAGATAGGCACCTAAAAGAGAATCTGTACAGTGGCACCGCTGCAGGGGATGTCCAAATTTGTCCTGCTTTGCTGTGAATATTCTTCCCAAAAGGTGTCATGTTCTGTATGACACTAAAGTATGGTGAGAAGTCACGTACCTCGGAAATCAATAAACATTAATCTTTTGGGCAATGACCCATCATTATGATACTTAGCCAATAGAACAATAGACCAGATCTTGGAAAAGGCAGCGCTTCCACGCGCATGCTCCGTCGTGTACCCTCGCCAGCAGCAGCAGTTCCACATAGCTCCTTTCCGGCGCTCCCTGGCGATAAGTACCCGTAGAAGACTTAGAAGGCGAAAGGCGGAGCTTGCCTGTCTCGCGCAGCTGGGATTAGCTTTTCCGGGACCAAGCTTTTTGAACTGCTGATTGGCTTTCCAGGGAAAGGGGATGGCGTGATTGACGGCGCTCAAAATGGCGGCGCCCATGGTTATCCCGAGTACCGAAAGGTAAGGACGATGCTGTTCTGATGTTTTCATCTCTTGCATAAAAGGAGCTGCGGGTTAATACCATCTCGGCTGCGTTTGGATAGGAGACGCCCTTTAAAAATAATGCCAATGAGCGATGCAGACTAAAATGTAGGCGGGGGAGGAGGCGAGCTTTTCTTTCAATGTTAACGCTTGGACCAAGGAGCAAAGAGAAAATGCTGCAGCGGCGGAGGCTGCAAAGGGGGAATAAGGAGCCAAGGGCCACCTGCGCAAAATCATTCCTGACTTACTAAGAAGGGGCTTGTCATCATATTTTCTGAGCGCAGTATTTTTTTAGCTTTTGCAGCTTTGAAATGTGGATTCCGGAATTGTGAGACTCGAAGTCTGCAGAGCTTTACAGTTGCTAAGGTTTAAATGTCTATGGCGATTCTCAATCATGATTGCCCCAAAGGTGCATTTTTTTCCAAGAGGGAACTGGACTTTTTTTTTCTTTGAAGACATTTCACTTCTTATCCAAGAAGCTTCTTCAACTCTGACTGGATGGTGGGAAATGAAAGGATTTACACTCCTTGTAGACAGCTGGTCATTTGCATTCTTTGCATTTGCAAAGAAGGTTTATCTGTGTCATCAGGGTCACCTGGAGTGTTGCAAATGGGTGTGGAGCTTTCTTGGAACTGTTGAAAGAGGGCTGTTCAATTTTGACACAGATTGCCTCATTACCGGCTGTTGCTAAGGTTGAGAAACACTGGCTTAGCAATTGGCTCTGCGGATATCCATCAGACTTCTGAAGAGGCTTGTTTTAAAATAAAATAAGTCATTGCCCTTGTTTTTTCTTTGCAAGCCCAATAAGGGAAGTTGGAATCACTTGACTTCTGTTTCCTGGAGGTTGGCTGGAGGTTTTCAGATTGCCTTAAAATGCAATCAATTTACTTCATTTAATATTGAATTGCTATTTGACAACTTGGTAAAAGCTGAGAAGGAGATAAATTCACATATCTGCAGTTATCTACCTGTAGGTGACTTGCTTTTTAAATTTTCATTCCTTTTTTTTAAGAGTTCAAAAAGCTGTGACCTTGATCAATGCTCTGGATAGAGGCAGATTCTCCCGCCTTCTCTCCCGCATTCTTCAGAAGCTTCACATAAAGGTTGGTATAGAAAGTGAAAACAGCCCTAAATCTTTCAATATTATCTGGGCAGCTTCCAAATATATGAACTTCAGTTGCCACAATGCTACAAGTAGCCGGATTCTCTGATAAGGGAATGAGGTTGTAAAATGATTATAACCGTGAATTCTGTTTCAGAGTAGGGTTGACATTCTTTTAATCTAATTTTCATTAAAATAGGATAAAAATAAAAATCACCTTGTTCAAATATCAAATCAACTCCTGTCTCATTAAATGGTAATTATGAGTCATTAGGGAGACTAATAATTTAATTATATCCTGTCTTGACTTTCAGTGACTTTGGACAGTTTATAAGCTGTTTAACATATTAAAAGCAAGAAAAAAAAGGTAAAGATGGCAGAATGACAAGATGGAAACAAAGGAAAACAATTAAAGGAAGGCTTTGGTCATCCTTGTCTAAAGCCTGGGTGAAGAGTCAGGTCTTCCATGTCATTCAAAACCTCAGCAGGGCGGAGGCTGTTGGGATCTTGGGGAATCTCATTCTAGAGGTCAGGTGCTGTTACAGAAAATATACTGTATGTTCCCAGGGTCATGACAGGTGGCATTGTTTAATTGATGGTTCCCATTAATGCACTAACTCTTCCAGATTGAATTGGCTGGGCATACACTGTAGGAGACAGGTATTTCTTCAACGCATGCCATTCCAAGTTTATAGTATGGTACAATAATTCTAAAACTAATAATGATAGCTGTAATCCATCTGGCGACAAACTGATGGAGGTCCTCCTTTTCTGGTACCCAAGTGTTGCATTTAGCATCCCTGTACAACTTTTTAAAGCCTTATCTAAATTGTCATAATAATAACAATTTTAGTTTACATTACAAAAAAATCTATTGTTTTCAGCTAATAGTTGTATTCCTGATATATTATTTGTATCTCCTAATGTAATAAAACAATTATTTGGAAAAAAAATGAAAAGGCATTATTTTTTTTGTGGAAGCAGTGTTTTGTTTATTTTATATTGCAGTTTTTGGTTTTTCACATCTGAATGGCAATTTTACCAGTGTTTAGCTATCATGATCATACGTGGCAGAGGGCTGCAGGAAACACTTTTATATAAATAAAGAATTCAATATAGACAACAATATTTTAGTCAAGGAATTTAGACATTATAGAAGGTAAATTGGGAGGCTTCCTTATCTACAAAGAGTCAAATCAGCACAAATGAAATTGGTGTGAAGCATTCTGTTCTCCTTGGGTCTCACTATTTATTTATGAACATTAGAGAACACACCTTTTTTCCCCTGGTGGCTTTGCAAGAAAAATTGCTAGCTAAGGAAATTTATTTATATTTTCAGGTAACTCTTTGCCTTTGTATTTCAGTTTGCATTTGATTCTTTTTATTCTTTTCATATTTACCTCAGGCAGCAGGTAGGGAGTGGCGCATGGTACAATCATTTAAACAATTTCCTTATTTTAAAAAAATAAACTGGAGAGTTTTTACAAATTTCAGATAGAGAGTACTTTCACAGAAGAAGAGGAAGAAAAACTTCAAGCTGCATTCTCAATAGAAAAACAAGACCTTCATCTTGTACTTGAAACCATGACATTCATTTTGGAACAGGTATCCACTTTTTAATGTTATAATTTTGATACATTTGTAAATATTTAACTGATATAGAGAAAAGTTTTTTTTAAAGTTTGACATTAAAAGATAGTGCTTCAAATGGCTACTTTTTTTAAAAAGAATGTCCTGGAAAAAAGTAGAGACCATCACTATGCATTGAAGCATTATTGCTACAGTCTTAAAATTTATTATATAAAGAAGTGTATTGCTCACAATTGAACTTCTAAGAAAATATGATTTGGATTGAACTGTATATTATTTATTTATTATTTATTTATTATTTGGACTTGTATGCTGCCCCATCTCTGAAGACTCGGGGCAGCTCACAACTAAAACAGTAACAACTATAAATAATTAAAAGAGAATTAAACCAATTACAAGCCCAATAGTTAAACTAAGTTAAAATTTAAAATAATTTAAGAACCATCCCCCCCCCAGGGAGGGGTCACAGCCTGGATTGGTCGAACAACCAGGTCTTCAGATCGTGGTGGAAGGTGCGAAGGTCAGGGGCCAGGCGGAGCCCCGGGGGTAGTTGGTTCCAAAGGTCAGGGGCTGCGACAGAATAGGCTCGTCGCCGGGAAACCGCCAGCTGACATTGACTTGCCGATGGGACCCTGAGGAATCCTTGCCTGTGTGCTCGCACAGGGCAGTTGGCACTCAATATCGATATTATAATATTATTGATATTATTATAATGATATATGGTTGAAAAAAGGGCCTTGGTGGCTCAGGCTGTTAATTGCCTGCACTTAAGTTCCAGCTGCCTACAACTGCTATAGGCTCAAATCCCACCAGGCTCAAAGTTGACTCAGCCTTCCATCCTCTCGGGGTAGGTAAACTGAGGACCCAAGATTGTTGGGGACAATTAGCTGACTTTGTAAAAATGCCGCTTAGTAATAAGCAGGCATATACAATGGAATGAAGGCTATTGCTGAGCACACTGGGTTGTATCCCAAAAATTGTAAGCTGCCCTGAGTCTTCGGAGAAGGGTGGCATATAAATGTAATTAAAATAAATAAATAAATAAATATCTATCTATCTATCTATCTATCTATCTATCTATCTATCTATGCAAGAATGCAAGCTTCTTGTTTCTTAGATTGCTGATATAATTCTGTATGTGTGAGGCTTGCCATGATTAGCTGAATTCATGCAACATGATAAGCCAGAAACAGAGAAAGGTCATTAGACCTGTAATCCACTCACTGTTGTTTCAGCTATTTTTTATAGCTTAAGATGTAAAGCAAACCTTTAACTGCAGTGTCTTAAACCATGGCTTAGCATAGATCATAGCCATGATCTATGCAGCACATGAGATTCAAGCAAATAAAAAAATCAAAGAAAAATAATAGCATTGGAATCTCTTTCTTTGAATTACTTGAAGAGATGTACAAGTCATATAATCTCTGGTTTACATGTCATATTTTAGTAATAATTTCTAGACTGCTATATATGCTATACAAATAATTTTGTCCTCACTGAATCAGTTTTCTTTTATTTTAGAACTAGCCTTTCTGTTTCGGGGATATTATTTTATGATCATTTTATTAATGAATAATATCCATTTTTCAGTCCTATGCTTCTATTGTTACTGGAAATCCAAGATCACATTTGCACAGTGGATGACACTCGTTCAGTATTCCCTTGATTCTTCATAATTGTCATTTAAAATAACATTTATGAAAGTATGTACAATGCATTGAATATCTTTTTTTTACAGGCCATTTATCACAACTTGAAACACACTATTTTACAGCAGCAGCTGCAGCATTCTAACTTGAATCATGATAAAATAGAAGTATTTGTTACCACATGGGCAGTTGCAGGTCCAGAAATTGTGGAAAAGTTTAGACAAAGAATTTTGTCACCACATAAGGTAAATTATGATTGAAATTTGTGCAATACATTAAATAATCAGGAAAATAGATTGACAAGATTGGTCAGAGTTGTAGCAAATGAGTATCATTTCCAGCAATAACTGTTATATACCAAAATTTCTATTGAAAAAGCCTCTATTTTATTAGTAAGAGCCAAGCAATATAAAAATATCTATATTATGTTTAATATTATGCTTAAAAGAAATAATTGTGCCATATTTATGATATTAGAAAGGTTTCCATTATTTAAAGCAGATTTTTCTATTGAATAAAATTCTCTCCTAATATAAATAAAACATATTAATCAAGTAAAACATTGAAACAATTTCTGTAAAGGGGTGGTTTTGCATATTGTTTTAAATAGTTTGGTTATTGGTTGAACATCTCACAGAGGAGATACTTCACAAACTCTGGATTGATAAAGATGTAATGCTAAACCATTATTTAGCTTAGTTTTTCCATTGGTCTGACATGCATGACATAGTTTAAAACAAACTGTGGCTTGAAACTGGGTTTAAAAGTTTCCCAAAATTTGTTTAAATCAAAGTTTCGACCATATATAATGAAAAATCAGCTTTCCTGATATGAAAAAATAAACTCTATTTGAATGCACCCTGGTGAACCATTATTTCCTTTAAAAGTGGAAGTGAGATATACAATTAGAGTGAGGCATGCTGTGCAGTGTGAACTGGTGAATGGTTTCTCTTTTATTGCTGAAGACCTTATTCTCCATTGTGCCTTGTCTTATTTTAATTGGTTGTCACTATTTGAAGATTTACAGTTTTTTAATGTGTAATTAAAAAGTGCACATGAGAAGAATATATTAAAGAGGTGACAGAAATTAGAATATATAGTTAAAAAACTTACATTCTAAAAGAAACTCTGCTGCAGTTCAAGTATAATTAAGTTGGTAAATGAACTGATTTGGGAAGATGTGAGCAAAATGGAAGGTGCTTAATCACTGTCTTTCCACGTAATGCATACTTGTATACTGTACTCTTCTGTATTTTGGTGTTCTCCATATTTGTTAGACCTGTGCTCCCATGAGGCATACACTGGCTGAGGTTTTTGGAAGTGGAAGTATCTAAAATATGTACAGCAGCGCTTTTCAAGCTTGGCAACTTTAAGATGTATGGACTCCCACATAGTTGCTGGGGAATTCTGGGAATTGAAGTCCACACATCTTAAAATTGTCAGGTTTGAAAAACACTGATCAAAAGGATATATGCTTAGTAACTGGCAGGTAAGGACATGAAGCATGAGGTGTGAAGAAGTAATAAAGGTATGGCTGGAAACCTAGCTATAGAAAATTGTGTGGAAAGATTGCTGCAAAGAAGAACAATTGCTTGCATAGCTTCTGCTAATATCTTTTTCTAGATTGGAAGATACTGTGAATGAATCAATCATACAATATTAAGGATCTTGGAGCTTTGCTTTTTCTTACATGGTAACTTGAGCACTGAGCATTGTTGCAGTTTGTATCTTTGGAGAGGGATGGGTAGTGGGGTTCTGTTAGTAATTGACATCAAATGTTTGTGGCTGCAATGTATAACATTTTAAATATTTCTGTCAAGCAGAGAGAATTTTGAAAGTCATATTAATAGTTGCCTTGAAATTAATTGGAAGAAATCCTGGGCATTAATCTTCATATTAGCATCTTAATTAGAGCACTGTTAATGTCAGGCGTGTCAGAACTACTAGAAATAGCTCCTGATATGAGCCAAGATCTAACAAGTAAAGTTGTTTTTACCATTTTCTTCAAGTGCAGGAGTGACATCACATAGGACTAGAATGGGCTGACTCTTAGTGTATTATGTGGTACTGTAATTCAAGAAACTTTTATTATTGTGCCATAAACAACTTTTGCTGGTGATTGTTTTACTTCAGGGTTGTAAAGTACTGCATTAGGAAGCCCTTTTCCAAAGCAAATTATTTATTTGTTTTAAAAGATATATTTAATTTATAATTTCCTTTTTTTCTACTGGTAAGAATCTTATCACACTATATAAAAATCTCTGAAGTAAATATGTAATATTTTGAATTCTGCTGATTTTAAAAATCTTAATTATGGCATGTTTTCCCCCTCCCTCTTGCTGGATTTATATATAAGCAACTAGGTGTTAAGACTCTTCATAGGAGTTCCAGTTAGATGTTGCTTACCGAGTGCCTACTTTAGTGACTGTTCAAAATAACAAGATTAAAATATCCCAGCTTTGTGACCAAAGTAAAATTGTAAGTCGCAGTCATGACCTGTTGCTTAATGACCAAATAGGAAATGATATAAGATTGTTGCAGTACATGATTTTTGCTTTATGATAACATTGCCAGTTCCGTTGTGGTCATAAAGTGAGCTATAGATATTCTGTATGGTCCAATGGTTGGAATTATTTCATTTTTTTTGACACCACCAATCTGACTGGAAAAAGTTGTGCTTGCTCAGATAAAATGCAGAATTTTTTAGTGCTGGCATAAAATATATGACTGATATATTATTTCATCTTCCAAATATATGAGGCTGCATTTATTGAACTGCTTTCTGCTTAACAGAGTAAAAGTTTTAAATATTGTATCACAAACCATCCTGTCTTGATTCTTCTGGGAAACATAAAAAAGAATAGAACTGAAGAACCTTCTTGGATGGGAAGTGAAAGATTTTTCAAGGAAAAAAAACAAAGTATAGTTGCCTTTTTGAAAAGTACCCTTGGGACAACCATGACCAGGATGATTGACAATCTCTCATAGGCATAAAAAAGAAAAGCATAGATAAATAGTAAACTTAGCAGAGAAGTAGTGAACTAATTATCTGAGAGTGAATCTTCCATCAAAAAGGGAAATGCCAGTAGACCTTTTCTGTGGAAGTTAGTATGACAATAAACAGTGCTCAGTACATTAATTTATTAATTTAGGGACATAACAGTTATTCATACTTATTGAAGATTTATTTACTTAATAAACTAAGTATTTTACATTTTTTAGAAGTTACACAGATATAATGTAACGTTTCTTTTCGGAGGCAGCTTTTTCTTGAGAAGGCAGGATGTTTACTGGAGTCTGAACATTACTGGTCTGATTTTTCATTCTCACCCCATTCTTCCCTGGCAATGTGATCTTTCAGGAGCTACCAGCCTTAAATAGATATGCTGTAATGTTTAATGGGTATTATCTTTTAGGGCTTCATGGAGCTTCGAAGGAATAAATTGATCAAAATATTCCCTTAAACTGATTTGAGATATCAAATGTAATCATGTGGCTTCGAGTTGGAGCAATTTGTAGATGATTTCAAGCTTTGAAGACATTCAGTACTTCTAATTTTATAGAAGCCCTCAGATTACTATCATATGTTGTGACTGTTTGAAACTATGATGGGGCTGAATGACTACCATAACCGGTCTTTGATGTTCTGTCCATTGCAGCATCCCCATAATCACATGATTTGGTTGCTTGTTGACCAGACCTCATTATTCATGACCAGCCACAGCGTGCCATAACCACGTTCTCCTGCCCTGTGTAAACTGCCTCTACTTAAACTCCCCTAACCCATCTATCTTTCCCTCACCTTCGAATTTTTGGCACCCTGCATTCCAGAAGCATTAGCCCACAGGCCATGGAGAGCACAATGGGATGTTGAGGCATAGCATGCTGATCATGCTGTCTGGTGTTTTCCAGGAGGCTGATGGCAGAATTGGACAAAGTGGAGGGACAAGGGTTTCCTGGAGGTACAGTGTGCACTCTGGTTTATTTTGGAAGTGCTTCTGGAGACCTGGCTGGGGGAGGGGGCTGTTCAGCAAAGGATGTGAACAGAGGCTATCCAGAGCAAAGGGGGTTCAGCAAAGGATGGAGCGCCATCCAGACTTGACCCAGACATTCTTCTACAAAGCCTTCACCTGTTCAGCAACTGAGGTTCTGTTGTACTTGCCACACATATTGCAGGGCTGGTCCCTTGATCATTGCCTGAATCCTGACCAAGCAGCGGAAGGAAGATGACTTTCAGTCGGGGATCTGTGGTGGGGCCAGCAGGGTTAGGTGGTTGAACCCGGCCAAAACAGCAGAAATGTGAGATAGGCAGGTGGGGTGAGTTGAAGAGAGAGTTGAAGAGAGAGAGCGGGGGCAGGAAAAACATAGGTCCCTAACCTAATGACCCACGTGATCTTGGCCTAATAACTGCAACCTGGATTGCTGGGACTGCCATGACTAAGTGGTATGGTCACATAATGTTTTGCTTAACAACTGCTTGCTTAAAATTCTGATCCCAATTACGGTCATAACCCAATGACTACTTATATAGGCCAAGCTAAGAAGAGTGTAAGGCTTGAATAGTAAGATTGGGCCTCCAGTAATTTAAAGTAGTTGCTTGATTAATTTTATCAGCACCATAGATTTTGGAGAGTGGTTTGTTCCGCTGGTGGGTTATTTTTTTTCTTTTTTTGTATGTGAGCCTTTGCCTTAAATTTTTTTTATTGTTATCCTTGCCACAATTATTTTTTAATATTTTCTGTTTCCTATCTGCATTTGTCTTGATTTAGTTCTGAGTTTTCTTCAAGGCATGAATTGTTATGGGAAGTGTACCTGCTGTTAGACTAATGCAGATTATTTCTATTATGGTATATTGAATAAACAATATACTGCATATATTACTGCAAAACAGTAAACTGCATATACTACTCAGGTTTTTTTAGTTGCACGTTTAGTTGCACAAGCTGCATGTAATGTATCATTTCCAAGAGTCTAATCTTGCCAATAAATCATGTCATTAAATCATTTGGTCCAGAAAAATAATTCAGAAAACATAGATTCTACAGCTTTAATAAAAGATTACATTTTAACAGTTTTTAAAACTGATTTTTTATTATTTTAAAATTGGAGTTGAATATGATCTGCTCTTCTGTAAGATGATCCTGAAAGTAGCAAGTTTACTTAAAGTCTTATAGAAAGTTTTTCAGAGAGGCAAGATTTGAACTTCCTGATTCATAGCTCATCCTGCTGTACTATATTGCTTAATTTGTTTTTGGTAGAGGCAAGTCATTCTTTGCTAAATATAAGAAATACTAGAACAATTAAAATATTATGGCTTGGGAGAAGTTATGTTTGTTTTGCTATCATTTATTTTTATGACTAGCCACAAGTTTATAAGTAACAATATGTTTCATTATCCCTAGATACTAAGGGTCTATGCTACATTCTCATTTATTTCTTGTGGAATGTTGTACATACATACATACATACATACATACATACATACAGTACCTGCATACTTTCAAAGGATTCTGGGTTAAGTACATTTTATGGTCTAATACTTTATGCATTAGCACACCACTTAGATTTTAAGAAAACAAATAACTGAACAAAGACATTCTAAGTGTACTCACACTACTATTTTTACCCAGTGGTGCGGTATGCAGATTCTTTAAAGAAGGAAGAACATACAATTCTTAAAGTTAAACTCTGCCTACTTCACTCTTCCATTCTATATTATTAAGTACTCATTTCTGGAAAGCAATTGATGTTTTGTAATTATACTTAGAAGGGGAAATAATGCATTTCTAAAAAAAATTAGTCTTCAGACTTGATTCTGATAAGTAGTTACTATATATGTCAATATATGATTGTTTTCTAAGAAAACACTTCTTATTTGGAAGGCTTAATTCTTTGCATGCCTTTCTACTTCTATCCCTTGTCCAATTATTACTGTGGCCATATATCATGTACCTTAAGTGGTCGGCATTGGTCTATTATATTCATTTTCCCTTCAATAAAATAAATAGATAACGCATATAGGGTTCATTAATCAAGGATTCTAAAAGCATAGCTTAGTTCCAAACCTGGGTGCGGGAGGTTGGGGTGGGTGGGAAGCAAGCATTAAAAGTAAGACTACTCAATTTATGAAAAGGTTTTCTGCCTTTCCTTTGACTGCTTAATCAGTTATGTAATTGTTCCAGTTCAGTATGAATTAAACGTAAATGTTGTATTTTATTTGTGTTCTCAGCTAAAAAAGTGATGTGAGGGAAATACTTCTTAATAGCAAACTCTTTCAGCATGACATGGATTAGGACGACAGCTTGGAAAGTTATTTTCCAGTATAGTTATAAGCAAAGTAATACATTTTAACTTGTCCAAATTATATACTGTCTGCCATCAGTATCTATTTAGCTATGGATTAAAATGAAGGGACAGATTATATGTATGTCTATAGCATTTGGTTTGCATCATGAAGTGATGAAGTTGAATGTTTAGCATCTAGGATCGCAAATTAAGTATTACCTCTAGATAAGATTGAGAAAGACCCACGTTTAAAACCTTAAAACTTCCTGCCATTGAGTACTATGTAGATACTTCTGAGCTGAATGAAACAGAGTTCTGGTTAGTTTCATGACTGCCTATATTTCCACTCATTTAATTTTTCTGTAGGAATGTCTATGTAAGTTCAAAGCATTGAATTAACATAAATTTGTTGCATATTGAAAGAATTCAGCTATTTTATACAGGTAGTTCTCCACTTAAAATCATATTGGGTCCAGAATTTCCATTGCTAAACAATGTGGTTTTAAATGAGTCATGCCTGACTTTATGATCTTTTTACCATGGTTTTTAAGTGAATCAATGCAGTTAAGTGAATCACATGGTTGTTATGCGAAGCTGGTTTCCCCCATTGCCTTTGCTTGTCAGAGGTCAGTTTTGAAGATCTCAAATAGTGACCAGATAACTGGGATATCAACCCTGAAGCTGGCCTGGCTGAAGTCATTTTGGAGCTTCAGCGCTGTCACACTGGAACTGAGGGGATAGGGAGGGAGGATTAGAGATAGTAGCGGCTGTGTAGTCAAAACAAAATACTTCCTCTTGGGAACCAAGAACGTTCTCACACCTGGACGGAGGAAGGATGTCACTTGTCCAGTGGACGTTGCCTTGATTGGGCCATGTGACTGATTGTTTGGAATTGGGGGGAAAACTTTTACTTTTAATTAGGTGAAAACCATGGGACCTTTCAGAGTTGGTTTTCACTAGATATGTGCCAATATGGTATTTCCAATAAAGCTATTCTTTGAGAAATCTACCGGCCTTGGAATTTTGCTTGCAATGGATCTATTACTTGGAACCCTGACATGGGATACCGCAACTGTCATAAATACATTCCAGTTGCCAAGTGCCCAAACTTGGAACACATGTCCATGGGGATGCTGTTATAGTTGTGTGAAGACCAATTGTAAGTCACTTTTTTCAGTGCTGTTGTAACTTCAAGCTGTCGCTAAATGAATGATTGTAAGTCGAGTATCTGTTCTGCATGTTGTATTGGTACAGTAACATGCAGTTCTTTCTTAAACATTGAAAACTATGAGGAAAAAATAATTTCAAGATGATCTTACTTTTCTATATACATTTGTTCACAAATAAACATTCTACCCATATACATTTCTTTCGCTAGGTTTTTCTGCTGTTGGTTTTAGCATTAGTTTATAACGTGTTTCTTTCCTATATGTTGTAAATTGTGTATTCTTTTAATTGCCTTAGGAATTCAGTTTATCAGAAGAAGTGATTCAGATCATATAATAGTAATTATTATATGAAATAATATATAATATAAATATAAATTTAATATGTTTATAGTAGTAAACATTTTTGAGATAGCTTCTAAAAATATAAAAATATTTCAATATGATCTGCATAATATAAAGATCCAACTCTGTTTTAGGGCTAAGAAATCAGGGTCTCTTCTATTTATTTATTACTGCACAAATCAGTAAGGAGCACTGTTAAGGAACAAAATCCACTGATTTAATAAGATCCTTACTCAATAGCAGCTTCACTCTAGTCACTTATTTTATGGCCTTGGGAGTTAATATCTGTGGTAACTGGGATTTTAAGCAATATTTGTGGTTTGTGGGTTTTAATAACAATGATAATTGTAATTCACTTCATTCTGGGGTTGTTATCACAACCATAAGTAATATTTGTTCTTTAACCTGATTGTAAAAGTAAGCCTGGCAGATGGTTATAGAGAAGAGAAGAAAGATGGTAGAATTCTTTTTCTTTTGCTCTCTGTGCTTCACATTGGCTGACAATTGTTCCTAAGCAATGTTGAAAAACAAAATACTGCCATACTTCATTTACCACATTAGTAATCAATATGATATGTGTTTTGTAGCTTGAGACAGTTGGATGGCAACTTAACCTTCAGATGGCTCAATCCATGCAGGCAAAACAAAAATCTCCTCAAGCTGTATTAGAACTTGGAGTCAGCAGTGAAGATTCAAAGGTAAGAGCTCTTTGTCACATTGTTTTTTCAATTGTGTTCTAGTAGCTTTGGAGATAACAAATGAATTAAAGATCGAGCACTGCACCTGAGGGAAAATATGTGTCTGTTGTTCATAGACGGTTGCATAGTTGTTGCATTCATAGGTCTGTGAACTTTAACATTCTGGCCAGGGAGCACTCTCTGCACAATGTACAGTTGGGATTTTGGAGGTGTTTGCATCAGCCTGTCTGTGCCATCTGCAACCTATGCTTACCCACCAACCCTTTTGCAGCATAGGTGTGCACCAACAGCTACAGGCAGTTGTGGGCAACACTAAGTCAGCCTTTATACCGTGGAACCTTGGGTCACGAAAGCTTCTGTTTGCGACCAAATCTGGTGACGACCAGAATTTTTGCTTCTGGTTGCGAACAGATCTTCGGGTGGTGACCAAGCAAACCCAAGAATTGCCGTGGCAATTTCCCCTTTGGCACTTTTTTGGGGGGTCTGCGCATGCGCAGATGGTCGAGCTTCTGGTCACGACCAAATCGGGTTGCAGCCCTAGTCCTGGAACGGATTACGGTTGTGACCCAAGGTTCCACTGTACTTCAGATATTAGAAGCAAGATGTAAATTTAATAGGCCATTGAAATATAGACTGATAAGGATACTTCTAAACAAAAGATTTACACTATTTTGGTCTAATCTTTTAGTATTCGTTCATTTTGGGAAGCTAAGTTGATTTATTTCTGGTTCATTGGAAATTATATCAAAGGTGTTGTTTTGTTTTGAAGTGTTTCTTTGCAGAATTTTGTGTGGTTTTTTTCTCATTGATGGAACTGAGATTCAGTGTCTTGTTCCTGAAACTGGTCTGTTATCCATTGTTTTGCCAGTTTAGCAACATGCAAAACTATTGAGGAATTTATACCCACGCTCGCCTGCGATGCCAGTATATGATGTTACAACTTCGATTATATTTATTAAGGAAATTGCTGACATACTGGTGTTTTATTTTATTTTCATAATTCTTTGGAGTTTTTAAATACAATGGAATCATGATGACAATTTTAAAACTTCCTTTCCCTTCTGCTAACTTTAAAAAAAAATTAGACAAATATATAATGGAAACCATATATACTGCTAGGAATTGATTTCCCTTTTGTGTAGAAGAGAGATAAAGATATTTTTGTTACTCCAGGATCGTGGGTAGAAAATCATTTATTTGCACATATTATCATGTGAGTGTTCATCATATTCCTTTTTGTGTTTTGGGTGATATGAGGTCAGCAGAATTGAGGATCATTGTGGGTCAGCTTCAGATTTTATGACAGATTAAGGATAGAAACAGTGATAATGAAAGTGCTCATAATTAATCTTGTAATTGTAAATTTCGTCCCCTCCTTTTTAAGACCAGGAAACAACTATCAAGATATTACTAAAATTATATAAAAGAATGAAGATTATTTTGTACCTGTTCTGCCCTAACTATTGAGTGTTGAGTCTAGAATTCAGTGCCTTAGGAAAGCAATTTGATTTAAACTTTGATGGATGTTTATGCAAAAAAATATATGCGGATATAGCAAAAGTATTTAGACTTATATACCGCATCATAGTGCTTTACAGGCCTCTCCAAGCAGTTTACAGAGTCAACATATTGCCCCCAACAATCTGGGTCCTTATTTTACTGACCTCGGAAGGATGAGTCAACTTTGAATCAGTCAAAATCAAACTCCTGGCAGTCATCAGAATTAGCTGATGTAGAGGAATCGTCAAGAACACCTGTTCCATATTTACCTATTTGAACTTGGTGCAGAGCTAAATCAAGAATCCTTCTATTATAATAATGTAGCTGATCTTAAAGATAATGGAAGAATCTAGGAGTGAATCAGTATCATATGTGTTACATATAGTCCAAATTTTTAAAAGCTTGTGAGTGAAAGCATTTTAGATTATGCCTATGGCAGACAGAAACTTGTGTCAGTAGTGGATCGATGGCATAATGTTCCCTATACCGTTTAGCTATCTGAAGAAATGAACAATTGTGTTATGAAGCTTATTGGAAGTTACAAAGAACAGCTCTACATGTGTCTTCTTACTATATTGTTGCCTCAAGGGTTTTTCCTCATAGGTTGGAAGAAATTACACATATATGTAGCTTCCATTGTAACTTGAACACCTAAAACATCTGTGGATTCAAATGGCATGATGCATTGTACTAAAGATTAATGACATATATAGAAAGAAATCAAACACACCAACAGCACATATCCTAAACTCCTGATTGAAGGTGTAATAGTGAAGGTAAATAGCTTTATTTGTTATTGTGATTGATTAAATACATAATTTGATTTTGGGATTGCTTATATTGATATTGATTTATATTTCCAGAATCAAGAGGCTGAGGTAGTAGAGCAATTGTGCAAATGGAGACATTGTAGTCAGGGGAAAGTTTTTTTTTTTTACGAACTTATGGTATGGGAATATCTTTGGGCTTCAAAGAAGAAAAAATCCTAAAGCAGTTTTCTCCATTATATATCCTTGAACCAAAATATGATCTTTATATTATTGGCTGTGGCTTTGCTTAGCTCATCTATGCCTTATTGACACAGATACTGATGATAAGCAAATGGAAGTGCTTCATATTACACTCACATATTGACTACTTTAAAGGAACTCTGCAAATACCAATTTTTAGAAATGATGAGCTACTTTTTTATTGAAAAGTAAAGTATAAACATGCTAAATAAGTGGATTTATCAGCATTGGCGGATCTTCCCCTCCCCCAAAGTGTCACTTACGGCAATCATTTTGTTTGCAAATATTAGTAGCGTTGCGTGTTAATTTGAAGCTTAAATTATAAAAAGGCTAACTGGAACAAAATTGTACAGTAAAATGTTTTTTCTAAAAGTATGTTGCTTTTTGGAATAAAGAGATGATTCACTTTGAAAATAAATTCTTTGATTTAATTCTTGCTTTTATCGACCATACACAACTTGTTTTCATATGTTCTTAAATACCTTTACCTTTTTATAATTAAGATTAATTCTAGGTTTTAAATTCTAAAACACATGGGTTTACTAATATTTTGTTTCAATACTCCTTGACCTAAATTCATTGCATTGGCTCACTAGAGGGCGATAGAGCTCTTTAAAGTTTCTTTGATGTTGTGGGTGAGTTTTCCCCCCCCCCAATAATATTGACTCAGTTGTGGATTTAAGTAACTGAGGGAAACTGTGTTTACTTTTCTAATCTGCAAACAATAAGACAGTTGATAGTATTCAGATCTAATGCCTTTAGCTTACATGAAATTAAAATAGTAAATATGGGATCAATTTTTATTTGTATTTGAAATATAATGAATACTTCAAGAGATATTTCAAATGTCTGAAAGGCAAAAGCATTTTAGTGTATGAATTATATTTGTAAAAGGAATTAACTCTCTAACTGAAGGAATATCAAGAGACTGCAAATCTACAAATGTTTTTATTAGCTTAGATTTCTTCTTTTAAAAAATATGTCATAGTTAATCTAATAAAACCATTTTAGATTATTATTGCTGGATGAGAATGAAAGGAAGGTCCCTGCATCAGGCAAAGACAGTGAGCATTTTGTATTATACTCCTTTGGCCTTTTCCAAGTTAGGCGGGACAAGTTCATCCCAAAATATTTCCATCCTTTGAAAATAAAAGTTTTTGCAAATGTTTGTGAACAACATTTTGTTAAATCCCATCAATAGAGCAGCATTTTTGAGATGTGATGGTTGATTTATATATGTTTGTTTTGGTATCTTTTCTATTTCTTTAGTGGGCTGCTACTAAACTGAATAGTCTGAATCCAGAGATCTCTCCTCAGATGTATAATAATAATAATAATTTTAAAATCCAGCATTGTCCCTTCATGGACCCCCTGTCAGTAATCTCCCTATTTAGGAAATGTGAATTTGAATAGTTGTGTGATAATCTATCTTGGTCCTATTGGTAATAATTATTAATGGGGATCCAAATGAGGAAACTTAACTCCATGGTGACTTGTCTCTCATGGTGTTCCACTTCATAGTGTGACCACAAAAGCAGAAGCTAACTATGGGGATGTTGATTCCCTTTGCTCTATTTTTGAGGGTGGGGGGACTTTAAGTCAGTGTTGACCCTGGGTGGCTGCCTGCAGTTTTCTTGGCAAGATTTTGGGGGTGCTTACCATTTCCTGCTTCTTAGAGGTAAGAGAGTGATTGCCCTAGATCAGTGATGGTGAACCTTTTTGGCACTGAGTGCCCAAACTGCAACCCAAAACCCACTTATTCATTGTGAAGTGCCAACACGCAGGGGTGGGATCTAACCGGTGTTACAACCGGTTCAGTGAGCGTGCGTTTGCGTGTGGCCATGTGCGCGTGCACAGCATTTGCAAGAAATCATCAGCTATGCTGCCCGGACAGCTGACAAGCATTGTGTGCATGTGCACAGCATTTGAAAATCCTCTTCTTTCCTGCTTTTTCAACCTCAGCTATGCTGCACAAAGCAGCCGAGGTTGAAAAAGCAGGAAATGAAGGATAGCCACACTGGGTGCAAATAGTGGATTTCATTTTTATTCAAATAGCAACATAAAGAGACCCCCCTCTCCCCTTTCAGGTGGGGTAAAGTGAGGAGGGGGCTCTTGCTTAGATAACTCCCCTTTCTCATAAGAAGCAACATCTCATCTCTCTCTCTCCCTCTCTTTCTGTCTCTGTCTCTCTCCCTTTCTCCCTCTTTCTCTTTCAACTCTTTGTCCCTTTCTCCCTCTCCCTCTCTCTTTCTCTTTCTCTTTTATCTCCCTTTTTCCCTCTTTCTCCCTTTTTCCCTCCCTCCCCCTTTCTCTCACATCTCTCTCTCCTTCTCCCTCTCTTTCTCTCTCTCCCTCTCTCCCAGTTCTCAATGCACTATTGCCTAATGATGAACCTAGGGAGGAAGAGAGCAAAACCTTCTGTAGCCCTCCTCAGCCCTTCTGAATTGACACCTGTGATAGAGGGAGACCAAGAGTAGGAAGCTGAGCTTTGGATTGCAGCGGGCATTAAAGTACCCGCTGACAGCGCTTCCTTAGCCACGGCTGCCAGGTGAGAGAAAAGATGTCAGACTCCGCCCCCACAAAGGGGAACGGCAGTGATTGCAGACAGCCTCCGCTGGCTGAGAAGGGGGACCCTCCTCCTGTCTCCCCTACTTTTCCCCCAGCCTCTGCCTCCTTGCTTTTCCCCTCAGCCACAGGGCTAACCAATTGCCAGAAGAATGCGGCTCCTGTACACGGAGAAGAGACGCTAAGAGATGAAGTGGGAAAGTAGAAGGGACTTTCTGAGGATAAAGGGGATTAAATCGCAACCTTTCTCCGCGCTCAAGGGGAGCCGCTTCAGGTAACCGTGGCTTTCTCTCCTGCTTAGGAATAGAAGTCCTGCTGGTCAGGATTTTTTTTGGTCTTGGAGTTAAGCTAAACAAGAGCTTTAAGCGAGACATGGGTGTGACCGGGTGGGTGTGGGCAGGGCCAACCAGGGCAGGGGTGATTTTTATCCTGAGGCTGCCAGCAATGCCCTCAGGTGAAGATGTTGCAAGAGGGAGGGTCAACCCCTCCCTCAGGAGCTGCAACACACTCGCCACCCTCTGGCACTTGCCAAGCCTCCTCCTTCCCGCTGGGTGTGCGAGCGTTTCTGGCAAGGAGGAAGAGAAACGCGGTGGGAAGAAACTTGGCGGGTGCCAGAGGGGAGGCAAGAGCTTTGCGGCTCCTGGGGAGCATGTGAGATCACGCCCTCCCCTCACAGGACAGGAAACGCCTGGGAAGGGCTCCGATGATGCAATCTGCCACGCGTTATCCTTCCTCCCTGCGCATATCAGTCCATCCACCGCTGTTTCACCCCTGTTGCCAACACAAGTGGGCTGCAGACCACCAGCCTTTCCTGGTGGCAGCGGCGGCATGAGCGGCATGTTCCTCCTCTGCCAGAATCGCACTCTGGGCAGCATCCAGCCAGCCATGCCTCCCCACTCCCAGCCCATATGGATCCCAGGCCTTTCCTGCAGCATTGTTAAAAGCGCCGGGGGCTCCAGGCAGGCAGGCGGGCACAGGGGAGCGACTGGTGGCAGCGCTCCTGGCTGGCAACAGCTGGGCTTGGGCTGTGGCAAGCAAGCAAGCGGGGGCACAAAGTCAGCAACTTACCAAAAATTATGCAGGCCACAGCAGTCAAGTGAGTCAGGGCAAGCAAACAAGCAAGCAGCGACAACAACAAGCAAGGAGCAGGAAACAGAGAGCAGCCAAAGAACCATTGGGCATGCATAGCTCTGGCGAGCAACCAAGGTGGTAGAGGCAGATGGGGTGAGGTGGGGCCAGCCAGTAGGGCAAAAAGTTAAATGGTTTGGCTGGTTTTTTGCAAATGGGATGGAGGAGGGCAGTGTGATCTATAGACCCGAAAATCAGCTCGGAGGCACACATGTGTAGTGGAGCTGAGTTGGGCTGACAGCTCGCCTGCCCGCAGAGAGGGCTCTGCGTGCCACCTGTGGCACGCGTGCTATAGGTTCGCCATCACGGCCCTAGGTCATCCTGCTGGTTTTGTACCTAAGGTAGGACTAGACCACATTGTTTCCTCAGTTTCTAGTTTGATGTTTTCACCACTACACCATATCGTCCCATAGTTACTCCTAAAATTGGCCTTTTTTCATTTAAAATGGAATTGATTGAAAATAGAAATAACCCTTACGGTGATATGGGAATTTGCTACTTTTTGATATACTCCGTTAGTGGACAAAAAAAATCAAGTTTTGTAAAAAAAACACAGAAATTGACTGATTAAGCTACAATTATGAAAGAACTGAACTGGTGTGGATTAGTTGATTAATACTAATCCAATAATAATTAATGTTTAAATAATATGTGCCCTTCAATATATTGGACTGTAGTTCTTTGCCAGCAGGATCCTCTCCAGGAGTTTATTCCCACATGTGGAGTTTAATATCAGTATTATTATATTTGTGTCAGAAGGCCAGAATCCATGTTCAAATTAACTTTAAAACTAGCACTGATAAAATGATGAATAGCAATTTTGATAAATTCAGATCTAATACCCTCTAGTAGAAATAAATATGATACCTCTGTTTTGTATTTAATCTACCTTTCCCCAAGATGCTTCCATGAAATCATCTTAATGACAAAATATAATTTAGTTTTCTGAAAATTGCATTAAATAGTGATATTACAGGAGTCTTTATTTGTGGGAAGAATTTTAAATATAAAATAAACTAGGTCACTGTAAGGTTTTCCAGAACAGAAAGCCAGGATGTAGAGCAAATAAATGAAAGAATAAATCAGTTTTCTATGTTCAAAATTATTGTTTTCATCAACATGGTGTCTGGTTTTTATATTACTTTATTTTTAATGTAAAAGTATTACTGCTAATACTGCTAATACTGCTTCCACTTCAATTATAGATACGTTTACTTGAATCTCTCTGTGTCAAATTTAAAGTAAATCACTTGTTAACATAATTTTTATGTTACGAAACTAAATTCTATTTTAGCCAACTTTGGAATTATTTGGTAATAGACATGTGCAAACAATGATAATAGTAATGATAATAATATAAATTTCAAATTACAGAACACTATTTTTTAGTTTGAAATCAAATTTTGAGAGTAAGACAGTTTGTCCTATTTCTATTACTTTGGAAATGTTTCAAGGTCAAAAGAGTTTCAAAATAACTGAAATAACCTATTTCACAATTATTGGACCATGCTGTAATGCTACAGTGACAGTGGATGTCTAACAGTGATGTTATTCCTTCATTGATTCCAAATCTCTAACATCATAATGGTATTTTTGTATTTCAACCATATTGAACAATGAAAACATGTTTTTAAATATAAATCATGACCAAATTAAATTTATAATTGAAGTACAGTTTTCTTAACCTCATTTCAGTTCTGCTGGGTTCTGTTGATGTTTCATTACTCATCTAGGTAACGTCAGTATGCAGCAATTACTGTGCCTAATTGGTAATAAAATATCTGCAAGCAAACATCCAAGCTGAGAGAGCACTAAGACCTCCACAATTCATTCTTGAGCTACAGATAATGTCTTCTATTTGGATCACTTCAGTTCTTCAGAAAATGTGAAAAGCAGTAAATATCTGCCACGAAAGACATGTATTATCATAATGGCTGTTCATCTTTTAACTCTGGGTGTTCAGTGACTCTGGATGGTTAGTTGAAGTTAAAAATTCAAATTTTAATCAAAAATTTAAAAGACCTGTACAGCTTCATTCAATACATTCTCTAGTTTATAATTCTGAATAAAATTTGAAAATTGACAGTTTATTATTCCACTGAAGTTTTTATATATTTCATTTTTCACCTCTAATAATTGAATCATTACCCTATATTTCCTTTGTTTTAAGCAATTAGCCAAAAATCTTACCAGGTCTTTTGCTTTTCTCTCAATATCTGTGTTGTAAACATGTTGACATATTTTTTGTGTGCTGAGATATTATAGTAGTTAATTGTAATCAATACTGACTCTGGGTGGCTTGTCAAAATGAAAAACTCAAGACAACAATCAAAATAATAATGAATAAACATGTAGAGGCAGCTGAAGACAAAAATAGTCACAACACTAGCACCATCTCATGGATCCAATTGATCTGACTGCCTTTATTTGTACTTGATAATATGTGCCAGAAGGTTAAATCCATTATGCTAAGTAATTTGATTCATTTTGGTGGAATTAGTACATGATCTCTGAATGATAGAGTAACAATATGTTACTAGATAGAGCATTGCAAGGCAGAATGGACAACTCATTAAAGATCAGCTAATTATGAATATAGTCTTCTTGATGGTTTTGATTAAAATAAAATCAGATAATATTATAGTTGTAAATACAAAGAAGCAGTATGTTTGGTTGGTTCTTTTTTTAAGTTACTGCCTGATAAAATCTAAATAATCATACTTACCAGATATGAAAATTTATATTTTGCTCAAATGGCTTGCCTTTAAAACACATTTTATAATCAATGAAAATATGATAACAAGACCTCCTTTTGGTGGGAGATTGCTGTAAGTTTATTGTCATTTTCTCTACTGATAATTCATTCAGTCAAAAAACTATTTGAAATATGGTAGTCATAATTAATCAAATTGAACACAAGCTGAAGTTGTTAAGAAACATGCCGATGTTTTAAATGAAAATTATGTTTTCCTAACTTTGTAACTCCTTTTTATCTTGTTTGTATCAGTTACTGAGAAATTTAGTGAGTCTGTAAACAGTTTCTCAATACGCTGCCTTTTGAACTATTTCATCCCACCTTTACTATATCTAATGATAGCCAGTTTTTAGGCTGAGACCATATAGCAATGAAAATAATTATTTTCTTCTGCTTTCTCTGTCTCCTTTAAGAGCAAATTTGCTTTTTCTTGTTTCTTTCAAGAAAGCCAGCCTAATTATAGCTTCATGCTTTATGAATTTTTAGCAAATACAGGAGCCATTATTAGGTAGGATATTGTTAAAATCAGTAGTGTTGACAATATCAGATTATAGGTGGTTCTTCATAATTTCTTTCCTTTAATTCATTTCTATAAAGATGTGGAGCTCATATACTGTTATACTTGTGTCTTTGGGATATAGTGTTGTCACTGTATGAATTATAATGATTTTCATCTTCAGTACTTGTGAAATATCCACTGCTGGCAAATCTATTTGCCTATTATGCGTGCTGTCTCCCACTGACTTATCCTTCCAAAATAATATTGAGATCCAGAGTAGATCTGGAGAACACAAGGGACTATCTGGGGAGGAAGAGAAATAATCTGCCAAGAAAAATCAGTTCCCAGATGAAAACTGGAATCTCCTCACAAAGAAAAGGATTGCTATCCAGATTACTAGATAGATTTGATTTTGTCTATTACATGCGAGCCACTCAAATGGATCTCTACATACAGAGCTGTGGTGGGATTCAAATTTTTACTATCGGTTCTGTGGGCGTGGTTTGATGAGTGTGGCATGGCTTGGTGGGCATGGTAAGGGAAGGATACTGTACAATCTCCATTCCCATCCCACTCCAGAGGAAGGATACTGCAAAATTTCCATTCCCTCCCCACTCCTGGGGGAAAGTTAGTACAAAATCCCATTCCCTCCCCACCCCACTAACCTGTTTTTCAGATCCGTTCTCCTGTGCAGGGCAACAAAAGAAGACCCAGCTGATCAGCTGGGATTCGGGAGGCAGAGAAGAGATGGGGGCGAGGCCAGTCAGAGGTAGAATTTGCCGGTTCTTCGAATTACTCAAGATTTCCACTACTGGTTCTCCAGAACTGGTCAGAACCTGCTGAATATCACCTCTGATATAGAGGGTTATGTTGCTTCTCCCAGAGAAGCTTGAGGTCAGTGATTCAGCATTATTCTAGATGCCCTTTTCTTGGCCAATAAACAAGCTGAATCTGGAGAAATTGGAGGCATTTATACCAGCACAAAAACAAAAATGTTAGTTGTGTTTGCTTAGCAATCGTCCATTTAAAGGCAATAAGGGGAAATGAATCACACCTTTAATCCTTGTTACTGTCCAAGAATGATGAAAGAGTTTTGGCTTGAAAATATTGAAAGCTAGAGAATTGGCATTGGATCTCTAATGTAGCCATCCGACTTTGGGCTATCAGACTTGGTTCAAAAGAACCCTGCCTAGAATCTGATAATGATGTTTTACCAAAACAGGAACAGTTTAAGGCATCCCTTTAACACTCTGCAGTTTCCAGCTTTATCTTTTCTTTTACTCTCACAGTATATAGCAGGGTTTTTTTTTGCACACATAGCAAACACTCAGAAAGAAGGAATAAATAGCTTTGATCTTCCCAGCAGATGAGTTATTTTTTACAAAAATGTTGGTTTTATCTTTGTAATATGGTTGCTGCAAATAAGCAAACCCCCTATAAACACACTTTGAGATATTTTCAATATTACATTTAACTCCAAATCCATTCTCCATAGCATACTATCCCTCATTGACAGGTAGAATTTTCCAGAATCCTAACTATTATCTGGCAGTATTATGGAAAGCAGTGCACATACCTTTTAATTGATTTGTAACTAAAGAATAGAGAGAAAGAAGACTCTTATCCTGTTTTAAACTCGCATGCCTTAATTTGATCAGAAGGTCAAGAAGCCCTTTAAGCAAGTACTCTCTACCATAGTTTCCTTCTCAAACCACCTGCTGAAATTGGGAATTGGAGGCACCATTTTGTAGTCCTTGCATTCCTACTATAACTATGGTTCATGTTAGTAGTGGTGGGGAACGAGTGGTGAAACTTAGCAATTTTCCTTTTCTCTTAAATATCTATATGAAACAGCCAAGGCAGTTTGGGATAAAGTTTTATCAATACATTAATGGAACTCAGTCCTACATTGCCATCTCAGGCCAAACCAAAGATACTGTGGTATCTTTTAATGCCTGAAGGCTTAAAAATCTGAATAGATAGAAAGAAACTAACACCCAGCAAGACTGAGTTCTGGTTTGTCCAGAAATATATTTGCCAGAGTAAGCTACAAAACAATAAACCATGTCTTTATCATTGCACATTTAATTTATTGTATGATGGTATGATGTATGATGATATTGCACTGGAGGATATAGGATGACGAGGCAGGGCACGTAGTGGCTGTGGTATGGCACCACCCCCGCCTGACCTCCTACCTTGCCTCGTGGTGGCATCAGCCTGCTTGGACACTGTGCAGCCACCTGTGTGAAAAAAGACGTTCTCCGAAAATAGGCCCTAATGCTGGATCTTATTTTCGGGGAAACATGGTAATTGGTTTCTGAGTATTGAAGAAAACTAAAGTATAAAGAATAATTAAAAACAACAGTATACTAGTTTGATAAAATGGGCTAATTCCACATTGTAGCAAGCTGCTATTAGATTTACTGAAGAAAATTATAAATTTGAAACAACAAAATCTTTGGTCTTTGTTCTGGAATATACAGATCTCAGAATAGTATCTGTGTATCCATTCTGATTTTTTCTAATTGTTGTTACATGATCTTTGTGAGCTTGGTATGTATAACCCTAAGGCACCAAATGATTTGTTTATCCTTAGCTTAGCATTATATCTGAATCCAGATATAAGAAGCAGGATCCATATATCACATTAAATTTAAAAAGTACACAAACATGTACCATGTTATGGCCCTGTTTAGAATATTTCATTCTTTTTGTTTCAAATAGTTTATTTTCTGTTGAATTGAAAGTCTTATTCCAGATAAATTAACAGATTTTTCTTATTAACATTATCATCCTAGTTTGATAACTAAAATGTAAGAATAACAGAAATCTAGCATGGGTTTCTTTTCAAATGAAATACTATAATCAATGCAAAATAATTCATTGTCTCACAAGCAAGCATATAATTGCTGGCATTCGTAAGCATTTTCTTTGAAATAATACTTTTCCAAAAAATATTATAAAAAAATGTGTATAATAGGAGAATGTTGTAAGAAAAAGAAATGTGTATACAGACTGTTTAAGAGAGTTGTTTAATGGTTCAATATATGTGATATTCACAACAACAAGAAAACCTCATTAAGTGCAATGGTGAGCATTGATTTCTGCAGAAATATGTGTAAAATGTTGTATTAATCTTACGTTTCTAATGAAAACAATTTGTTGTTTTAATTATTCAGATATTCAATCTGGATATCATCAAAGTGCTATATCACTACACACTATTTCTTTTCCTCTACCAAAACACACATACACAAACAAACACAAACAAGATCTGATTGCATCAATGATTATTCATTTCAGGCCAACATTTCTCATAATTTCTTCCCAAGGAATAAAGAAACTACAGACACTACAGACAGGATTTAATATCATGTATATATTTTCTTAACGCTCTGGTTCTTAATAATGCAATCTCAGATCCTCAACACTTTATATTGCATTGTGATTTATAGTGATAAAATAAAAGGCAAAATGATTTCCTAGTTGTTGCTAGAGCAGTTTGAGAATTTGTGACCCAAATATCAAACCTTAAAATGGTTGCTGGAGTATCAGGTCAAACACTTAGCATTTCGAATAAAGTCCACATACAGATGAAACTCGAAAAATTAGAATATCGTGCAAAAGTTCATTTATTTCAGTAATGCAACTTAAAAGGTGAAACTAATATATGAGACTCATTACATGCAAAGCAAGATAGTTCAAGCCATGATTTGTCATAATTGTGATGATTATGGCTTACAGCTCATGAAAACCCCAAATCCACAATCTCAGAAAATTAGAATATTACATGCAATCAATAAAACAAGGATTGTACATAGAACAATATTGGACCTCTGAAAAGAATAAGCATGCATATGTACTCAGTACTTGGTTTGGGCCCCTTTTGCAGCAATTACTTTTGCAGCACACTTGCAGCACACTCAGTACTTGGTCTGGGCCCCTTTTGCAGCAATTAAAAAAGAGATTCAAGGTTTTGGTAACAACTTACAAAGCCCTATATGGCTTGGGTCCGGGGTACTTGCAAGAATGTCTCCTTCCATTGACGAATACCAATCGCCCAATGCGCTCTCACAGACGGGGCCTCCTGGGGATACCGTCAGCTAAACAGTGTAGGCTGGGGGCACCCACCCTTTGGAATCAACTACCCCTTGAGTTGCGCCTAGCCCCTGATGTCCGCTCCTTCTGTCGCGACCTCAAAACATGGTTATTCTTACAATCCGGCCTGGACTGACAGGGGATTGGGGTTTTAATTCAAAAGGTTATTTGGCGTGGATTTAATACTTTTTAAATTATTTTTAACTTTTGTATTTTTTGTTTTTATGTACGCTGCCCTGAGTCCCTCGGGAGAGAGGGCAGCTTATAAGTCCAAATAAACCCAAACCTAAACCTACTGCCTCAATGCGGCGTGGCATGGAAGCTATCAGCCTATGGCGCTGCTGAGGTGTTATGGAAGACCAGGATGCTTCAATAGTGGCCTTCAGCTCTTCTGCATTGTTCGGTCCCATGTCTCTCATCTTTCTGTTGGCAATGCCCCATAGATTCTCTATGGGGTTCAGGTCAGGCGAGTTTGCTGGCCAATCAAGCACAGTAATCCCACGGTCATTGAACCAGGTTTTGGTGCTTTTGGCAGTGTGGGCAGGTGCCAAATGAAGTCAGCATCCCCATAAAGCTTGTCTGCAGAAGGAAGCATGAAGCACTCCAAAATCTCCTGGTAGATGGCTGCGTTGACCCTGGCCTTAATGAAGCACAGCGGACCAACACCAGCAGATGACATGGCTCCCAAATCAACACAGACTGTGGAAACTTCACACTGGACTTCAAGCATCTTGCAGTGTGTCCCTCTCCATTCTTCCTCCAGACTCTGGTTCCTTGGTTTCCAAATGAGATGCAAAAGTTGCTCTCATCAGAAAAGAGGACTTTGGACCACTGAGCAACAGACCAGGTCTGTTTTTCTTTAGCCCAGGTAAGACGCTTCTGACACTGTTGTTCAGGAGTGGCTTGACAAGAGGAATACAACATTTGAAGCCCATGTCCAGGATCCGTCTGTGTGTGGTGGCTCTTGATGCACTGACTCCAGCCTCAGTCCACTCCTTGTGAAAGTCCTCAACACTTTTGAATGGCCTTTTCCTGACAATCCTCTCCAGGCTGCGGTCATCCCTGCTGCTTGTGCACCTTTTTTCCCCACACTTTTCCCTTCCACATAATTTTCTATTAATGTGCTTTGATACAGCACTTTGGGAACATCCAACTTCTTCTGCAATTACCTTTTGAGGCTTTCCCTCTTTATGGAGGATGTCAGTGATGGTTTTCTGCACAACTGTCAGGTCAGCAGTCTTTCCCATGATTGTGATTCCTACTGAACCAGACTGAGAGACCATTTAAAGGCTCGGGAACCCTTTGCAGGTGTTATGGCTTAATTAGCTGATTAGAGTGGGACCCTTTGAGCCTAGAATATTGCACCTTTTCACAATATTGTAATTTTCTGAGATTGTGGATTTGGGGTTTTCATGAGCTGTGAGCCATAATCATCACAATTATGGCAAATCATGGCTTGAACTATCTTGCTTTGCATGTAATGAGTCTATCTCATATATTAGTTTCACCTTTTAAGTTGCATTACTGAAATAAATGAACTTTTGCACGATATTCTAATTTTTCGAGTTTCACCTGTACATGAAGAATATACTTTTTGTAGTCTAGAATTTATGCATCCCTAGAAACCCTCTTATTTCTTGTACCATTTCAAAACTTTTCTATTTCACTTACCAACTAACTAACTTACCTTTTTCTTTAGGTGGATGTTCTGGCTTCAAGACTCACAATCTATGTTGAGTTTTGTCTGTAAGTCGTAAATGAATACGTTTTACTCATGTCAACAGTGATAATTTTTTTCCAATCTGCAGTAGATAGCATTTACCTGAACTTCTGGTAAGTTCAGGTAAATGCTATCTACTGCAGATTGACTTCTGCAAAAAGACTTCTTTTTTTCCCCAAACTGATTAATATGGACTAATATATCCTCATGCATAACCACATTTTCTACAGTAGCAATTTCTTACATTTTTCATCAGCAGGACAGGTAATCTAAACAGCATGATGTTTAACTTGGGAAATAAGAAAATAAAATACCAACAGAGTGGAAAACTATAATGTGTTTCACATAATAGTTTAAAGAGAGAAGGTTAAAACCTCACTGTCAGGCATGAAAATTAAAGTTGATCTGATAGTAGTTTGTCTTGTTTAAAATAATCTCAAGAATAGTATTCTTGTAGAAATTGGAGAAAAACATGGTACAGCATAAGAAGAATGTGGGCAATCCAGCTCAATCTGCTCTAATGAATTCAGAGGATAAGATCGTAAAGGACATGGAAAATAATTTATTATGGTAGGTCTAGAAGTTTTGCAAATAGATGTCTGTGGGAAAAAGTATATATTTTGTAAGCATGTGGTTGGCCAGAAAGCATGTTGAACTCTGTGAGGTTATATGTGTGTTATATATGTGTTTCTCTGCATAGCCTTCCAAAGCTGAGCAGAGAAACCCCAATTCAAAAAGCAAAATTTAGCATTCTTTTTCTTCTGGGCAAAGTCTTCTCTGGGAATGGCTACTTTCAAATGACTACTTCCATTGAAGCCGATCTCCTCTCTGAAATTATGAATTGTGCTTGATGGCTTTAACCCATGAAAGAAAAGCTGAAATCTTTTAAAGCAATCAGGATTAGCAATCCCATCTACAGATAAATCTTAGAAAAGTGGGGGTAGCTTTCTTTCTTTCTCTCTGAAGCTAGCCCCATTGCAGCTGCTTGGAAAATGGCATTCATTCTGGGATAAAACTCAGCAGCGCACATACACTGAGGGGCAGAGTGGCATGACGGATGATAGAGGTGGGGTGGTAAACAGGTACAAGACCTGTGGGGGGCCTTGGAAGGAGAGTGGAGGGTATGGCCCTGCAGTGTCCCCGTGTTTGATCATAAAGATGAATGACCATGAGGAGGTTGCAGCTGCCATAACTTTGAAATAGGGTTGTGGGATGGGATCTATCATAACTTTGAATAGATGTTAAGTGACTGGTCATTTTTTGAGGACTATCTGTATTCATTTGTGACTAAACAATGGGGACAAATATTTTAAAATATATTGGGTCTGACTGATCAACTGATTTTGGATCCAAAATATAGGCATTATTCTTAACTTTAATGATACCAGTGAAAATCACATTGATTTTGGTCTTAACAACAGATTTTTCAAACTGAATACAGGTAAAGAAATGTTCAGATGAACAAATCAGATGAATTATTAATAAATGAATATGTAGCTACTCCCTGAGTAGAAAATTATATTCAGTGTTGTTTCAACTGTTCATTGGTTTTGTTTTCCAGTAAAACATAAATCACTCTTAAAAGTTTGGCTTTTACCATATTGTTTGCAATTTGTGCATTTTATATAAACAGACAGATTGGGTTTCATTGTTTTGTTCTATGGGATTATTGATGGGATTAGAAACAAATGTACAAACATGGAAAAGTCTATTGAGTGTTTCAAAATCATTTTTTGTGATAATTAGGCCTTTCTCAGTTGTGTCTAAAATAGTATACTCTGATGATCATCCAAAGGGAAAACCTTGGATGCCAGCCTATTCATACAAAATCTCTACTGAAAAGTCATTTACGGGTGATAATCCTGCCATGAAATATCTATGATTATAGCTCCATTATGATCGCAACATTTAGTACAGTATTGGACATAAAATTGCTATGTAAACAAAGCAGAATTATGTTGAGTTATGTACTCAGATGAAGTTTGTATCCTGTTGGAATAGTAGACCATTGTAGCAATGTTTATACTTTTGAGGCAGTTTTTCTTCCCTAAACATTTCCTTGCCCATTCACATTCATGGGAACTTGTTCTGCGCTGCTTGAACTAAATAAGGCCCTTTTGTAAAGCATATAAGTGATGATATAATGACCACCCAGGTAAAAAATGTGCTAAGGAGGATAAATTCCATCAGGGGGCTTATTAAAATGTAAAGAGTAGTTTTAATTAAGTTTGATTGTAAGCTGAACAAGCTTTTTTTTAAAGGAAAAAGCTATCTTTGTATTCCTTTATATTTTTCTCTTAACTGTGGTTTCAGATTCTAATTCAAAAATGATTTTTAAAAAAGCTATCCCAGAGATATGATTTTGAAGGTATAAATTTAAGCATTTTTTTAGCATAGGACTCTTATTAGATCACCACTTGGCTTCTTAATTAAATTCTCCATTAAAAATAACTGATCTTTTTCTTATCAGCTGTGACTTTTCAGACTGAAACACGTAATAAATTGTATCTGTGGAAATCTGAGGTAGATTACAAATTGAGGAGTATGTGGCTGATCTCTGAGTAGAAAGTTATACCCAGTGATGTTTTAGTTCCCCTAAATCCCAATCTAATAAAATAATTGTTTTGTCTCCAATGTTTAATTTAGTACTGATTTGTTGACAGGTTCAATTTGGTGCTTTATGATTGGAGTAATGGCCAGTTGTGTCTGTAGAGTTTGGTAAAAGAAGTCAAAATGCTGGTTGTAATGCTGCAGTTAATGTTCTAGTCCAGTTTTTCACTTAAAAAAATGTCAGTTTTTCTAATATTGTTCTGTTTTATTAATTATTCATTAGATATGTATATCAATTTGTTTTCCAGGAATGTAAATAAATTAGCACAAGTAAAATCTTTCTCCTTGAAGTATTAAAGCAGCTGCATTCTTTTATTTTTCCTGTGGCTGCTTCTAAGTCTGTTGTTGGTTGTTGGTGCATGCACACGCAGCCACTTCATTTCTGACAGTCCCAACATGTTGCTGTGTTAATACAAGGACAGCCAGGGATAAGCTTGAAGCAGTCACCCAATCCTAGGCCAAAATCTTAAGAATGGCCGCATGTATTCAATTAACCATTGACATTTTGTTTTAATAAATGTATTCTCTTCTGTTTTTCAGTCCATATTATTTTAGGAACAACTGCTTTGTGACCAATATTTTTTAATTAATGTTAATAATTTATATTAATAGTACTGCAAGTTGGATCATGTGCAAATTGATCTTCATGATCTTCTTCCAGTAAAGAAGGATGACAGAGAGATTTCATGTAAAAAACAGATGGCTTGTTTACACAACCTGAACATGAACTTTACATGTTCAGTTTTAAATCTTGAACTGGAAAAAATGATGACAATAGTAATAATGCTGCATCAATTCTATTAAAAAATCAATTTGTACTTCAATTCCATGATTAAAGAAGTAATTATATTTCAGTAATTATTATTCTATTCCTATTTAAAGTTTCTTTTTATTTAAAGAATTTGTTAAAATGCACAATTTTATTGAAAACATTCAGATTCTTGAGAGATGCAATGTTCTTATATAATTCTTGAGAAACATTAACCATCAGGACAGGATTCCAATTCTGTCCTCCAGTACTTAACGCCAATTGCTTTTGAAATAATACATGTTGCTATACTATTAAATTGACACATTTATAAAAATTATCCTTCCATTTCAGTTGATATAAAACTCAGCCTATAGATTTCAATGTTAATAGCCTAGAAAAGAGCTGCTTTCAGTTCTATAATATGTCAATAGGAGCTTTAATGCCTTTGTCAATTACCCTGTATTTGACATGATGCAGGGCAATTGTCATGAGAACATGATTAAATATGCATTGTATCATGAGAATGTGCTTAAAGTTGAATAATAGCATGTAAATTTATTAACAAAGTTGTTTGATTGTGACTGCATCTAAATAGAGGTTTATGTTAATTACCTTGATAATGCATATATTTTAAAAAATATTCCTACTTAAAAGGGTTCAACTTTCTAGACTAGACTTGTTAGTACTATTACTTTGCCATATTTATTTATTTATTTATTTATTTATTTATTCATTCATTCATTCATTCATATTTATATGCCGCCCTTCTCCGGAGACTCAGGGCGGCTTACAATTTTTGGAGCACAACCCAATGCGCTCAGCACTAGCCTTCATTCCATTGTATATGCCTGCTTATTACTAAGCAGTATTTTTACAAAGTCAGCTTATTGCCCCCAACAATCTTGGGTCCTCAATTTACCTACCCCCAGAGGATGGAAGGCTGAGTCAACCTTGAGCCTGGTGGGATTCGAGCCTGCACTAAATGCAGGCAGCTGGAATTAAGTGCTAGGCGTTTAACAGCCTGCACCACCAAGGCTATTTGACTTGTATGCTGCCCCCTTTCCAAAAGGACTCGGGGCGGCTCACAAACAAAAATACAATAAATTAAATTAGCTAAAATAGAATTAAATTATGACAAGCCAAATTAAACTAAAGATCCATTAATAAATTTAAAATTAAAACCCATTCCCCAAGGAGTCAGCACAGCCCAGCCTGTTCAAACAACCAGGTTTTTAGGTCGTGTCGGAAGTTGCGGAGGTCAGGGGCCAGGCGGAGCCCCAGGGGTAGTTGGTTCCAGAGAGTGGAAGCCGCTACAGAGTAGGCCCTTCCCCGGGATACCGCCAACTGACACTGAGTCGCAGACGGCACCCCGAAAAATCCCTGCCTGTGCACTCGTACAGGGCGGTTGGTATTCGATGCTGGCAGTAGACGCTCCCATAAATAACCCGGACCCATGTCTCGTAGGACTTTGAATGTTAATACCAGAACCTTGAATCTCATCCGGAGGGCAATTGGTAACCAATGCAGCTCACGCAGGAGGGGTGTAACATGGGAGTACCAGGAAGCTCCCATCACAACCCGCACAGCCGCATTCTGCACCAGCTGAAGCCTCTGGATGGTGTGCAAGGGCAGTCCTAAATAGAGAGCATTGCAGTAGTCGAGCCGGGAGGTAACAAGTGCCTGAGTGACCGTGCGCAGGGCATCTCGGTCCAGATATGGGCACAGCTTACTTTAAAATTGGACAACATTAATGTTCCCTCCTTTTTTCTGGAATTGTCTTTGAAGACTACTTAGAACCTTTAATTGGTGCAAATTCAGCTCTGTGTTTTGGCAGGCAAGAGCTATTAAAGCAGTGCTTCAGCAGCACTACATCAATATTATGGTTATTTCATTGGTTGCCACTTTTGGATAAAATTAATAGTGCTGGTTTTTACCTATAAAACCTTATTCTCTGCTCCATTGTGTATCAATTGAGCTATCAAGTCATTGTTAACTCTTAGAAACCACCAACCTCCATGATGATTATTGAATACCTGTACTGTGTTGCATTAAATTTGTATTGCTTTATAACAGAGTGAAGGAAATGATTGCACAAATAAAGGAATTGTCCTTGTTTGTAAGAAAGAAGTAAAATTAAAAATATACAATTATGTATATTATTTAGGTAACAAGCACTGTGAAAAATATCATTATAAGGAAGTGTGGAATTCTTTGTAAATTACAGCCACAGTTAGAGTTGTGTAGTGATTAGAGGAATTCTTCAAAAGTTTTTCCCACCTTCAGATATGTGGATTCTGACAGTATATGGGTTCCAGAATTCTTCAGAAACAATTGGGTAATTCTAGGACAAAGTCTACGTATCTGCAGGGCATGCAGATGGGGTAAGGTCAGTTAGGATGTTGAAATAGAGCAGGAAAGATGCAAATTAAAGTTTTTAACTTGGCCAGGAAGCCACTGACCTCTATTTTTCAGTTTCAACTATCTCAAACAGTTGTTATGAAAGGAGAAAGAATGCCATCCACGTATGCAACCTCACTTTCAAAGGAAAGTGAGCTTTAAAAAATACATATAAGCAAAAGCTTTTCTTCAGGATTAAATGGGTTAGCATGTTAAGTCAGTATCATATTGGTCATTATGTAAGGATATATTTCAGTGTCTGATTTATAATGGAAGAGATTTTACAGCTTCGGCTTTTCATTTTTGTTTTAAAATGTCCTTCTCAACCTTTTCTAATTGAACTGCTTATCACTGCCAATTTCTGAGAGTCATGTTGGAATAACTAACCTTCTCCAACCAGGGACATCAGTGCTTGCATATTGTTCAAATAAGACATTATGTCTGGTCAACATTATTTATAATACTGAAGATAGTTTTTCACTCTAATAATTTCAGCCAAAGTAGGCCATTCAATAAATGTCAATAAGGCAGAAAAATAAGTTAAATGTCACTTGAAAGAACCATCTATGCATAAATTTGTGAAGTACTCTAAAAGCTTTTATAGGTAACCTGGTTAAAGATCTTTTTATTCCATTGTTTTTTAATGATGGATGAATGAATGATTGTATTAAATAATCTAGATATTTACTTCGTTGCCTACTTGCTTGTATTCAGAAACTTAATAATTATAAATACTGGAAGAAAAGGGGTGTTTGTCTTTTTAAAAAGATAACTAAATTAACAAAGGTCTCCAGGTAGGTTTTCATAATTCTTACTGGCTTATTAAATTCAACCCAATATAAATCGCTGAGGGTTTTGTTTTTGTTTCTGAATTCTTTCTGTACAAAGTCTAACCAGTTTACACTGTCATCTCTGAATTTGTGCCATGTTTATCCTTGTCATAATGTAACAAGAGTTTGGCTTTATTTCAATATGCACATATCTAATCAAATCTTGGGTATAGGTCTTATAAATAAACACTTGATACTTGAACTTCATCTTCCTTTATACATATTTATTTGGAAAAATAACGAAGTATTTCTAGTAAAGAAAAATGCTGCTTTTTATAAAATACTTTGCTTCAAGTAGAAAATGTATGATTCAGGTTAGCAATAATTTCATTTGCAGATATCTTTTATTTCCTAGCTTGCATGAGGAAAGCTGAAAGGGAATTGTGCTTGGTTATGAATCCAAGGTCCCGCTTTCAGATCCTTTGATTGAATGCATGAAACTTGGCAAGAGTAAGGGTCAGAAAGAGGAAAGTACCAGGAGAAAGGGTGCCATCAAATCCATAGATTTCTACAGTTTTCTATGCATAGACTGCACAGTTTTCTATTTAGAATCTAGGACTAGGTCTGTAATTTCGCATTTTAGATAGTATTTTAGCATTCACTAGTATTAAAAATGTGTGCTGTTCAGGTTTTTGTTAAACATTTTAATCAGCTTTTCTAGGTATCTAAACTGATAATCTAGGAATTGTTCAACCAAAACCACTCATGTTATCGCTGTACCATATTTCACCTTAATTATAAGCAACCAAGTTGAAGTGCAAGATTTGAAGTTTGTAATATTTGCACATCACATGGTTTGATTAAGATGCAATAATTCAATGTATAGAAAATGATAGGGAGAGGAATCACTGCCAACATACTTGTTTTGGGAGGATGAAAGCATGTCTTTTATTTATTTGATTTCTTCCCTTGCTATTTTGTTACTTTATAAGTTAAGTGATATTTTATTTTTTATACATAATTACAACATAAATATTAAAGTTTGTTTATATTTTATGTATATATTTATGAAATAAAATTTTATTTATGAAATATAAATTATAAAATAAATAAAAATAATTAAATATTTATTATATATCTATATTTTATATTTAAAATATAAAAATTACTATATGTTAAATGTTGTAAATACTAGGAGAATCCCTCTGTTACTGCCACCAGTTTGTTGAGGGAAGCCATCCATTCCTATTTCTGACCTCCTGCCTCTTTAAGTCTTCACTTGGCACCATCTTCTGTTTATCGGTGGGTGGGGAACAAAATAATTAAGACATGTACTTTATCCTGGATAATATGTTACTGAGGATATAAGATTTTCTCAATTACAAACATTTTTTTAAAGATTCAGGACACAAAAATTGATAACAAAACACAGACCAGTGACGTTTGAATAAGTTTGATTAGTACCCCTTTTCTCTTTCTAACTTGGTATTCAGGCCTGTTCATTCATAGCAGAGTCTTGTAGCTCCCAGATATCTTGATTAGATGCTTATGAAGACAAAGATTCTTTTAGCAGAAACGCAAGCAAAAATAGAATTTTCACCAGAAATGCTATGTAACAGATTGGGTACCATATAGCACAAGATATATGTGGCTATGTATTTTGTTAATGTTTATGCAAAATAACCTATTACCGATAAAAAAAAAAGCTTAATGTATTTCTATATTAAGGAGCCATTACAATGTAAAACAAATCTCTTGAGAACAGCTTCTAAATATGCCTGATTGGAATAAATGCATGAGAGATGCAAAAGTGTTACATCTGTGTTCTTGGATTGTCTCCACTTTTAATTCGTCTCCTTTAAAAATCCCTACTTACCCATAATTTTGAATGGAGTGCCTACCAAGTGATTAGTTTGGCTAGGGTTACACTTTATATCAAGCCAGGATTTATTTTAAATGTGGTTTGCTGAACAAGTCATAATTGCATGGTCTGCATAAAATTAAGCTATAATTTACCTTACATTATAGACTGTAGTGACTGGATTTGTATATCATGCTAAGCCAAAAAAATTAAAGAATTTTGCCTCCTAATGTGTTAAAATTCATACTTTAGAAAAGCTATCTTTTTAGCAACAGGTGCAGAAGATAATGGTGGTGTCTTTTATAATTTTGGATAATTAAATATTTTAAGAATTTCAAGTTTTTTATAGATTGCTGAATGGACAGATAAACATACTTGGCTGGGTTTCTTTTTTTAATTGCTACTTTCTAATGACTGTCATGTAGTAAAATAAGTGACTGGCTTTGCTTGTGGGAAGCTGGCAGGAAAGGTTGCCAATGGTGATCATATAACCATGGGACGCTGCATTCATTATATGTGCAAACTGATTGCCCAGACCCTGATCACAATCACATGACTCTGGAGGTACTGGGATACCTTGAGGACCGGTCCTAAGTACCACATGTTCAGCACCTTCATAACTTTTGAACAGTTGCTGAATGAGTGGCTGTTGAACAAGGACTATCTTTACCACCATCCTGCTCCTTTCAAAAATAATCTAAAAGTGCGACCTATGTTATTTCAGTCCCCTACCCAGGCCTGAAAAGGGCCAAATAACCTATTTCGATCAGGATCATCTAAAACTGTTATACAATCACTTTCTCCACATACTTCCCTAAAATGGGAATGTTGGATACTGTACAGTATGATTGAATCTTATGTTTGGTCTATTCATGGCTTCTTGAGGACAGGGCTGACCAACACCGCTTTAAGGGACAATGGAACCAGTCCCTCTCTTTAAGAAGAATTTAACATTGTCAAAAACCAAACACACAGGAAGCCTTCACCAGCCAGGAGGGGCATGGATTTAAGCAGGTGGCCAAGCTCACAGTCACATGTCCACTTCCTCAGGTCCAAAGACTTCAAACTCGTTTATCTGTTTATCCCCAAATAACCTTAGAGGAAATTATGCCACACTGACAAAGAAAGGAACTGATAAATCTGTAATAAAACAGTAATAAGTAAAAAAAATTCCCCCATGTGTGTTTCACAATAGTTTCACATGTAAGTAAAAATGTTTTTACAAATATTATTGCAGATATTCTTCAATATCTCTTAACCAATAAGGAATCTGCAATGGAAAGTTTAAGATTTCTGCATCATGCTGAGCAGTTAGCGATTACTATACTTTGTACTTATTTCTTGGTTGGGTGACTTCTAATTGACAAATCTATGAAAACAGGAAAAGCATGTCTTTAAGCTATACAGCAACTTGGCATACATTTTTAAATCTCCTTTTTTCAGGACGTGCTTCGTAGTCCTAGAGAAAGAGAGAGAAGATGACCTGATTTGATGAGATCCAGTTTGGTTTTGTTGTTAAGGCACCAGGCTGGGAAGCAGGAGACTGAGTTCAAGATCTCTCTTAGCAATGAGAATCAGTTGAGTGACTTTGGTCCAGTCACACTCTCTCAGCCCAACTCCACTTCACAGGATTATTGTGGGAAAATAGGAGGAAGAAGATATGTTGAATATGTTTGCTGCCTTGAGTTAATAAAAGCATAATACAAAATAAATGTTTCTGTCATCCTGAGATTCTAATAATGACAAGCATGTTGATAATGCCATGATAAGTCTAGTATCATTTGGTTTTGAATAATGTTAGACAGCAAAGACTTATTTAATTACAATTGGTCTGGAATCTAGCTTTATGCTAGATTTGTTTAGTTCAATTTTATTCAACTTTTTTTGAAGAACCAATGGCACTCTGTTCCTTTGCAGTTAGTAGTATTTCAAAAGGGGCATTGTGTTAAAGATATGTATGTAAAACATTTCAGTGTGGGTAATGGCTTATCTAATGTTCTGATTAAATCAATTAAATCTGATCAGCTAAAGTTACTAATGCTGGTAATTTGAAATATCTCACTAAATAGTATAAAAATGGAAGAGAAAGATAACATTTGCTTAAGGAACTGAGGGAGAAATGTCACAATTCTTGTCAATATTATTTTGTAAAAACAAATATTATATTGCTTCTATTCTGTACTTTTCTGAAGGCATAGGTAGAAGGGATTTACATGTGGAGTATTAAATGTTTAATGTCTGTTTTTTTAAAGATACCTTTTGAGAGAAAGGCTGATAACAGTCCACAGCTATGCCAGTCAGCAGAGAAGTTTATACAAGTAGTCGTTGACTTATTCATTTAAGAACAGTTCAAAATTACAATGACCTTGGCAAAAGTGACTTATGAACCATCCTCATTATGACCATTGCACCATGTGGTCACATGATCACACTTTAAGTACTAGGCAACCAACTCATATGTCATCCCTTATCAGAGCCCAGTTAGGAGATGGAGGAGTTGAAACCAGGACCATCCGACAGGGATGGTACATCTCCCTTGGCATGTTTGGAAAGGCCAGAGGCTGAGGAAGATGATGTCCCCAGCCCCTCAGGCATTGGGGGACCAGACAGAGAGCTGACTGGCTTCAGAGACACAGGGGAGGATCGCTTGCTGACAGGCTGTGGTGCTGATAGACATCAGATCCCCTCTGATGGGAACAGCTGTCTCAAGGACATGGAGGGTGGAGTTGGAAGAAATATCCTTCTGGATTCAGTTCCAAGTGGGGAAAAAGACACTGGAAACATGGAGGCTGTTTGGAAGGTTTAATGGTGGACAGCAGGACCACATGGCTTGAAGCTCCAAAGAAGGATGATCACATGCTCCAAGGTGAAGGAAAAGAGAAGGAAGGGCTGATATGCTGAGAGTGCCTGGTTTTTATAACCTGTGTTGGGATTTGAATTGGAGCTTGTATTCTGATTGGTTGTCAGACTCCCACGGGGCCACGCAGGGGCAACTCTGTAGGCTGTCCTGAGTTCCAGGCTTGGATGATCCTTGCTGGATGATGCACTGAAAGGGCTTTGGGCAATTGCTATAGTTTTACCTGGAGATCTTTGTTATGTAAAGTATTCTGGTCCAGGCCTTAATGGCCCACCCATTAACAAAGGTGGGGGTGAGTTTCTGCTTCTGAAGTGAGTTTCTGCTTCTGAGTTTCTACTCTTTTTAGAGGAAATATTCTGCCTTTTTAATATTTCCCAAGATATTTCATTTTTCTAGGAGACGGGTAGGTGCTAACTTCCTACAGTGGGATGGGGGCAAGCTCAGAGGGGGGCTGTGAGGAGAAGGTCACCCTGCCCCTCCTCACAAAGAATACCTGGTGTGGATTGACTTAAGGAGAAGCCGGGGGTTAGGGAGTTTGTCAGGAACAATTTTTTGGCTTAGATTCCCCTGGCTTTGACTTGTGCTGTTTCTGTAGCCTTTCCTTTACCTTGCAGACTGCCTTTGGCCTCATGGACTTGCTTTGTCTTTTTCTTTGTGGATTGGCTTTGCCTTACAGACTTTGCCTTTGGCCTCGTGGACTTGCCTTGTTCTTTGCCCTTGATTCTGAACCTTACCCTATGAACTTGCCCCTTCTGTTTGGACTTTCTTTATGGCTTACTGATTTTTGTTTGGAGCACTAGGGGTGGCTACCTTCAGGTAGTGTGGAGTGGAGCCTTACTGGCCATTGTAGGGCCATTTGTTGTGCCCTTTAATTAGAGCAGTAAAGGACACATATCGATGCCTGCCTCTACTTAGGTGGCCTGGGTCATAACGTCACATTTGTTGCATCTTTTGGTCATGTGATCATGATTTGTGACCTTCCCAGATGTATTCCAACAAGGAAAGTCAATTAGAGAATCTGGATTCACTTAACAATGGCAGTGAAAATGGTCATAAAATCAGATGTACTTGCTTTATGACCACATCAACTTGGAAAATTCCAGTTCCAGTTGTGGCAGTAAGTTGAGGACTACCTGTATTGAACTATTAATGCCATTCCCTAACAAACAAACAAACAAACAAACAAAGGAACTTTCTTAAAATACTGGTCTGTTTGTTAGAAAAGTTAGCATCCAGTTCCACAAGCAGATGGGATTCGCCCCTCTCCCCAGCAAGTACTATGAAAGTGGTCAAAATAAACCAACTTTTCAAGGACACTTCCAGCAGACTTCTGCGCCATCTGCAATTGTTTATTGAACACATATTTACTCTGCTTTTCAGCTTAGAGTGTCTGATGTTAGAGTATTTCTTGCCAGAAGATTTAATATGTGAATTATCAAATCAAAAGATAACCAGAATGGAGGAGGAAAGAAAATAAAGCTTTAGGCATAACTTCTTAAAATTACAATGACTCACTGAGATGGAAACTTTTGAGAGGAAGCAATGTCCAATATTTTCAGCCCCTAAAAGCTTTTGAAACTGAGTTTGATATATATTTTCTCTTTTTCTGTCCCCCCTCTTCCCCCGCCCCATTTTTTTGTGATATTTTTGTGCCTTTAAGTCCCTGTTGATTCCTGGTGACTGCCTGGACAAGTCCCTACAATTTTCTCAGCAAGCTTTATAGAAGTGTTTTGCTATTGATTTCTTCCCTGGGCTGACAGAGTGACTGGCCCAAAGTCATTTAGCTGGCTTTATACCCAAGGCAGGATTAGAACTCAGTCTCCAGGTTTCTAGCCTAGTGCCTTAACCATTATACCAAACTGGGTGTCTTTCTGGTTTGTTTTTTTTTACAAATACTTTAATTTGAATGTTGCTTGTCAAAAGGAAAGTTGGACTTAACAGTTTCAGTGGTTTTTATGAGTCTATAAACATAATAAGCATAGTGCAAAGATGCAGCACAGCATAAAAATGTGAAATGTGTGGATAGGAAAACCAAAGATTTCTAACTGACCTTGGTTAACCTTAAAAAGATAACAAGATCAGACCTCATTAGCACCCATTTGGTAGACAATGAAGAACTTCCAAAGCTGTAGGGAAGTTAAAAAAAATCATTTTGGAAGAAGATGCAAACCAGTTCTAGATTTTTGAAAACTAAAACTAAAACAAAAAACTCCTACTGGGACATGTCCATACAGAAACTAAAAATAATTATTTAACTGAATAATATACTTTTTAAAAAAAATGTTGATCTGGACATTTGACCTCAATTCAGTTCCTAGTGATAAAGCTGCTCATGAATACTGTAAAACATAAACCAAAGTTACATCATTACACTTTGTTTTTAAAGATAAATTATTAACTATGAAGCAAGTTATTTCAAATAGTTCTTCTCCTTGTTTTTACTATTTTAATATATATATATAAAACCCTTTTTAAAATTGTTCCCAAAGATCTATGAACTGGGATTTATGAACTATTGGAGCATCTTTGCCTCCTTTTCTCAGCAGCAGTCTCATGAAAATAGGGAATTGTGAAAGATGATATAAGTGGACTGTCTGAAGCCCCAATTCATACCCAGGGCCATGTGCAGTTCTCCAATCTCCTTGTTTATGGCTTCCAAGGTCTTCTCTGTAGTTGTTAAAAATCTGAAGCATAATTTGTTTCTTTTTCCCATGCTTCCTAATTCCTCAAAACAGTTTATTATTTCCTCCAAGGTCCCCCTTTCATAGCACGCTCATCCATTCTCTATCTTTACAATAGAAGGCCATTTCTTTACAATAGCAGATGGAAGATTGGTATGAAGCTTTCCCTGGAGAAGGACAGTATGAGACTGGAGTTATGCTATTGTTTGTCCGTATGTAAAGCTGCTCCTTATTTGATTCAGGGTTTTTTTTTGTTTGTTTCTTGCTTTGTCAAATGGGAGCCAGATGATTTTCCTCAAAAAACCATATTTGGCTTAGGCATTACCGGTGTCTGATCTCTAAGTCATTGACTACCTGGCGAATCTGCCTCTGTTTGTTGAAAATGTTAGTGCGGTGTGCGTTTGTGTAATTTTGTACATGCATTTACAAACATAGACACTAACATAATGTATAAGAAATAGTAGAGTTTGATCTCAGACTTTTATAGGCAAAGTTAGCCCAATTTGTTTTAAAGTTGCTGTTCCAAATTATTAATTCCAGTTCTTGCATTTTAAAAACCTACCAGCAGAAACCTCAATATCAGAGCAGTAGGTAATTATTGTTTGGCTGATTTGAAATCTATTCAAGAGTTCATGCAGCTTCAGACTGTGGTCATATATTCATAATGATGGAGTCCTGTGTGGAAAATAAAAGAATTAACTGTAGGAGTCCTTCCTAAGACATATTAGTGAATGCAAGCTCTTGCTGTGAGAATGAATTTTTAGGCATGTCCTTTGTGCCATTAACTTGTATATCCAAACTAAATAATTAGTTCATCTTTTATACTTTTATCTTTTTTTATTCCAAGACATGAATTATAATGAATTAAAAGCATTATTAAAACTTTTAAAACATTCTTTCCACCTGTTCAACTGGGAATTTAAAAAAAAGAAAATCCTTCAATATGCTATGAAAATACAACAGATGAAGACTTAAATTATTAGATTTTTAACTGTACTGTCCCGCATATTGTTAATCTCAGCTGACGTGTTAAAATATAATGGGCATTTGTCCAGTTCTCTGTATGAGATCATGAAGATGTGACACAGGTAACCTACTTAAAAGCACTATTGCTTACATTATAGCACTTTTTCTTCCCAGCCCACAGTAAGCTATTACCAGATGGTTTTTAACTCTGTGTGGTTCCCTCTAGAAATCTTAAGTTAATGTATGGGTGTAATTTTAATGGTATAGTTTTAGCAACTGGAAAGTATATAAGATGCTGAAAGAGTCTTTATATAAAATACTTTGCAGGGGGGGATGGCTATTAGGTTGGCACTGATAGTATAATAATATAGCACAGGTAGATGATACACTATTTAGCCAAAGTCAGGTTTTGTATTGTTCCTCTTTGTTCATGCTTGATGCTAAATTTAAATCAAAGCCATTTCCAAAGGCAAAATCAGTACAGGTAGTCCTTGACTTGTAACAGCTCATTTAGTGACCATTTGAACTTACAACAGCATTGGAAAAAGTGACTTATGACCATTTTTCACACTTATAACCATTGCAGCATCATAAACAAAATTTAGATGGTTGGCAATTGACTCATATTTATGACAGTTTCACCATTCCAGGTCATATGATCTCCTTTTGTGACCTTCTGACAAGCCAAGTAAATGGGGAAAACAGATTCACTTAAAAAACCCGTGTTACTAACTTAACTGCAGTGATTCATTTAACTATGGCAAGAAAGGGCATAAAATGAGGCAAAACTCACTTAATAAATGTCTCACTTAGCAACATAAATTTTGTGCTCAACTGTAGTCGTAAGTCAAGGACTACTTGTACATATATTTCTTCTTTTTCTTCTCTGGTTTGTCACTCAAGGCTTATCTACACATACACTACAATGAGTTGATATGAATCTTAAGATGAAATATGTGGCTGCAGTCGGGTAGGATTACTGTGGGCGAAGCTGGCTGGAAAGGATGGAAATTGTTTTTCAGAACATCTAGACACTTTATTTTTAAATGCTTCTAATCATAAAACAAACCGGGGAAGAAACCCTGATTGGAACTGAAACACACATGCATAATGACTTGCATGCTTCCTGTGTGTTTGGGGATGTGTGTGTGAACACACACACACTTTTTTGTGTAGATGATACATACTTGTTGGCTAAGAGGGCCAATAATTTGTTAGAAATGTCATTATGATGCAACCCAGGATATGGCTGTATCTTAAAAATTAACACATTTAGGATCAAGATAGCCATGTTTGGCAGGAAGCTGGAGAAAACAGTTGGAAGCTATATATATTTGGCAAAACAAGAACAAAAATAATGAAAATAGATAAAATTTGCATATTCTTGTAGAATGTTTACTAAAGATTGGAAAATAGGTGGAGAAATTTGCTTGGAGAAGGAGTTTAGTTGTGTTTTGTTGATGAATAACCATCATTTTTTTCTTTGTAATACACATAGTCCTTGATTTACAACAGTTCATTTAGTGACCATTTGAAGTTATGTTGGCCCTGAAAAAAGTGACTTACAACAGTTTTTCACACTTAACAACCATTGCAGCATCCCCATGTCACGTGATCAAAATTCAGATGCTTGGCATCTGGTTCATATTTTTGATGGTTGCAGTGTGCCGGAGTCGTATGATCACCTTTCATGACCTTCTGATAAGCAACGTCAATGGGGAAGCCTGATTCACTTAACAACCATGCTACTAAATTTAACAGCTGCAGGGGTTCACTTAACAACTTGTCAAGAAATGCGGCAAAATTCACTTAACATCTATCTCATTAACATCAATTTTGGGTTCAATTATGGTCGTAAGTCGAGGATTACCTGTAATGAAATAACATAAGTGCACCATCGTGCCTCCCGTCCCTGTCCTATTGTCTCCATTTATTCGTACCTATTTCCTGTATTCTTACTCATGTTTATACTAATACCTATTTTCTTGTAGGCGATTGACAAATACAATAAATAAAATAAAATAAATAAATAAAGCTAGATGCAAAATTGGAAATATTGAGTGGTCAATATTGGTATAATAACTTCAGTATTTAGCTCCCTAATGTGGTATCTGCATTTGCCAGGTCCTCTGCTGCACATATTAATTTCATTTATATTATTTTAATTTTAAATGCAGAGCTGGCATATTGGGGGAAAAAACCCTAGCTTCTAGCGTTATTATTATTTGCAGGAATGGCCCCATGAAACCACTTCAGAAACCTTAGAAAATAAAAGTGGAAAGTCTAGGTTGGGTGCGAGTGTAGTGTTATCTTGAAAGTTTATCCACCTGCCAGAAAAGAGGCAAAGATAAGCTGGGGATGATAAGAAGCATGCTGCAGACTAGAAGAGGAGAATGAAAACATTCCTTAACAGTTCACTTTCTGGTAAACACAGGTTTGGGGAACTGGCTTTATAGCAACCATTTTGTGAGAGTCTCTGTGACATGATCTTGTTAGTCCACATATGCCCAGTGACTCCTTTTTTAATGATGTATAGTTACTTTTTCCCAGTATTTTCTTAGTAATATAGCAATAAACTCTCAGGCTTTTATTGATGAAAAATAAAGATAATTTATCTGTGGATAAAGGTTGGTCTTTAATCTAATCAGTATGTATTATACAAGGGGAGGTGTTTTGTTAAGAGGCACTTCTCCAAAGATTTATTTAAAACTTTTTATTTCTGTTATTTCTGCTCTTGTTATAAAACCTAATACTGTGGACCTGTGAAAGGCTTTCAAGGATGTTTAGAAGAAAAAAAATGCCTTCAGCAATTGCTCACGTTTTACCTGACCTTTTAAAATGCCTTTGCATTTCTGTTGGTACTGGATTTTGATATCACTATTCTTATCACAAATCCTAATGGATGAAATAGTGGCAAGAATAAATGCCATTCTCATCAACAAACAGTGTGTATTATTTTTATAGTTATTTGTGTGGCAACATTTTGATTACAGTACTAAACTGCTGTTGTTTTGACAGTACAATGCAATACAGTAGGGAGAAGGAGGCAGATGTAAGAGTAAACCCTGCTGTAAAGCCAGATGCCTTTCATTAAAATGCATGTTAGACATTAGAGAAATCAACCCAGCAAACATTTCATAGAATTTTTGGTCATCAAAAAACAATACTCAGTTGGAAGAACTAGTGCATTGCATTATTACTGGATACATTTGCACTGTATCAGTTTAGATTTATAGTCTGAAGTTGCCTTATTAAAGATAAATCTTAGTTAAGATTAAACATATTGTAAAGTTCAATCAAATAACAATCAAAACCAGAAGCGTCTCAGAGCTGCATCTGAAAACAAGAGAATATACAGAGAAGCCTGTGAAATACTCAGGTTCATTTCTTGTCACGATATATTATGATTTATTGGGCTATCTGAAGTACTTGTATGTCTCCTCAGATGTGGAAGCCAATTATGTATTTTGAGCAGCAAGTGATTTATCACATATTCAAAGGGAAGTTCATTTTATTCTAGTTTTCTGGTTTGTATGTGTTAAAGGAGTAAGGGCTGAATAATAAATGCATACACTTTGTATAGTTGACTATTGGCATAGATTTAATGCTTGGATGTCTGTGTAAATATTTGTATAAGAGATTGCCCTTTAAAGAGGAGCATGAAGCCAAATTCCTTCACTAAATCAACCTCAAAGGAAAGTTTTTTATCCTCTTGAGTTCATTCATGGAAGGGGAGGGCTCAGAATGTCTTGCCTGAAATCAAAATTGTGTTAAACACGATATGGTTTTTTCTGAGATCTTCCACTACTCCTCAGTTCTTTAACATATTTTAATATATTTAATGTTTATTTTGTTTAGAGATTTCCATTTTACCCTTTGGCTGTTTAGGAAGTTTGGAATGTTTAAAAATAGTGTTTACTGAACAATGTAAAAAGGAGAAATAAATTATCTTCACATTAAAACCATCAGGGAAACAGAGAAAAGAAATATTGTTATAACAATCTGAATTCCTGGAAAAAGAACATCTTTACTATTCTTCCAAAGGCAAAAAATGCTAAAGGGGGAACTTTTGCAATTCTGATTGGTTTCTGTTTTTCATTCCCACTAGTTGTTTATGTGAAGGGCAATAGAATACAAAATATAGTCTTTGAAAGACAAAATAAAGTGTATTGGTAATCCCTTGTGTGAGAAAAGACATCAATCTGTCTAGAGCACTTTGTCAAACTTGGCCACTTCAACTCCCAGAATCCCCTAGCATGTTGGCTGTGGAATTCTGGGAGTTGAAGTACATACATTTTAAAATGGTGAAATTTGAAAAAACACTGGTCTAAAATTTTATAGGTAGCACAGCTAATACTTTGAATGATGCCTTGAAATAAAGTAGAAATGCACCTAGTCAGCCTTTGTTGATCTTGACAACCAAACAGGGCTGTACATACTGGTAATTATCGCTTAAAATGGTAACAATTAGGACTGGAAGTTCCGACACTAAATGACCTGATGATAAAGTGTGGTACACATGACCATCATGCTTGATAACACCACTTCCAGCATTTCTGGTTGCTGTTGTTAAATTAATTTAGCGTGACATTAAGCATGATGTCATGTGGTCATCACTTGTGACTCCCTTCCAGCTTTCCCATTGATTTTGCCAGCAGGGAAGGTGGCAAATGATGATCACATGATTGAGAGATGCTGCAACCTCTGAAATTGCCAGCTGGTTACTTAGCACCCAAATTGCAATCATGTGGCTGTAAGGACACTGCAACAGCTGCAACTCTGAAGACTGGTTGTAAATACAGTGTTGTTGTAAGTTCAAGTGATCACTGAATGTATAGTCATTAAGCAAGGACTACCCATAGTTAGCATTTGGATATGAACTGCAGTTTTCAGATTAGAAGTTAGATTAGAAAGTTTTAAAAATGCCAAGAGAAGACATTAGCAAACCATTTTTGTATGGCTACTAAGGAAGCTATATGGATACGTACATGAAGTCGCTGAAAAATAAATTTGACTTAAAAGCCATGTTACTTTAGCACTAAATGCTCAAATGTCTCTAGAATCTTTCTTGTATTTTTAACAGGATATGTCATTACTACTTGTTGAAATCTAAAGTGCTAGTGAAGAAAGAAAAACGTTAATGAGGTCCAACCCATTTCAGATAGGCACCTTTTTCAAGAGCATACTGCAGATTGATTGCTCTGAAACCATTACATCATTCTGCCTAATACAGTTTTTTCCCACTGGCTTTTGGGATATCCTTCCTTCTCCCTTTTATTTTTTGGTCATTAATGCTTGCCTTCCTTTTCTTTGAAGACTAGAATACTCATCAGATATTCGTGGTGTTGCATACTTCATGCAATTGCTTCATATGATTTCAGTGCCCAAGAAAATAATACAGTATCTTCAGTATCTTTTTCTTCTCCAATATTGCTAGGAAGACATTTGTATTGTAGCCTCAATGTATAGAATAATAGTAGTATAATCACAATTGATTTGAAATAATCATTTGAGCTGAGTTTATCTGAGGAAGATTCAGACTGACAGTTTGAAGAAAATGATTAGTAGCCCTTTGTAAGTGTGCAATCTCTTCTATAGTCCATACCAATAACGTTATTTGTTATAGATTGTCTGCTACTGGCCCACTTTGTTTAAAATTTATATTGACTACAAAGTACCATAAGTGTTTTGATTAAAAAATTAATTTAAAATCATGTTATGCCTAACATATATTTTAATAAAGCTTTTAGAATAAAGCTTACATCTTGTTTCCAAGCACTAGTTAAATGTATTGCATGAAATGCCAGTTTCCTTATTTTTAAGTAGAGGGATTGATATTTGGTCACTGAAATTAACTTTCTTAGAATGGACAGATGGGTTTGCTGATTGAAAGAAAAAAAAATCAAATAAGACTTTAGATTCTGCTTTAAAAATACTTTGAATATGAAATATTATGTGAGCATTCATCTGCATTAAATTTTGTGTCACATGTATTTTTTAAAATGTGTTTTGTACCTAATGTTCCATACTGATAAAACAGGAAAACAGATTTAATAATTTTTCTTATGAAATGTAATCATTACTTGAACTGTAAAAAACATAAGCCATTTGATGATTAGAGATAACACTTATTTTCTTGTTGGTTTTAAGAGCATTTTGGTTTTTGTTTATTTTAGGATACAACAAAATAACACATGCATACCAAACTGTCATAGCATTTGTTCCAGTTTCAGGTGTTATTAACACTTGTGGCATTAGGCTAGCTGTATAACATTAGCATCATGTCAAAATAATGACCAATGTAATTAAGAAAACTTCTCTGCTCACCTTTTATTTATAATAAAATTACAGTACTTTTTTTCCTTTCTAGAAACCTTATTGTGATTGTTTCAGCAAAATAAGCTGTGTTGAGATTCAATATTGGCTTAGACTAAATATTTTTAATGTGTAAAAAAACCACCAATGTACCACATTTACCATAAGTTCTATCCAGTCTATCTATTCTGTCCAAATATTAGCCAGAGCTATTTAGTTTCTGAATGTAAACATAATTCTGGCTTGTTTTTAAAGAACATTTTATTTTGGCATTTAATCTGTGATAACTTGATTGTACCATTGTTTTAATTTTAGATCTATACTTCTTTAAAAGACTTGGTAGGCAGTGATGTATTTTATGAATGCTTAAAATAAATAATATTTAATAGATGGGTTTTCTTTCTTTTTTTTTAAGATAGAAACAGCCTTAGAAGCTTTCCCCATTTGTTGTTGTGAATGTTACAGCTAAGGAACATTCCAGTGATAGCCTTTCTGATTCCATTTGCAGACTTCATGGCACACCTGCTCATTAGCCTTTGCACTTAAGACTTTCAAGGATTCCATTAGCTCCCTAACCTAAGATGTATGTCATCTTCCATGATTTACTTGAAATGACTCAGACACAGTTCCTGATGCCAGATTTCAGTTTGTCATCTATGTTTTTCTTCTTTGGACTTTTTCATTTCTGTTTTTTCATGTCAACTCCTACTTAACTTCATAGATCTTGCTGCAACCAGTGCTTAAGACTTCATCAATTCATGTTTATTAGTCTTTCAATAGAGAAGATAAGTTACTGCCTTTAAAAAAATTATGCAATTGTTCTGAAGCTGTAAATGAAGTTCCTTTGAATAAATGCAATATTATTTGAGTAGATAACTCTGTAACACCGAAAAGATGAAACATTAGTTTATGCCTACTTGATAGCAGCCACTGCACAAAGATGGTATTAATGCAATAACATGTGCATCGCATCCCTATTTCCACATTTGAATCTATTTTTAACAAAGCTGTTGTAGAACAATGGAGCAGATGTGAGAGACTGTGGAATTGCTTCCTCTTCTTCCTTCAAAAAGAAACTTAGATTGCTCAAAGGCTTTGCACTGCCAGAGTTGACAATTAGCATGGGTCACTGTTTGACATTGCTCCTGCAATATGGGAAGATGAGGAAGAATCTGGAACTAGAACAGGGCACTTTGAAAAACTGGTTAGCAAGGGCTTCTTTCAACCATGTCCTTTAGTCCCTGCCTGCCTTGTCCAAATTTCTAGTGATGTGTCACATGGGAGTTCCCATTGGCACTATCCCACTACCTGAAAGAAGAGAAATGGCCAATGGGCATTGCCCATGGTCAGACTCTTGGGTCGTTTACAGTCTGACCAAATTATTCACCAGTAAATTGGGAATCCATTTGAGAATTGCTATGATGATAACAACAGCAATAATAATGCATGCTATTACTTCCTGAGCCTGCTAAGCTTGAGGCATTTAGCTAGTGAACAAAGACCGATGTCCTTTTAAAAAGAAAAAACAGAAATGGTAATTTTGTAATTGAAAAAGTATAAGTTTGTCTAAAAATTATACAGTGGAATGAAATACTATTTTAGCATTGATAAGATCATAACTATCTCTTCAAAGATTAGTCTTCACAGAAAGTTATGGAAAAATTATGCACAGACCCAGATCGAAAGATTTGAGGTTCAAATAGCTTTGGTGCAACAAAGCATATAAGAATGAAGTTAGCACAAAGACAGTAAACTTATGATACAAAGGTCAGAGGTCATTAAAAATAACAGAATCCATGAATTGAAATAGCATAACTTAAAACAAAGACCCATGATAGCTTGCCTACCACTTTTTGTTTAAACTTCACAGGGGAGAGATTTCTCCAGTTCACTTCTTCAACAATGCTTGATTTGATATACCGAATAGTCATATACTCCCACCTACAATCAAAGTTTTGGATGCACTTCCTCTTAGTTTTTGGCTCTCTAGATATTTCTCAGTCATAAAGTGACATTTATTAGTCCCAAAGGTTAGCTTTGCCTTTATCATAGTTTCCAAGGAATTTCTTCTGGTTACCTAGAGTTTTTGCTCTCCTGCTTGAGCACTGCTTGCCCTGTGCTTTTCCTGGAAATTAATCTTTAGCTTCTTTATTATTGCAGTCCTTTTGAGTGATATATCATTATCAGTGGCTACTTCCTAAAGTTCCTGTTTGCCTCCAGCAGTCTTGACTGCTGCTGTTTGAAAGAGTTTTGAGCACTGCAAACTGCTCTAGTCTTCTGGAGCTGAAATAATATAAATTGAGTAAATAAATAGAACTGCATATTTTGTCTGAGTGAATACTACTTTCACTGCTTTTCAGCTAATTTACAGTGTTGTCATAACATTTTCAATTTTAATTCATGGGAAGCTTGTTGCCATATGATACATTTATTATATTGTTTCATTGGTTAGATTCATACCTTTTATCAAAGTATCTTCTCCCACAGCAGTTTTGATTTCTTTTTCAAATAATTTTTATAAAGTTACAAATAAAAACTAATTCAAGCTACCAAAAATAAAAATACAAAAAAGAAAGAAAGAAAAGAAAGTTCCCTCTTCATTCCAGCAGATAACAATACTTTTGTGAAGTGGCTTGAACTAAGAGAACATGACTGCCCCAAAGCACTAATGTTCTTCTGTGGTTGAGGATAGAATCCCAGTCTAGCACCTTAATCAGTCTAGCACACTGAAAAGACAACAGTGAAAAACCCATTAGTTACGTCTCTTAAATATGATGAAATAACATGGGAAGCTTCTGATTCCACTTGGTTACAGATCAAATCCAGTATCATCTAGTAATTGTGCAATACCTTTCCTGGCAGGTCCAAAAAGAAGCGAGCTGATGAATCTATTTTAGCCCAAATTTTACATCAATTTCTGTCAGTGCGTTGGCAAATACTGTATTTTAAAGCTGAGTCACATACTTTCAATTGATTTTGATCTACACTTATTTTATGCCTTGCTTTAGAAATAGGATATGCATTGATTATTTTTTTGCCTAATTGACATCATCTTAGAATGTTCATGACTATTCCAAAGCAAGCTAACCTTGGTCCCCTAGTTATACTTTAGGGAGGCAGGATATTTATAGTCAGTTTTCAGATTTCCACTTGAAGATTGAAGAGCATTTACAACATGATGAACAGAAATATTAGAACTGATAAATATTATTGAGGTGGGCAATCTATAACTCATAGCTTCCAAATGAAAATCTCTGGAATACAGTGTTATAATTTCATGCCAGTTAGAAATGAAAGGAATGAGACATGTAAACTAAACTAAACAAAAACACACAAACAAATATATAGTATATATAGTTTAGTTTAATATATATGACAACATTGTTGAAAAGCATTATCTTGTCTTTTTACTATAAATTCCTTCATTACTCTAGAGTTTAAGTAGTAATGTCCTTTAAAAGATAAAGTGGTACCTTAATTCATTCGTCTAATTAAAATACTTCTGTTCTAGACAAATAGATAGAACATTGCTGAAGTAAGCAGTTTGTTGTTTTGACTCCTTTCTCTTTCTCAGATTTCTAGGTAATGTAATTAAGTTTCCATGCTTTTATAGTTGATACAAGATGCTTGGAGAGAGAAAAAAATAAAGTCCATTAAAAAGTTCAGTTTTTAATCTGTAATATATCATTGGAGATGAATGCTGATACAAGCGTGCTTTTTACTTAGTTGAAAGAATCAGTATTACAGAACAATGGCAAGCCTTAATGAGTTTCAGAAGCAATTCTAATCAATATATTTCACAGGATACCCATAGCTAAGCTTTTTCCTAGAGATTTTTAAAATGACATTGTTATATTATGCCACTAATGAGTCTTTTATTCAAATTCAAATAAAGTAAGTAGTAACCTGATTTGTTCTTTGTGTTAAAGGAATATGAAAAAAAAGAAAAGAAAGAAAAAGCATGCCATTTGAAGGGCCTGGTAGAAAAAATAAAGTAAATTGGCTCATTGTTTTGTTTTTGTTGAAAATATCTGTAAAATGTTCATGTATTCTATTCACAGTGTAAGATCCCATCTAGTAATACTATAATCTTATAAACACAATAATAATTACTTAAGCCTTAAGTATTTATTTACTTAAACCTTTGTATAGTTTCCCATAAAACCTCTTGTAGCAATTTACAATCATATTTGAAAACAGTAAAACAGTTACTCTCAGACACGTGTATTAAAAGAAAACGGGAAAAGATTTATTTCTACACTCACACACAAAGGCCTGGATGAAAAGAGTGACTTAATAGTACGCATGTCTTGACTGTTAGGATTGAGGATTTCCAAATGCAGCAATCACCATTTGGAAACCCCATCTGTAAGTGACTGCATGATGGCATTCACAACTTATGACATTCAAAAGCAAGACCTCTCTCAATGTTCATGCCCTTTATAACAGGGAAGGCACTCTATTAGGCATACCAATCTTATACATCTGGATAACAGATTATGATTTCTTTGATATTTGACACATTCAGTGGAGTCATGGAACAACCTGTGTGATTTGCAATAGTGGTGAATATCTGTAGCTCAGGTGTAGGATGACAGTGAAGGTTCGTTCTCTGAACTTTCACCCTCAACCTGTGTGATGCACAAAGGAGTTCAACCCAGATATCTATGATCACATGGACTACAATTGGCAAAAAGTGCATTGTGTTCTTCAACAATTTGAAATAGCTACTTGATCTCTGTGTTTTTCTGAGTTTGAACAGTAGACAGCCCTCCTCCTCCTCCTCCTCCTCCTCCTCCTCCTTCTTCTTCTTCTTCTTCTTCTTCTTCTTCTTCTTCTTCTTCTTCTTCTTCTTCTTCTCTTCTTCTTCCTCTTCCCCCCCCCTTCCCCCTTTCCTCCTCCCCAATCCTGGCTTATAATAATTTTAATTATTCATACTTCAAAGTATGCTATGGACCAAGTGGAAAAAAGAGATGGCACTAACTGAAGAAGTAGTGTAGATAAGAAGGTCTCAAAAAATGCTAAACAAAAATATTGATCTACATGTTGCCCAGATTCCTATGATGAAATGGATGCCTAAGAGATGTCGAAGTCCAGTCAGCTTCATAGTTTAGTTAGAATTTCAGCTGAGATTTTTCTGTGTCAAGTCAATAAAATCAGCCTTCCCAGCCGAGTGCACTTTAAAATAATGTCAATCAATCATTCAGAAAACTGAGTATGCAATATGAATGAGTAATATGCAGAAGAGAAATAATTGAACTAAGTATTGCTAGATGAAACCTAGCTAAGCAGATTATCTCAAGGACCACCTTTTCATGTATGTATCTACCTAGACCTTAAGGTCATCTAATGGGGCTCTCCTCCAGGTCCCCCACCAAAGGAGACAGGGTAAGGCTATAAAAGGGAGAGAGCCTTTCTATCTGTTTAGGGCTTTAAAAGTCAAACCAGCATTTTGAATTGGATTTGGAAATGGACTATCAGCCACTATAAATGACAAAGAATAAGGAAGATGATCTTGATTTTTCCATAACTAAAGGGATGATGAGTGAAGTATAAGTGCACAATAGACAGATCATATTCAGAAAAGGCTTAGATACTTTCCTATTTCACAGGAATATAAGAAAGGTAAAGAGATGCAGCACAATCAGACAATATTCTGATATTACAGCAGAGAACTGCTCCTTTAGAATCATTGAAAATCTGTCCATGACAGGCAGGGCACCACTCAGCTGGACCAATATACTATCCACAAACAGCATTTCCATCTTATCTAAATTAATTCTCAGTTTATTGGCCTTCATCCAGACCAGGGATGTCAAACTTGCGGCCCATGGGCCAAATGCGTCACATGCTGGCCTCGCCCCCACCCAGTTTAGCGAAAGGAGGAAAGTCCTGATACATCACAACACCATAATAGCACGAGTTTTGACACCCCTGCTCCAGACCCTTTCCCAGTTGAAGCATTGACTTAGGATACTAACCACCTCACCTGTGTTAGATGAAAAGGAGATACAGAGCTAGGTATCATTCTTCTATTGGTGGCATCTGAATCCACTTCTGAATAACCTCTCTAGCAGTTTTATAGAGATGTTAAACAGCAGAGGGAGTAAAATAGAGCCCTGAGGGACTCTAGTAACTCCCATGAGGCGGAATAATAATCTCCCAGCACTACCTTTTGGAAGTAGGGATTGAAGCATTATAGTACATTGTTGTACTCCCATATCCCAACTCTGATAGTCTGCCCAATAGAGACCATGCTTCATGGTATAGAAATCTGTTGAGAGTTCCAGAAAGACTAACAGGATGGTACTTCTCCATTTTCTTCTGGCCCTGGTCATCCTCACACAACAGCCAAGATGGTTTCTGTTCTTAAGCAGTCCTGAAACCAAATGGAAATGGATCTTGATAATCAATTTCATCCAAGAACAAATGTTTTCCATAATTCGCTGTTGGACCAGCCAGATGTAGACATGTATGAGAAGTTTTAAATTTCCAAATTGTCAAGTGGATCCCACCTAATTCTAATTTGAAATATAAAGCAAAACTTTATGTTAGCCATTCAAATAATAATATTTCTATTGTATAAAAATGACTTGTCTGAGGATTTTCTTTTCATTTGTTAAATGTATAAATATTAAGTTCTTTTATAAAATTTTACATTTATAAACTGTCAACTTTTTGGCAGCTTAGGAGCACATACTATCCAGCACCAAAATTCATTTGACAGTTAAGCAAACTGGTTACGCTTTTATTTAGTGTGAATAAATAGCAATATTTCCCAAAATAGTTTTGTTTTTGGGATTATATGAATATTTACTGAGATGGAGATGACAGTCTATGGCACTGCAATGCTAGGATTTTTTAAGAAATGTATTCCCCTTTCCTGCAAGTAGCACTTTTAAACTTATTTTGGGAATGAATGAAGAGTTTATTATATCATAGTAGACCAGCATAAACTTATTTTCATTTTTTGAGCTATCAGAACCTTTTACATTTTTCCTTTTTAAAAAACATTTTATGTTCTTTATGTAGAGCAAGTGCTTGATGTGTCATGCGCTGGCCACGCCCACCCCCAGTTTAGCAAAAGGGAAAATTTAGTTGTGATACATCACATTACAATGTGTTGTCACAAGTTTAACACCCTGATGTATCAACAGGAGCCATTACAGACCGCAACTCTTTTCTAGCATTTCTATTTTTTATTCTGTACTCCATTTTGCACATAATGCTTTATTTCCTTCCTTATGGTAAGGCTAGATTTTCATATAGATATAACTTTCTTTTGATTACTAAAATGGGACATTTTTCTGCAGAAGAGAGAAGGCAGTGAGGTGGATGTGCTGGTCCCAGTGATTTTATGCTTAATATCAATTTCACAGTATATGTGTTGTTTGCTTATCTCATTATCTGGAAATCATTGGTCTAGTGGTAGAACTAGAATCCATAGAATCCATTGTACTTTCTTGCCATGAACAAAATGCCAACTAAAGGAATTGTTTTAGTTTCATCTTTCAGTCTTTCATCTCTACACAATGGACTTAATATTTTAGTATTCTCAACTTATGACATTTCATTTACTGACTGTTCAAAGTTACGATGATGCTGAAAAAAGTGATTTACCACTGGTTCTTCATTAGCAACTGTTGCAGCATTCTTGCAGTCACTTGAACATAATTTGGTGCTTGGCAACCAGCATGTGTTTATGATGGTTGCAGCATCCCTGGCTCACATGACCATCATTTGTGACTTCCCAGCTGCTTCCAAAAGAAAGTCAATGGATGGGTAGGTAGATTTAATTAATAACCCTGGAAAAAAAGGTTATACAATTCAGTGCAACCAAGATTGACAACCATCTTGGCTTAGCAACAAAAGTTCTGGTCCCAATTTTGGTCATAATTTGAGGATTATGTGTAGCTCTAAGTTCCTAATCTTTAAATAAACCTTGGGATGAAGATTACGAATAAATATTTTAGGCTGATTCAATGAAGTGACCCTTAATATGGTCAGACCTCAAAGTAAAAACAAAATCCATAAGATCTTATAATTAAAATGAAAAATGAACAGAATAGAATACTTCATTAGCCAAATGTGAATGGACACACAAGGAATTTGTCTTGGTGTAAATACTCTCAGTATACATAAAAGAAAAGATACATTCATTAAGAATCAAGAATCATAATGTACAACACTTAATGATAGTCATAGGGTACAATCAGCAGTCAAATCATACTAGGAAACAGTCAATATAAATCATAAGGATACCAGCAACAAATTTACAGTTCTACAATCACAAGTGGGAGGAGATGGGTGATAAGAAGTGATGAGAAGGTTAATAGTAATAGTAGTGCAGACTTTCTAATAGTTGAACAGTGTTGAGGGAATTATTTGTTTAGTAGAGAACATATTTAAGGAAATTAAACAATGAAAAATAAAATGGGAAAAGTTGAAATAATGGCAAAAGCATAAGATTAACAAATGTCCAAAATGTTACTTGACCAGGAAAACATGACTAGCAAAAATTCTGTTAGGAATAGAATACATAACATTATGTAAAGTTAGAGTGTTGGATCTGAGTGAGAGGACATATGGCCTACTGTACGATTCCAGGTAAACTACTATCTAACTACTGATGGATTTGTTGAGATACTAAGATAGGAGTGCTTTAGATGTTCTTAAGCAGTTATGATGAAGAATATTGTAGAGAATTATTGTCTATATAGAAAAATTAACACTTTTGAAACATTCTTCTTTATTTCAAGTGAAATATGAGTAAAGGATATAGAAAATAAAATAAATACAAGTTTAGAAATGCAAATCACAGTGTTTGCGTAGCCATTAGCCTGCAAATCAGGAGAGATTTATTGGTGCAGAAAATTATTACCTACCATCTGCCTCATCCATTGTGTTTCCCATCATGAACTGCTTTTGTCTTTGATATTTAAAAATAGTTTTAAAGCACTTTTTGTGGAGGTCTGGGTAAATATCTATGGAAAGCTCAACATGATTAACAGTTAAATTAATGTGAAATGTTAGGTCTATGCTTGCATACCACCATAATGGATGAGTTCAGTTACATGCACACCCTCCAATGTTTTATTTTAATGGCATTTACTAATTGACAGAGGACATCTGGAGAGATGGAAATATCATTTTTTTTCAGATGTTCCTCAAAAAAGATAATAAAATTATTTTTTTCCTAGCCATTTATTTTGTTCTGACATAGAAAGAAACAGGTAAAAATGGGAATGAGTTGTTGTTTTTTTGTAATCACGCATATATATAGTGTGAAAAAATGTTATTTTTACATGTTCTATGAAGATTAAATTAACCCTTAAAGGAAATTACAGAACTACAGTAACCATTTGCCATAGGTACAGATAGCACTATATTGTGTGGACTAATTTATTGCCCATCTTTTTGTCTTTCACAGAATGTGGAGAAAATATTTGTGGAATTCAATCATAAAGAACTGTTTGAGTTCTATAACAAGGTCTGTATTGGTGTTTTAATAGATTTTTTTGGCGTTTGATAACATTTCCTTTGCTTTAGTAAGACTTTATTTAATCAACTCAATAGTTCTGAGTTGTTCTTGCTTGTAAACACATAATGCCTTCCTCCCCCAAAGCAAAGCTCTTCTGAATTATATCTTGTATATACAAGGTTTACATTCACTGTTTCAAATAGCTTTGAACAAAGTGGTGTTTGCTATAACTTGAACTAGCAAGTTCTAACAAGAACCAAAAGGACAAGAAATTCTGAAAAACTTAAATCAGTAAAACATATTTATTTACATTATGCAGGTGATGAATTCACTCAGTCATATCCATAGGTTTCCAAATTGCAAACATATATCTATCTATACATTATAAATGGTCATTGGACATTTTTTAAAAAGTTGACTTTAATAATGGGATTTTTTTTGCTTTATTAATGAGGAATTATCAATGTGTGGTTATATTCAATTTGCATATTTTTTACTATTTCTCTTCCATTTTTATGTTCCTAAATACCATTTTTGTTTTATTTTGATCAAATAGTTGGAAACAATACAAATGCAGCTGGATTCACTGACGTGATACTATGTGAAGACTAATTTCTCCATCAGATTCCAATTGTTTTTATACTGAAGATAGAACGGCTAAATATATTTGCTGAAATACTCAATGGATTGCTGTCAATAAATGATTTAAATTTCTTTGATCATTCACATTAGGTAAATGAAATAATTGTTAAGAAAGTTTTGGTTACACTTGACTACATTGTATTCAACTTTAAGTGAAGTAATGTATGATATTATTGTGCAGACGTTTGAATTATGAAGTCTGCAGTTTTTGTTTTGTATTTGTATTATGGATGGCAGTTTATGTAATAATGTAGCATAATAAACCACATGTAATCATTACCCAAAGTACGCTCAAACAGTAGAAAAAGATAATTAAATTGCTAAAACATTGGCTCCAATAATGGTATCTTGTCCATAAAAATAATAGTACAGATACTCTCACTTTGGACTATTTTAGTTTATTACTTAATGCTTTTGTGTTTGCTGCCAGATTTTCCAACTATGACAAATAGCAAGGTCTGCTTGTTTCTGAATGCTTCAGTGATTGCTAAAACACTTCAAAGGACAATTGCCCTCTCACGTATCAAAAAAAGAATAATGAGAATTTCTTAGCAAATTCAGCTGTTTATTTGATGAACATTTTACCACCAAGATTTGACTGATAGATTCCCAGCTTGAAAGAAATTAAAATAATTAAAAGATCCTTTTTAGTAAATCCAAAGCAGTGAGAGGACGAGATCCAGTGCCGCAACAATGGCACAACTATTGTTAATGTGTTTTTTAGGGTGCCTTAACGGTAAGAAGCTGCTGAGTTATAATGCACACATTACATTACTAATTGAAAAGGTAACTAACGATGGGTAATATTTTGCATTTCCCGGCTTTCCCTAGGGTTCTCATTTTTATTCAAAAAGCAGCTGCTAGGTGCACAAATAAGTGCATTTAACAGTGCCAATTAAAAGTCCTTGCAGAAGATTAAAAGTTTCTGCCAAGTGTCCTTGGTGTAATAACCAGTTGCCATTACTACATCTGGTATATCATACTTAGAGTAGATTGAGCAAGTTTCAGAAATAATATGGAAATGTATTGAGCCTCAGGTGAACATAGCATCTTTCTGATATTCATTAGGGGACCCCACTTTTTTCCAAGAATTCATGCATCCCTTAACTGGATCAGTAAAAGGAAAATGCTTTTTTTATTTTTTTATTTTATCCACAAACTCAAGTAGTTTATTATGGTTGTGCAGTTTACAAGGAGAGATGCTTAACTGAACAATGCCAGAAACAAAATGCCATTCCAGTATAAAGTGGGCCCAACAGAAGGATTAACTTCACCTCTTTGATACAAAACGTAGGGATTTTGCCATGATCTGGAGGAACCTCCTTCCAGATCAGTGACAGAATGATGTGAACAAATACAGCCTGCTTTGTACTAGGAATTGAAGGCTCTTCAATTCAAGGAGCTTTGGCACACACACAAGTGAACAATCAAAGCCAATGGAGAAGCTTCCCAGCTGCAGTGATCAGGCTTCTAGCACAAGGACAAGGAGTTGTCATAAAAGCTAAGAAGTATTTTTTTCCTTTTCAGAGCAGTGAGCAATTTTCTTCCTGTCCTCTCTCTAGCCATCACAGTAGATGGCAGAGCCCAGTGGAGAGAGAGTAACAATACAGAGAAACTATGTAGATTTTGGAGTGAGACCTCTATCTTTGTTTTAAAGTTTGCAATCATTACAGTAGTGAAGGATAGGCAAGTTGAGAAAGCAGATTTCTTAATTGTACCTTCGGGCAGGCCTCCTTCCTCTCTTGACAAAGGATTCAGAAGGGCCTCAGGCCAAGGCTTGAAACAGTTCTGATCATACATCCAGGTAGCCTTCCAAACAGGGCCTTCCAGACAGATTCTAACTGATGGACTAAGGTGGGTGATTTCTGCAAGAGAGATCTTCCAGCTGTCTCCAACTCTGCAAGGAGATTGTAAGTGGTCATATAAGTGAATCTCCTGCTTCCTGTTATTGATATGGTGAATGGAGAATTATGGATCATGGACTGAAGAGGGAGCCTAAGAACGTGGACACAAAATGAGGTCTCCCACACTAAGAGAATGAAGTAGCAACCTCTTTACCACCACTGTCTTAGGTGTGTGTATATATAAGATGATATGGGAAGATCATAAAAGAAGCAACACAAAACTGGGCAGAAGTGGCTGCATTGATACTTGAGTGAGCAGTACTTCCTTAATGGCATTGCTATGACTGACATAGCCTGTGGATGATTTAGCCATTTATACAAAACTGGAAAGGACTTTGGGACATAAATGCCTTTGGTTGTATTAATGGATATGAGTGCAAATGAATTAACCCCAAATTTTTATTTTTCTTTGTAAGTTTATTCTATAAATAAACATAATTCAGGTCAGTGTAAAGCAGTGTATGGTAACTGAAATATGTTTTACATTCTAAAACTTTTAGAGGCTGTATTTATAGGAGGAAAGTGTAATATCAGATTATTAAATGACTTAGAAATTATGATTCAGAGAGAAATTAGTTTGCAATGTTCAAGTCAAGCCATTATTGATTGGGCATATTAACACATACTTCTGCAACTTTCCTATTTTGATTGAAAAATACTCATTCATACATTGCAGAAGGACTTTTTTCTTACATTAAAAATCAGTATAAATAATTATTTGTGCAAACTCTTAAATTCACTTCAAATTCACTCCAGTCAATTAGGAGTAACCTTCAGTTTTGCTCTGCCTGTTTTGTAGACAATATATGGATATATACAATCAGTAAGCAAAATTAATTTCGAGGCACAGTTGGAAACAAGCACAAAACATGGTGTTGATTCATCTAGTTTCATTTAGCTTGGAGACTACGATAAACTGATAAAATTTATCAGTTTGTTAAAGTTATACAGTTCTCTACCTTTCCAAATTGTTCATATATATGATTTCCAAGTAGCCAGGATTAAAGTCAGTTCATGTAAATTTAGGCTAATATACTTTTAAGAGTATTGCAGCTCAAGACACTAAATCCGGTTAACATAGTTGATAATTGTTTTTTTTTAATGGATGTATGGATCTTCAAATAACTTGTAAATATTTTAGATGATGAGGATTGGGAAAAATAAATATTTTCATATTCTTGCATACTTTAGCAGAATGTACAGCATTGACTAATGTTACTGAGAATAAGGGGCTAAAACAATTTCAGATTTCTAGAAGCTCTTATATGTTAAAGGTATTTATACTGCCTGAATGTTAAAATAAAACAAGTCAATACAAGATTTTGCTGCACAATTATCTTTACTGACTCCTTCCTTCCTTCCTTCCTTCCTTCCTTCCTTCCTTCCTTCCTTCCTTCCTTCCTTCCTTCCTTCCTTCCTTCCTTCCTTCCTTCCTTCCTTCCTTCCTTCCCTCCCATCTATTTATTTATTGTCTCTCACCTTTATTGTTTTTATAAATAACTCAAAAGTGAACATACTTAATATTCCTTCCTCCTATTTTCACTACAATAACAACCTTGTGAGGTGGGTTGGACTGAGAAAGTGACTGGCCCATGGTCACTCAGTTGGCTTTCATGCCTAAGGCAGGCCTGCAACTCAGAGTGTCTTGGTTTATAGCCTGGTGTCTTAACTACTAGATCAGTGTTTCACCTTTTCTACACCATGGACCTCCCTTTAAATACCTTGTGTGGCCACTGACCATGGCCACGGACACCCCAGACTTAACTCAAGATTTAAATCATAACATTACTAGCTTTCAGTGGACCCACTGTGACAATGTCATTTCCCCCAGCGGTCCCTCAGTTGAGAATCACTGTACTAGACTAAACTAGTAAAAAAACACTAAACATGATTTTCATGCAGAACACATTGCATTCACTTCCAGTAGCTAGCAAACAAGATCTACTTAGAGGCTGTTGAAGATCTGAAAATACAGCACTTTCTGCTTCTCATCTTTTTATTAATTTTCCAGGTTTTTGTTTTATGTTGCTTATTAACAAATTAAATTTGGTTTGTTGGTTGGTCTGAAACCTTGGAGAGCTGCTTGCCAGGGTAAGAAAAACTGGATTTGCTGGCCAAGAATTTGCTCATGTTCTTTAGCAAGACATAAGTCTCTGCAAGCCAAATGAAACAACATAATTCTGTACAGAAATGCTAATGGTAAAAGCACAGCTATAATTTTAAGGCACTAAATACCAGTTTTGTTTAAGCAAGACTAAAATGGAATAAATACAATAGATAATTGTATTCTATAGTTATGCAGAATTTATGAAATGACTAAAGCAAAATGTCTACCCAGGCTTAAAAATATGAATTATTTCTAGCATTTGTGGCAATTTATGCTGTAAGATTTTATTTATTTATTTATTTATTTATTTATTTATTTATTTATTTATTTATTTATTTATTTATTTATTTATTTATATGTCCCCTATCTCCCAAAGGACTCAGGGCGGCTCACATAAAAAACACCCAATACAAAAGTTAAAAGAATTAAAAATAATTAAACTAATTAGACCAAATAAATATTTAAAACCCAAACCACAAAACATTTAAAACAAAAGCCCCCCCCTCAGTCCAGGCTGGTTTGTTCAAATAACGAAGTCTTTAGGCCGTGGCGAAAGGAGCGAAGGTGAGGGGCCAATCGTAGCTCCAGGGGAAGCTGGTTCCATAAAGTGGGCACCCCCACAGAGAAGACCCTCCCCCTAGGGACCACCAGCCGACATTGTTTGGCCGACGGTACCCCAAGGAGGCCCTGTCTGTGAGCGCGCACCAGGCAATTGGTGTTTGATGCTGGCAGAAGACGTTCCCACAAGTACCCTGGCCCTAAGCCATGTAGGGCTTTATAGGTAAGTACCAGCACCTTGAATCTCACACGGCGGGCAGCCGGCAACCAATGCAACTCGCGTAGGAGGGGTGTAACATAGGAGTATTGGGATACCCCCATCACAACCTGCACGGCCGCATTCTGCACCAGCTGAAGCCTCCGTGTGGTCCGCAAGGGCAGCCCCATGTAGACAGCATTACAGTAGTCGATCCAGGATGTAACGAGCGCATGAGTGACTGTGCGTAGCACATCTTGGTCCAAGTAGGGGCACAACTGGCGCACCAGGCGCAACTGGGCGAATGCTCCCCTGGTCACAGCTCCCACCTGCTCCTCCAAACTGAGCCATGAATCCAGGAGAACATCCAAGTTGCGGGCCCTTTCCACAAGGGGCAACACCTCTCCCCCCATGACTAGAGATGGAACATCCTGGAACACCCAAGATGCTGGTACGCATAGCCACTTGGTCTTCTCAAAAAGGCAGTGGAAACATTTCTGCATTAAACATGCCTGAATATAAAATCTTAGGATACTGGATACTTTATTTTTATTTTTTAATATTTGCTAAGCTAGATAGATATAACTTATCATCAAAACTAAAATGGTATAATTTGTACTCATTGAACACATTACAGGATTCTTCTTCATGATGTTAAATATATGTACCTGAGAACTGAAGAAATTCTGTTATTTTAAACATTTGGAATTTATCTGAAATATTCACTAAAAGTGTTTTCCACTATTCCATTATTTCCATTATTCCATTATTTCCATTATTCCACTATTAATGTGGTAAGTCTGAGAAAAAAAGGAATAATTTTTTCAGGAGTTTTATTTAAGCAGACTTCTAAAAGCACAAGAAATGGACTTTTAAACAGATGACTAGGCATAAATGTTTTTAGCCTGAGTGGATTGCAAAAGAAGAATTTTCTATCTGCTGGAAGGCCACATTAGACTTCGACCTACATTTTTACAGAGATCACTTAATTATTGCTCTTATTACTATCAGCTTGACTGGGGCAAAGCTGGAGGATACTTGATTCACTCAGCAATTATATGGCTTTTTAAAAGCCTGCTTTTGGTCCTTAGTTGTGATTAGAGCCTTTTTACCACCACCACCACCACCACCTCCTCCTTCTCCTCCTCAACCTCTTCCTCCTCCTCCCTCTCTATTGTAAGCTATAAATACTTTAAAAAAATAAAAAGTAAGTGCTAATTGTGTGATCTGCAAAGGGGAAGACAGGCTTTGATTGTGTTGATAGTCATAGTCCAGTTTCACTGATCTGCGTATCCACTAGCTATCTGTGCTGGAAAAGAAAATCCTGTTCATGCATATTGAAAATCTTCCAAAGCAGATCAAATTGGAAGGATTACCTCAGTATAGTAGCATGAGACAACAAATTAAATCTCTTACCAATCCCCACCCCATTACACATACATTGGAATCCCTTGCTTATTGTGCTTCTGTTGGGTTCCGTTTTTGTAACTTATGCATTGTCTACTTTGGTATATTTCTAGAATTTGTCAACATTCTCAGTTATCCGGGTGACATGCCAGCAGTATCTTCTAAATGAAACAAGGAAATTTACATAGTGTCAGAATGTTGCGTGAATTCAATTAAAAGGTTAACATCGTTTTTATTACTTTGTATTTTCCGGCTGTAAATTCTGTCTATAATTATATTAGTAAGGAAGCAATCAGCATAAGAAGATCAGAGCTTGCATAAAGCAGGTATCTCTGTTGCATAGTTATTTAGACAATTAACGTCAGTTACTATAATTAATTTTGTAAAGTGAAACTTTTTCAGTGTTTTTCATTAAATTGTTATTTGATAACACAGTGTTCTTTCTTCAGACTTGAATTGTAACTCTTAAGCAATGCATAAAAAACACAAAAGGGATTGAATGCTGGAGATTTTCCCCAGGTGCACTCACCTATGAGAAGCCTAACAATTCAAAATACATGTTTCTATTTAATAACATTTCTGGGCCAATTTTAAAACTAATTGGGTTTTTCCTCTTTTTTGGACATTCCCCTGCCCCCCCCCCAATTGTTTGTGTTGTTACATACTCTAATTTTCAAGTTCAATTAAATAGGCCCTTTTTCCAGCAACAAAACATTTAAATCTTTTTATTGGATTATAGCCACTGGTGGCACTTAGCTTTTTGCTCTGTTCATTTCTCTGTTTTGTTATCTCCAATAATGCGTAGCTGCAGATGTTTATTATATGAAGAACATCTTTTGTACTTAAATTCTTCTCAACCAAAAACTAACATAAAAGCCTCGAGCAAAACTTCATCACTTTCAGCCTAATTTAAGAGGAGAGTGATCTGAATAAAACAGTAGGTCCCCATATATGTCACCCTGAGTTCCTTTGGGAAAATGCAAGATATGGGAATGGCAGGTAAAGAACACATGCAGCTATATATGATGCTTCAATAGAGGATTCAGTAATGAAAGAACGGAAGCCCATCATTTTGGAATAAGATTTCCTGTTTTGATGATCATGAGAACCAAGAGGAAACGGCTTAGGATAATGAAGCATGAAATGCTGGCATATTGTATCTTGGGCCTTGTAGGCTACTTTGCTTGCAGTTCTTTTTCTCTGATCTGCTGCCTATGGAATTGAAACTAAGCGTGAATTAGAATTTTGCCGGTTGGGTGGTGAGATTTGTGATTTATTAAATTCTGCTTAATGTGGAATAAAACTTCATGGAGAGAAGTTCATTGGGAGTGTTGAGAAATATAATCAGCAGGAAGAAAAAATCCTAGTGAGCAAATCAATAAAACAACAAAAGTTTGCATCCATTGTAAGCTTTGCATTAAAATTGTGGCCTCTGTTGGTTTTAAAACTCTCTCTCTCTCTCTCTCCCTCCATCATTTTTCTTCTAGCGGGAAGAAAATTTAAAATGCTACTATTAATAATAATAATAGAATAGAAACATTTTGTGGGGGAAATGTCTTAAACTGATATGACAAGTTATAAAATATGCTGAATTCAGTGAAATCATTTCTGAAAAATATAAATCAAACTATATCAAATATTACTCTTAAGGTAGATCTGTAAGTTGAAAGGTAAGCATGAAAAACTGATTTCCTATTTCAAGTTGTTGATTCATAGACAATTTACAGATATCTGTCTAGGCTACCTTGAAGTTTCTTTCCATGGAGGTTGAATTTTAATATGAGATGTTATAACAGATATGTTAAAATTAATTTAATTAAGCAAACTAATAGTTATGCAAATGTTTTAACACATTTTATGCTCAATTTTATGTTCAAAATGGAGTAGATACTTGATAGATCTTATCTATGTGTGCCTTATCTCTAGTTGGCATTGTTATGGATCTGTGGATTGATCAGACAAGGCTTAGCACTGCAAAGATTTTCTTATGAACCAGATTGTGTTTTTCTGTCTTTATTTATTATAGATAATTGTAGTTATGAGATTGAGTATTTCAACTAGGTAGTTAGGTAGGTAGCATTCAACAAGTATATATAAATAGAACTTCACTTCTCCCTCCCTCTTCTGGCTTCTGGCTTAGCTTGATTTATGGTATGACTGCTCTACAGTTCTGTAATTAACTATTTCCCTGACTCAAATAGTATAGCTTCTTAGCATGTAGCTATTGCTAAACTTCTCAAAGAGTTAATAAAGGACTTCAGTTAAAACTTAGCTGTCATTTTCTGAAAGTTGATGCAACCTTATTTTTGGTGTCTTCAGTTCCTTTAGATTCCTATGCAGATCCATGATAGACAGATCCTATTCAAAAAGGTTTTCCTTCTCTTTGGTGATCTTGAATAATCTCAGAATCTCATTAGCCATCTGAAATTATCTACTTCCATCTTTGTTTGTTAGCTTTTTTTCTTCTGTTTCTCTTGAATTGTAATGGTCTAATGCCCAGGATATTGCATTGGGGGTTAGACTCACCTCATAAAATATTGCATGTATGTGAAAAATCTTACCCTATATGTCCTTTTCTTAGCTATTTTCCCATCTTCATGTTTTTACTGTAACTACAGTTTTTCTGAGAAATCACATGGCAATATGGCCAATGTTGCGCACTTTTACCATTTTGCTATAGACATATCTTTTTCAAATGGTTTATCTTTTTTGGGACATTGCCATTTTACATATATGGTCTTTTTAAATAGTTATATTCAAAGACTAATGGGACAATCTTTTGTGGAGACTATAGAATATATTAATCTGAGGTAAAGATTTATTATTATTATTATTATTATTATTATTATTATTATTATTATTATTATTCGACTTGTATGCCGCCCTACTCCCTAAGGACTCAGGGTGGCGAACATTAAAACAGAAGAAGTTTACAATAAAAAAGAATTAAACAAATAAACAAGCCGAATACGATTAAAAATTAAAAATTTAAAACCGTCAACCCACCCCCCCAGGGTCATTCCAGGCTGGCCTGTTGAAACAACCAAGTCTTCAGGTCCCAGCAGAAGGAGCGAAGGTCAGGGGCCAAATGGAGATCCACGGGGAGCTGGTTCCAAAGGGCAGGCGCTCCCACAGAGAAGGCCCTAGCCCTGGGAACCGCCAGCCAACACTGCCTGACCGACGGTACCCCAAGGAGGCCCTTATGCTTGAAGGCCATTTAGTCCTCGCTAACTACACGAAAGATTGTAGACTGAGATGTGTAAAAATTGTGGGAAATATAAGTTTATTCAGTTTCTCAAGTTTTCTAAGAGATTAATCATACAGTACTTTACAACAAAGGATTAGTTTTTCAAAAACTTTGTAGGTGAAACAAAAGCATGCATAATGGTTATGTTTTTTTACAAATGATTTTTAGTGTACACACTGGAAACAGTAATTTTAATATGCATACTGAGAATTAAATACATATTAAATATCATGTTCATATCTCTTGATCTCTTCACAAACTTGGAAGTATTTACTGAAAATTACCCAGTGAGCAAAGCTCTAGATAGCACAGTTTTGTCTCAGTTTCAAATATTAGATGAAACTTATTTCTACACAAGCACATTATTCCTTCATAATTATTAATTTGCTATTCTATATTCACATATAGCAGTGGTCTATAGGCTGCTTGCAATTCTCTGGTCCCAATTCCATTCCCCACCCCTACCCCTAAATGTTGGTGGGAAGTCCATTATATTGACAGGGTGATTTATATATATATAATGAAAGCAAAACTGAAAATAGATGCTATGCCTTATTACACCCAGTTAAATAATTTTGAGCTTTAAACATTTGAGATGTGTTAATCTTGAGAGAGATGAAATTTTCTACTGGTGTTTCTCCTAACATCAATAGCTCTGTCATCAAAACCATGACCTCCTTATGTACTCTCTCATTAAGGGATACTGCTTTTAATGCACCTGTAACAACTGAACCACAAGATTAAATTTTTCCACTTTCAGTAAAGTTTTCAAAAGTCTGTAAAAAATGAAAAAACAACGAAGGTGTGGGGATGTTGTCATCAAGATTAAGCTGTCATAAGTGAAATGCTGGTTCAAATACCCTAATCATCTATAAATTTTAATGATTTCAAGGGGGAAAACATTACTTCTGAGTGAAATCTTCCGCACAAGATTGCCATTTATAGAGTTCTTGGGAAAAGGGCAGGCAGAGCGATAATACCACTCTAATAATAAGCTGCTGAATAATATCCTTCAGTAGTGGAACTTTCCTGAATTTCTGAAAACAATTTCCTCTGCCTATAATATAGTGGATAAAATCCAGTGAAAGTTTTGCATCACCCACCTCTTGAACTGAATGGGCCTTTCAGAAAAACAGCATTAATTTTGCTCGGTTGCATGAGAAAATTGCTCAGTGGATTCAGCTCCATATTAATCTCTTATTTGTCTCCCGAGATCCCTTATTAAAGGACTTGCCAGTTTTCTTAAGCGCCTTTTCTCCCCCAGCCCCACTTTTTCCGCCCTTTTAGTGGGCTAGTTTGTTTAGCACTTCTTGAACTGACAAAGTGTTTCATTTTCTTTCTAACACTTCAGTAGTCTGTAAAATGCATCTGGGAAAAGAGCCTTGTCTTATCCATCAGCGTTATTTCAAATAAGATTTTTTAAAAATCAAATATCAATATTGTTTAAAGGAAAGATACAAGGGAGAAATTGTCAGATTGTACACACACATTCCCTGAATGTGTTACTGAGAGGTGAAGAGTCGTGTAGTTAATAACAATTTTTTTTGCTGAGCTCTGGGTATAGCACATAGAATACAATGGCACTGTATTCTGCTTTCCAAACACCCATATAAAGAATGAATGAGAGTCTGTGTTATCTTTTTTTCACACTTTATGTGAACAGCAACTCAACACATAAGGACCTTGTTTCTTACTTCATTTGATACTATAGTTCCTTGTTATCAAAATGCACAATGTACCAAAATATGAATATATTTTTTAGCAGACCTATATTGTCACTCTGCAAAAAGCCTTATATTCATTTGACTTTCCAAGTTGCCCTACATTTTCCTGTTTCAGGATATCTGAGAGCAGGAAGTAGCTGTTCCATGTGAGAAATTCTGTCTAAGGAAGGATGGGCTCCTTAAATCTAGGAATAATGTATTATTCTTCACAACATAAACGTGAGTTTATCAAATTCAATATGTCTAAGTGATAGAACTCTCTCTCAAAAAAATCATACAATCATCCCCCCCCCCGGTTGTAAGTTAATTGGAGAATTGGAGCTAATTTCAGGTTTATTGTGCTATCTGGATCAGGGGCAGCTGCCATTTGGAATTTATGGAATCCAGAACTTGAAACATATACTGTAGATTTCATGGGCTACTATGGGTGGTGGTGCTGGGTGGACTGCTACTTCACAAAGGCTCTTTCACATTAAAAAAAAAGGTGGAGCCATAAATGCTTCTGTGGCCTTTCAAAGGTCAATGGATAATGTTTCTTAGAAAGATTTCTGCAGCTTTTGGGAATGACTTTATTATATACAGCCAAACCTGGATGCAGATGTGAAACAGGACTTGAATAAACTGCAGGAAGCTGGTTGACTATGAACTCATAATTTTTTTTCTAGGTTCTGGGCTGGGCTTAAAATATGGCATGGGCCAAGTTATCTATGGGACTGTTTCTCCCTAAGGACAACTGTCTGTTATATCAGATCAGATAAGATGGGGATATTCCTAGTCCTTTCCCTTAAGCATCTCGTGGAATCTAGGAAGTGTGCTTTTTCCATTGGCAGCTGATGTCCTATGGAACTCCCTTCCCCATGAAATTTGTAGATCTCTATGTTATGTATGCAGGTTTAAAGTCATTGGTTTAGTTTGAACTGTTCTTGTAAAATGTAAGAAATGATTGGTTTAAAAAGTGTGGGAAAACCCTACACTCTGATTGGCTGGCAACTGCGGCTGCTGGCTATAAGTAGCAGCCACAGCCCAGCCAAAGTGGGTTCGTTCTGAGCTGTAGTCACTAATAAACAAAGAGCTTGAAGCATTCAGTGTCTGTCTCTTCATGCAAACTTAACACTGGCGACGAGGATGGGATCTCCCTGAAGAAGAAGGCAACGCAGAACAGAAGAAGAGAGAGATGGCTGCACTGAACATCCCCCCAGCCCCATTCGATCCGATGGCAGAAGACTGGGAGATGTATGCAGATCGTTTCCAAATGTATCTGGAAGGAAACGATCTTGCCGACATTTCAGCGGAAGAGGGCGGTCTTTCTTACGCACTGCGGTCCGGCAGTTTTCAAGATGGCGAAGGCATTGGCGGGAGCTGCAGACATGAAGGTAATGGAATGGCCTGACTTAGAAAAGTTGTTAAGAGCCCATTACGCCCCACAAGTATCGTGCCTCATTAAGAGACACGAAGTTTTACCGTCGGGATCAAGGGGAAAGCGTAAACGACTTCGTGGCAAGTTTAAGAGACATTGGGGTGCATGTGAATTTAACAATTTAGAAGAGGCCATGCGATCGATTTGTTCTGGACCTTAAAGACAAGGTGCTTCAGAGCAAGTTATTACTAAGACCTAAGATCACGCTGAAGGAAGCAATAGAAGAGGCCTCTTCAGCAGAAGCTACCAAGTCCTCAGCAGCAGCCATGAAGAAAATTAACAAGGCCACAAGCCATCCTGATGTGGAAAAGTCCACAACAACTCATTGTGAGCAAATAGATTCTGAGTCAGACTGTAGTGAGGTGGAGGAAGGAATTTACAGACTCAGAATGGAGTGGAAAAGAAAGACCTGGGAAGAAAGAGGCAAGATTTCTACTGCAGAGGTTGTGGGGAAGCCACCCCGCACTGAATGCAAGTTTTAGACACCATTTGCCTCCGTTGTGATAAAAGAGGACACCTAGCAAGAGTCTGCAAATCATCCAGAACTCCACCCAACAGAAGGAAGTTTCCTGACAAAGAATTCAAGCCCAACAACCTCAGTGAGAAAATGGGGCGCAGCACAGAAGCAAATGGGAAGAATGAAGCTCATCAAACAGTAACTATTGGTCATTCATGACCTTTAAGAAGCAGAAAAGTGCATGTCAAGGTACTTATTGAAGGAAGGCCTTGCCAAATGGAAGTGGACTCAGGCTCATACCTATCTATGGTGTCATGGGACACTATTCACAGACTACTCCCAAACATTCAGAAGAAGCATTTCAAGAAGCAAGCACTGACTCTTAAAGACTACCAAGGGAACAAGATTCCAGTAGTTGGAACAAGAGAATTCAATGTGAAGTTCAAAGGCCACACCAAACGCTTGCCCCTGACCATTGTGGACAAGGATCGCCCAAGCTTGCTGGGACTTGAGTGGTTCAATCCACTAGGCATCGAGGTGACTGGCATCAATCACGTGAGCAACACTGAATGGGAGGAGGCCTTGAAGTCTGAGTTTCCAGAGGTCTTCAGCAACGGATTGGGCAAGTATATGGGGACCCCTATCACTTTCAATCTAGATCCCAAGGTGCCACCACGCTTAAAGCCCAGAAGGGTCCCATTTGCCTTAAAGGAAAAATTGATGCACAATTAGATAAACTAATAGCTCAAGGAGTTTTAGAGCCCACTGACCACTCCAGGTGGGAGACACCCATAGTCACACCAGTCAAGACTGATGGGTCAGTGAGAATCTGTGGAGACTACAAGGGACATTGAACCATGCGCTTCAACAGAGCATATCCAGTTCCAGTGGTGCATCATTTACTACATTCACTTGGCAGGGGTACAGTCTTTGCCAAATTGGATCTGGCCCAGGCATATCAACAATAACAGTTGATGATGCCACTGCAGAGGCCCAAACCATTGTGACTCATAGAGGTGCTTTCAAATGTAAAGGTTACAGTTTGGAGTAAGCGTGGCACCAGGCATCTTCCAAAGCCTTATGGAAAGGATGCTCCAAGGACTGCCAGGGTAGTACCTTACTTTGATGATGTGTTAATCTCTGCTGAAAATGACACTCAGTTACAAGAGAGACTCAGAGAAGTCCTTACCAGATTCAAAAGCGGGGTTAAAAGTTAAGGAAGAAAAATGCACTCTTAGAACTGACAAGGTTGAGTTCTTGGGCTATATAATTGACAAGCATGGTATCCACCCCACAGATGCCAAGGTTCAGGCAATCAAAGAAGCCCCTAGACCAAAATGTAAAACAGATTTGCAAGCCTTACTTGGACTCATTAACTTTTATCACATGTTCCTACCTCAGAAGGCAACCATTACAGAACCACTGCACAGATTATTAGACAAAAGTCTCGTGGGTCTGGGGCAGAAAAGAACAATCTGCATTTAACAATATTAAAAGACTAATCACGTCTGATGCTGTACTGATACAGTTCTCTGAGAATTTGCCTGTTGTACTGACTTGTGATGCATCCCCTTTTGGAGTGGGGGGTTTGAGCCACAGGCTTCCCAGCAGGAGAAGCTCATTTTACTCTGCACCTTTACCAAAGCAGAGAGGAACTACAGCCAACTGGACAAGGAAGCCTTGGCAATTGTTGCAGCTGTCAAGAAATTCCATGAGTATTTATATGGGAGAACATTTACCATTGTCACAGATCACAAACCTCTGTTAGGCATTGTGGCAGGAGACAAACCTAGCCCACTATCCTGTCACCAAGAATGCTGAGGTGGACTGAATTTCTTGCTGCTTATTCATACAAACTCATCCATAGGCCTGGCAAAGACATTGGGCATGCAGATGCTTTGAGTCGCTGCCCACTTCCTTCTCACACTGAGGACTTTGCTCCTGAGACTTACACCTTTTTCCTAGAAACTGTTGCCAAGCTTCCAGTACACGCTGCTGAAATTGCCAGAGAGACTGCCAAAGACACTTTATTGGCTCCTGTTATAGGCTGGATTAAGAAAGGTTGGCCTCTTCAAGATCTACCTCAACTTGCCCAACCTTTTAAATCCAGGCAAACTGAATTATCTGTATTAAGAGGATGTATTTTGTGGGGTAACAGGGTGGTTATTCCTAAAACTGCAAAAAGAGGTTTTGGAAATGTTACATGAGGGTCATCCAGGTATTGTCAGAATGAAGGGATTGGCCAGGAGTTATGTATGGTGGCCAGGTATTGACAAAATGGTTGAAAACTGGGTTGCATCTTGTCCCAACTGTCAGGTAGTCAGGCCTGCCCCACCTCTCACCCCCACACAGGAATGGGAATGTCCTAGGGGCCCATGGTCCAGGATTCACATTGATTTTGCTGGCCCTACCAGAGGGCACACTTTCCTTATTATAGTTGATGCATATTCCAAATGGCTAGAGGTTATCCCTATGGCATCCACCACAACTGAAGCTGTCATCAAACAGCTTAAAAGCTTTTTGTAACTCACGGGTTCCCTGATGTGCTTGTTTCTGACAATGGCCCTCAATTTACAACCAACCTTTTTGAATCATATCTAGCACAACAGGGTATCAGACATGCCCTGACAGCCCCTGGGCATCCTTCTAATGGCGGGCTGAACGATGGTACGATTTACCAAGGAAAAACTTCAGCAATTGGGTCCAGGGGATATCACTGAGAGAGTTGAAAAACTTCTCAGTGTTCAGCATATCACTCCCAACCCCTCAACTAATTTGTCCCCAGCAGAGTTGTTGATGGGTAGGAAACTCAGGTCTCCCCTTGACCACCTTCATCCCCACGCACCCAACGCACCACTAGATTCCACTAGCAAAGTTCGCACGTTCAGTGTGGGTGATTCTGTTTATGCTAAGAACCTTATGGGTGAACCTTTATGGATTCCTGCTGAGATAACCCAAATCACAGGCCCTCGATCTTACAGGGTACAAACAGAGGATGGTGTCCTCTGGAGCAGGCACATTGATCAGCTTAGATCCAGATTACCTCAGGAACATCGCAATTGTTCCTCTCTAGTTCCCATACCTAATACCTCTTCTAGGGGAAGGGAGGATCATGAGTGTAATGAACAAGCAAGAATCAACCCCATGTGTAACGAGCTAACACGACAGGAACTATCCCAAAACCTGTCACAATACCAACAACCATTTTCACAAATGGAAGATTGCACATCATTACCTGATTTAGGTGCTGACATTGGGTTGGAGATGGATTAGGAGGAGAGACCAGGTTGTAGTAACCAAACAGGTTCTACCATTACTACAAGTCCTAGTAAGGAAATGTCAGCAGACACATTTCCTCCCTCACAAGGTGAGAACCTTAAAACATCTGAACCACGTAGGTCTCAATGTACGTAAGAGCCCCACCTATTTAAAAGAATACATTAGATAGGCTGGGGTTTGAGTATGGACTGAACCTAGTGGGGAGGGGAGTTATGTATGCAGGTTTGAAGTCATTGGTTTAGTTTGAACTGTTCTTGTAAAATGTAAGAAATGGTTGGTTTAAAAAGTGCAGGAAAACCCTGCACTCTGATTGGCTGGCAACTGCGGCTGCTGGCTATAAGTAGCAGCCACAGCCCAGCCAAAGTGGGTTCGTTCTGAGCTGTAGTCACTAATAAACAAAGAGCTTGAAGCACTCCGTCTGTCTCTTCATGCAAACTTAACACTCTACCCTCCTATGCTTCTAAAATGACCTGGAGTTTCCTTAAATAGACAGATGATAAGAGTGAGGTGGGTGAGATAATTTAACAAAGGACTGCATGGGGAAGCTTAACTTTGGTGTCAGGTTTTTAATGTGTATGGTTTTAATAACTAGATGTATTATTTTCTTTTATTATTGAAGTTGTTTTACTTGTTGATTGGAAACTACTCAGAGTTTGATATAAGATGGGGAGTTATATAAATGTTCTAAAACAAACAAACAAATAATTAATTCTATAAGCTTCAAAATCCAGTTTTTGGAAATACAAAATGGCGAACATTTGGGATTCACATGATATCACAGACCAAAGATAAGCTTCTAGTTGTGAATTTTGTGTAATGAACTTTGTGTAATGAGATCAGATGGCCTGAGTATATGTAGCTAGTAGTAGCTGTTAAGTGATAGGTAGAGAATGGTTAGACTTGTTTGCAGGGGTGGGCTTCAAAAATTTCAGCAACTGGTTCTCTGCCTGGTGGCTGGGTGAACATGGCCATGGTGGTCATGTTGACCTCCTGCACCATGTTGGGGGGGGGCTGTTTTCTTCCTCCCCGGGCTCTGGAGTCTTTTCTTGAGCCTCCGGGAGGGTGAAAATGGCCTCCCCGGGCTCCAGAGGCTCTCCGGAGGCCAGAAACAGGCCCATTTCCAGCCTTCTGGAACTTCCAGGAGGCTCATTTTTCACTCTCCCCCAGCTTCTGCACAAGTCCTATACTTACCTGGCATCCAAAATGGGCCACATGGGCGTTAAAGATGGCTTCTTTTCCAGCCCTTCTTGTTCTTCAAGCATTTCTTGTTGTTTTTCATAGTTCAAAAATCTCCATTTCTAAGAATTGAAGTGTGAAGCCAAAAGATCCTCCTCCCTCTTGCAACTCTTTTTTCATTTTTTAAAGTTCCATTTTTAGTTCCTCAAGGAGTAGTGCCATTTTAAGCACTTTTAAACAACCACCAAATTAATTTTGGTTCAGGCCGCTAGAAATCCAACACCCAAAATTCCAAAAATCACCAAATAATCCAAAACTGTTTCTTCTTGCTTCTTTTTTTCCCTTTCCCTTTCCGGGGGCTCTGTTATCTTGTAACAAAGTTTCAGTTATAATGTATCCTTTGGAAGTCTCGTTAAAATTCTACTGTTAATTCTTTTTATTTCTAGGTGGTACTCTCTGCTATTTCCAAGTCCCACCTTTTCTTTTTTCCTCTACTTCCTTCCTTTTGAAGGCTTTAGAATATCCAGAAAGTCTTTATTTTCCATTTGACACTTTAATTTCAGCTTAAAATTGTGCCTGTTAGTGTCAAAGTAGATTAATACAAATTTCTTGCTTAAATCTCTTCTTTTTAGCATTCAAAGCCAATTGCAGCTGTCAGTATGAGAAAAAAATTTTTTTTTCCTTTTCCCTCTCTCCTCCGCCGCTTTAAAAAATCTTCTTTTAGGAGTAATACACTTGGTAATATAAATTCCAGGGTACCTTGCATAGATGTTATCTCTGCTTAGCCTGGTCTGTCAAGCTCTCCCCTTTGTCTTCCTGCTGCTCAATCTTGTCCAATCAGGTCCCTCTTTGAGGTGGCCATTTCTGACCACCACTGCAACCACCTTCAAGAAAGGGAGTAAAGACCAGTCGAAGAGGAGAGATGTGGCTCCCCTCAACTCAGCTGGCAGTCTGCCCCCTCTTTGCCACCTTTACGGGGTGGCTTCAGCCCTGTCTCCAAAGGCTTGAGGCACTCCAACACCGAGCACAGATTGAAACTGAACACGATCATGGATTTTGGTCCATCACCAAAGAAGCCCAAACTGGAAGATCTTTAACGACCAAACAATTCCATGTGGGGTAAAATGGGAAAAGGGGGGAAAGGGAGTAAAAAACTCAAGATCTGAGGAAATAACTAAAAAAAAAGAATAGTTTGAAAAGTAAATATAATACCAGGAAGAAGCAGAAGAGAGGATTACAGAAGGGAGAATCAGAGAGACAGGGGAACAAAATGGGTGGTGAGAAAAAGAGGGGAAAGATAAAAAGGAAAAGAAGTTATAAGGGACAGAAACACAAAATAAAGAAACAGGGAAAATGTACAAGGATTAAAGATATTAGCCTATTTAAAAGACATAGAGATAATGGTTAAAAATAGAAATTGAAAGAGAGGATTCTGCAAAGGTACAAGAGATAGTGTTGTTATATTGGAATAGTAATGAGTTAGAAAATATGAAACATAGGTGATTAAAGTGAAAGACAAAACTGGTATTGTTATGTAATGGAATGTTTGTTAATAATTAAATGAAATAAAGAGAGAAAGGGAACAAAAGTAAAAGAAGAGGTAATAAGAGGAAGGAATGAAAATACTTGAAATTGTTCTTAATGATTTATAAAATATAATTGAAAAGAAATGTAAAAGATTTATAATGGAATCAATGTCAGTTGTCAGGATGAATTTGAATAGAATAACCATTTTATTCATTATTGTTATATATTTTTTCTTTTTTTTTAGAATTTAGTGTGTATTTTTAAGGGAAAGTACCAAGCGGAATTCGGTTGATAAGAGTTATATGATATAATATAATATTAGAAACTGAACATCATAATTGTATAATGTATAAATTAAATGTTAAATGAGATTTGAATGGATAACAACTATAAGGTATAAAAGTGATACAGTCTATTTGGTAATTATAGGGGAAATCTTGCTTTTTAATGGCTGGAAGGGGAGGAAATTGTATTTTTTTCTTTTCCCTTTCGGGATGATGATGGGAAAAGAATATATGAAATTGTAAGCAGGACAGACAAAAGTACAAATATAATGACTAGAAAGATATAGAAATTTAGAAAAAGATATGTAATTGAAGTAAGGGAAGGGAAAAACTATTGAGAAAATGAGAAAATAGTGACAAGATATGAAATAGAATATAAAGATGAATATGTAATTGAGATTATGTCTCTATAGAGATGGACCTGGAATCATGCTGCTCTCAAAATATTTTATTTGTATTATATTTTGTGAAAATCCAAATAAAACTTTTACAAAAAAACCAAAAACAAAATGGGCCACATGGGGACTCCTGGGAGGGGTGAGGTGGGGTGGGCAGGGCTAGCCAGGGGTGGGATTTACCAGTTCACCAAACCAGTAATTAAAAATGATAAAATTAGCTACCCACCCTGAGTCCCTTTGGAGAGGGGGCGGCATACAAATCAAAATAAATAAAATTAGCTACCGGTTCGCCTGAACTGAGGAGAACCGGTAGCAGCCCACCCCTGCTTGTTTGTACAAATAATTTTAAATCCAGAGGAAAAGGATTTTAACCTTAATATCAAAGTCTGTTTTACAATAATATTTCTCCATTTACAATATCTCTCTAAGACTATAATGCAGATTAACAGCTACCAAACCTGCAGGTGCCTTTAGCTTCTGGTAGAATATTCCGTTGTAATTAAGCAAAATGGCTGATTTATGCTGGTGACCTCTCAAGGCCCTGTGGAGGAAGAAAAGGATTAGACTTCTTCAAGATTAATTACCCTATTTGTTTTCTCAATGTTTAATATTTTTAAAAATTAGAAAAGTCCAATAGCAAAGGCAAATAATTGTATGAACTGAAGAGAAATTCAGATTGGGAAAATGCTTAAGATAACATAAGAATACTTTAGGGATTTATATTTAAAAAGTCAGAAAGAAAAAAGATGTTGAATGTGACAGTCTGTAACAGGTGCTGAATTTATTTTGGTTAGTTGGATGTGGGATATTGGTTTCTTGATGACTTGTATCCTGTTTGTCAATGGCATAATCTATAAAATGGATCAGGTAGAGAACCTGAATGATTATGAAGTTAAAACCAATAATATTTTTACTGATTACAGTTAAACACTGGTATTACTGAAAAGTCTGGATCCAATTAAAAGGCAACCAGTAGCGTCTTTCCAATCCATCTGTTGGTATACTGTTGGCATAGCTGCTGGCATTGCATTTTGGAGAATGGCAAATTCATCTTCTCCTTATGCATTCTAGTAACCCGCTTCTGCTGTTCTATTGCTAAAGAGATTTTTTTCTGGTATTTCACTGTAGAACCTGCACTAACATCAAACGGGGACCTTATTCCTGTATTCTGTTCTGAAAGGTGAATCTGTTTAGGCTTAAACAGTTCATTCTTTTTACAGTATAAGTCTGCCATCAGGATGATGATTTGAAGCACTCCAGGTTTTTGTTGATCTACTTCCCTTTTAATATCAGAGTTGCCTGTGACCTAATATTATAAATAAAAAATGCCACCATTTTAGAAGATTTTTAAAGTGAGTATAAAAATTGATCCACAGGTTTTTCTTTTAGGCTTAATGGATAAAGAATAAAAGGTAAAACTTTGCTGTTGTTGACATTAGCAAGAATGCTTTATGTACAAAAATATAAAGCTACTTTAATTCATCTAATGTATGAATGGCTAGAAAAACTGATAAAACTAGCAGAGATGGTTAATCAAAGAAAAGAATACATCCAACTTTGTTTCTACTAGGAAAGCACTTCTGGATTTTGGTGCCTGAGAATGGCTAGTACAAATTAAGAATGTAAAACTGGAAAGTTGAGGCTGCAATATGATTTTATTCTATTGTGCTAAAAGGAGTCAGAAGTCAATGTTTTTCTTTTTTCTTTGTTATCCTAAACTTCTTTTCCCACCCTTTCTCTTCCCAATTTACACACACATTTTATACTTTGATAAAATATACTCTAAATAAAATACTCTTAATAAAATTATTAAGAGACAACAGCTTTAGCCAGATTTTAAAGTACCAACATTTTAGAAGAATGAAATCCATCGAGTGGACTTGTATCAGCCCTAAATATAATTATATAGATTAGATTAGATTAGATTCAACTTTATTGTCATTGCCATGGATACAGGCAACGAAATGCAGTTAGCATCCAACCAAAAGTGCAAACAACAGTAAAATATAAATATATGTATGCAAATATGCAAGACATCTATGAATATGTCAATGGAAAACACAACAAAACGTATGTACATGAGCACACAAGAATAAGTGTGACTGCACATATATGAACATATACAACTGTACAAAATGTTTATGGACACATTGAATATAAGTACAAATGCACAAAGAATTATACAAAATACATTGTATATTATCAAGGGAAGCATCAGCATATGTGTGGGGACAAACGAACTGAGGAGTTCAGCAAGGAAACCGCTATGTGGTAAAAGCTGTTCCCTAGCCTGCTGGTCTTAGACTGCAGGCACCTGAACCTCCTCCCAGATGGAAGAAGAGTAAACAGTTTGTGGGCTGGATGGAAGGGGTCCTTAATGATGCTGTGGGCTTTACGCAGACATATTTTCCTCTGAATGTCCACAATGGCAGGAAGTGGAATCCCTATAATGCGTTGGGCAATTTTCACCACCCTCTGTAATGCCATTTTTTCTTTTATAGTGCAATTTCCATACCAAACTGAGATACAGTTACTTAAGATGCTCTCTACTGTGCAGCGGTAGAAATTAGTCAGAATAGCTGAGGAGAGGTGATTCTTCCTCAGTAATCTCAGGAAGAAGAGACGCTGGTGAGCTTTCTTAATCAGACTAGTGATGTTAATCTGCCAGGACAAGTCCTAAGAGAGGTGGATATATTTCACTGCCTCAGGAGGCCCAGTCTAAACCGATCTTCATGTTTTTGGAATTGAAGGCTCTTTTGAATTAAAAAAAAAGAATATATCTTTTTTTAAAGCAGAAGGACCTTTTCTCCCCAAGCTCACATGGAACCTTGAAAAGTCAGACTGTTTTAATGAACAACAGAGAGGTCCTGTGCTTTCTTGCACATCAGCTCTCAAAAACATATTTGAGGTCATTTTTGGAAGGAGCACAGCCATATCTTGTATTGCTATAATTTCTGTGCTAATATCTTTCAATCATATTCAAAATTATGGAGATTAAATGATGATCTAAATGGTACCATTTTAAACCTCAGTATATGCTGCTTCAATAACCTGTTAAATAACTGGTGATAAAGAAAAGGAAGAACATTCAGTGTTATGTCCTTAATTATTTGTGTTTAGTAAGAGTATCAGTCTATTTTAAAAACCAAAATCAGTAACAGCAGCAGCTTTGACTGAAGAAAAAAATGAGGTTGTTATATAAGGAGGTGCTATCTCTTGTTTTCCCATAGCAGACAGAGGTGTGCTTTAATTCCTGACATCCAGTAACAGCAGTATCTTTATATAAAATTATTTTGTACTTACTCTTCCACACACCCCATAATAGCTGCTCTTTGGAACTTTGAAGATTACCTAGTACAGAATTATAAATGAATTTGTACAGTATGTAAGAGAGGGGGAGGAATTTGGGTGTAAATCTGCTTCTTAATAAGGACTCTGTTCAGGAGATATCTGTACCTATAAAACTTAGCATGTGAGCAGTCCTTTTCTTCTCTAAGTCACAGAGTGATGTCATTGACTTCCTGGCCATTCATAGAGATAGTGTGATTGTATGCAACAGAGAGTAGACAATAATTAACCCAGTATGAGAATTAGTTTTTAACTGGTTTTAGAGCTTTACTGAATATTTGTAGGAAACTTATTGGATGATTTAAAAACTCATAACATACTTGAGACCTCCTTAGTCTGCTGCTTTCCAGATGATCTTTGGATACATTGGTTAGAAATTCTCATGATTACAGTTCAGCAAATAACATTTTAGCTCTACCAACATCAAAGGCAACAAAAATAATCAGACATGATATTTATCTTGCTTAATTGGTGCTTTATCTTTTTGCATACAGCGTGTGTCTGCATTTTGATATAATTAACTGTTTAAACAGAAACAGAAAAGTCAGGCTTTATAATGGTTCATTAGGTTAAGATCCTCAGTGCTTCTGTTCTTCATCCAGAAATAGAAACTGAGGTAAATTTACCACTTATGACCACAGAGCAGCATGATATCTCTTCATTCCAAACTTCAAACTGCTGATCCACCCAGCAGGAGAGAGATTCATTTTAAATTAAATTCCACATGCCGAGAACCAGACTTCAAAAGCAATGAAGCAAAATTGTTGCTTTAACACTGCAGGTTCTAGGAAAGCCTGCACTAAAGGTCTTTGGTTTCCTCTATTTTCTATGAAAATTATTTTTTCCTCTTAGAGAAATTTTTAAAAAGAGGTATGGGAGATCTTTGAAAAGGGATCTGTTGAAAGCCAATAATGCTTGTCTTTCTACTATTCAACAGAAGACAAAATAAGGGATATATAGAGCTTAGAGATATAAGGGATATATAAAGCTTAGCAAAACAACCCACTTTTTAAAAAGTAAGCAGCTGTTATGCAGGGTCCAACTACCTTAGTGTGTGGGGAACTGTGGATTATACTATGGAATGAAGGACATATGATCTGCCTCAACATGCCTCCATTAGCTGTAATTAATTTTGTTGCTATAGAATTGCCTACTCCTCCTGACGCCTCTATGCTTATAATTAGATGAGGAACACTCATTTTTCAAGAGTTTACTAGGAAAAGCTATTAGCTTCATGCAGGCAATTGGCTGATACTGTCTATGCTTCTCAAGCTTTTCACAGAAGCTGGAAGGGGAGGGCAGAGAGACCAAGGGCAAATTACTCCTGAAGCTATTATAGAAAAAAATGGAATCATATAAACAACAACAACAAAAATATGGGTCTTGCATTTGGACACAGGTTTCTAAGAGCCAAAGTATTGTATGCTTTAGAGAAGGTTGCTATTTCCATTTGGTTATTTCAGATGTTTACAATGAAAACCAAACCAATGTGGGAAAATGTGGGATAATCATACCACATCTTTATACTATAAAATCATATAAGTACCATTCATATATTCATTCAGTCATATCATATTGTTCTGCCAAGAGGACATTCAAAGCAGTGTACACTTAAAAAGAGCATAATTAAAACCTGATCAAGCTTAAGGTCCATTATATTCATTAATCTATATTTTAGTGGTTTTAATCTGTGTCTGAAATTCAATTTACACTGCTTTTCACTTACTGTATATTTGTTTCTCCTGTAAATATCCCCAAAGAATATGATGAACATATGCATTCTGCTTTCTTGATGTGCACATATGCCTAACTATGTGCATGTCCTTCAGTTATTGTTTGAAATTAATAATTTAGTATTAATTTAGGATTACTATACCATTAATGTGAGCATACTGAAAATAAGAAATTCTGAGTTGTATTTCTTAATTTTTAGCCCAGTAATAGCAAAAAATGTTTTGCTTGCAAGCATATTACATTTGAGAATACTAATATTATTACCAGCATAAGAAAATTTTATTTTTCTTAAATTGTTGTGAAAGGAGTATAAAGATAAAAATGAAGCTGCAATTCCATCATGGAAGGTACTAAATGTAAATAGTGTGCATAAATAATGATTCTTCCTTGATAATTTAGTGATGGAAGAAAGGGAGGATCTGAATATTCATTTTGATCATATGGAATATTATTAATTCCAATGTTGGATTAACCTTTACTAAGTGAACTGCAAAATATATATAGCTTCCTAAATAGGAATATGAATAAGAAAGAGAAGAAGAAACATATGTTAGATCTTCTTTTTAGAATAGAGAAGGCTATTTTCTTAATATGCCTTTTCAGTTTATTCTGTAACAGTTGCTGCAGGGTGAACCCAACCTCTTAGATGGGTTTGATACCATAAAGCCACATTTAGGAATTTTAGGCATTGATAGTAGCACATTAATATTTTGTGTCAACATGTATTATAATTGAATACAATCACCTTCCCATTAGCATTTTAAATTTACTACAATGCACTTCAAATATGTATGCACTGATTTTTTTAAAATAACTTTTCTGATATTCCACTTGCATCCCATAATGCAAGACATGACTTGCATTATGGCCATTGGGTTGCCAATGGAAATTGAACAAACAAACAAACAAACAAATAATGCAGAGCTGTATTGTATTTGTGCAACTGTGTACTGTAATAATACAATATATAATATTTTATACTGTATCATAACTTTCCAAAAAATAATGAAATACACAAATTAGTCAGTGTATAAATGTTCAGACAGACTTTCTTCAACCATTCTGCATGAATTTAAAATATACTTAAAAGTCTGATGTAATATACTGAAAACTGTCCAAGTCACTGTCAATACTTGACTTTTGGTACAGGAAAAAGCATAGATTGATAACTTTGAGTCATTGTTTTATTCTTGTATATTATAAAATCTGCACAATTGACAACATGGTGGACATGGTTGTGCTGACTCTCCTGGGTTGGGGTCATCTAATTGGGGTTTTAAACGTTAATTTGGCTTAAATGTTTAATATCTTTTTAATTAATTTAATTTATTTACTGTTGTATTTTAATTGTAAGCCGCCCCGAGTCTTCGGAGAGGGAGCGGCATATAAGTCGAATTAATAAATAAATAAATAAATAAATGATTATAGAGCAAATCAATAGGCACTTGATCATCAGTGGGTAATCACTTCAATTTTAATCCTGTATATCCACAATCAAGTTACGTATACTTTATTCCATGTAAATGTTTGCAAAAATGCTTTATCAACTATTTCTTCCTGGGTCTCTGGTTGCCTAGTTGTGATTTGACTACATCTAACATTGACAAATGCCGGTGATAAATTCCTGCAGAAAAGAAATATGAAGCAGTTTGCCCATCTTTTAAATGAATGTGCTATAATCCTTCTGATTCAAAAAGCTCAAAATTTGTGTTACTCTACTTTGGCTACACTTTACTTTCTTTCATCTGGCCCACCAGGAGAGATGAAGGAATTTAATCTGATCTGCACTCTTGATTTAGTTCTCTATGCCTTTTTAAAAGGCAACAAGACTCCCTATTGGGCAATGTTGGGCTTCAAACGTTCAGATTTCCGGGCACATCCAGAGGCCAGGCAGCCTGCTTTCTGATTGGTACAGGTTGGTGAAGGCTGGTTCCTACCAATCGTAAATCACCAATCGTAAATCAACTCAGTTTGAGACCAGTCAGTAATCAGACTATTTATTTGCCTATAAAGATAGGAGCCCAGGAATCTCTCTCAGTTGCTTGTGGTCCACATAGCAGACCATTTTACCTCTAAAGATGCCAGCCAGGGTGGTCAATGACACATCAAAAATTGGTTATCAATGCAGCCTAACAGATACCAGTTGTGAAAGCCTATACCAGACTCGGTTACTTCCTTCAGTAAATTATATTGGCTTAATTGGTATGACCCACCCTGATTTCTTCTTTGTTTAGCTCAATCTTTTAAACTCCTTTTTTTGGCCTTAAATTATAAATGCTCATTTTCAAATTGCAAAAACACTTCCCTGCAGTTTTTCTTAAATCTCTCTGCTGAAATTGCGAACTTTTGCTGCCATCATGCAGGAAAACACAGTTCTTTTAAAATGGGAGTCAGGGTGTTTTTGCCTTTTCTTTTTATCAAACATATTGTTGAACTGTCTGAAACATTTAACACCAAGAGATGTGCTATTCCAAGGACCATTAATCTCTGCCAAGGATAAATGCTGTATTAACAGGAGGCTATAGAATGTGGTCTTGCACTGGGTTACCCATTAATTTTGACAAATGTATCTGATTTCTATATCTGTTCATATCAAAACACTTTCCACTGAATTCTAGTTTCCAAATTATAGGAAATAATTATATGGCCTTATCCCCACCTTGTGAAATGAATGCTTCTCTGGGCACCACACTTTACCAATGATTCAGACAAATTGTGAAAAGTTCAGAGCAGGGCAGCAACATGATCAAAGAAAAGAAAAAGTCTTATGAAGAGAAACAGAAATAGTAGGAAATATTTAGCTTTGAGAAGACAGAGACGATGTGATAATATAATAACACTCTTCAAACATTAAAAGGATGTAACACTTGAAGAAGGTCAAGTAGGACACGAAATAATGAATTTAAGTTAGAGGAAGGCAGATTCCAATTGAATGCTGAGAAAAATGTCAAAATATTAAGAGCAATGAAGCTGATACTTCTTTATGGGCTGGTGTCAAGTTACTTGCAGACTACATGTCACTACTACAGATAACCCAATGACTTCAGTCATGCCAGGGAAAGCAGTTGATTGTCCCAATTTCTGGGAGGTTGGGGAGGCCAAAACCCAGGTTTTTTTGACAATGGGGTCAGTCCTCTAGAATGGCCGTGACCTCCCATTGGACGTTTGTCTATCTCTAATATTGTCTGCTTCTAGAAGAAGTTGACAACAACTTTTATGGAGGGTTTTTGAGACTTGATGCATGCCTTGTATTTGAATTTTAATTGTCTTATGTTATAATGCTCCTCCTTGGTAATGGGGTTAAATAGAGCTTGCTGTGAAACATCCTCTGGTTATTTCTGCCAGGTTTCCTCCTATTTTAAAAGTCCCATGGGTTGATATGTTTCCAGTTTCTAGGCCATCCCTTTTGCCTTCCCCATAGATATGGGTTCTTGATCATATTGCTGATTACTTGTTGTACCAGGAATTGTTCAAATTATCTTAGTTCAATGACTTCCATATTTGCATTGGCTCCATTATGTTTACCCCAGATAGTTTATATACCCTTTTAATCTTGTGACAAAGGACTGATAGAAATCAGGCACCTTCAGAGGGAAAGTATTCTTCTAGAATTTTCTGGTGTCAGTCTAAGCCAGGATTTCACCATGATCTTAAATGCCTGAATATTTCTAAATCATTGAGAAAATGGAATCAAGATCTCCATATGTTGATTTCCCCAACTTTGCAGTATTGGTAAATTTTTAAAAAGTTATTCAGGGTGTATCATGATCCATAACTTCACTCTATCCTGGAAACTTGTATCAATCCACAGAAACTGTTGGATTGGTTGCAAGAGAAAGTCCTTTGCTCTCAGCTTCTTTATTTCATAGAATTATCATGCAATGGTATCATTCAATTATCATAGGTTGGAAGTTCACTCCCCTGACCAGTTCAGGATTTCTTGGTCTACAGCAGAAATAGATTCCAATCTTTTCTTGAAAACCTCCAGTGATGGGCACTTACATTCTTAAAAATTCTCATGGTCAGAAAATTCTTCTTTATTTCAGGTGTGAATCTTCCTCTGTTAAACTTACACTCATTGGTTTTTGATTTTACCCCCAGGTGCTATGGAGAATAAACCCACACTCTCTGTCTTGTGGCATCCTTTTATGTATTGGAGGACTGCTATAATGTCTCTTTTTAGCCTTAACTTCTTTAGGCTAAATATACCAAGCCTTTTAACTGTTTTTGATAGAATTTAGCCATCAAGCCTCTTACCATCCTTGTTTGTTTGTCAAATTTAGAAACCACTCACCTCCCTTATAGAGTTGCTCTCTTTTGCATCTTTCCAATTCCTCTGGATCATTTTTGCATTGTGGTAACTAGAACTGGATACAGTATTACAAATGTAGTCTGATCAGTGCAGCATACAGAAGAACTATTGCTTTGTGTGATCTTGGGACTATTGTAAATCTCTGTACCACTCTTTCCCAGATTATGGTGCATACCAGGTTCATAATCTGTGGTTTAACAGGTACTATGAATCTGGTTTTTCCTGCTTAACCTCAATACTTATATGTTTCTCAGCTTGATTGGGTAGGCCAACTCTATCATGAATGTTTTGAATCTTTAACCTGTTTTTTGAGATTTAGCAACCCCCTCTTCCAGTGTGTGTCATCTGCACATCTTCTATTCCCTCCTCTTAGTTATTTATGAAGATGTTCAAGAGCATTGGGCCCAGGACAGAATTCTGAAGTACCTCACTGCACCTACCCTTCTGTGCGGGCGTAAAACCTCAGCTTCTGTTTTATGGTATTATTTATTGATCCAAACTGACCAAAAAGATCAATCTGCTCAAACTTCACTCTTTCAGCTTTCTTCTCCTATTTGCACAGATGAAAAATGGAACATCTGAAAATAAATATGTTATGTTTTATACTACTCTTTTCTAAAAAATAAAATTCTTTCCAGAAAAATAATTGAAGCAAATAACAGGCTGCCAATCAATTGCATCATCCATTACAATTTCACATGTTTTCCCAGGGACCAACTCTGGAGAATTTACTGCATGAAGCAGACCATTCTGCTTGCTCTGTCTTTTTCTGCCCACATTAGTACATAGGACAGACACCCAACTAATGTATTTTGGTACCTGAGGCATAAATTCTCATAAGCACCTCTTCTCACCTTCTAGCAGAAAAAGTTCAGTTGGTTGGACTGGTTAAGCAACAGGGCTTAAGTATATTGCCACCGAAGTTGGCCTACTTTAACTATAATAAATACATAATCAACAATTTGCTGCCTTTGCATGACACCCAAAGTCAACGGCCTGAGGCAGTGCCTCACTCTGTCTAATGGCAGGGTCGACCTTGACATTTCCTCATTAATCCTCTTTTCACCTTCCTTCCCCAGCCATAGGGCCTCCTGGTCTTTCATGCTGCTGTTTTCTCTGTAAAAGGAAGCTTCTAAACCACAATTCTCTGTCTCCTTCAAAAGCCTCATTTTCCTAACAGTTGCACTTTCAGAACTTGCTGTTTCCCAGACGTTGCCTGTGTGCTGAAGGGAATAAATGTTCAACTTCTCCTAATTCATTGCCGGCGTATTTATGGCCTAGTGACGCCACTGCAGTTTGTGTCATTCTTGATCACAGTTAGCTCCTGACATTGCATTAGCTTTTGTGCAGGGAGTCAAGGTAATTTAATTGAATTGGGAAATAGGAGTAAGAAGAACATCACTTGACTCCATTCTCTCTCTCCTTTTTTCCCCTGCTCTCAGCCTCCTGAGGCAACATTAGAGAATGAAAAGCTTTAGGCAGGAGCCTGCTTTACATATGTTACTAATTGGAAATTAGTAAACAATGAAATAAAAATTTGGTAATTGTGTTGTTCCTCTTCAGTAAATAATTTTGTCATCTTTCTGCCCTCTGTCTGCTGCTATGTATGTATGCATGTAAGAGATATAAGACCAGTGGGACTTGTGCCATGCTGCAGCTGTTGTATTATGCCACAGTGATTTTCTTCAGCACAAGACATTATCCTAAACCAGGAGTCACTAGTGGACCAGAAAGCTTTTCAGCTGACATTTGAATAAATTAGCATTAGATCACTCATTCAATGTGATAAATTAGCATTCAAATTAGCAATGTTCCAAATTCATTGGATCAGCCACTCAGCCATCAGAAGAAAAGATAACCAAGAAATATCTTCCATGAATTCACTTATGTGATCTTTGTTTCATATATAGGATTTGCAACATCCAGTTTTTTATGGCCAATCCAACTAATGACTACTAGTCTAGTTACAAAAGAGAAACTTACTTTGTCTTTATAAATTGTTCCTACTACTAAGTATCACATGTGCTCCTTCAACCATTTGCATAAACTCTATTCCCCCCACCCCCATAATTGCAGTTCTGCTTCAGGGGCTCTGTATCATTACCCACTCAGCTAATCCACTTGATCTGTACAAAATCTGAAATCAGATTGTAAATTCTTATCTGAATTCTGGCTTCCTGTTGAACCAAGAGATGGGGATCTAGAACCCTAATTATGCTTCGGAATGCTGGGTGGAGTTGTGTTGTGCTAGGTTATATCTGAATAGAAATGAGCTGAGGACAAACTATTGCACAGATTTTCTAGAACATTTGAAATCACTACTTAATCATATCCTTTGGATTCAGTTAGTGCTTTTTAATGGTCTGCTTATTTCAGGTCAGAGATGAAGTATAATAATGGCACATGCTGAACAAGCTACTATTTGGGCTTGCAAAATATTCATTAGAACTGGTAGAGACACTTGCTTTAAAGAGATGAAAGTGGTTCTTAAAAATGTTGTTTGCTGCCCATGATGCAGCAATAAAAATATCACTTAGACTTATATATCATCTTATAGTGCTTTACAGCACTCTCTAAGCAATTTATTGAGTCAGCATATTGCCCCAACAATCTGGGTCCTCATTTTACCAACTTTAGAAGGATGGATAGAATAGATAGAATAGAATAGAATAGAATAGAATAGAATAGAATAGAATAGAATTATTTATTGGTCAAGTGTGATTGGACACACAAAGAATTTGTCTTTGATGCATATGATCTCAGTGTATATAAAGAAAAAAAATAAAATACATTCATCAAGAATCATAAGATACAACACTTAGTGATAGTCAGAGGTTACTAATAAGCAATCAAATCACACTAGGAAATAAATAAAACAATATAAATTGTAAAGATACAAGCAACACAGTTATAGTCATAAGAGGAAAAAGACAGGTACTAGGAAGGATGAGAAGAATAATAGTAATACAGTCTTAGTAAATAATTTGACAGTGTTGTGGGACTTAATTGTTTAGCAGAGTGATGACATTTGGGGAAAACTGTCCTTTTGTCTAGTTGTTCTGATGTGCAGTGCCCTTTAGCGTTGGTTTGAGGGTAGAAGTTGAAACAATTTATGTCCAGGATGTGAGGGTCTGTAGCAGTGGTGGGATTCAAATTTTTTACTACTGGTTCTGTGGGCATGGCTTGGTGGGCGTGGCAGGGGAAGGATACTGTAAAATCCCCATTCCCACCCCACCCCACTAACCTGCTTTCCAGCTCCATTCTCCTGTGCAGGGCAACAAAAGAAGACCTAGCTGATCAGCTGAGACTTGGGATGTAGAGAAAAGATGGGGGTGGGGCCAGTCAGAGGTGGTATTCCGAACTAATCAAAATTTCTGCTACCGGTTCTCCAGAACTGGTCAGAACCTGCTGAATACCACCTCTGGTCTGTAGATATTTTCACAGCCCTCTTTTTGACATGTGTAGTATATAGGTCCTCAATGGTAGGCAGGTTGGTAGCAATTGTTTTTTCTGCAGTTCTAATTCTCCGTTGAAGTCTGTGTCTATCTTGTTTGGCTGCAGAGCCAAACCGGAACTCAAACCAAGCTGAGTAATCCTTGAGCCAGTCAGAATCAAACTCCAGGCTGTGGGCAGAGTTAGCCTGCAATGCTGCATTCTAACCATAGCACCACAATTCTAACCATAGCACCAGGGCTCCTATGTACAAGACTATCAGTAATGCTTGGTGAGATTATGGATATTAATCCATTATGGACATCTAGGGGGCATCAGGTTATGGAAAACTAATGTACTCACACACTTCTATTATACAAACATTGCATCTTATTCAAATAAATGTAAAAGATGTTTGATAAACCATAAAAAAATCATTCAATCAAACTTTTATTGTCAATGCACAACATGTGTACAATGAAATTGAAATGAGCCTCCTTGGTGCTGGCCCTGCAAGTCTATCATATTAAACCCAATTGTGGTGTTTATGTTGCATTCAGATGTCCGACAGCCCGGATAAAAGCTATTTTTCAGCCTATTTGTTCGGCTGGCTATGCTTCTATATCTCCTGCCTGATAGTAGGAGAGTAACAAGGTGCTGACCAAGATGTGAATCATCCCTGAGGATTTTCCTCACTCTGCTGAGGCAAAGGGTCCTGGCTATTTCGTCCAGTGGAGTCAGGGGACAGCTCATAATTTTTTGTGCTGTGCTCATCACCCTCTGTAATGCCTTTTTGTCCACAGCTGTCAAGGCAGCATACCATACCATAATACAATATGTAACGACGCTTTCTATTGTAGACCGTAAAAGGAAGTCATCAGTCGTTGTTCCACCTGATATTTCCACAGGACTCTAAGGAAATGGAGTCTTTGTTGAGCCTTCCTAACCACTTAGATTATGTTATTTTTCCAGCTGAGATCTTGGCTAAGGTGGACTCCCAGAAATTTAAAAAAGGAGACCCTCTCCACCCAGCCCCCTTGATGTAGAATGGGGCAGGTTCTTCTCTCTGCTTCTGGAAGTCTAACACCATCTTCTTGGTCTTGCTGGTGTTTAAATGCAAGTTGTTTTCTGAGCACCATGTGGATAACTTCTGGACTTCTTCTCTGTATGCTAATTCATCTCCTTCTGTAATAAGACCCAGTACAGAGGTATCATCTGCAAACTTTATTGTCACGTTAGATGGATTAGAAGATATGCAGTCGTATGTGTACAATGAGTACAGGTAGGAACTGAGCGCACAGCCCTGAGGAGAGCCAGTGCTGAGCTTCAGGGAGGAGGATGTGAAAGACCCAGTTCTCACTGTTTGTGGCCGGTCCATCAAAAAGTCTTTAATCCAACCACAGGTGAGAGAAGGGTCACAGGTGAGAGAAGGGTCATCCTCATCAAGTCAGTCAACTTTTTGATGAGGATGTCTGGCAAAATGGTGTTAAAAGCTGAGCTGTAATCTATGAAAAGCAGTCTGATGTAGTTCCCAGGTTACTCTAGATGACTCACAACAGAATATAGGGCAGTAGCAATGGCATCACCTGTCGACCTATTTCCTCTGTAGGTGAACTGATATTGGTCAAAGTGTGATGGAAGGCATGACCTAAGGTGTTGAAGAACCAGTCTCTCGAAGTACTTCATCACTGCAGATGTTAGTGCAATGTGTCCTATAGTCATTCAGGCTGTTTATTGCTGTTTTCTTCAAGACTGGAATGATAGTGTTTGCTTTCAGACATGATGGAACACTGGTTGTTTGCAGGGAGATGTTAAAAATCCTTGTTAGGACCTCTGATAGTTGTTCAGCACAGGTTTTAACCACTATCCCCAGCACCCCATCTGGACCTGCAGCTTTATTGGAATTCACAGCCTTCAATACACTTGGTGTTCATGCAAGGTGAGTGGCTGGGAGTTGGAGGGCCAGCGGGCTGGGGCTATAGGGTCAGGTCTCTTGACCTCATAACAGGCAAATAAGGTGTTCAACTCATCTGCCAATGAGCATCAGAGTTGACTGTCTTCATCGTATTGCCCTTATAGTTGGTTAGATGCTGCAGTCCCTGCCACACCTGCCCCGGGTTGTTGTCTGCTAGATGGTTCTCCACCTTTTGTTTATATTTTTGTTTAGCTACCTTGATGCCTCTTCGTTGATTTGACCTGGCATCATTGTGTTTATCTCTGTCACCTGCCTTAAAGTGAAATTCCAGGCTCTCAGAACTGTCCGTACCTCTGCTGACATCCAGGGTTTGCAATTCCCATAGACTGATGCATTGTCCACTGTTACATTATCTGTTCATGTTTTGATATATGAGAGTACAGTGTCAGTGAATTCTTGCAGCTCCAAATGTTCAAATATACTCCATTCAGTAGTCTCAAAGCAGTCTTGCAACTGGCAGAATGCTCCCTCCGGCCAGATTTTAACAGTTTTCCTGACTGGCCGTATCCTTTTCCTGAGGGGGATATACTTTGGACACAATAGCACAGAGATGTGATCAGACGTACCCAGATGGGAGAGTGGGATTGCTGTATATGCCTGTCTTAAGTTTGAATACATATGGTCTAAAGTGTTCTTATCTCTGGAGGTACATTGCACATACTGCACAAACTTCAGAAGAACAGACTCTAGACAAGCTTGATTAAAATCCCCAGTCATGACAAAAGCGCCCTGAGGGTAAGTTTGCTGTTGCCTTTTGATGGCATCATGTAACTTAGAGAGTGCTGTGCTAACATTTGCATCAGGTGGAATATAGATAATGATGATCTCTATAATGGAAATCTCTCTAGCTAAATAAAATGGCTGACAAATGAACTAAATAAAAATGAACTAGAGGCCAAAGAAAGATAGAGACAAGAACAGCTTTTATTTCAAATTTGCTTTTCACTTAAAAAGCTATTATTGGTCAGCAATTTAATCACTTTTTGAAAGCTTATTTAGCTTTGTAATACCTGCAGATATCTGTGTATGCCTTAATTGCTAACACAGGTTTGTTGGCTGCTTCTGTATGAAATGGTTCAAGGGAAGGATCAGATGTGTACAAGCATTGTGGCCACAGGTTTATTCATGTTTTCCTTTGAATATAATTTCTTGATTCATTTTCTCAGTGTATAAACTTTTTTTGAAAAAAGTAAACTTGCTTTATTTCCATTGTGAATTTAAGGTCAATAAAACATATTCCTTGGCTATGTGTGCATATGCATTTCTAGGAACTTTTACATTAATGTAAAATAATAATGTAAAAGTTCCTAGAAACTATAGTTTCTAGGAACTTTTACATTATTAACTAGCTAGGTAACATCATCAGTGCCAGTGAATGCTTCCTGTTTACTTTCAGCTTGCCCTCCCAGAGTTGGTAGGGTATAGTTTTCTCCTTAATAATTCATTGATTAGGGTATTGTTTTCTACTTGATTGTTTGTCTGGTGTTAATTCCTGCTTATCTGGTGTAGACTGCTGAACAGAATGTGCTCTGTTAATAGTCTTTTTATTGTCTTTTTCATAGTTTTTAATTATCTTTTTTGAATGGTATACACATGTAGTTTATCTCTAGTTGTCTACAGATGTTTGATTTGTCTGAATGCCAAGCTTACAGAAATTCCCTGCCATTTTTGGAAAGACTGCCACACAAAGATCTAACAGAAGACTGAACACACATATTTTTATTTTGGACTCTCAATTGTTTGTGACAGAAACAGCTCAATGTATAATTGGGTGTCTTAGTCAATACTTGATTTAGAAGATCTTAAATCCTTGATCTCATTCATATATACGAGATCAATAGCTCATTAATGTGAGGAATTAAAATAATGATAAACCAAGAACATGCATTTTCTTCGGAGAAACAAAGATTTATGTCCCTACCACAAGCTGCGTGTGAGTGAACATTAATGGTGCCTTTCAGGTTGTCTTTATTTATCAGAGATAAACGACTGATGCCCATTTTTTCTTCCTGTTTAGTTTTTTTAAAGAGTAAATTAGATTCCTAATTAATTTAGGATTTATTTAATGAAGAATTATTCTACTTTAGGGAAAACATACACCTGTATGTAAAGCTTAAGCTTCTTATGGAAAAGCAAGGCAGGGTTTCTTCAGTCACTAGCTAAAATTATTGAATTTGGTTCATGTGAAGGAACAATGTACAATGTAGTGTACATTCAGCTGATAATGTGTATCATCTTAAGATAGTGACTCTACAGCATAGTTTGGGGTTTAGACACTTATTTATATTTAGTTTTGAATAGGTTCATCACAAAATCTGCTAATTTAATTCACACTTCATCTTCACTAATTACAGGAAGTCCTCAACATACAACAGTTTATTTCGTGATGTTTAAAGTTACAATGGCACTGAAAAAAGTGACATAACTGTTTTTCAGTTATGAACTTTGCAGCATCCCCATGATCCTGTGATCAAAATTCAGATGCTTGGCAACTGGCTCACATTTATGACTGTTGCTGTGTCCCAAGGTCATGTGACCCAAGTGCCATGCAATGTGGTGAGCTCCCATTTCAGCCCCTGCCCACCTAGTAGTTTGAAAGCATACAAATGCATGTAGATTAATAGGTACCACTTCAGTGGGAAGGTAATAGCATTCCATGCACCTTTTGGCATAGAGTCATACTACTAGACACATGATCACAGAAAATGTCTTCGGACAACACTGGCTTCTGCAGCCAAGAAACAGAGATCAGTGCTGCACCCTAGCATGGGGCCCAACCAGACAGGGAAATCTTTACCATTAATTTACTAAGCGTACATAGAGAACTTGAATGTAAAATATGTGTAAATTTAAGAATGTAAGAATGTTGAGATTCTGCTGTTGGCATTCAGTAGCTTCTCCATGTTTATTCTGGAGATGATTTGATAGAAGGTCCCAGCTACTGTTTTGAAAATAGTGAACTGTGTTGTTATCCTCCCTAAATTTTTTCCCCTTAGATCAGATTCTAGTTTACAAGCCAACTATACTGAAATATTATCCCCCTGTTCATTTTAAGCAGAAAATGAAAGCATTATTCATAATTAAGTCTCTTTCAATTAAAACTCCTTTAATCATTGCTTGATGTAGTGTGTAGATATATTTGTGCCAATAGACTATTTATTTAGACTAGTTTTCCATGGTAAGGAGACTTATAATAAATTTCCATATTTTATTAAATTCATATGAACCCTTAGTCGATTTATAGCTTTTAAAAATCAAAACTCTAATCACTCCCTGTGCTGTTAATTCCAATAAATACATAAATAAATCCTGAAATGTACTTAAAACTTATTTTGTAATGGATTGAAGGCAACATATAACAATTTGCTGTTCTGGAAGTTCTCAATATTAAAAGCAATTAAAAATTAATTCCAAAGTGAATAAGAAATGAGGATTGGCTGAACGTCTGACTCACTTAACAACTGCATTACTAACTTATCAACTGCAGTGATTCACTTAACAACTGTGGCAAAAAAGTCATAAAATGGGGCAAAACTCACTTAACAAATGTCTCTCGTAATGGAAATTTGGGGCTCAATTGTGGTCATAAGTCAAGGACTACCTCTAATTCCTTGATTTCCAGGTGTTCAACTTGTTAGCCAACTGCAAACATTTTGCTCCTGCAGTTTAATCATGAGGAGAAGCTGTCCAAAGAGTGTCTCACAATCCTTTTTCCAGAGAAATTTCATGGGTCTGAATACTGTGTCCGACTGCTGATTTCAGCCATAATGTCATCCCTTTGTTTTCAGGAACAACTTTATTTTGCCATGTCTTCATCAGAGGTCTCTGGGTGGCTTGAAGTTATTGTTGTGCCATCGCTGAGGACACGTATCCTGCAGAAGCACAGTAAATTCATCATAGGTTAGGATTTAATATCATAATGGCTTTCAGATGACATGATTACATTTTGATATATTTTGAAGTTATAGGACACATACTCCATATACAGTATATGTAGCAAAGAAGAATTGTGGTCATCTTTTTAGGACAAGATATACCGCAGCTGCTTTTAAAGTCAGCAGCAACCATGTTATAAATAGCAACTTCTCAGAATGCTCCACTTTCAATTTCTGAGTATTACACAACTTTAATTAAAGCTGCAGATCTCGGACTTTCTGGCATCTGGTCATTGTTTTTGCAGCCCAGGTCTGATATTTTGTCCTTGATAACTGATTGAGTTCCTATAGACTAAATAATTTGTGAAATCAGTTTTAAGCCACAAATTGTCTTTTCATGAGTATCCAAGATTTTTTTCTTATATACATGGGGGGAAATGCTAAAAGCTCATTAACCAATTGCTAACTTTCCAGCTGAATATAGAGTATCTGAGGAAATTAGTGAGAATTTTAGCAGTATGCTCTGGGTCAGGGGTTGCCAACCTTTTGGACCTCAGGCACCACCATAATTTTAAATCCCATGGACCAGAGACCCTGGAAAAATCCCAAAAAGAGTCTGCAGGAAAATTCCCCACCCCGTTTTCCTACCGATCGATCATTCTTTATTGGGGATCGCAGGATACTGTCTCCAGCTCCATTCTCAGGGAGAGAAAGAGAGAGAGAGACTTTTGGCTTCATGCAAGGAAAGCAGCAGAAGCAGCAGAAGTCTTTCTTTCTCTCCCCCAAACTCTGCCAGAAATGAGTCTTTGTGACACTTGTCATGCTGGTGCAGCCTCTTGGAGCAGGATGCCTTGCAGGGTCCCAAAGACTCATTTCTGGTGGAGTTTGGAGGAGAGAAAGAAAGACTTTTGCTGCTTTCCTTGTATGCAACCAAAAGCAGAAGAAGAAAGAAGCAGAAAGAAGCAGCCCAATGGCCAGGTGAGGTGCGTGGGGTGAGTGGGGCAAGTTTCTGCCCTCTGCACTTTCCCCCCTCCCCTCACTACTTTGTGTTGTTCACAATGCAAATGATGCAAGCCTTGTGTTCCTATGGGCCATGTGGGCGGCACAGCCTTGTGTTCCCACGCAGCCTGGATTAATTGCTTTGGGGGGTGCTTTGGGGATGACATTTCTCTGTGGACCACCAAAATTTTCTCATGGACCACCAGTGGTCTCCAGCCCACTGGTTGGTGACCATTGCTCTGGGTGATTATAAGGAATTGTACATAATGGACAGAATCAGTTACAAGTGTTTACTATAATGCTGCCTCAGCCTAATTGTGTGTAATCCCTCTCTGCAGAATTATTCCTTTGATTACTTTAGGTTTTGTTCAAGGCAGTTACGTACATTTCCAAACAACAACAACAAACCATTATATTCTATTCACCAGTCATGCCTGGTGGCACACCTTTGGAAGCCAGGTATGTTTTTTATGGAAAGAAAGGTGATATTGTCATTTTGTTTTGTTGTATTGTTTCCCCTTATTCTTAATATTTTTAAAATTATCAATGAAACTCAATAAGACTGGAATGTGCTAAGGTAAGTGTCTGTGGGTACATTGAGACTCTGGGTTGACTAGTTGGGGATCTTATAATTATAAAATACAAATTGATAATTTTGTACCAATCAGATTATTGGAAATGTATTCAAAAGAGACTAAGGCTTGAATGATTGCTCAAAGTTGCTGCAAGTTTCATAAAGTTTCATATACTAATACTAAGATATGGGGTTTAATCTTTTGAATTTCCTTGGAATATGTTCTTCACACATCTTACTTATCCATACTTTTTAAACCAAATCCACAGTGACTGACTTTACACACATTCAGCCAAAACCTAACAAACCCCATCTGTGAATTAGTGTAATATGCAAACCTCTAAAACATTTTTTCAGATACTTTTAATTAAAAAATATATAAAAGGAAAGTTAGAATGTTGCAATTAAAACATACTCCTCCTACCTAACCTAGCTTTCCAGCAATGTCACTGGGGTCCAATAGCAATTTCAGAGACATTCTTACATGGTGAAGGAAGTGCAATCCATTGCTTTGTTTGCCTTATGTTGTGTGGATATTTTGTGATTGGCCACATTTACCATGGTAACCATTTGTGAGAGCCCATCATCTGCCTGCAAACTTCTGAATGTGCCCATTGGCCCAAAAAGCTTGGGAACTTGTCCTGGGAATTGTATCAGATGATTGCAGTTTTAATGAAACTCTGTCCTACATCATGGAACTCATAGATTCAAAGGAATATTTATATATCTTCTTTATAAATAAAGACAATGAAACACAGGATTTCCTGCAAGAAGTTACTTTGAATCTTTTCTGATGTGGTGCAAAATATTTAGATAAATAGTAAATAGGGTAACAATTCATTATTTAAGTTATTCATTCTAACTCACTCTGCTATATGCTGAGAGCCAGTCATAACGATCAGGTAAAACTCAAACCAAAATCTCCTTTGTATGTTTATATTCCCACTATTAAAGCTCAGCTGAACCAAAAAGAAAAGAAAAAGAAAAGATGGTAGAAATGCAAGTAATAAATAAATTTAAAAAACCTTAATGCAAAGGAAGGTGCTGGGAAATGTTCTGAATTCATTAATTCACTTTTGTGGTTGTTTCATCCACACCTTATAAAAGTTCTTATCTTATTACAAGTTGCTATGACAAGCATAAGTCACCCTTAAATGCTATCACATCAAACACTTTTCTGAACCAGGACTTTCTTTTGAGTTTGTAGAAGATTGTTTTGAATTTGAAACATTTTTAGTAGGTTAAATTTGTCATATGTATTATAAATATAGTGGTTAATATCTTTTTCCTATTTATTTATTACAGATACATCCAAACTGTCCTTCAAGAAATCAAGGTGAAATACATTAGCTAAGATATAATAATTTTTGTTCTAAATTTGTTCAGAAAATATGTGATCTAACTTAATCTTTTCTTTGAAGTTTTGTTCTTCACTCTATTACATCCTTATATGTGTCCTTATAAAGTGTCCCGTGTCTTCTTTGCTTTCATGCTTGTTCACTTCTAATAGGTTAGGAGAAGTTTTGTCAATTTTATTAAACCATGAAAACAAAAAATGGCATCCTCAGCTAAACTGGATCTAGAACTCAAGTTTTGATTCAGGTTCTGTCACATTTTCTTTCTCCTTCTTTTCCATCATTTTTACTATTATATATGACATAATCATCAACACAAAAATAGAGAGTCCATAAAGAATGTATTTTGATCACTTTGGAAGTAAAGCAAGATAGAAACCTAGGACAACTATGGATGACTGAGAATCTCCATAGACATATTGTGTCAAATACATCTCATAGGTGTAATGGCTATTAATTCCTGTCTTGTTTCACATGGCTGGTAATACATTTCTGGGCAATTTCTTAGCCTCTGGATATCAAAGTAAAGATATGCTTATCCATGGGTTCTGCCTGAGGACCTGGACCCAATAAAACCGATTGCTACAACTGCTACTGTATAATTATTCACAATGAATCGAATGACATGCATCATCATGCTTTTTTTTGTTAAGGTAGGTTTAGTGGATTGTCAGGATGAATTAAAAAATAACAGTGGCAACTCTTCAGGATGCAGGACTGTTATTTTGTGAGAAGAAAGAAAGAAAATATAGGGGACTTCTGTAACATCTGCTGTGTAAAATTCACATTTTTTTCTTTTGTAATTTGTATTTTTAAATTGCTGTTTGATTGTTTTGGTTGACTCAATAAGAAAACAATAAACAAAACAAAATAACAAAAATATAAACTAGCAAAAGCAAATACTTCTTTCAGGTTTGAGCTTAAAAATAATAAAGGGAAGGGAAGAAGGCTGCCCTGGAAGAGAGCTGATTTTTGTAATATTATCATAACACAGTTAAAGGGAAATCCAGTATTTTTGTTCTCTGAAAAGTCTTGTGTGAAATTTACTTTCTTTATTAATGGGAGAAGGAAAGTCATTAGTGATATTTGAGATGAGTTTTTATGGTGGTGGTCAATTTTATCATGATTGCAGTCATCCATTTCTTTATCCCATTCCTACTTTAGATAGTCTTCTGCCCAGTTCCAACCTGGCAATCTGTTTGCCTATCTTTCCAAATTTGATTGCTGATTAAATGGGTTGTGATTATCTATCTATCTATCTATCTATCTATCTATCTATCTATCTATCTATCTATCTATATCTATCTGGTATATCCGCCCCCGACTAATAAAGCAAAAAGAATGAACTGCATGTATACATAACTCCCAACTAATTTTTAGAATGCAGAAGGAAAGAGTTTTGATTTTAGTGAAACTGGATTTCTAGAAGCAATTTTAAGTTTTGTATTGTTTGGGTGACAGGAAATTAAATTTTCAGTTGGTTTATCATATAAATATATATCTTTCTAAATTATATAGAAATTGGAAAGTTGATTTTTTTGGCAATATATTTAACTTAAACATTAGTAATTGAGTGATAGTGTTTTAATCACAAACCTAAAAGATTTTTGATACTTACTGGGGAATATCATTTCTCATTGTCTTGTATGAAAGAGGGAAAGAGAACAGAATGTTTTCTTTATTTTCCATGGGCTAGAGGTTATTCGTTATTTTATACAATGCCTTAAAAGTATAAAAGAAACCACAGACTTTCAAAACTCAAATATATAAATATATGGTCCAGCCTTCTGAAATGTTTGACATATGGGAGTTGGAAAGACAAAATGAAAGATGCAATGCAATGTATGTATGTATATATGTATGTATGTACGTACACACAAACACATACATACAAGTATGCATACATACATACATCTCCCTGGATCTTTAAAAGTAGCTAAATTCTAGCTCCAGACATTACTGGGAAATGTTAACTATGTTGCTCTTCTATCTGTCATATCTCTCCCTCCCTTTCTCCCTCTCTCTCTCCATCCCTCTTTCTCCCTCCCTCTCTTCTATTTATAGTGGGAGAAGAATAAAAGAAATAGAAACTTCCAATTTTCTATCCAGCAAATATAAGTAGTTACAAAATTATATCTTACTTTATTATTACAAAACCCTACCTGATCAGGAAAACCCAGACATGTGGAAACAATATTAAGCTGTGGTCTTGCTCTTGGAATGAATTGTGATGGGGTGACATGGATTACAAGCTATTGGGAAAATATAATAATTGCATGGATTTTCTATTCCTCACTAGTATACACCAAAATGGGATTCTTAAAGAATGCTATAATTGGGAAACAAGAATTTATTAACTGTGCTCCTTTCTTTGGTAGTGACACGATAAATTAAAACCACATTGGTTTTCATTAATATAACTTACGTGGATTGTAGAATTTTACTACAAGGTGTGCCCAATTTTGATCATTTGCATATATTTATTATCACTAAGTACTATTTTTAAAGAATGCCTCCCTCAGTTTGGCTCAGGAAGATTCATTATGTTGAGAATGTTTTTTTCATTTTGCTGCATTAGTTTTGGCATCTTTTACTACAAGGGAACTTTACTATATGTCTGTATAAATCCCAAATAAGCAGGTCTCCTACATTAAAGATATGTGGGTAATAATTATTTTAAAATAAAAATAGTGTTTCCAGAATTTAAAAAAATATTTTTTCCTAGAAGCCTACGTTATTTTCATATTTTGGTTGGTTCCAGAAGAAAATGCATTTTCCTTTTTATGCAAAAAGTCTCTAAGGAGTTTCCAGTCATTGATATAAGTCAATGGTTCTCAACCTTTTCTTCAGTATGTACCCCTTTTAAATAACTTTTGTGGCCATGGCCCATGGTCATGGATCACTAAAACTTAACTCAAGAGTTAAATCATAACATTTCTTCAAGTCTTCGTGGACTTCCTGTGATGACATTGTGGCCCCCCAGGGGTCTGTGAACCAAACATTAAGATATAGATCAATAATGTCCCTTCCTATCCCAGAATGGTTAACCCATGAGTAATAAATTGAATTCCTGTACCTTCTAGATAAGGAGACCTCCAGTTGAGATTTTATAGATTAGATATTGCTGCAAGCATCTCTGAACCATGGTGAAGATTGAAAATGAAAGACCAAGAAATTGCCTACCTACTTGCTCTGGATAGCTGCTCCTCACAAGAATTCAATCTTCTTATACTATACACACTGGTGCCAGTTCATGTTGTCTGTTCCCAAACGTTATAATAGTTTAAGGGTGGGAAACCTGAAATTCCAAGGTTGAGCCCAAGAACAACCCCACTATCAGTGGTGTGATTCCCCTCCCCATTTTAGGTGCAAATAATTGGATGATGTAATGGATAATAAAAGATGTCACCTTTATACGTTTGGTGAGTATGTGCACTAGATTTTCAACTCCCACTTAGCAAATAGGAGATATACTTTGTCCCTGCTCCTACTATTGCCATCACTGTATTAATCCTTGTAGACTGAAATAATTTAACACCCCAAGTATGACTCTCACTCCTGAAATAGTTGCTGTCCTTGATCTAGCCTGTGGAATTGTAACCACTGTCCTGTTGTTTTTTTCTAGAAAATGTTCTCTTATTATTTTCCTAAGACACTTTGGAAGCCTTTAAAGCCAATAAAAGATAAAGGTGGAAAAACATGCTTGTTTTCAACTCAAATTCATCCTGTTCATGCATGACATGAAGACTAAAATCCATTGTTTAAAGTAAAGGAGGCATACAGATGCATTTGGTGTAACTGGAATGCACAGAAATGTGTCCACCCATGTATTCTCCTTGTATTGTTTCTTTGTTAAATTCCCCCATCAGAAATTAAATTGACAGAGACCTAAGAATCCATAAAAGACTTTCATGTGCACTAGTTTGTTCTAAAAATGGTCAGACCCAGATTTCAGCAAACATGTTTACTGTCATCACGTTTTATCTAAAGTGGTTTGTTCACTGGAGAGATGGTACATAAAATGAGAACAAGCACAAATTCCTCTATGTATTATCAAATGAGCCCTCTAGTTTTTGTAGTAAGGGTACTGCTAACTTTAGATTATCACTGTTTCTTCTGCTTCCAAAATAAGCTTAGCCTGCTTCTTCAAATTTGAACTCTTTTATTGTTTCCAGTCAGTCTGTCTTTCTTGCAGAGAAAGTTTGCCACACCAGGGATTTTGCTCCATTTGCTTCACTAACTGATGGTCAAAGAGAATAGGTCAACAAGCACCACCAACAATGAAGAGAAATAATACAGGCCACATGTTTCCAGAATTGTCATAGAAATATCTAAGCCTAAACAGCTATACAAGAATCCCTACTGCTGTGGATTTTTTAGAGTCTTATCATGGGAGCACAGTAAGTTGCCTTATACCAGGGCAAATCATTTGTCCATGTAGCCCAATATTGATTATTCTGCTCAATGGCAAGTTTCCAGAATTAGCCAACGCTTGGATAGAACACATTTGAAAAGGTGAACAAAAAATAAAAATTAAGTCAAACAATGCTATAGTGGATTGACAGCAAAAACAGGGTTTTTGAGTAAGAGGAATCGTTTTTTGGCTCACAACTGAGACGGTATTTGGAGGACTTCTTTTGTATTTGTATTTGCATTTGCATGTTTGGGCGTTCTACTGTTTTTTTCTTCTGTAGTAACAGCTGCCTCTTGGCAAAAGTATCCAGAGGAATGAGAAATCTGGAGAGAGAGGGAAAAAGTAAAGAAAGGAGCTGCATTATCCAATGATAAAGGACTCAATGAAGCATATAAACAAATGTTGTAAATCCTTATAAAGAACCTCTTGCCCAGGTGGGTAATCCTAAATTGCTATAACTTCTCCTTTCTGAAAGGAAGAAATTGGAACTCTAAGGTTCTTCTGGACTTTGGCCAGCCTGTGAATCATAACTCATAAGTGCACCATTTTAATTTTCGTTCTTTATTTGATTTCATGCCAAGTATACTTAAAAACCCAGGCTCTGAGGAAGAACTGGAAAATACAGAGATGAAGATCCACATTTTCAGCTTAATTATGCATCTTTGTTGGAGACTCTAAGCACTCCATATGCTTAAAAGTATTGAACCCTTGTTATTCTCACATGAGATTCAAAATATTCACCTCTAATTTATTTATAAAAATGGAAAAAGAACCAGCTAATGGCTGCAGAACATTTGTGTTGAATTGAGGAAAGATAAATATTCAATTTGCTGGATCTATCCTTTAACTTTGAATACTCTTGTTGCTTTTTTTTTAAAACCTGTGGTCTCTTGATCTTCCCTTTGATCAGGGAAGCCTGTTGCTTAACATTTGCATTCTTTGGAAGACCATATTTTATTTTATGTTAACAAAACACTAGGAAAAATAATTAATAAGAATAAGAACATAAAGTCTGTTTATGTAATTTCTTAGCTTTTTGTTAAATCTGATCTTCACTTGTTTGTTTCTCATGGCATGGAAGAAAAGGAATTATGAAAAAAAACAAAGTTTTTGTATCAGGCTGAGCACAATGAATACCTTTGTGTTCATTAAGAAAATGAATAAGCTCCTTTAAAAAATCCATTTCAGTGACCTAATCCATGATGATGGTGATATTGTTGTTGTTGTTGTTAGGGAGAGAGGGAGGGAGGAAAGGAAGGAAGGAAGGACACAGTATAAAGACCCAGCAAGAATAACTTCTTTGACTGGTGTCCTTTGGAACTTCTAATTCTAGCCATGTAGGAATTATCCAGATAATGTCTGATTGTGATGATGATCATGATTGTGTTGTCTCTACTCCTTATCAACTTAGATTCCTTTAGAAATGGGTGGTGGGAGTCCTGGCTATTTGACTGTAAAGATGGAAATATATTATTTTTTTGGAACTTGAATAAATAGCTATTTCAAAGAGTTCTGGCTCACTTGTTGACTGAAACTAGAGATACTTGAATTCTTGCAAGCACAACTGCGGCAGTCAGAAGCATCCTTTTCAGTTCTGCCAACACTCACTGTCTTGCCAATGCTATATCAAAACCATCCTCAGGCATAAGGTATGTTCATTAGCACCCAGGATTTTGGGAGATTTCCCTCTGATAGACAGAAGTTCTAAAAGTGAATTCTAAGACAATAGCATTGGGACATATCCTTCATTACATGTTGGGTTTCTTTTATTTTGTTTTTGATCCAAGTTATCTGGTCTTTTGTTTCTCATTCTGAAACAAACCAAGCAAAGTAAGAAAAAAAATCTTTCTTTGCTAAATGTGAAAGCTTTTCTTAGAGTAGATTTCATTTAATCATCTAAAGTTGTTGTTCTGCTAAGGATTTGGCATCAATCTTTGTGCTGCCTTAGAAGCTGTGAGGCTTTGTCCATTTTAGAAAAGTGTAATTATAATGTTCTATGGAAAGAAGGATAAGTGGAAAGAACTCTGGAAGAGTATATTTGTCCAGTAGCATATATATTGTCCTAATGTTTATGGCAAATAGCAATCTCAATCTTCATGAAGTATGTGAAATTATATGTATCTCAGTCTGCTTTGATTCTTCTACTGTATATTTAAAGAAAATAGGAATTAATTTTGTTTTCTTATGTGATACTACATTTACTTACATTTGAGTAAAATGGCAGTAGGAAATAATATTACAGATTCTCCAGCACTTCCAAAGCCATCCCAGCTTTCTGTCCTGAGTAGGATGGGAAGAGTACAGAGAAAAGCAATAAAGGCAAAATTTGCTATAGTAAGTAACAATAAGAGCATACATAAGTAAAACAGCTGCAGTACTGTATTACCTACATTTTGTTACACACGTCCTAAAGCATTTTGTATTTGCTTTTACAGACTCCCCTGCTAAAGAACCAGTCATTCAAAATGTAGCAGGAATTTGTGAAGGAGAGAATGTTTGTGTGAGTTAATTTGCTTTGTAGGATTGTGCATGAACTCATCTGACAACATCAGCTGATTACAATACACCACCCCCAGGAGTCTTATTTGGATCCATTCAGAAACTCCATGTCACTGTCATAGATCATTCTGTGGGTATAACTAAGGCTTCTTGGTGGCTTTTGCTCCCCAGGAGTAAAAAAAAGAGTTCCTGCTGATTTTACTCCACTAGTTGTTGGAGGCGAGGTGATCATTTCCATTTTAAGGACATTGAGCCAGGGCTGTCTGAAGACATTTCTGCGGTCATGTCACCATCATGACATCACAGAGTGCTGTTACTTTCCCACCAAAGTAATACCTATTTATCTATTTGCATTTGCATGCTTTCGAACTGCTAGGTTGGCAGGAGTTGCTTTTTAGATCTATCCATATTTCTTTGATTTCAAAATTTTGAGCCAGGAGACACTTAAAATGATGCTGCAAGACATAAAATTAGGCTTAACACATTTTTTTAAAATGAGGAAAGCTTTTATTGCACCAGAGGGAAAATGTAAACCCCAAGTAGCCCATATACACAATGAGGTTTAACATTTTTTGCCACATTAACCCTTCCCACATTATGCCAAACCTTAATAGCAGCTCTTGGTCTCTAAAGTATTGTTCACTCCTGATCAACAAGATGTTCCACAGATATATTCTAGGCTATTACTGACTCTTGTCTTCTTTTTCATTTATTCCTACCAAAGCAAGTTTTGTAGTTAATATCAACATCAAGACAAGCTTATATGAGCATTCCTGTGCCATCAGCACCAACAGTTTGAACTGAGCTTAGAAGAGAACAGAGAGCCAATAGAGCAGATACAGAATTGATGTATTATGAACTGAGCACTTTGTCCCTACTAGCAGCAAGATTGTGACATTTTACAGATGGAAGTTAAAGGCAGCCCCACATGAAAAGCATGACAATTTTCTTGTCTGGATTTGGCACAGTAATTACAGTAGTGATTGAAGCAAGCTTTCTCATTGTCCTGAGAGGATACCAATCTGTACATTAAAAAGTGTAAAGGCAGTTTCTGGATTAAGAATGAATTCCATTCCTAAATCTGTCTTTAAATCAATTTGTATGTAAGTCAGAATTCATACTTACAAACAAATTGTTGATTACTAAAATGGTGGATGGTGTTCTTTTTCAATGAACCACTGAAGCTGTACAGTTTTTATAAACTGCTGAAAACAGGCTGTATATTAAAATTGTGCAGCTTCAATGGTTTATGACAAAATTCCATGGCTTCAGAGTTCATTGTCTCAAATAAGAACACTGGCCACCATTTTTAGTAATAGGCAGCTCATTTATAAGCATGACCTGTCCATAAGTTGGGCTTCCTTAACTGGGGACTGCCTGTATTAATATTTAAATAAAACTATAAATATAACAGCAACTTGCCGGGAATTCTAATCTCTGAATGTTAAATTTTTAAAGGTTTTTTTGTACTATTAATGCTGCCTTTCAGCTTGCTTCTGGTAAAGCATAACAGAATACAATATCAATATATAAATTTCAACCCACTTTATAATTAAATGCAGCACTACTTCTAAAAACTTAGAAATAGATGGAGTTGATTGCAGCTATATTGGGAGAGAGAAGAAGGAGAAGTAGCTTTTTTGTTTTGTTTTGTTTTAACATTCTTCCTAATTCTTTCTATTTTTGAATATGACTATTCTTAGATCCAGGTTTAGCATTCAACAGAAGTTTTGCTTGAATTGCTCCAGTGATAAAACCATCCTTTTTCTGGCTATTTCTTTTGTAGTACAAACATCCATGCATCCTCCTAAAGGCTGGTTGTTTAAAAAGTTTGTAAACTACAATGGAAAATCATAGCTGATTTAAAGCAGAATCCCTGTCACATATCTATCTAAGCCAGGGGTGTCAAACTGGATTTCTTCGAAGGCTGGATCAGCATTGTATTTCTCCTCTGCAGGCTGGTCGTGGGGGGAAGATGTGACAGACACCTCCTGAAGCACTCTGCCAGCCAAAACGGGATACAGGAGGCCACACGTGCCCCCCCCATGCCCCATTTTGGCTGCCAGAGGCACTGTTGGCCAGTCCTTTGCTATTTCCAGGCCCAGCCCCATGGTCAGATTTAAGCACCCCGTGGGCCTTGAGTTTGACACCTCTAACCGAAGCTGTTGCTTTCAAATGCCTGTACTTATAATTGCCTTGTATGCCTTATGATGGGGATTAAATACTTTTTAAAGAGTCTTTGCTTTGTAGAGCTTTTAGAGCTTCAGTTCATAATGTGGCATACTCATTTTGCCATCTTAGGCTAGAGTTGTATATCAAAGAATTAATATATTTCCCGGTCAGATCTGCATATATTTGAATCAGTTCGACATATCATTATGAACTCTTCCTACCTAATAGTCACAAATAATCATGAAAAAAGACACTGTTAAACAATGGCTGTGAATTGTTAAGTCACCTTGTGTTTTGTGCTTCAAAGGTAATTTCATGCAGGAATCTTTTCTAGCATTTGCAAAAGCTTGGAAATGAAGCCTGCTTCTACAGCCCCCACATTCACTGACAAACACCTGTGTGTGTGTGTAAAAACAAAGGCAGAAGTTGAAAGCCAGCTCTGAAAAGAAATATGGGATTCATACCAGTTTCTCAGCTTTCTCAAAATTAACTGGATGAAATTTCCAAAGATCTGGACAGCAAATCCAAGTATAACTGAGACAAACGGAAAACTCTTTTAGAACTTTTATTTGGTCTGTGTATCTTTAAGCCTAATATTTTTTTTTCTATGGCATTTCTCTGCAAGCATAGTAACTATGTGTTTTATTCAACTTGGAATGTCTTTAAAACACAGTTTCTTTTAAAATCAAGAGCATGTCAGCATGTTATTATGGGTTGTCCAAAGCTCAATATTTTGATTTTTAAATTGCTATTCGTGACTTGAGCAGATAGATAAAGAGATAAGATTTTTGCCATTTAATATTTTGTTTGGGACCACTTAAAGTCTGAAATTGATTTTTATATTCTGTCTCCTCCCCCCCCCCTTTTTTTATTTTAAGTTTGATTTTATTTAGCTTTTGTGAGAGATTTGCGTATCTCCCAAATGGGAAAAAGAAGGAAAGGGATTATTATCCTAGCCTTGGTCCAGGAGGAGGTTTTGTAAGTGATTTTATTTTTCTATTTTTTTTTCCAAAATTTTGCCAGAAAGTAACCCATTGTATATTAACCGTAACTCTATCACACAGTAAGGTTAGTGAGGAGGGTACATGATAATGTCTTTCCTAAACGATACGTAGTGGCGGGGAAAACTATCACACAAAGTAGAAGGCTGGCTATTAGCTTCTGGGATAAGAAATTTGATATTTCCAACCATACAAATACAGATGCTTAGCTTTCTAATTTCTAAGGCTAGTGTATTTGAATGCCAGGTCCATGGTGAACAAAGCTCCCCTCATCAGGGATCTGATCGAGGAGGAGGGCACGGACCTGACCTGCATTATGGAGACCTGGTTGGGCCCGGAGTGGGGAGTCCCTCTGGTGGAATTATGCCCGCCAGGTTTCCGTGTGCTGCACCGGCCTCGAGCCCAGGGTATGGGCGGGGGAGTGGCGGTTGTGATCTGGGAGGCACTTTGTCTGAGGAGTTGATGAGGAGACCACTGTTCTGCAGATAGGCGGATGTGAGTCTCTCCTCTTGAGGTTGGACTCTGGTGGTCAGTTGAGCTTGTTGCTCACGTACCTGTCTCCCAGCTGCATGACTACAGCCCTGCCTGCACTGCTCAATGTCCTCTCGGAGGTGGCGGTTGAGTTCTCCAGGCTTATGGTGCTGGGGGATTTCAACCTGCCTTCTCTGGGAGAGGCTTCGGGGCTGGCGCAGGAGTTTAGGGCCTCCATGGCGGCCCTGGACCTGACCCAAATAATACAGGGCTTGACTCATGAGCGGGGACACATGCTCGACCTGGTTTTTATCTTGGAGCAGTGGAGAAATGGTCTGGGAGGGGCTCTTTAACTATAAACCCCCTGTCATGGACAGATCATTATTACCTTTGTTTAGCCTTCCGATATGCCACCCCTTGTCGCTGGGAGGCGGAACCAATAAGATGGTTCTGCCCCAGGTGCCTAATGGACCTGGAGCAGTTCCAGACGGCGCTTGGGTCTATTCCAACCTCCTTTGCCCACAGTTCGGTGGAGGCCCTGGCGGATGCCTGGCAGAAGGCTGCCACCGGGACACTGGACTGAGTTGTTCCTTTGCGGCCTCTGACCCATTGCAGATCCCGAGTGGCTCCTTGGTTTTCTGCGGAGCTTCGGGAAATGAAGCGGCAGAAAAGAGGCCTAGAGAGTGGTTGGAGGGCCAGCAAGTCCGAATCTGACCGATTGCAACTAAGAACCTATATTAGGTCTTATCTTGCTGCAAGGAAGGCGCCAAAGTGTGCTTACTTCTCCACCCTCATCGCGTCCACAGATAATCGCCTGGCCTCCCTGTTCAGGCTCTCCCGTTCCCTCCTTAACCAGAGGGGGGAAGGACCCTCTGCAGGGATATGCTGAGGAGTTTAGTCAACATCTGGCAGACAAGATTGCTCAGATTCGGACGGGCTTGGACTCCAACTGGGCAGAGTCCAATGGGAGTATGATGACTGGTCTTGGCAACATTATCTGGGAGGAGTTTGACTCTGTGACTCCAACTGAGGTGGACAGAATCATGGGGAGGCTGAGTGCTGCCACGTGTTTATTGGACCCGTGTCCCTCCTGGCTGGTGTATGCTGCCAGAGAGGTTACACAAGGCTGGCTCCAGGCAGTTATAAATGCTTCTTTGAGTGAGGGTTCCTTCCCTGCTGCCTTCAAGGGGATGGTGGTGGGGCCATTCCTCAAGAAGCCTGCCTTGGACCCAGCTGATTTAAACAACTTTCATCCGGTCTCCAACCTTCACTTTGTGGCGAAGGTTGTTGAGAGTGTGGTGGCCCGTCAGCTCCTGGTGTTTCTGGAGGAATCCGATTGCCTAGACCTGTACCAATTGGGTTTCAGGCCGGGTACAACACGGAGACGGCATTGGTCGCACTGGTGGATGATGTCTGGAGGGCACGGGACAGAGGTCATTCCTCTGTCCTGGTCCTGTTAGATCTCTCAGTGGCTTTAGATACCATTGACCATGGTATCCTACTGTGACACCTCAAGGGGTTGGGAGTGGGGGGCACCATTTTGCGGTGGTTCTTCTCCTACCTCTTGGGTCGTACACAGGTAGTGTTGGCAGGGGGACAGATGTCGGTCCTGAGGCCCCTCACTTGTGGGGTGCCCCAGGGGTTGGTCCTCTCACCCCTCCTGTTCAAGATCTACATGAAGCCGCTGGGTGAGATCATCCGTGGTTTTGGGGTGAGGTATCGTCAGTATGCTGATGATACCCAGCTCTTCATCTCCACCCCTAACCAACCCAGTGATGCCCTCGAAGTGATGTCCAGGTGCCTGGGAGCGGTGCAGGTCTGGATGGGGAGGAACAGACTCCAACTCAACCTAACCAAGACTGAGTGGCTTTTTGTACTGGCATGTTGGGCTTACCAGGATATTTCATCGCTAACTATGGGGGGAGAGGTGTTGCCCCCCATAGATAGGGCTTGCAACTTGGGTGTTCTCCTGGATACATGGCTTAGTTTGGAGGAGCAGGTGGGAGCTGTGGCCAGGGGGGCATTCGCCCAGGTTCGCCTGGTGCGCCAGTTGCGACCCTCACTGGACCAAGATGCCCTACGTACGGTCACTCAGGCACTTGTCATCTCCCATCTGGACTACTGCAATGCTCTCTACATGGGGCTGCCCTTGAGGACCACCCAGAGGCTTCAACTTGTCCAGAATGCAGTGGTGCGGGTTGTGATGGGAGGGTCCCAATACTCCCATGTTATACCCCTCCTGCGTGAGCTGTACTGGTTACCGGTTGCCCTCCGAGTGAGATTCAAGGTGCTGGTGCTGACCTATAAAGCCCTTCATGGCATTGGACTGGGGTACTTGCAGGAAACCCTGCTGCCGATAACGACTTCCCAACGCCCAGTGCGCTGCCATAGGCAGGGCCTCCTGGTGGTGCCATCAGCTAGGCAGTGTCGGCTGGCGGCCCCCTTCTCTGTGGGGGCACCCGCCCTCTGGAATCAGCTGCCCCGGAGCTCCAGGTGGCCCCGGACCACCCATCCTTCCGCCATGGCCTAAAAACCTGGCTATTTCAACTGGCCTAACCGGACTGATGGGGGGGAGGGTTTTTAAATGGGTGTTAAATGTTTTAGTTTTTATGATTATGAGATTTTCTTGGGTTTAATCTATTTTTAACTTTTGTATTATATGTTTTTTTTAGTATTGTAAGCTGTCCTGAGTCCTTAGGGAGATAGGGTGACATATAAATCTCATAATTAAATTAAATTAAAATCTTAAAACTCTGCAAATTAAAAAAACTTGTTGAAAACCAACTAATTTAGTGTCTTATAGGAAATTGTAATGACCTTTCTAATGTCTATTTAACTGCTATCTGTTGTGTAAACATTCTTTCCTGTTCTGTTTAAAGATGAAGTATGGTGATTTTAATAGGTACAGTCCATCATATTCAATGCATGTAGACTGAAATAGTATCATTCCTCTGGGCTTTATTTTCCAGGTACAAGAAAAAGGGATTTAAGTAAGGATCACAGAAAGCATGTCCTTGATTGTCTTCAGAGAAAATGTCTGTTGTACAAAATCCCACTTTGTCCATTACCTATTCTGAAATATCCTTTTTAAACAAAAGAAAAATTTGTACTTCAGATAAGGTGGTAATGCAAGAAGTTGTATGTATGTGAGCACTATCTGATACTTTTAATTTTATATTATAAATATTAAGTAGGAGTTTTTAAATTGAAACACTCAGTATCAGCTCTGGTTTGACTGAGAAAAAGCAGACTTCCACAAGTATCATACTTGTGGAAGTATGATATGTCAAAACCAAAGAATACTATATAAACTAAAGATGGAACTCCAGTCATCTTATTTCACAAAAGCCTACAGAGGCACAGGAAGCCAGTTAGTAAAGCTGAGAGCACTTACTGCAAGAGGATGGAAGAATGATTGAGAAGGAGGGCTGTTATTATTTAAATACTGAAAATAGTCTTCAAAAAGGGTAACTATCATTAACTTGGATTAGAACCAAAATCTGGAATAGCAGAAGAATATAAAGAGAAAAGAAGCCAAACCAAAATCACATTACTTTTCTTCCAATAAGTCTGTCACCTAACTCTCCTTTTGAAAATGACTCAATTGCTCCAGATGAAAGCCTTATAGAGAAGTCATCCCACAACTGATTGTAAGGGCCCTACTGTATATTTATAACAGAGCTGATTGGAACAAGTAAATCTAGCCAAAGAATTCGTTCTCATGGATCAACAATCTAATATATTGACAATAAATAATTCCCATACAGGGGAACTGGAGTGCACTGTGAAATGAGGATACTGAGAGTAAAAATGACCTTCTGGCTCCAGGCTTAACAATTGGAAATTCTTATGAATTGTTAAGATTAGTTTCTTGACACCAGGATTTAAATAGCCTAGCCTAAAAGTAAGGTTAATACGTTAATCTTAAAGCTGGACGCCCACAAAAACAGAAACACTAGGCCTGAAATAGAACCCCATTTGAAAAGTAAACAAACAAAAATCAAAGAACCTAATTGCATTGTTAGAATTTTTTGAGAATTGAGTTTTGGGGATGCAGATGTTCAACAATGCTTGGACAATGTCAACAATGACATTGTCAACAATGCTACTTGGTAAGCTACATACCCATTATTATTTCAAAGTCAGACAATTTCCCGACCCAGTTTTGATTGATTGCTGTCTGTGACCTCAATAGGATTGAGCTTATTCAAATGATCTGCCCCAGATACCAAGGATTGCCTGTCAGAAGCTTTAGGATATTCCTGACAATGTGATGGGTGAATTTGCTTAGGATCTGGCTTGCCATTACCAAGGAGTGACTTCAGCCCTTCAAGAAACCATTCCTGACCAGCCTCTAGCTATATTTCAATTCTAGGCAGCTCTCTGCTTTCCCAAGGGTCTCCAGGAGATGAAGTAGCAGACATAATGCCTATAGTATAAGCAGAGTGAAGCAAAAATCTCCCGACACAACAAAAATGCCCTTATGGAACATATCCCTCTGGACAAAAAATTAGTCCTCACTTTGCTGGCATTTTGTAAGACCCTCAGATCTGCTTCTGTGTCTGGACCCCTGAATGTGTGAAAGAAACCATCTCCTGGCTATGTTAATTATTTTTGTGCTTTTTCTTGGTTCCTATGTATTTTAATTTTTGTATTTATGATAGAAATTATTTTTAAAAGTTCAAAAATTGCTGCCCATGCAAATTAAATGAATGAATTAATTAATTAATGAAAAGTGAAAATTACTGAGCATGGGTTATGCCTAAGTTTGGGGTTCTTCTCTCATATGACAGTAGGCTGTCATGCAGCAGACATTTTCAGGATTACAAATTCATTTTTGGGAAGCAGCTAATTTTGAGACCTCTCCCTGCTAACTTGGCATAGCAAGTTGTTAAGGTTTTGATTCTACTTGGGCTGGATCTTGAATGGTGCTAACACATTTTCTTAGCTTCTGCCATTTGTGATCTGTAACCCTTCCCCATATGGCTTCTTTGTACTGTCTGCAGGAGATTATCAATTCTTTTTGGAGATGTTACTGCTATCCTGAAACAACACTTAGGTGCGCCTATTACTCAAGAGTCCTTCCCTAAAGCCAAACATGTTTAATCACAATTGCTCCAAATTTCCCTTTTTAACAAAGGTTGTTGAATGGTAGTGAAGGACAAGCTATAGAATATTCTAGATAAAATGGATTACCTGGACCCTTGTCGGTCATGATTCAGACCTGAGTATAGGTCAGAAATAGTCTTGGTTGCACTAATGAATGACTTCTGTTTGGATTTGGGTGATTGTAGTTTGTCTGTCCTGATATTTTTAGATTTCTTAGCAGCTTTCAATAATAAGGATACTGTGGTATCCTTCTGGATCAACTTTTCTGTTGGGTATTGGAGGCAGTGTTTTACCATGGTTCTATTCCTTTCCCAGTGGCCAGTTCTAGTTGATAGTGGTAAGAGAAGTTAGGTTGCCTCAGTATCTGCTCCCTAGTCGAGTGCACAGGATTAGTCTTCTGCCTTGACTGTTTCATGTGAAACTGCTGGATGAGGTAATTTGTTACTTAGGGGCTGGTATTATGAATATGCTGATGATAACCTACTTTATCCCTTTATTACGGTGACACAATTGAGTTCCTGTCTGAGTATCTAGAGGCACTGAGATTCTGCATGGAAAAGAATAAGCCTGGACTGAACCCTAGAGTAACCCTAGAGTTACTGTTTCTTAAGATGTATTTGAGAAGTTGTAAACTCTTGATGGGAAAGCACTACCCTGAAGGGACAGGTCTGCAATTTGGGAGTAGTCTTGGACTTTTGGCTCCTGGTGGATTAGCAGATGGAAGCCATGGCCATGAGGGGCCTTGCCCAGCTTTGGTTAGTGCAACAGTTGTACCTTTCATAGTCAGACTGATAATATGCCATTAATGAGATATTTTTCATTGAAGAAAGAAATACATTTCAACCAACCATTTCAACCACGGAAGAAGCTAGGTCCCTGCAGATAGAAACTAGTCTTATCATTTGTAATCCATACTTTTGTAGAGTTCTGTAGCAGTAACAAATGCAATCTGTCTAATGACACAATCATACAACTACCATAAAGTATATACTTGCATCAGGCCTCCTGACACAGGAACATAATCACAGCGTTTGCGTATTATGTCATCACACAAATGTTTTGATTTGGCATCACTGCAATTTGTTACAGATGCTGTTGCTTATTCACGTTTTGATGCAGTGATAGACATTCAAGATCAAGAAAATTTAATCAGTTGTTTGATTGGACTGTTAGATTATTATTTCTCTATAATTAGCTTATTTACTTTGGTAACACAGACAATTGTCTCTTCTTCTGTAGTGTTCTCAAGGGGAAACAATAAGGGTTTTTTTTCCTCTGGATTTATGATTGACTGCAGATGTGTTATGCAAGTTTTCTCCCATGTGGGCAAGTTTCAAATATGAACTGATCTCCATATGACTCTGTCTAATTATATAAAAGAAAGATCACTTGGTAAACAATTATTTGTATTCAGTCTGTTTCTAGAACAGCCTTTGCTAGTCTGTTTCCCTTCACATGTGTTGGACTGCAGTTCTCAAAATTCTCAAGCGAGTTGGCTTGGAGGACATCAGAAGTCTGATCCTGAATATTATCAAAGCCTTGTTAAAAATAGTGTTTAAATATTTAAATATAGATGTTGAAATGGATTTTTTATATAGAGTCTTTTCCATTTGGACTTTTTAAAAAGTACTACTTTATTCTGGTGTTACTTAAAATAAAAAAGTACAAAGCATTGCCTGTTGGGCAATCTTGCATCATTATAATTCCTTACATTTCTAGATTTTTTATTTTGCCAGTTCATGGATAGAAGAAGATCCTTTTGAACTGGCTAACTGAGGGCAAGCATAGGACAATGGGAATAAAGTGCTTTCCATTTTCTTTTCAGAGTATCCTCAAAATCCCTCTGCATGTTGGATGGTAATTGACCAGCGTATTACAAAATAAACAAGAATCAAGCATCATCAATAAATTGTACAATTGTACAATTGTTAAATTGTGTTAAATTGCAATTTAATGCAGAATGATTTATTTAGGTATAAATGAATGAAAGTTCATTTTTTGGTCTCCATACTATGGTCAGGTCACAACCTTGACCGGTGAGAGAAGCACACTTACCTTCAATCTGCAGACTTCATTGTCCTTGGCACAAGGAGACATAGGGCTGACAGTGCATTTAGGCTGAGTGCTGTACATGAGAGCAATATAGGAGAAGAACATTAATTAGCTCAAGTGCTGGCAGAAAAAGCTCACAGAATGATGTAACATTTTCATTTTGGCTTCAGTTTATGTAACAGTGTGAAATAATGCAAAACAAAAGGTTCTTTATGCCTCTGACCTTCTTCTTGAGTATTTTTTTCATCAGGTCCTTCCAGAAGTGAGATTTTACAGTAATATAAACCACTTTTATAATCACAATACAATCGTGAGAAACATTCAGCTAAGAGACAGCTTGGTCATCTCAGTTTGAGTGCCTGAGAAAGCATTCTGGCCATGTACATCTACTCTAAATACTATTCCTGGTAATATTATCTCCTGTGGTTTGATGGTGTAAGCCTTCCAATAAAAGGCAATGGTGTTTACAGAAGGAGAAAGAGTAAAAAAAAATCATCTATGATGATGTGATTGAAGCTGCATCCCTCTTTATAAGCATCATTGGTGTGTTACATAAACAAGGGCTTCCATAACATCACGACCACTTTCTCAAACTTTATTGACCTTCCCTGGTCATTCTCTTCAGATTAACATGTTATGTATGCAGGTTTGAAGTCATTGGTTTAGTTTGAACTGTTCTTGTAAAATGTTAGAAATGATTGGTTTAAAAAGTGTGGGAAAACCCTGCACTCTGATTGGCTGTCAACTGCGGCTGCTGGCTATAAGTAGCAGCCACAGCCCAGCCAAGTGGGTCCGTTCTGAGCTGAAAGTCACAATAAACTTAAGAGCTGAAGCACTCCGTGTCTGCCTCTTCATGCAAACTTAACAAACATATTTTAAAATATGTAGCCCAATGAGGTATGATGGGCGTTGTAGTCTGGAAACATATGTATAGTTGACATTGCCAACAACTAGAGGAAGAGATGCTCATATGTATATGGGTGTTAGTTGTTCTTACTAAAGAAATGGGCTGAGTGAATGTCATCTTTTTCTGTCACATGAATGTGAATGTATAACTTTTATAATGACATTTGGCTGTATCTAACAGTGGTTAGAATGCAGTATTGTAGGCTAAATTCTGCTGACTGCCAGCAGTTCGATCCTGACTGGTTCAAGGATGATTCAGCCTTCCATCCTTCTGAGGTTGGTAAAATGAGGACTCAGATTGTTGTGGGAAATATGCTGACTCTGTAAACCACTTACAGAGGGCTGTAAAGCACTGTGAAGCATGATATAAGTCTAAGTGCAGTTTGGAGTTTGAATCATGGCAACTGGACTTCTTGGTGGTTTGAAACATTTCACTGCTTATTCAAGTAGTTTCTTCAATCTGAGCAAATTTCTTAGGGGAATGCCATATAGACAGGTTTTATTTCTCACCTAATTTCGATAGGATTTGGTTGTTGGATGAGTAAGAGAAGAGTCATCGGGATGTAAATGTTTCAACACCTAAATCTTTACCCAAGGTGTGTCATTAAGTGTGCCTCCCTGGTGAACCTGTGAAGTGGTCTTAATCTTTCAAGAGACTGATGAAAAAGCAGCATAAAAATGGGGGACAGGTTTCCTCCATTTAGGGAAGGATTTTCCACTTTGGCCAATATTTCTATATAATAACTGAAATTCTTTGAGGGAGATTGCACTCCCCCCCACATCATTGCAAAGCCTTCTTACTTAACACTGCCCTTGTTTGTGACCTTGGTTCATCATGGCCAAAGTGAGCCTCTTTAGCTCATTTATGAGCCCATACAAAAAATGTTCAGTTCATTGGGAAGCTTTCACAAGAGTATTGGAATTTTTGATATGAAAGAGAAGAATTTGTTAATAGTCGACAACTGTGAGTGAAAGAAAAACAGCCTCCAGTTGTAAGCTCTCATGACTTGCCATCCCCTGGAACACTGCTCTAATCTTTGATCTTCTTCGAGACCAAGATCAAGAGATCTTTTTCTTAAAAAAATTAAATTCAGTATTGTTTTTCTGGATTGCTTTATGATGCTATCTTAGACCTGGGTTCCAGAATTTACCAGAAATCACTGATTATAATAAATCAATTAATTTATCATTATGATTCTAGACTAAGGCATCATCTTTATGTATACTATATGTATTAATCATCTCATTAATCCCCAAAATGACTCTTTTGTCACCAGGAACTGTTTTGTGAATGGCTACTTGTTTGATGATGATTTGCACAATAAATCCAAAGGTGTTTTTGGTAATAAGTTTATTAGCTTTTTAAACAAGATAACAATGAACAGAAAGTAATAATTAAGATAAAGGAGTGAATTCAAAGGATCTTCAAACACCCAGTACATCTGAATTCATAAAGCTAAGGACAATATTTTATAGCTGTTTTGAATGGTATAGAAGACATGGAAGCTTGTGAGAAAATGCGATAAACTTCTTAAACTGTAAAGCTATGATTGGTTGCTTGCTAACATAGCTATTTAACTGGGCAATTTTATTAGACTTTTATGGTTTAATATAAGGTAATCTTAGTTTCTGGTGGGCTTGAGAAACTGAAGGATTAAAATACTACAAATTAAATACATCAGTGATTATTGATTACAATGATTAACTCTAATTATTAATTGAATAGTATATATGGTGCTTTCTTGGCTACCAACTCCACCCTAACTTAGCCTGGAAACTGACCAGTAACCAATCTTTTGAAACAAGCATGATGTATTTCCAGCTGCAAGGCTCAATGAAGATTTCCATATTCATGATTTATAACCTCATCCAGCCACTGCTGTAGTGATATATCCCTGATGCTGACAGCCTTCATACTACTTCAGCAATGGCTGGGGAATGTTATAAATTGCTAGTATGGAAATTCTTGGTGTTTTAACTGCCAGATCAGAATAAATTGAAGTACCCATATTGCCTTTCTGTGGCAACTCCCTACAAAATGTAGGCAATAATAAAGTCCGTTGGCTGATACATGCAAGCTATGAAGATCATTCTTTATTTCTTTTAAAGAAAAAAAGTAAATCAGCTGAAAAAAGAAACTGAATGTGATAGCCAAATCTAAAAATCAAGCAACAGTGCTGATCACAGGATGCCTGATCTTTTGTAGTGTTGGAAGAAATATCCATCTGGTTCAGTTCCAAGCCAGGAAAAAGGCACTGGAGACAAAATGGAGGCTGGAGGTTGATTGGAAAGAGAGTCCATTTTCAATTTATTCTGATCTGGCAGTTAAAACACCAAGAATTTCCATACTAGCAATTTATAACATTCCCTGATTATTGCCGTAGCAGTATGAAGTAGGTTGTCTGAGCTAAGTTTGGTTGAAGTTTCTGAGGGTGATGCAATATCCTTAGGAGATTGTGCAATGTAGTGAGCTCTGTGTCTTAGTGGCAGTGGCGGATTAAGGCTCACTGTTGCCCTAAGCACTGACAAATCTTGGTGCCCCCCCTTTGTACATACTGTAGAAACGAAGTCATATTTTCAACTTTTGGGTGCCCTCTTTGGGCCTGGTGCCCTCAGCACGTGCTTAGTCTGGCTTAATGGTTAATACACCACTGCTTAGTGAGTTAATCCTATTATGTCTTGAAGCATCATGTCTTAATCCCTTCACTCTGGACCTGAAGATCTTTTGTTTTGTAGATAGGCTGGCCCAGTCTTTCATAATGGACACAAAATATCTCCTGGGGACAGGGAGCTGGAGATCTGAGTTTCTGTCTCCCTTAAGATTTTTATTTCTCTTTTAGGGGAAATATTTTATCCTGCCTTTTTAAAACATTCTTCAACATATTTCATTCTTCTAGAAAGGAGGGGTGGGGTGGAAAGAATGAGCAGGCAGTTTTCTTGATCACCAATAACTATGCTTTTGAGATGAAATTTTACTTCTTCATTTTCATCCAGCCTACTGCTAATTTCAAGCACCCATCATTTATATGTATCGGTGCTGCTTTTAAACTTTAAAAAATGTCATTTATTTATTTTTATTTAATTTATATCCTGCTTTTTTATTTTTTTAAATAGGTCAAGACAGGAAAAACACATAATATTCCTTCCTTCTCCTACTTTTCCCACAACAACAACTCTATGAGGTGAGCTGAGAGAGAATGATTGGTCCGACGTTACCCACCTAGTTTTTCTGCCTACAGTAGAACAAGAACTCACAGTCTCTTGTTTTCCAGTCTGGTGTTTTAGCTACCAATCAAACTGGCTGTACACAGAAAGCAGCTTTAATTTTCTTATCTTGAGTAAAACCAAGAGTATATAATATCTACGTTAAAACTACATTTCACTGATATTTACTTAAGTATATTCATGTAATATTTTTCTTTTAAAAATATTTTTGTGCTAAGATATTTTGAATATTCATTTTTAATCAAAACCCCAACCAAAATAATCTGTGATTTTTAAGATCCACATTGTGCAGAATCTGCGCAAGATACAGAGAAGCATAGCTCATGAAACATGATTCTGCCATTAATATTTCTGTCTCTGTCTCTTTTGCCCTTAGATACACCAAACTCTGTGAGCAAATAGTTACAAAACAGTTACAAATAGTTACAAAAGAGTAAATTGGAGCAAGGGGATGAATGGATGGAGGGTGCAGTTCTGCTTAATATACTGATACTTATTAATTGGGCAGATGTAGGATGATGGGACACCCAAAATAGTACATTTATATTTACAATTATTAACCAGTGAATAAAATACATCTAACATATTGTATCAATACAATGAATAATTGACCAAGGAAGGAAGACTGTGCAGAGTGATTGAGAAATGATTGTCTTTACAATCAAAAGTAGAACATTAAATTGTATAATGAAAGGACAGGAGGAAGGAACAGAAGAAGGAATGGAGAAAATGGATCAGAAAATTAGAATATTTTTAAACTAACTCAAAGACCTCAGTACCTGAGAATGGGAATAATGAATTGAAAAAAGAAAAGACAGGCAGTTTGTCTGTTAGCAGAGAGAATGCCATCAAACTCAGAAAGCCAATAACAATGAGTTGGGATTGCAATGACAGTGAATATATAGACATCTCTGAAATCTTTCTTATTGCAATCCTTTTGGGAGCGCATGCTATCCCCAGTGGAGAGTAAAGCCAGACTGCTGATTGTCTCTGCTATTCTTTGTAATCTGTTTACTGGCAGATGGGGCTGCAGTGGAAAATCAGTTTTCCAATGACAAAACAAAGGGCAAGAGATTACCAGCTATCAGGGCATCTCTCCTGATGAAAAGGTGCACAGAGGGAAAGAAACTCATGTTAGATGTTTAGTCTCCTTCTAAAGTGCTTCAGTGGATTTCAGGTGGGATGTGTGAGAACAGTGTTTCCAGAGGTTTCTCCTGACTGCACTTCAGTGAGCAGCAAGACAGACTTGCTGAAGTCTGAATATTATTCTTTTTTCTCTCTGCTTCTCCTCCCCCAAAGATATTTGCAGACAATCCATCAAAAATACTGTTTCTAATTTAATCTCCCTTCTTTTCTTCCTTCTCCATCCGCATGTAGCACCACCCTTTTCAACACCCCGAGTTCACAAAATAAGTATAAAAGATTGATCTTGAGAGAGGATTTTTCAGTAAGAGAGACAGGGCAATTTAGGAATCTCTACCTAACTCTGATGCTGCTATTCAGGATGGGAAACAAGCTTTGCTCTGCAGCACAACTCTAAAGGAAACTCTCTTAAATTGTTACATATTCTTGTTCATTAACTAATGTGAGCCTTTAAATGATTCAACGTTGGAATGACATAAAAGAAAATCAGATCAAAAATCCAGTAATCATAATAGTGCTGGAAGGGGACATTTAGGTAATCAAGTCCAGACCTCTGCCCTGTGCAGGAATCCAGATGTAAGCATTCCATGTAAATGTTTCTCTAGCCTTTGCTCTAACATATTTAGTGGAAAAGGGATCTGTCTTCTCTGGGGAATTGGTTCCACCATCAAACTATTATGCTAAGAACTTTCTACTAATAATCGTTTTGAAGTCTACCATTCTCTAATTCAAATTCTTTATTCTATAGCTCTGAAATGAGAGAGAATAGGTCTGGAGCTTCTTCTATTTTGATATACTTCCAGGCAATGGTGGGATTCAAATTTTTAACAACCGGTTCTGTAGGCATGGCTTAGGTGTTGGGCATGGCTTGGTGGTCATGTGACTGGGTGGACATGGCTTAGTGGTCATGTTATTGGCTGGGTGTGGCCAACTCAATATCATTCACATCAAGGCATGCATCTCCTCGCCTGGCCTCTAATGACTGTGGGGATGCTGCAACAGTCGTAAGTATGAAAAATGGTCATAAGTCACTTTTTTCAATGGTCACTCCACACAAGCAAAGTACCAGCAAAGGATGAAAAAAAAAACTCCAGAGAAGTTCCAGAGACAGGAAGTCTAGTCCTGCCAAGAATGTAATAAGGGTTAACGGAGAAGCAGTTTCTGTAAGCAACACCAGAATGTTTACTTCTTTCCTTCCTTCCAGGATTAGGCCAGTAATTTCTTCTAACAACCGGTTCTCCGAACTGCTCAGAATGTTAACAACACGTTCTAGAGAATAGATGCGAACTGGTAGAATCCCACCCCGCTTTCAGGTATTTCAAGAGTGGCATTACATCTCCCTTCAATTTCCTATTTCTCCATATTTTCTAGCTCCTGATCTCTTTGCTGTCTTTCTTTTTTTTATATATAAATTTTTATTGAATAATCACACACAAACAAACATAGACATAAACAACACATAACCAAAGAAGAACATAAATTTGAACCGGGTATTGCTGAGCTCGTATCACTCATTGTCCATCATTTGTTAAGTCCAATTCAGAAAAACTATTAGATCGTTCTCCTATCCAGCCACCCATAGAAATTGTTCCATATTTTATAATAGTCCGTTTCTTCCTTATTTTTGCTGTCCTTCTTGAACTTCGGCCAGATAGGTGGAGCCTATTTTTTTCTGCCAATCAATCCCCCTTTAAATATCTTAATGGAAACCCAGTTACTACTGAATATTTTGTAAAAGGATTAGTCACAAGTCATAAATGAACCAAGATGAATGGGGTTCATTTTACATATCTAGAACTTATTGAACAGGATAATTAACAGGAAGATTCCAACATTGCACATTGCATGCTGCTTTAGGCCATAAATTATTTCAGCTAATTTTCTTTGAAGGCAATGCCCAGTTCATCAGTTATTTTTACTGAAACTTTCGAAAAATGTTGGAGAAATCATTTAGCAATCTTTCATAAGAATCTAGTTGCCAGTTTAGGACCATATTTCCTAATGCATATAACATTGATGATTGATGATAATAATGTGCCATCAAGCCAATTTTAATTATTAGTGATCACATGATATATTTTCTTCAAATGATCAAACTGGTCCTTCAGATCTTCCAGTGATGCACTTCCAGTGATGCACTATTATACTTGAGTCTATTCACCCTGATGTTGATGTCTTCTTTTTCCTCTTTCTTTTCACCCATGCTCAAGATTAAAGATTTCTTACCATAATTTGACCCTGCCCATTTGTGTCTTGAGTCAAAAATCTGCACGGAATTGTTCTTATTTGTTCTCTTAGCAGTCCATGATATTCCCAAGAATCTTCTCCAATACCAAAGATAAGCAACCAAGCAAGCAAGCTGAGAGAATACCATGCACATACTGAGAAAGCCCCCATTTGGTGACTCTTAATGATGGAGTAATTTCAATTACAGGTAGTCCTTGACTTACTAGCACAATTTGGACCGGGATATCTGTGATAAATCTGCATGGTGGAACATCCATGATTCTACAACTATTTTTACTATGGTTTAAAGAGAATCACTATGATTGTTAAGTGAATCATTTTAAGCAAATCACATAATCGTTAAATGAATACAGCTTCCCCAATAGTATTTTTTTTGGTCATAAACAGACAAAAAAAGGTGGCAAATCATGATCACAAGACTGCAGGTTGCTGCAACCAGTTGTACATGAGATCCAGTTGCCAACCACCCAAATTGTGATCCTGACTGCTGGGATGGTACAATGGCCATAAGTGCAAGTACAAGTTGTAAAGCACTTTTTCTGAGGCTGTTGTATTCTCCATCAGTTACAACTTCTGTCTGGTGTATATTATACTTACAGTTTCCCCTTAAACTTGAAAGCTGACTGGGTAGCTTTGGGCCAGTCATTTTCTCTCAGTTCTGGTCATTCACGTGGTTATTGTGGGGAAAATAGGAGGAAGAACGAGTATTATGTATATCCATACTTTGAGTTATTTATAAAAGTAATAAAGCTAGGATAAAAAGAAATACATTAGAATATATGAATTGATTTCAGAAATGTGAATTTCTATTTCTGGCATTTTGATTCACCTTGGAAAATTGATCTGGTTGCCAGAGACAAACATGTCATTTTGTTATTTAATAAAGTTGCCATAGAAAGAAATGAAGTGGTCTTTAGATATTTGAAATGAAAGGTTAAGAAGAGAACTATACAGGATGTTGACCATAGAGGAGAATCCTACAATTCACTTAGCGGATTGAGACTGGTGGTTTATATGTACCTTGAGGAAAAGGGGGGAAAAGACCAGACTAAATGATATTTCCTTTTGGTAGTTAGAATTTGGAAATGAAGGGAGCGTCAAGGACAAAATACTACTGGTTGATTCTACAAGTAAATTACAGAAAGGATTAAATTAGATAGTTATTGAAGTCTATTTTATCCTATTTTGAAGTATGAAACAGTTTTCTTTGACATTTGAAAATTATTCCCAAAAATATAATATACTAAAATGGATGCTTATATCTAAGAATAAAACTGACAATGGTATCTGTAATGTTATATTACAAAATTTGTTTTGTCCTTATGTGATATAAATAGGCAATTAGACAGAAATATGCTATATCGCAAGACAGCTAGAGAGATCCTTGAACTCTTTCTAAACCATCTTGTTTTCTTCTTTTTTTCAGCAACATAAGATCTGTGCTTCTCTTTCTCTCTGCCTAGAGTAAAGGAAGAATGTAATTTCCAGTTTGATGCCTGAATAAATAAAATACCATTTATCAGAACCTTGAACATTTTAGATATATTTTCCTGAAAAATTGTAAGATTATATTCTAATTTCTGAGGCATATATGAAATAAAGTTTTTTATATTCATTTTTTAAAAAAATGCACAAACTGATGTGGACGGAGTGGGAGAAATCATTTAAATTTTCTGTAAAGGGCTTTATCAATATTTTTAATACCAGAAAAATGATTTCCTGTTTAGTTCTTCCTGTTTATCAAAATCAGACTGAGCAAGTGAGTAGAGGCAGTGAAGTTTATTCAATGTTTACAAATATGTAAGCTATCCATGCAACTTCTCACCTGTGACAATAAATCTAGCAAGAGAAAATAAAATGGAATTGAAGCTATGAATGACTTTTTTCTTGATTTCCCAGTGTTACCTGCTGATAGAAAATGCTCAATGAATCTATCAAGTCTATATGGTGAACAGATAGTCCTCAACTTACAACAGTTCACTTAGTGACTACTGGAAGTTACAATGGCACTGAAAAAAGTGACTTATGACCATTTTTCACACTTCTGACCGTTGCAGCAACCCCATGATCAGGTGATTTACTTTTAGCTGTTTGATCACTGATTCACATTTATGATGGTTAGAATGTCCCAGGGCCATGTCGTCACTTTTGTGACCTTCTGACAAGCAAAGTCAATGGGGAAATCAGATTCATTTAACAACTGTCTTACTAATTTAACAACTCCAGTGATTCACTTAACAAATGTGGCTAGAAAAGTTGTACAATGGGACAAACTCACACAACAAATGTTTCACTTGCCAATATAAATTTTGGGCTCACAAGTATTTGAGTGGTGCAGTGGTCTAGAGGTGAAGATGCTCATCTCCCATTTGGAAGCTTCAGAGTTCAATCTTAGGCAGCAACAGATGTGTTTCTATTAGGGGGCAAAAAGAAAAAAAATCTGCTGCAAACTCCAAATAGGCTTCAGAAAGGACATCTGGCCAATAAAAGCTCATCTCCATTTAGTTGCTGCAACTCTACCTCGATACAAGGGATGATGATGATGATGATTATTATTATTATTAATTGGATTTATATGCCACCCCATCTCCGGGGGGACTCGGGGCGGCTTACACTGAAATATATATACAAATAAATACAAAATTTATCAAATTTACTCTAATCCAATTATAATAAAATCAAATTAAAATACCCTTGAATTAAAATCCCCAACCCTGCTCAATCCAGGCCGGCCTGTGCAAACAGCCAAGTCTTGAGATCATGGCAGAAGGAGTGCAGGTCCGGGGCCAAACGCAGCTCCAAGGGTAGCTGGTTCCAAAGGGTGGGCGCCCCCACAGAGAAGGCCCTCCCCCGGGGGACCGCCAACTGACACTGTCTGGCTGACGGCACCCCCAGGAGGGCCTGCCTGTAGGACCGTACTGGGTGATTGGACCTCAGTGCTGTTAGGAGGCGCTCCTGCAAGTACCCCAGACCCAAGCCATGCAGGGCTTTATAGGTTAATACCAGCATATAGGGTTGTAAAAGAAAAATGATATCAACAGTATATCCCTAGTTACAGATACCTTCCTATAAGATGAACTTCTTAGTCTGATAGATAAAATATGCTAGAGATGACTAATTCAAAGTTTGCATATCAGCGATGAACTTGTCTAATTAAGAAAGATGCAGATGGTTGTGCTACCTTGCAATTTTCACCTCACTTACTCCACTCCAATTATAGCCCTTCCCTGTAGACTTACACTGTATAAATTACAAAGTCAGAAGGTACATGACGATGCACCTATTTCTATTCATAAAGAAGTCTAACACATTCTTCTTCTTTGCAAAATGTGTGATTGTTGCTTCAATATTGCTCTGGAAAGAGCATAAATTCATTTTTAAAATCTAAGAAAAGAAAGAGATTAACAAAACTCAGCAACTAAACCCGGTAGCATAAGGTTTGGTGTTCACCCTCCTACAGTGCTCTTTTGATCTACTGGAAATACTGGGATGTTGTAATCATAAGTATACATTTTTCAATAACTCAAAGAAATTGTGGCAACCTATATTTATAACAACTGTACTGTTTTAGTCAGGTAAAATCTACACCAGGACTGTCCAACCTTGGAAACTTCAAGTCTTGTGGACTTCAACTCCCAGAATACCTCAGCGAGCTATGGGGTATTCTGGGAGTTGAAGTCCACAAGTCTTTTTTCCCTTTTAATGAAAAGAAGGACTCGGGATGATAAGATAGCAGTGTACCAGACAACCTACTTCCAAAGCACCTGAAGGCAGGGCCAGAAGCAATGGATGGAAAATAATCAAGGAGAGAAGCAATCTAGAACTATCTGTATTGAGCTCTCCTCCATCCTGTGATGACTTGCTTCTGCTGGATTCTATGGTGTATGCCATCTTTGGTTTAAATTAATCAAAATAATTATTTTGTGAATTTTTTATATGAACAACTGTATTTGTAGCACATCGACTTTCATGAATTACAGCCTGCTATATTGATATAACGAAGCAGTATTCTCTGTTGGTTGATGCATACAGAGAAAATTGTGGGTAATGAGGTCCAAAAAATATAAATATGAGAAGTTAATTATGTTAAGTCATAAATTTATAATATTCTTCTTAGGTTTATCTTGCAGGAACTTCATCCTAATACCAAAAAAGAATAGAATCTCATTTGCTGATAATATTTTAATTCTAGAATTTCTCTTTGAAGTTCTTCAAATAGTTGAGATATAATGTAGTTTGATGCTTCTGTTGAAACGGCCATGTGAGTTGAAAATTTTTTTAAGGAGCTCTGTTGTTTTACTTCAATAGCTTCAATATAAATTTCCTTTGAGAAAAAATTACTTTTTCTACTACAGTATTTTCTATTGTTTAATGCTCTTCTCATGTGCTCCTTCAAGAACAGTGAGGTCATCAGAAATAACTACTTGATCTATGTTGGAAATTCAACTGCAAAGTGGATACTTTTTATCATCTTTGGTGGATTTGTAAGGAAGCAAAGACATATTGGGGCCAGATTTTTACTTTAATTCAGAAGTTTCTTAAAAACAAAGACAAATTTAAACAGAAGTTTTCCCTTTAGGTTTGATGGAGAAAAAACTTGAAAGAAGATTTGGAACTTCATAATTATATATGTTGGCAGCGAGAATCTTATATGCACAAAGACAGAAAGACACACCAATTCCCATAATGGAGGAGTGGATGGTAAAGGTGATAAAATTGTTTGAATTAAAGAAAATACACAGGTGAAACTCGAAAAATTAGAATATTATACAAAAGTTCATTTATTTCAGTAATGCAACTTAAAAGGTGAAACTAATATGAGATAGACTCATTACATGCAAAACAAGATAGGTCAAGCCATGATTTGCCATAATTGTGATGATTATGGCTTACAGCTCATGAAAACCCCAAATCCACAATCCCAGAAAATTAGAATATTGCGAAAAGGTGCAATATTCTAGGCTCAGAATGTCCCACTCTAATCAGCTAATTAACACCTGCAAAGGGTTCCTGAGCCTTTAAATGGTCTCTCAGTCTGGTTCAGTAGGAATCACAATCATGGGAAAGACTGCTGACCTGACAGTTGTGCAGAAAACCATCACTGACATCCTCCAAAAGGAGGGAAAGCCTCAAAAGGTAATTACAAAAGAAGTTGGATGTTCCCAAAGTGCTGTATCAAAGCACATTAATAGAAAGTTATGTGGAAGGGAAAAATGTGGAAGAAAAAGGTGCACAAGCAGCAGGGATGACCGCAGCCTGTAGAGGATTGTCAGGAAAAGGCCATTCAAAAGTGTTGGGGACTTTCACAAGGAGTGGACTGAGGTTGGAGTCAGTGCATCAAGAGCTACCACACACAGATAGATCCTGGACATGGGCTTCAAATGTCGTCAGAAGCATCTTACCTGGGCTAAAGAAAAACAGACCTGGTCTGTTGCTCAGTGGTCCAAAGTCCTCTTTTATGATGAGAGCAACTTTTGCATCTCATTTGGAAACCAAGGACCCAGAGTCTGGAGGAAGAATGGAGAGGCACACACTGCAAGATGCTTGAAGTCCAGTGTGAAGTTTCCACAGTCTGTTTGATTTGAGGAGCCATGTCATCTGCTGGTGTTGATCCACTGTGCTTCATTAAGGCCAGGGTCAACGCAGCTGTCTACCAGGAGATTTTGGAGCACTTCATGCTTCCTTCCGCAGATGAGCTTTATGGGGATGCTGACTTCATTTTCCAGCAGGACTTGGCACCTGCCCACACTGCCAAAAGCACCAAAATCTGGTTCAATGACCGTGGGATTACTGTGCTTGATTGGCCAGCAAATTTGCCTGACCTGAACCCCATAGAGAATCTATGGGGCATTGCCAAGAGAAAGATGAGAGACATGAGACCAAACAATGCAGAAGAGCTGAAGGCTGCTATTGAAGCATCCTGGTCTTCCATAATACCTCAGCAGTGCCACAGGTTGATAGCTTCCATGCCATGCCGCATTGAATCAGTAATTGCTGCAAAAGGGGCCCAAACCAAGTACTGAGTACATATGCATGCTTATACTTTTCAGAGGTCTGATAATGTTCTATGTGCAATCCTTGTTTTATTGATTGTATGTAATATTCTAATTTTCTGAGATTGTGGATTTGGGGTTTTCATGAGTTGTAAGCCATAATCATCACAATTATGACAAATCATGGCTTGAACTATCTTGTTTTTCATGTAATGAACCTATCTCATATATTAGTTTCACCTTTTAAGTTGCATTACTGAAATAAATGAACTTTTGCACGATATTCTAATTTTTCAAATTTCACCTGTATCTAGTTTTGTTTCTATTTGAAAACTGTTTCTGCACTTTTTGTTTGAAACTGAAAATAATGAAACCTTGGTTTGACTTCATACTTAAATATATATAAAAAACAACTTGTTGATGCTAGTATATGTTGATGTTGCTGGTGTTCTTCTAAATAAGAACGCATCCAGCACTGCAAAAGGAGTCTTTTTACTTCTGCTCAAAATCTCTTTCTTGTAAACCTCTGCATTCCCTTTCAATCTATCCCAGATACTCTCCCAATTTTATGGGCCAAATTTTTGGCTGAGTGGACAGGAGAAATAATCTGTTTCACATATGGTTCTCTCTGGCAGATGCACAGGAATGAACCCACTGAACTGTGATGACTTAATAGCAGTTTTAATGCATTAATACTATTATGCACATACACAGGTTTACAATGAGCATCCATATTTTACAATGGCATTCTAAATGTGACTGTCTTCACGATGGCCATTAATATAATAAATATTTTTGCTGTTGCATTGATTAAAAAGCTGAGAATCCCACTGCTTTTATCCTATCTGCTTTGCCCCAACTGATAAATTGATCCAATTTAGAACTGTTGAATAATTCATTCTTTCATCCCTTTAGTTTTCAATAAAAATGGTTCATATTTTGTTTTCTTGTTTCTCATTGATTTCCAGACTTGACTGGGTTTTCTTGTGATAATTTGCAGGTTAAATGAAGCTACTAAGGAAGTGGTAATGTTTTCTGGTGTCCAATCACAGTGGAAGGCTGATTATGAGGAGGAAGCTGGAATTTTCTCTTAGCATGTAGCTTAAACTTGACTTTCAAATGTGCATGTCACATAATTTTTATTTCTACTCCCAGGGTTATCTCCTACCCATGTGTGTCTTGAACAAATAGGTCTTTAATGGGGAATGCTTGGAATGACCTCCCACCAGAAGAAGTCCTCAAGTATGGTTAGAAGCTGCTAATTCTTCTTTCATAGTGTTTGTCAAAGAAGAGACAGTGACTAACATAGAAGAAAAAGATCTAATTACTTGATAAGAAAGACCCAGGGCAAGACTCAGCTGGTGGCATTTCAATGGAACCACAGTGTTTGATCTATGGTGCCAGTTACTAAATCTGCATTCAGTGGAGCTTGAAATGATGACGCAGGGAACTTTGTTGGTTTATCTCTTTCTGCACCAAATATTTTTGAGAAGCTTGCAGAGAAATAGCCTTGGGATGGGAAGGGGGACAATGACAAAAACAAAACAGAAATTAATTTGTGTCATCATCTATTGGCATAACTTTGAGATAAAATCATTTCCTCACATTGGTTAGCTTTTTAAATTGTCTCCATCTGTACTTCTAGAACTTTGCCACTACCAACAGGTCAGGAAATACAAAAGCCTTCTTTAATGTCTAAACTTATGTATTTTAGGTGCTATATTAATTTCAGGTATTCAATAGATATCCACAATACAGTGTAAGGCAGTTGCATTTTTTGTTTAAATGTGAACTCTAAGCTTGATGTGTAACTTGACATTGTTGTGAAACAGTTCTTAGTATCATTATTCTGATAATACATTGATGGATTTTGCTACTATCAATATTAATTTTTCATAATATCCTGAACAATGGGGGAAAACTTCCTTCCCTTCCTCCCTCCCTTTTGTTCCTCTTTCCCTCCCTCCCTCCTTTCTTGATTCTTTCCACAGTAACTTTATCATTTGTTTCCAAGCAAAAGCTATCACCTCCACACTGAAAGAGCCCAGAAATGTGTTGTGATAGCAAATATTTAGCTAACTTTTTCATCTAATCTAAAGGAGACAAAGTGTTTGGTAAACAGGTAAGATTTGAAAATTGTGCTAGTTCTAAAATAGTATAAATTCCAAGTTTTTAAACTGACAACAGATGTTGAATTAAGAGTGTATGGCCAGGATAAAACAGCCAACATGAAATGGATAAAGTGATAATTAGAATATTGAATAATGAACAGAGGAAACCAAAATCACTCAAGTATGCAGTTCATTGGTTTCCCATGAGCAAACCAAGTATCAAAATAACCTATCTTAAAATAACTTTTAGGATAATAAAGGAAAGAGGATTTTATGATGTACTACATTTGGAGTTTCTTGAAGAAATGCAAAAGATAAGCCAATACACAGAAGTATACAAAGATTGTGGTGTTGAGTTTGCCCTTAAAAAGACAGTCCGTAACAAAACAATGCCAGCTACTCTTACCTTAAGCATAACCACATAAGGATCACAATGATAGTTTCCCCTTGTGTAGGTAGTTGCTAATGGTTTTCACCACCATTAAATGGTCTTGTCAAAGAGATTGTTGAAGAACTTTACAGCTCAGCATTTATGAACTTATTGTTTTCCAGTAAATGATATACTCACAGATTGCTGGACAATGTCTTCTAAAATGAACAAATTAAAAATATTATGATACGTGAAAGGTGTCATGGAAATAAATCACAGATACTATTTCTCCTGCATGTGCTTGCTCATGCTCTTTCTACCCGATATTGTACAAATTTGGAAGATTTAAGAATAATTTCTATGCACAGATGTCAATGTGGTATTTTAGACTGTTATGAAATACACTTCTTTTTGTAAATTAACCAAATCCCCAATAGAAATAGATAGGCACACTCTATTTTTTCCTTAGTTGGATAATTTGAAACACTGGAAATGTAAATTGGTGTTTATGTGGGATTTCAGCAAAAGAAGTATTTTGGGAAAAAAAACAACCTAGGTAGAGATATCATTTTGGACTTTGTTGGTTTGGTGTTCAGTGCTTCAAAAAGTTGTACCATAGATCACAGTAAGGGAATTTTATATGTGAAGCTATTATTCATTTTATTGACAGTTATCAATCATCTGTAGGTAATTTTGCATGTCACCAATTTAGCCAATGAAATAACTTTGTAGCTCCATATCAAGGTGACCACAAGAAGCTGCACCTTACGCTACTTCACTCATGCATTATTCATGCATTATGAACTTGAATATATGAGGCATCAAGTGGAAAACTTTCATATACAGCTGAGGGGAAAAAGACTGAGTTGGATACTTTGTGATTTTGCCCTTGAAAATGGAAATCTATCCTCTCATTTTCAGTTCTCCCTATTCTTATTAGATAAAGATTTATCAAGGAATAATGATGATTCTAGAAATATTTCCTCAATGATATGCATAGATGAGCACGCTCACTTATATACACATCACTGAAGAAGTGCTTCTGGAGACAATAACATTAATAGGGCTAATCAATTAATTTTGTATTTGTACAGCATTTATGGTTAGGAACATTGTCAGTGAGCAAATATGTGGAGGCTTTGTAGGTCTCATTAAGTATTACATTGATGCTGTGGACTGTGCAAACACCTACATTTTCAAGTATTTTTCTTCAAGACATGTGTCTAAGTGTCTACAGGAAGAAAACTAGGAGAACAAGAAAGAGAGGTGTCTAACCCATGTCTGAGTGTTAAAGGAGTAAGCATACAAAATGGGCCTTATCAGAAGTTATGATTTCCCCAAGAAATGTCACAGAGCTTCTATTGTTGAGAAGAAATAAGGAATACATTGTTTTCTTCCAAAAGTTTGGAAGTTCAAAATACAGCTGTTAAAATCAACTTTTCTGAGAAATACAGCTTCCTTGGGGTGTGGGGATGGATGGAGGAGAATAATTGAGGAGACTTTATCTTAACAGAACTAGGAGATAATTTAGCATGTTGTACAAGGCAAAATAAATAAGGCAACAGATAATAAGCCAGGTAAAATTACCAGGTTCCTCCTCCTTTATAGAGCCTTCCTGCTGAATGTGGTAATTAGACACCATCTGATGTTTGTTCCTATGGAGCTTTCTTTTGCAGTCTCTCTTCTGACAATTTTTTTCTGGTGACTATGGACATCTATTTGAGAACCATGGTTTGGTGACTATGGATATCTATTTGAGAACTACTATGGTAGTTACAAATTCTTCCAGAAATATTTTCATCTTTTTGTGATATAGTGGCCCAATTCATATTTTGTCCCAATTAGAGTTTGCTGAAGCACAATTTATTGAATATATCACTATTTGCTAGCTTGACACATCATGCTGGTTAGCAAACCATGGCTGGGAATGCAGAACTGACATATTAAGCCAAGACCAACAAATCAAGTTATGTCTTAGTACTAAGTGAATCCACGCTGTAAACACTCTCTTTTGATGTTAGGCTGGGAAACCCTGTATTTGCATATTTATTGCAGTACACTAAAAATTACCCCAGCATGCTGGCTAGGGAATTCTGGGAGCTGAAGTCCACAAATCTGAAAGTTGCTAAGGTTAAGAAACACTGATTTAGTGTCATCATTTGTTATCCCTGCTAAACCTCCCTAGGGCACTGCTGCCCCCCACCAGGGCAAATTATAAGCACTTAAAATAGGAGGCTTGCAATTTTATCTCCTTTTGACCAAGACATCCACTATAAACTTTCTCTGCTTTAAAAAAAAAACCCTATCAGTATTATTATTTAAACCAAATTTTATTTATCTTTTTAATTCTGCAGGGTATGTTAATTTGTGTCTTTTTTTAAACAAGTAAATAAGAGCCAAGAGACCAAATATAAAGTAGAACAGTCTGGTTTTATTATTTTGTCATCAAGAGTCATTTTCTCCCTTCCCTTGCCATTTTATTTCTTTTGTAAAACACTTCAACTCTTCCCCCCCTTTCTTCTTTTTTCTTCTTCATTTTGTTTACAACATACATTAAACTGTGAATCTGATGATGTTAGGAATTTGTGGAGATGTAGGGAAACTGGTGACAACACAGTATTTTTTTTTTTACAATTTTACAACAAAAGAGAGTGTCTGACTTGGCTGCGTCTACCGGGGTTACCAAAGGTGGAAAGAAAAGGCACACGTAGGTCCAAACCTTTACACACAAAGGGGTAAAAATGGGGCAAGGGGCAGGAAGAAAGACATGGAAGAGTCTAAACAGAAAACAAAACATAAGAGTTAAAAATGGGCATCTCAAGGTGAACCCCATCACTGGTGTGATGTATATTTATAAAGGCAGATCCTTGAACAAGACTGCAATATTTCTTCACTTCCCCATTATGACTTGGCTAAGATGTAGCATGAGGTACCAGGCCCTTCAGAGTTTAGCGGCTGAGCTTCAAGGAGGAAAAACAAAAGTCTGCTTAACTTTTCATAGCTTATCCCTCATAGCTTAAAAAAAACCTTGTTGGGGGAGGGGTGATTAAGGTGAAAACGAAACAAAATCCCAGAAAGAAGCTTGCTTTGACTTTACCCAGCCCACCAAGAGTGAACAAGGAGGCAGAGACAAAAGGAGATCAGAGGCAGGTCCCTTTGGTTCCGATCGTCATTTTCTTAATGACCATCATTATGTTGCTCCCAGCCTGAAGATTTTCCTCTCCAGGGAAACCATGCGTGAATCCTCTCCCTTCAGAGGCAACGAAGCCAGCTCCACTGGAGTATAGAGACATCTTCTCTTCCAAAACCTTGTTCCTCCTTCCCAAATATCCCGACAATATCAACATGCACATCCATTTCTCTGTCTTTCTTTTTGCCACAGTAGGCTGACATAGATGTAATGAGTTTAAAGGAAAACCTAAGCACAAGCAACCGAGACTTTCTCAAACTATACGTTCCTGCACACGCTCTGTCCATTTTCCCCATGCACCCATACAAATGAAAGCTGGATTTCTCTCTTATAACAAAAAGTAGGTTGTAAGAATTATCTGGGTTTGCTTTCCCACTGAGAACCAGCAGGAACCAGCCTGCTTTATATTTATTTCTATTTTATTCTATAGGCTATATAGCCTTAGGCTTGGATTGTTTTGCACCAGAATGTCAACAGTACACAGTGCTTGACTTTGGTGATACATCACACTGCTTGCAATGAGAAAGGATACATTTCCATACTGAGGTGATACCAAAATATCCAGGTAGATGGATATGCTGTCACAAAACAGTATCTAAACTGCCGGGACAGCACAAAAGTAATGCGAAGGCCAAAATGAACATGATTAGGATTCACATCCAAGCAACAGATATTGCTGCCCTTGCCTTCTTGAGATCAAGAGGGGCTGTTAATTCTGTAAACTGAAACATAAAATTGTGCATCTTCCAGTTCTTTAGGGCAGGGCTCTCCATACATGGTGACTTTAAGACTTATGGACTTCAACTTCCAGCATGGCTAGCTGAGGAATTCTGGGAATTGAAGTCCAAGTCTCAAAGTTGCCAAGTTTGGAGATCCCTATTCTAGGGGAATAAGAAAGGGGAGAGATAAATAAATATCTGATTTATTTTAAGGAAAGGGGAACGATTGTACATACTACAATTCACAAATATACACAACTGAGGGTGTAAGGCACAAATTTACATGTGGGAAAAAACCAGATGTATTCCCATCAAAACAAACGCTGTGTGGTAAAACTGAAAACTATGCTGGGAGAAACCAGTGTATGGATGAATTTGCACCGTGCGTTTTTGTTTGTCAGTTTGCCATTTCACATGCAAAGATGAAATGAGATGGCAGAAATCGAGTGAGTGCCTTCACAGAAAGAATCAACTACTGACAAAAACTGTGTTCATGGCAATGGAAGTGGAGTGTTCAAAGAATTTATTTTGTAAGACATTAGTACTTTAGGAAAGGAAAAATGGTGGGAAGTTTCTTCCTTGGTTTGCAACCTGACCTTAAAAGCTGAAAGCCAGCCTGCAGAATGGACCGACACTGAAGTAAGCATTTCCCTCTAGTTTGTTTTCCAGAAAGAGATCAGAGAGCTCAAACACAAAAGTTCGGAATTCCATCTCCAACTTATTTAACTCAGTGAATTTATTGGAAAAATAAAAAGAGTTTTAATTACTCTAGTTAATGGGGTTTCATGTTAAATAGGCATAATTTTCAATGTATTTTGTTTTTCCTTCTGGAAAGAGTTGCTCATATGATGGTAGACATAAGTAATTTCCTTAGGATTTAAAAAAAGGCAAAAAAGATGAACAATAAATAATCATAGTTACTTGCGCTAACAGTCACATGTTATTCATTAAGAGAGAAGAGTAGCAATAACCTATGACAGAGTTGTTCTTGCCCAACATGGCAAATCTGCTATAATCAAAAGGCTGTAACACTGATGGGCTTTCACAGTACCTGCATATGAGTAGGAGTCTGTCATGGTTCAGTAAGAGTTAGTTTAAACAATAGGCTCCTTTTGACTTTTTGTAAGTTATTCCTTTCTCAGGGCATTTTTGCTTTCAAAGCACTCATTTCCCAGTTCTAGGATGCTCTGTGCAGTTAAAAGTGAAGGATCACAGTCATCTTTCATGTGTGTGCTTTTGGCTCAATGTTTGCAGTTAGTCTTTTGCGTGAAGAGCTGTTGTATTGTGGGGGTGGGTCCTACAGTTGCAAACCATAGACTGTATGGCCCAATTCCTTAAAAAACATTCCACTTTTCCCCAGAGCAGAATGTCCTTCAGCTTTGCAGTTTCTTGGTCAGTTGAAACTAGCATTGCCATTGCTGAATCCTAGTTTTTAAGGATATTCCATGATCCACAGCTGTCCCCCCCACCCCACGGTGATTATGTACATGCATCATTAGGCTTCATGGATGCTGAAAGAGGGGAAAAGGAGGGCTTGGGGGGTACATCTGGTTTTAACGATGGTGTGCGTTTCAACCCTGATCTTGTCAACGAGTTGTATGTGGTGAGACTGGGCTGCCTAGAAACAGTCACAGTCTGACCCTGAGCAGCATGGACTTGTATGGAGTCCACTCTTTGTGGGGCAGGAGGAGGATTGTCTCCCCTGCCAAAACTCTGATTTCTTGAAAGGTGGGAGGAATTAGAAGAATTAGTGTTATTTCTTTTGAGTGTTGATGTCTGGTGGTTTCTCGTAAGCGAGTTCGTAGGATAGTTTCTCTTGTAGTCCACGTTATAAGCAGAAGAATGCATCTCTAATCGCTTCCCTAGACTGCTCTGAGCAAGGGAAGACCCAGGGGGACCAAGAGAAGCTTCCCTCTGGGGGACTTTTGGTGGCATGCTATCCAGGTTTTCCACAAGATTCACCCCATGATTTGGGCTTTTGCCACTCAGATGCTCTTTTATGGTTTTGTACTCAAGAGTAGCATTTTGGTCCTCCATGGCCATCTGTGCCACATCACTCATTTTAGGCTGATCAACATATTCATGCTGATAGCTTTGCTGAGAAATAGGCAGGACTACAACGCTTGGGATGTGACTGGGAGAAGCCCTGAGAGGAAGGTCTGTGGGAATCACAGGTGACGCCATAGGGGGAATATCTTTTGTGCAGGCATTGATGAGATTCTGGTTTCTCTCCCAGTCTCTGCTGCCACGGCTTGGCTTCCTCTTCTGCTGAAGTGTTGGAGTAGACTCTGGAGTAGGTAGAGCAGCCAAGTCCAGATGATGTTGGTCAGCTTTGATGAGCATCTTGGCTGTGCTTCCCGGAGTAGCAAGCTTACCGTTGTGCATGAGGGGGGTGAGAATGGCTTCAGGCTTTGGGTCCTTGGACTGAGTGTCTCCAAAGAGACCACTAAGCTTGGTGACACTGTTCATTGAGCCTCGACGAGATTGGACCAGCTCCTTCTCCTTCCTCTGCACAATGGTGGTCACATCTCGACGCCGATGGTCACAGATGCAGTACACTATGATCCCCGAGAAGACAGCTCCCATGACAAAGGCAAGAATGACTGCTATAGCCAGGAGGGTGACGGGCACCAACTGATCATGCCCCTTGAGATAACTCTCGCGGATCACTCCTGCAACAAATATCATAAAATGGTAAGCAGAAAAGTACTTGCTCACATACAATGATTCACTTTAACAACATACACTAGATGCCTCTCTGGTGTTCTGGCAGAATAATTGATTTGGATTATATTACATTTGGTAGAAAATTCCTCCAATGATGCTTTGATGTCTGTAGTGACTCTGGATTTTGCCTGCATGGTGTTGTCCCTCTACTTTCTAGAAATTGGCCAGGAACCAACCATGAGCTCTTCTGGATACAATGGAAAGTCATGTATCTAAAATCTTTTTGTAGATCTGCACTGAACAGAAAGTTAAGACTAAATGATCTGTGAGGTAAATTTCATTGCTGTGATACTAGAACTATATCATGATGAATATTTTCTTAAAATGTCATATTTTGCAGATCATTTGACTATATGCAGTAAAAATCTACACTGCTATAATTAAAAGTAAAAAAATTGCAGCAGGGCAACAAGGAAGCTGATTATCTTGGATCACAAGGCTTTACAGAAAGCCCACATTTTGCATAATCAGAACAATATTTTCATGAAGCTGGTGTCTCATCACTCACTATGCAATGGAACTGTTGTTCCTTTATACAAGTGTCATGCATGGTATATCTACATACATTGTAAATTTTATGATTTTAGAAGTTGAAATGTTTTTTTAAAGACCAATTTTAAAATTAGCTCTCTGTGGAAATTATTACGCTGCAATTAGAAATTTGCTATTTCATATAAGGAGTAATCCAGATAAGAATAAACTTTTCTAACTTTGCCACATTCAGATTCTCACCACTGAGTGCCCATTTTCTTTTTCTTAAATGTATGCCCTGCATTTTTACTCAACAAAATTAGAAACAATACCAACAAATATACAAAATGGAAAATACAACAGTAAAATGAAAACATTTAAAATCTAATTCAGAGTCAATATCAGTGCAATAATTAAGTCAAAAGTTTAGTGAAAGCAATATGTTTTTGACATTTTCCTAAATATGAGGGCAATGACACCAAAGATGTCTCCTGGGGGAGAGGTCTTCCAAGCCCATGAGTCACACCTACCAGACAGCTTTGTCAGAGACAAACCACTTCTTATGGGGAAGTAACAGATATCCCTGGGAGTTTTAATGAATGGATCTAATCTTCATTTTAATTCATCAACAATCTCAAATACTGCAATAAGTCCATTATAGTAAGCATGCATGTGGTGAAAAAAGATCTTTGTCTTATTTCTTCTCGATGGGGAAAACATTTCTATCTACTTCCAATGCACAAATTAACATGTTTTAATATAAAAACTGTTATGTATGTAGGTTTGAATGCCATTGGTTTAGTTTGAATTGTTCTTGTAAAATGTCAAATAAGATTGGTTTAAAAAGTGCGGGAAAACCCTGCACTCTGATTGGCTGGCAACTACGGCTGCTGGCTATAAGAAGCAGCCGTAGCCCAGCCAAGTCGGGTCCATTCGAGCTGTAGTCACTGAATAAACTCTTCACTGAAGCTCTTCGCGTCTGACTCTTCATGCAAACTTAACACTGGCGACAAGGATGGGATTCCCCTGAAGAAGAGACGACGCAGAAGACAAGCAGAAGAGCGAGATGGCTGCGCTGAACACCCCCAGCCCTGTTCGATCCGGCGGCAGAAGACTGGGAATCGAGGATCATTTCCAAATGTATTTGGAAGGAAATGACCTCGCCGACATCCCCGAGAAATGGAAGAGGGCGGTATTTCTCACGCACTGCGGTCCGGCAGTCTTCAAGATGGCGAAGGCATTGGCGGGAGCTGCAGACTTGAAGGTAATGGAATGGCCTGATTTAGAAAAGTTTTAAGAGCCATTACGCACAAGTATCGTGCCTCATTAAGAGACACGAGTTTTATCGTCGGGATCAAGGGGAAAGCGAAACTGTTAACGACTTCGTGGCAAGTTTAAGGGACATTGGGGGTGCTTGTGAGTTTACCAACTTAGAAGAGGCCATGCGTGATCGGTTTGTTCTAGGCCTTAAAGATAAGGTCTTACAGAGCAAATTACTATTGAAACCTAAGATCACGTTTAAGGAGGCCATAGAGGAAGCTGTTTCAGCGGAAGCAACCAAGTCCTCAGCAGCAGCCATGAAGAAAATTAACAAGGCCTCAAGCCATTCTGATGTGGAAAAGTCCACAACAACCCATTGTGAACAAATAGATTCTGATTCAGACTATAGTGAGGTGGAGGAAGGAATTTATAGACTCAGAATGGAGAAGAAAAGGAAAGACCTTGGAAGAAAGAGGCAAGAATTTTATTGCAGAGGCTGTGGGGGGGCACCCCCACACTGAATGCAAGTTTTAGACACCATCTGCCTACGTTGTGAAAAAGGGTCACCTAGCAAGAGTCTGCAAATCATCCAGAACTCCACCTAGTAGGAAGAAATTTCCTGAGAAAGAATTCAAGCCCAACAACTTCAGTGAGAAAATGGGGCGCAACTCAGAAGCAAATGGGAAGAATGAAACTCATCAAACAGTCACCATTGGTCATTCTTCACCCTTGAGAAGTACATGTGAAGGTACTCATTGAAGGAAGGCCTTGCCAAATGGAAGTGGACTCAGGCTCCTATTTATCTATGGTGTCATGGGACACCATTCACAGGCTACTTCCCAACATTCAGAAGAAACATTTCCAGAAGCAAGCACTGACTCTTAAAGACTACCAAGGGAACAAGATTCCAGTAGTTGGAACAAGAGAATTCAACGTGAAGTTTAAAGGCCACACCAAACGCCTGCCCCTGACCATCGTGGACAAGGATCGCCCAAGCTTGCTGGGACTTGAGTGGTTCAATCCACTAGGCATCGAGGTGACTGGCATCAATCACGTGAGCAACTCTGAATGGGAGGAGGCCTTGAAGTCTAAGTTTCCAGAGGTCTTCAGCGAAGGATTGGGCAAGTATATGGGGACCCCTATCACTTTCAACCTAGACCCCAAGGTATCCCCAATTCGTTTAAAGCCCAGAAGGGTCCCATTTGCTTTAAAGGAAAAAATTGATGCACAATTAGACAAATTAATAGCTCAAGGGGTTTTAGAGCCCACTGACCACTCCAGATGGGAGACACCCATAGTCACACCAGTCAAGACTGAGGGGTCAGTAAGAATCTGTGGAGACTATAAGGGGACACCAACCATGCTGCAGCAGAGTGCATATCCAGTTCCAGTGCTGCATCATCTGTTACATTCACTTGGCAGGGGTACAGTCTTTGCCAAATTGGATCTGGCCCAGGCATATCAACAACTAACAGTTGATGATGCCACTGCAGAGGCCCAAACCATTGTGACTCATAGAGGTGCTTTCAAATGTAAAGGTTACAGTTTGGAGTAAGCGTGGCACCAGGCATCTTTCAAAGCCTTATGGAAAGAATGCTCCAAGGACTGCCAGGGGTAGTGCCTTACTTTGATGATGTGTTAATCTCTGCTGAAAATGACACTCAGTTACAAGAAAGACTCAGAGAAGTCCTTACCAGATTCAAAAGCGGGTTAAAAGTCAAGGAAGAAAAATGCACTCTTAAAACTGACAAGGTTGAGTTCCTGGGTTACATGATTGACAAGCATGGCATCCACCCTACTGATGCCAAGGTTAAAGCAATCAAAGAAGCCCCTAGACCTAAATGCAAAACAGATTTGCAAGCTTTCCTTGGACTCATTAACTTTTATCACATGTTCCTACCTCAGAAGGCAACCATTGCTGAACCATTGCACAGATTACTTGATAAAAAGTCTGTTTGGGTCTGGGGCAGGAAGGAACAATCAGCATTTAACAATATTAAAAGGTTAATCACGTCTGATGCTGTACTGATACAGTTCTCTGAGAATTTGCCTGTTGTACTCACTTGTGATGCATCCCTTTTGGAGTGGGGGTTTTGAGCCACAGGCTTCCCAGTGGGAGAGAAGCCCCTATTGCATTTTACTCTCGCACTTTGACCAAAGCAGAGAGGAATTACAGCCAATTGGACAAGGAGGCATTGGCAATTGTTGCAGCTGTTAAGAAATTTCATGAATATCTGTATGGGAGAACATTTACCATTGTTACAGATCACAAACCTTTGTTAGGCATTGTGGCAGGAGACAAGCCTACACCTACTATCCTGTCACCAGGAATGCTGAGGTGGACTGAATTTCTTGCTGCTTATTCATACAAACTTATCCACAAGCCTGGCAAGGACATTGGACATGCTGATGCACTGAGTCATTGCCCACTTCCTTGCTACAAGGAGGACTTTGAACCTGAAACACACACCTTTTTCCTAGAAACTGTTGCCAAGCTTCCAGTTCATGCTGCTGAAATTGCCAGAGAGACTGCCAAAGACACTGTGTTGGCTCCTGTTATAGGCTGGATTAAGAAAGGTTGGCCTCTTTTTTTTTTCTTTAATTACATTTATATGCCACCCTTCTCCGAAGACTCAGGGCGGCTTACAATTTTTGGGATACAACCCAGTGTGCTCAGCAATAGCCTTCATTCCATTGTATATGCCTGCTTATTACTAAGCGGTATTTTTACAAGGTCAGCTAATTGCCCCCAACAATCTTGGGTCCTCAATTTACCTACCCCGAGAGGATGGAAGGCTGAGTCAACCTTGAGCCTGGTGGGATTCGAGCCTACAGTAATTGTAGACAGCTGGATCTTAAGAGCAGGCATTTACAGCCTGAGCCACCAAGGCTTCAAGATCTACCTCACCTTGCCCAACCTTTTAAGTCCAGGCAAACTGAATTATCTGTATTAAGAGGATGTATTTTGTGGGGTAACAGGGTGGTTATTCCTGTAAAACTGCAAAGAGAGGTTTTGGAAATGTTACATGAGGGTCATCCTGGTATTGTAAGGATGAAGGGATTGGCCAGGAGTTATGTATGGTGGCCAGGTATTGACAAAATGGTTGAAAACTGGGTTGCATCTTGTCCCAACTGTCAGGTAGTCAGGCCTGCCCACCTCTCGCCCCCACACAGGAATGGGAATGTCCTAGGGGCCCGTGGTCCAGGATTCACATTGATTTTGCTGGACCTACCAGAGGGCACACCTTTCTTATTATAATAGATGCATATTCCAAATGGCTAGAGGTAATCCCCATGGCATACACCACAACTGATGCTGTCATCAAGCAGCTCAAAAACTTTTGTAACCCACAGGTTACCTGATGTTCTTGTCTCTGACAATGGCCCTCAATTTACATCCAACCTCTTTGAATCCTATTTAGCACAACAGGGTATCAGACATGCCCTTACTGCCCCTGGGCACCCTTTGGCTAATGGCCGGGCTGAACGCATGGTACGTTTTACCAAGGAGAAGCTTCAGCAACTGGGTCCTGGGAACATCACTGGGAAAGTTGAAAAACTTCTCAGTGTTCAGCACATCACTCCTAACCCATCTAATAACTTATCCCCAGCAGAGTTGTTGATGGGTAGGAAACTTAGGTCTTCCCTTGACTGCCTTCATCCCACTTACGCACCCAACGCACCACTAGATTCCACTTCCAAAGTTCGCACATTCAGTGTGGGTGATTCTGTTTATGCTAAGAACCTTATAGGTGAATCTTTGTGGATTCCTGCTGAGATAACTCAGATCACAGGCCCTCGTTCTTACAGGGTGCAAACAGAGGATGGACTCCTCTGGAGCAGGCACATTGATCAACTTAGATCCAGGTTCTCTCAGGAACATCGCACTTGTTCCTTTCTAGTTCCCTCACCTGATGTCAATTCTAGGAGGGAAGGGGAGGAACAGGAGGAAAATCAGCAAGCAAGAATCAACCCCATGTGTAACGAGCCATTACGACAGGAACCATTCCAAAACCTGTCACAATGCCAAAATCCATCCTTAGAAGTGGAAGATTGCACATCACTACCTGACTTGGGTGCTGACATTGGGCTGGAGATGGGTTGGGAGGAGAGACCAGATTCTAACAATCAACAGGGTCTTCTTTCACAGGAAGTCCCAGTGGGGAAATGTCAGCAGACACATTTCCTCTCTCACTGGGTGAGAATGTTAAAACTTCTGAACCACAAAGGTCTCAACGTACACGCAAGAGCCCCACCTATTTAAAAGAATACATTAGATAGGTTGGGGTTTGGTATGGACTGAACCTAGTGGGGAGGGGTGTTATGTATGTAGGTTTGAATGCCATTGATTTAGTTTGAATTGTTCTTGTAAAATGTCAAATAAGATTGGTTTAAAAAGTGTGGGAAAACCTTGCACTCTGATTGGCTGGCAACTACGGCTGCTGGCTATAAGAAGCAGCCATAGCCCAGCCAAGTCGGGTCCATTCGAGCTGTAGTCACTGAATAAACTCTTCACTGAAGCTCTTTGCGTCTGACTCTTCATGCAAACTTAACAACAACAACAACAACAATCTAATCTTACTGTATTGAGGGATCCAAGGAGGCAGTTCTGCAATATTGTTTTAGATTTTTAATACATTGGGATTCTCTTTAATGTATTACTTTTACATCTACAAAACATGGTGAACTCATTATTAATGGTCTGTTTATTCATTTTACCAAGTAGGTCCAAGGCCAGGGACTCTAATGTTATTACTAAAAGTGAATCTGAAAGAAAATGGAGTGGAGGATTCCATGTACTCCATTCAGTTCTCTGTCCCTTCCCATTTTTTAAATGTCTCCAACTGCACTGGTAGCATTCTCAAGTCAATTTTAGACAAACATATGTCTGCAAAGTCTTAATTTAGATTTCTGGAATTGACAAAGAGTTTGAATTGGTGGCCTAATTGAACTCTGCAAATTGTACAGTTTCAAGTTGGAAATCTCTCCCCCATACCTTAAACAAATCTCATGGGTAAAACAGCTGTATCCCAGAATCACTTTCTAAATATGACCCAGTAAGAAAGTCTGGATCCAATAAAAAACAATGCTCCAAGATCCAATTCAACCAGGCAATTTTGAAGGGCTGCATAGCTGATGAAAAGTCACCAAGTAATCTCAAAGTGATGATCCCAAGGAAACATCATGTACAAATCAACTATATGATCTAACTGAATTTTATAGTATGATTTTTGTTCAGTTTGTAAAATATCACTAGCTTCACTATGTTCAAAAATATTAAATATGTCAAGTACTTGACATTTCTCACTACTGAAGTTGTTAAGTTATTAAAGTAGTTGAAGCAAAAAGAGCTTTACAATGTCTATGGACTTTACAAAAAGGATCTTAAAAAAACAGACAGCAATCAGAGGCAAGCGCTGTTCAAACTCATTACAGACTTGTTTCTGAAATCACAAGTAGAAATGGCAAGATACCAATAAAACCCTCTAAAACAGATTTTAGAGAAGGGTAAAGCCAAGTCAAATGGCAGGTCAGTTTAGGGTCAGGGACTGGTGAATGGAAACAAACAAGCTTGTCTTTGTCAAATTATAGGACAGCTGACTAATATAAATGGGGTCTTTCTTATAGTGCCATTTTTGTGGTGCTAACTGCCCTCCAAATGTATCCAACTTAAACTCCTATAATTCCCAGCCAAGGTAATCAAAACATATCTGGGTAAAGGTATAGGATTAGAAAAGTTGCCATTTGCATCATGATGGTGAAACTCTACTTAACTCCACAAACCTGGGCTAGTGTTTTGCAAAGAGTTTTCTTGTCTTTTTTCTTTTGGCCCGTTCAAGTCAACTGTTGAATCTTGGTGACTGTGTGGATTATTCCCTGCAGTTTTCTTGGCAAGATTTTGGAAGTGGTTTTCTCTTGCCAGCATCCTAGGGCTAAGATAGAGTGACTGTCTCAAGGTTTTGCAGCTGGCTTTGATCCTAAGTATTCTGTTTTCTAGCTTGATGCCTTAAGCACTACAACAAATTATATCTCTTGCTAAGGCTTAGTGGGAGAAGAATAGAATTATCTCTACAAAATGGGCACACCTGAAGCATAAATAGCTATCACTATCAGTAATGTTCTGATTCTCTTTGCTTCAGTCTATACAAAATATTATTACCTTATATTCACTGTTACATACGTCAACAAAATGGTACCAGACGTGCCTATTAGTTTTGTGAGGACAGCATTTACTAAGGGTAGCCTTTTGTCTTTACAGTTGTAGCAATACAACAACCACCACACTGACTAGATAAAGTGGCCATAGTGTGGTTTTCACAGCAGCGATCTGTTGTTTTCTCCTTGTGGTTGAATTTAATATGGAGAAGATGACAAGACAGTCACCTTTCTTCTAGTCTTTGCAAATGCTGGCATCCTTAGAAATGGGAGCAAGGTTCAGTAAGTGAAATAAATGGGATTTTTGGAAGGGTAATGAGGAAGCCACCAATGGTGGGATTCAAATTATTTTACTACGGGTTCTGTGGGCATAGCAGGAGAAGGATACTGTAAAATCTCCAGTCAGAGGTGGTATTTGACGGTTCTCCAAACTACTCAAAATTTACACTATTGGTTCTCCAGAACTGGTCAGAAACTGCTGAATATCACCTCTGGAAGCCACCAATTAAGTGTATAACATTTCAGTGATTACAAGTTCTGTGGTGAAGACGCTGACCATAAATTGTACATGAAAAGAGCATGGCAGCTATTTTTAGCTTCCCAATTTGGAATGCTGCCTGCTGTGGTTGGTTGGGAAGTGTCTCTCATCCACTTCCCTTACAACTCCAAACCTGGCAGGGAATTTCTGACTATATACCAGTTACGTCGCTCCTTTTGTTTATAATGGAGAAAATAAAATTCATTCATAAAGTGACAGCTTTATTGTGTTAGAAACATATCCCTGTAGGCACTGTAATTTCATTTCTGAAATACACTCAATGAAGATTTTAGCATTCCACTGATAACAGGAATGTGCTCCGATCAAACTGTTTGCCTGCAATTATTTTGTATCAGGGAAATGGCATATTAATAGGGAATTTTTCACACTTCCCTTCCCTATCCAGGATTTTCTACACTGTAAATTTAAAACAGATTTAAGTCTTGCTATGGACAAATAGGAAATGAAGTTGAGTATTTTAGTTAAACTGAACAATATGTAATATGATATGGCTGAGATGAAATAAAACATGGTCAGCTGTTTATTTTGGGACAGCTCAAAGCAGCTGGTATTTATTAGATTTAGATTTGAATATGTGAATATGGTTCATTGCAGATTACCAGATAATTGTAGTTCATCCCAGTTTCATTAGTACTTTTCAGAGTATAGCATTCCTCCAAGGGTATAAATGTAAGACAGCGCCCTTGTAACTTTCCTGTGCAAGTCTCAGTGCTTTCAGATACAGCTAAAAATCTGGATGACCACTAGAAAAAATATAGTTTCTGAATGCTGGATTTCTGCATATGGTTCTAAGAAAAATGATTTATCTTCTTTCACTTTGTCTGAGTTTTTTTGCATATCTTTGTTATTATTTCCTGTGGTCCCTGCTAATTATAAAAGAAATCTGAGTGAATAAATAATATTAAGGATAAAGGCCCTGTTATCATTTCCTGTACTTTATAAACAATGTAAATAAATCCAACATTGGATATGCTAAGTGAAAAAAAGATTTATTTTTTTTAGATTCAGTAACTTGTAAGAGCAACCATTATAAGCAAGCTTTTCCCACAGCTGTGATTAGTCTCTCATATAACTGCATAGGAATTCTCATCTTTTCCTCCATGGTGAAGGCTCAGTAACTTTTGAGGTTTTCTAATATGATCCACTTGTTTCAGGTCCTGCCACATTAGTTGGGCTTTAGTTCTGACTATTGACTTGGCCATTCCAAAAAACTGTATTTGTCCTTATTCTCTTATGTTTGTATGGGTTGAGAACTTGTCTTGTTATATAATCCATTTTTGCTTTGGCTTCAGGTCAAGTGATATTTCCCTGTACAATTCACTGATACAAAGCAGAATTCATGCTTCTTTCAATGATTTCAGGTCATTCAAGTCCTGAGGCAGCAAAGCAACCTCAAGGCATGGCATGCCACTTCTATGTTTGACAGCTGGTATGAGAACCTTATTATACAGTGTCTGTTTTTCATTAAACATGACAGTCATATGGCTGGAAGAAATCTTTGGTCTGTCCTAGAATGCTCCTTCAAAAATCTGGAGTGTCATCCTGGTGCTTTTCTGACAAACTTAAAATGAACATTAGTGTTCTTTGGGAGAATAGATCTGTTTAGCTTTTATTCAGTGTATCTCATTTTTACTCTCTCTCATGTACATAGACTTTAGCCAAAGTAAGGGAGTGCTACAAATTCCTGGAAGTTCCTCAGGAATCTTTTATTATTTCCTGGATTGTTTTGTATCAAGTTATGGTGTTTTTATTATAATTCTTTTTACAGCACAGCTGCTCTTGAGAAGGTTCACATTGCCCAAATATTCTCTTTCTTTTCTTGGGAGCAATGCATGAAACACTTCAAGAAATCTGTAGGGTGAGATTTTATTTGTTATGACAGGAGTTAAAGTTTGTGAGAATTATGTAAAACAGGTCTCACCCTAATCAGCTGTACTGAATGATGTGTTGACATAACTGGCCTTGCTTTCCATTTAAATGAATTGTTTGAACTGGGATGAAGAATACGTTTTTCATATGGACTCAGAATGTATTAAATGACCAGTGTTATTTGTCCACTCAGACTTCATGGATAGATCAGTAAGACCCAAGATTGCTGATAATGTTCAGTGTCAAGAAATGCAAACATTCAGAAAATTCCCAAAGGGTGAATATTATTTCATAGATCTGCTGTATTATAAAAATTATGAAAAATTGTTGTGGAACCTATTAAATTTATTTTAGGAGGTACCAGGCTGAATAGGCAGGTGATAATTTCTTTTTTTCCTTGTCCCAGGTATGAAAAAAGATAGAAAAGAAGGTTGATGTAGAATGCATTGGGATAGTACTAGCCAGTTCATTGCTTTTTCTCTGGTGGGACTAGTCTATCAGGGGAACCTGGTCTATCCAATTATGGGACAGAGCATACTGCTTCCGTTTTCGCTTTTCAGCCCTAATCCAGAGGCCTTTTCAGGCAGTCACTACAGTGACAAAACATAAATTTAGCCACTTCATTGCAATTCTCCAAACTTTACATATACATAAATTTTTCACAGCTCAGCGGTACTGGATTGAGGCCAGCAACTCCACATCCGCCAACTAGACAGTGCAACAACTGCCTGCCATTTTGACCCAACCAGCCCCATCTTTCTTCTCACTCTCTGTGCCACATTGGCATGTAACCAGAGCACTGGTACTCTTTCCACTTGAAGTTTCATACCCTGAAGCAGTGTTGATTCTGAAAAAGCCTTCACTGCTATTGCTCCTGCCTAGGGAATATCTTGCTTCCAGAGGGGAGGTTGACTCCCATATTTCTGGCTTTTCAAAAGTACACTAAGATCTGGCTTTGTCAACTAACACAGGGATCCAATAGTGGTATGCAGTCCTGGGGAGTGCTTGGTGGTTTGTGGATGCTTTCTCAGATTTTTGTGTATATCTATACCATATATCTATCTCTAGCCCCCTTCTCACTCTCCTTCTTTCTATCTATTTAAGGATTTTTGTAATCTTTTTATTTATAAGATGCCCAGAGTCACACATATAGTGAGATGGTGGCATATAAATTACAGGCAGTCCTGAGAAAACTTTCCAAAGCAAAATAACATAGTAGATTAAGCAATGTTATGAACAAAAGCACATGCTTAGAACTGCCACTTTTAGGAACAAATGATAGATTTGAAACATACATTGTTTACAAAGTGTGCTTCAGGAACACACTCAACTTTTTAAAAGAATGTTTATCATTGAGGCTTTTATTTAAAGGAAATACCACCCACATAGTTACTACTCTTAGAAGTCTAGAAGAAACAACTAATAGTGGGGGTTGCACAGGGGTGGGATTCAAAAATCCCAGCAACCATTTTGCTGCCTGGTTGCTGGGTGGGCATGGCCATGGTGGGCGTGGCCTGCCGGAACTTCCAAGAGGGCTGTTTTTCACCTTCTCGAGGATCCGGAGGCCTTCCTCGAGTCTCTGGGAGGGTGAAAACAGCCTTCCCTGGCGTCCAGAACCCCTCCAGAAGCCAAAAACAGGCCTGTTTCTGGACTTCCGGAAGGCCTATTTTTCACCATCCCAGACCTTCCACGCAGACCCTGCACTTATCTGTATACAAAACAGGCTGCGTGGAGACTCCTAGGAGGGACAGGGTGTGGTGGGCAGGGCCATCCATTTGGTTCAACAACTGGTTTGGTGAACCAGATGTAAATTTAACATCCAGTTCACCTGAACTGTTCTGAACCAGTAGAATCCCACCCTGGGTTTGCATAGAAAAATATCTTCTGTTCTTTTTCCTTGCAATTGGTTGAATTATAGCTGAGAAAACCCTTTCCTGCCAAACAGGAATGCTCCTGTTGTGCTTAATAACTTTCACAATGCACAACAAGGTTGGGATGACAGTGAGGTATTATATTGTCTATCTATAGGACTAACATGATAAAGTACAAATTCTGACAAATTCATACATTTAATTCTAACATATTGCATTACTACAATGAGGCACGTCTCTAAACAGTACTTAGTGCCTGTGGTTCTTGTTTACCAGGTGACACATCAGCACAGGAACATGAATCCATGTTATCCGTTGCCAAATATGTCCACAAAAAAAGAATCCTACCATAACTTCAAAATATCTTTATCTTCTCATCATCATCATACTGAGCCATACAGAATGAGAACAAATTGAACTAGATATCTAACTTTGTTTAAGTATCTCAAATAGTTATTTAATCAATCTGGACACTTGAACTTTTTAGAAAAATATCAATATACTCTCAAGAAAAAAAATTGAAGGATAGATCTCAGTTTCAAAATATACGATTCATCATAAATAATAAGTGATTTATGCTGTCTAAGAGTGACACATCAAATGCATAAAACATGCTATTGAAGATATCTGTTGGCTATTTGCATACAGATAGTAAGCAGGGTTGCTGAGAAATTAATCTACTTTTCAGGCATCATTAGGATAAAAAGACAAGCTTTCTTATTGGATATACAAGTAAATCTGTGGGGAAGTCAGAAATAAATCCAAAAGTTTGCATTACTGTGCAGAAGAATATTAAAAGACTATCGTTTGATTTTTTAAAATTAATTGTTCTCTAAAAGATTTCCATGACTTGCATCAATTGAATTCACAATAATTTAAGCTGAGACCAATATGCACTGAAATGATAATTAAAAATGTAAGAAGCTATTTTGTAATGAAATAGCCTGTGTGCTATTAACACTACCTAGTAGTGGTTCTCTGAGGCTTCAGAGAGAGATTTCTCTCAACTCTTTTTGGAACTGTTGGGATATGAACCCAGTGCTATCTATCTATCTATCTATCTATCTATCTATCTATCTATCTATCTATCCATCCATCCATCCATCCATCCATCCCTGAGTCATGGCTTCTGAAGTGTGGAAGCAGTAGCAATATGCAGGGCTTAAGCATTTATCCTGAGATACTAAGTCTTGTACACAACAGACAACCACCGAATCAACATGCTGTTCAAATACAAACAGATGCAAAAGGGCTGGCTCTTAGCTAAAATTACTACTCTATTTCTCTGGAAACCAATGAAAAGCATATGCTTTGCACACAAAAGTCCTAGGTTCATTGTCCAGATCCGTTCTCTTTTTGCTAAGATATTGGAACTCTGGCCAACTGCTATTGTAACTGTAGACCAGCTTAATACCCTCCAGAGACACTGACATTGCCAATCTGGTTTCTAATTTGGGATGTTAGTTGAAGGCATGTTAATTCAAGGCACATGGACATAAACATATTAAAGGTATATAATACTGAACCCTACAAGTTAAGATAAGCTTATATCTCTCTTTTAAAGAACCTTTAAAAATGAGATAAGGTGGGCTGGAAGCCTGGAAGGTACTAAGGTAGTAAGTTTCCACAAGATATGAGGCTCCTCAAAGGCAACACGTTGTCTAACTATTCTGAACTCAGATTAGTACATATGAGAAGAGTTAAAGATTAAAAACCTGGAAGAGGATGGAACTGTTTCACGCTTCTCTGAAAGAAAGCCAGAAAACTGTGGGGTTGTATCTAGAAGATAAAGCCAGAAATTAAATTTCTGCTGCTTTGTTATTTCTGCTGCAGATTGCTCAAATGCCTTTCTTGCATCTAGTGTCAGTCAATAACTGGGCTGTTGACTTGCTTAGAGAGTTGTTTGTGCTTGGCAAATAGTTTGAACAGAAGCCATCTTTTGAACAAAGGCCTATTGGTTGATATAAATGAGTGGGAGTAGCGCTGGAAGAACAACATTTGTCAAGGCTTTTGTTATCACTGCATTTTTGGATTAGCCAATGACACTGATACTCTAAGCTATTTTATCTTAGGTATTTATTCCTTTTTTTCTTTCTCTTTTTGAAAGCACTCTCCTGTATTCAAAGAAAATAATAATAAACAAATGATACAATCCTGGAAACTATTCCAGAGGTTGAGCTTTAAATAGCTCAGAGAAAAACATAAGCCAGAAATTCACTAGTGCGTTAGGTTCTGGATCACTTTTTCTGATGAACACCATTAACGCTGTTTACAAAGCAAGACTGCATATGTGCTGAATATGTAAAGGGAAGATGAGACTAAAGGCTCAACTCCTATTCCCCAATTCTCAATCACCCAGATCTTACGTTGTCAAGACATTCTACTATCATCGAGAAGTATAACTAGATGAGAGATGGATCCCAAAGCTTCTGATCCATAGGCATTCTTTGAAATGAACTTAAAAACATCCAGAAAATTGGGCAACATATACAAACTATTCTTGTTCCAGATGTTAAAATAAAAGTATATTGATTGAAGGGAGAGCATGTACCTAACATATCTATGCATGTGGATTCTGCATATTTAGAAGCTTTACAATCTCTGACCATATGCAACCTATGCATCAATAAATTGAATTTTAGGTAGTATATACTTGCTACCAAGAACTAGTTAAAATAGCTCCCTGCCCTATGTATAAGTGTTCACTGGCATGCACCTCCTTGTCATGGAAAGAGGTTAGGCAAGCTTTTCTGAGACAAGCCCAAGGCTTTCTCCCAGTTATTGAAGGGAAGGAATCATTTCATTCTGCCCCAGTCTTCAACATAGATGAAAGCTGGAGATTCCATTGACCTTTCTATTTCCTACATACAAGCAACAAAGCAACACCAAGCACAATTTATGCTGTTGTGAGAACAATAGTGATACAATCATAAATCTCTGTCCCTGTTGGCACATTAGAAATGCTACAGGTTAATAGGTAGACACAACTGATTATCTCAATTGTTAGCTGGATACAGTTACAAAGACACACTGGAAGTACCAGGGCACGAGTATTAAAGAGTTCTGTAAGTTTTGTAGGTACATATTTTCTACTGCTTCTCAACTTGCTCTGAATATTTTAAAGATTTCACCTGAGTGCAGGGGCACGCCTTAGGAATGATGTTTAATTGATAACTATATTGATTGTACTTTGGTCAACAAGAAACTTAAAGAAAACTACAATGAGAGTTATAGTTTTAAAATCCATTTTGGAAGAAGCAATTTACGCTATTTTTGGAGGTAAAATCAGCAGCTTTTTAATATGAATATGTTTTTTAATGAAAAAAATATCCCAGAGCTTTGGTTTGTCAAACACTGACATTCGACACATGTTGTTTTTTAAATTCCTTATCAATCCTCAAACTTCATTTTTCTACTGTTTTAGCTGGAAAATCTTTAGAATGGATCACAATCATCAAGTGAATACTAACATGCTATAATTACTTAAAGAAGTACTTAACATGCTAGAAGTACTTAAATTGTTCAGCTTTTTTGCAACAAAAATGTTATGTATCTGTACAAAAATCAGAAATATCTGATTTGGAGTATAGCAACTCAGGAGGTTTGCAAGTATTACAGCATCCCAGATCTTGAGACTTCCTTCCTAATATTTGTAGCAAAAATTGACCAATATGATTTTTATTCCTCCTTCCTGCCCAACTTTTACAATTCAAGTTAGAATGGAGAAGATACTTTTGAGGGGCATCCCATCCCACTATTATTCTATTATTCATCCTTCTCTGAAAAATACAAAGAAGACACAGAATTTCAATTCTACCTCTTTGGTAATATTATTATATCACTGCATGGTCTCAATCACCCCTTGGAAGTTCCATAAAACGTACTACAACTCATCTGTATCATTTCTGTTTGATTAATGTGATTAATGGTAGATGCAACGTATACTGCACTCATAACTATAATTTACTAATTGAGAATGAAGCATACATATATATTCTACTGTTGGCATAAGACATGATGAATAACAAAATAAATCACCTTTCTTTATAAAGCTGCTATATTATCATTTTACCCAAAAGGAGTACCATTGTGAATTTAAAACAATCTCTCAAAAGAAAAGAACAGATTGAAAAATATTATAAATTGACAAAAATCGTGTGTAATGCCCGATTTCCTAACTTTGTCAACTTGAGGTTTCTACTCGAAAGAAAACAATTCTGGAAATTTTGTCCTCCCCAATAAATTTGGTATACATGCATGAAAATATGCACATATTTCCCTTAACATTCTAAAAAAAGTACATGGCCAATAGGATAAAGATGCATATGAGATGGATTACAATTAATTATCTGTAACTAAAGGTGTTTCATTTATAAAACTAATTGAATTCATCTGCATATACCAACCATTTTTTCATACAAAAATTACTCTAAAAGACAGATATACTCAACTTCACACATTTCCTCCTAGCAAAAATAACAAAAAATAAGAATACAACAATGGAGGGATAATAAAGGATAACAGAACAGAGGAAAAAAGAGATCAGATGGGATTGCTGCAGATGTACCAGCCTCCTTACCTGAACTACTTGATGCTGCAGGTGGGTTAATAGTGGAGTCCCCAAATTTATGGCATTGAGAGACTTCAAGCTGCATTCTTTAGATGCACATTTAGAAGCAGCTTGGAGGTGCTTGGCTAAGATGGCAACTATGGACCAGATCTATCTGACTGAGGACCTGATTCACAGTAGGAGATACACATTAGATGTGTCCTTTATCTCAAAGCAATGGTGAACTGGTCTGAATTTGGGGGATTTTATCTTCAACCCCTTGCTATGTTCAGATCACTTCCTGTTGACTTGGAGTTCTCCTGGGCTGCAGGGAGAAAAGGCCTACAAAATCAATTAATCTCAAGATTCAAATGGATCTCTTCAGTTCAAGAGAGAATTTGGGGTTGTCCTTGAGGCTTCAGTGCACACTTTACTGAGACCTTAATTTCTGCTTGGAAATATGTTAGTCTTTGACTAAATTATCTATATGTGGACTATTTATACTATGGATTTGGGAATACCATCTGATTTTCAGAGGGTCCTGGGTGATGAGGTGACATGTCCTTGAACACTGGAGGAAAACTAAGTTTGAATGTGACTAAGAAACTTAGTAAGAAACTTTTGTAAGAATTACCTTATAGTTACCAATGTTCTCTTATTTATAATTATTAGAAAGATTTAAAGTAGACAAAAGAGTTTATGACTTTGAACATTGTTAGACTGAATATGAAATAGAATTGAAATAGAATTGAAACAGAATTGTGTCCTAATGATAAACAGATATAAATTCTATTGAAATCTGAAACAAAAGAATGCTGATAAGATGCATAAATATAATGCAGATGGAACAATGGTTGAAAAAATTGAAATATATGCTAAGTTATAATCTTAAAGAAAATTTTTATAAAATGATATACTGTTGGTATATGCCACTAAATTTGTCTAGAATTATAAAGGCACTTCAAATTTATACTGAAAATGTGAACAAGAAGGGACATTTTATCATGCTCTGTGGACATGTATAAAAAAGCTAGACAATTCTGGATTCAAATACAGAGGATTTTAAAGATTAATATACAATTGAAACCAGAGGTGTTTTTTTTGGTATTGATGTGCGAACAACTGAGAAAAAGTTATTGAACTCTTTTTGTACATAACAACTGCAGCGAGGGGACATATTTGGCATTACCTACAATGGAAGAATGTTTGGTGAAGATGATGGAACTTGCTGAGATGGCTAACTTGATTACTTTGATCACATAAAGGATAGATTATAAAAACAGGGGTTACGCTATAACTTACTTTATTTATTTATTTATTTATTTATTTATTTATTTATTTATTCGACTTGTATGCCGCCCTACTCCCTAAGGACTCAGGGCGGCGAACATTAAAACAGAGCAAATTTACAATAAAAAACAATTAAATAAAACAAGCCGAATACATTAAAATATTAAGAAAATTAAAACCCTCGCCCCTCCCCCCCAGGTCATTCCAGGCCGGCCTGTTGAAACAACCAGGTCTTCAGGTCTCGGCGGAAGGAAGGGAGGTCGGGGGCCAAATGGAGATCCACGGGGAGCTGATTCCAGAGGGCAGGCATTCCCTAGCCCTGGGAACCGCCTGCCGACAATGCCTGACTGACGGTATCCTAAGGAGGCCCCTCCTGTGAGAGCGAACAGGGCGATCGGAAAGTGATGCTGGCAGGAGGCGTTCCCGCAAGTACCCTGGACCCAAGCCATTTAGGGCTTTATAAGTTGTTACTAGCACCTTGAAGGCGACCTGGGAGACAACCGGCAACCAATGCAAGCTGCACAGGAGGGGTGTAACATGGGAGTATCGGGATACTCCCATCACAGCCCGCGCGGCCGCATTCTGCACCAGCTGTAACCTCCGGGTCATCCGCAAGGGCAGCCCCATGTAAAGAGCATTGCAGTAGTCGATTCTGGAGGTGACGAGAGCGTGAGTAACCATTCGAAGGGCATCTCGGTCCAAATAAGGACGGAGCTGGCGAACCAGCTGAACCTGGGCAAAAGCCCCCCTGGCCACAGCTCCCACATGCTCCTCCAAACTGAGCTGTGAATAATATAATAATATAATAAGAGGTAAATTTTATAACTGCTTAAAGGAGATCAGAAGTAACATCCTTTGCATAGGCAGAGTTAACTGGGACATGGTCCTCCTTGATTGCCCCAAAAGGATTTCAATCTGCTACTACTGATAAAATTGGCAGTGTCCTTAGGAATGGCCACCTGTATTTTAGATCCATGAAGAGAGATGTCTCTCCTGGCTGTGAAGGCCTCTCAGGAGACAACACGTGGATGGATAGATGTGGTGGTGCTTCTTTGGGGGAGGTGGTAATTCTGTCAGGTCTGAATGAGGCTATGATCTCTCCCTCCAAGAAGCCGGTTCCCACAGATTCCATCCATTCTGCAATCTTCCCATATTTTTTCTTTTTAACAGCATCTTCTATTATTTTCACATATGTAATACATGCCTTGCTCCAATTCATTCACTGTTTGGGCAAACCATTTCTTTTTCAAGTAAACAAGGATATTCAACAAATAACTTTGGTGTTTATTTTCTTTTTATAAATAATTTAAAAATGAATAAATAAAAGAAATACTCTTGAATATAATCTTAACCAGTTAAATTTTAGGAATTTTAAGTACTTTGAAACAATTACCAATTATTACATCATCTTTAGAATATGTAATATGATTTAAATTAATCAAATTAATCATAACATTATAAACCCATATTAATCACTGAGAAACATAAACTGCAAAAAGGCTAATATAAAAATAAAAATGTATTTAAATATATTCATAAATACGAATTGAATCTGGAAATAAGCATATTAAATCCTTTTTCCAAATAAATCTGGGAGCTATGGTTCAGAAGAAAACATGGGATAATCCAAATGGCCTAAGAAATAGATGTATCATTGTCTGTGTGAATATAGCTGGCATGTAAATCAGTTAACATTAAGCATATTTGGAACTATTTTATTTATGCACTTTCAGCTCCTTTTCCTAAGTGGAACTAAATTATTTGCTTTTAATTTGATTAATTGGAAGTCACATGCAATGCTTTGGAGAGTAGAAAGTTGGTCTGGCAGCATGTGTTTAACTTTTATTTCTATATTCTTTCTGAGATATAAATTGCCTGGCTGAATCTGTTACTGTGTGTATGTGTGTGCGGGGGCTGAGGAGGGGAGAGGCAACTAACTGTTATTATATGTGCAGCAGAAATAATTGTTGCTTTGGAGGAAAGGAATAAAAGATAGTTAAATTATTTTTTCTTCCTCAATTCAACTTTGCCATTGCTTTTATAAAGAATTTTTATTTTTAGTTCAAAATTTTTCCAATGGAACTGGAGGCATAAATATTTGGAAACAAGATCACGTCTTACAATTACTTAATAATTTTAAGCATCTGAATGCTGTAGATAGTGCATTCTCTTGTGGAAAACCTGGACTCCGGATATCTAAAGGGCATCTTCTAATTTTTTTTTGAGGGCTTCTTTAGATCAACTGAATGTTGATGAGAGTAGACTTTGTTTGGTCCAAGCGTTTGTTTTGTTTTGTTGAAATGAGATTGCTTTAAGTTTTTTAAAAATAGATTTTACATGTTTGCAAACTGCTGGAGGTCTGTATGACATTGTTGATGTATGTATATGTATATGTATGTGTGTGTGTGTATACATATATGGAGATGAATACTAGAGAGGAATATAGCTGCATACAAGGCAGACGTAACACCTGCAACATCTTTCCTTTTCATATTAACACAAACAACATTGTAAAAGTTCAGATGAGAACCAGTACCAACACTTTCTACAGATTAAGTCTATTGGATAGTTGAGAACATCTGCCACTATGGGTGAAGACTGGCCCTCTTGTCAGTGGTGGGATTCTACTGGTTCTGCCCGGTTCTATAGAACCAGTAGCCCTGAAGAGCAGCTGATACCAAACTGGCTTGCTCCAAATATCTTCTTTTCTTCGGTTAGGTCCATCTGCCTGCCCGGGCTCTAGGCTGTCCTTTATTCCCTGCTAAAGCAACCTTAGTTGCTTTGCGTGGCACAGCTGAGTGCTGCGTGTCAGCAGAACTTATTCCTTGTGGGAGAAGTTGATTTACAAGTACTGCGTACGTGCGCACTCACTGAACCGGTTGTTATGCTGGTAGGAACCCACCCCGCCTCTTGTGCAGACCGACTTCTCCAACCTCACTGGAGTTCCAGTGTATTCCACTGTGATATAGCAATGGGGAATAATAAAAGAGGCAGTTCTGTATAGGGACTCACAATCCTAAGTTAGGAAAGTTTATGGCTCATTTTATCTCAAATAATAGATATAATATATCTATAGAGCAGGGCTCAGGACACCAGAGTTTATAGCTCTGCCTATATTCTTCACAAAGTTGAACTATTTTAGATTTGGCACGATAGTATTCTATACTATTTGGCTGTCAAAATGTGAAGTATCTGCAATTGCAACAGCAAATATTTGAGTTTTGCTAGACTACTGTGATATACCTTTTAAAAATGAGTGGAAGATTTAACAAGGCTATATGAAACTAGTCTATATTTTGAGACCTGTTTTTGCTTACTATAGTTCTGCATCCAGATGTCAATGTAAGTCTAATAACTAAGTAAAAATAAATACATAGGGATATAATATAATTTAGCCTTTAAGATGTATCATGGGCATCCATTCTTTATCACAATGATGTGAAATGACAAAATATGCATTATGATATCATGATGGCCTTTCATATTAAATTGCAATCACACAAGCAAATATCTAATAGATGGATTTGGCACACATTTTGTCACTTGCTTTTCTTCTGCTTTGTAGACTGTTATGTATTGGGTCAGATCTGAGGAGATCCAAATTTTAGATTTCAATCAAACAGCTAGTTGGATCACTTTGGGACAGTCACCCTCTTTCTGATGGAAGTATAATTATGAGAGCCATATACATACATATTTACATATAATGAATGCATGCATATGTTTATCTACTCATCCTAAATAAGCTGATATATATATTAGTTTGTCCAATTTGAATATGGACCAAAGGGTTATTCAGCAGGTTCTGACCAGTTCTGGAGAACTGGTAGCAGAAATTTTGAGTAGTTCAGAGAACTGGCAAATACCACCTCTGACTGGCCCCACCCCCATCTATTCTCTGCCTCCTGAGTCCCAGCTGATCGGCTGGGTCTTCTTTTGTTGCCCTGCACAGGAGAAGGAAGCTGGAAAGCAGGTTAGTGGGGTGGGAATGGGATTTTGCAGTAACCTTCCCTCAGGAGTGGGGAGGGAATGGAGATTTTATTATTTATTTATTTTATTTATTTGAACTTATATGCCTCTCTGAAGACTGGAGGAACAATGGATTAAATTAGATTATAAATTCAAACATTATCCTTTGGGGTCACAGGCTGGTCAAACAACCAGGTCTTTAACTCACAGAGGTTTGATTCCAGAGGTCAGTGACCTAACCTTGGCTGCCTATGGAGTGGGAATTGAGATTTACAGTATCCTTCTCCTGCCACCCCCACCAAGCCACGCCCACAGAACCAGTAGTAAAATTGTTTGAATCCCACCACTGATATGGACTGCTGGTTGATGGAATGCTCTATAATTGTGTAGCCTGTGGTAGTATTATCTTGTAGTCTTTGTATAGTTTTCCATTTTCACAATCAACTATTATGGGTATATTTCTGTCCTCACAGTAAAACCATACTGTACATACAGTTGTAGAATAGTGCTTTTAGGTAAGATTTATGTCAGTTTTCCATATTGTCAAATATAACTGTTTTTCTATTGTCCCATATAAATGCTTTGTTTCAAAACTATTTTTCCACTTTGGCTTAAATCTCCTACTTAAAAACAAACCTTTTATGACACACATGAAAGATATTTACAAGAATTGGACAGTTATTAATCAAAGGTTATGCTGAGGAAAAAGGATACTATAAAGTGTTATTTAATTTAAACAAACTTCTGCTTCACTATAAACAGGAAAGACATTTATGTCTTGATCTGAAAGAGGATGTAGTATGTTAAAATATAAGGCAGTTCATGCAATTCAATAAAAAGCAAATATGTATAAGTTATTTCTTGGATTCTAATTACAGATCCCTGCCAGATGTTGAAGAAACGGTGGAAACAGAGTCAGACAGATTAATTCTGCTCTGTTATGCTACTTGGAAACCCTACCACCTCAAGCATGAGAAACTTGCTGCTGTAAAATCCACACAACAAAGAAGAAAATCTGCCTTCTTTAATGTCACATACACAAGGGTTTGCTTTTGATGTTGATTGTCAAAATGGTTTACTAAAAATAAGAATGACTCCAACTGCATGCATCTTAAAAATTAGTCCTGGTTCCTTGGCCTTCAAAGATGGAATTGATTATAAAGTTGCCATTTGGCCTGACAGATTTTATTTGGTCCTTTTATCAATTTTAAATATCCCAAATGGGCTGCAAAATATTTTGCTGACCTTGGAAATGTTACTTCCCACACTCTTTTAACTGAAAACTATGTGACTTTAAAACCATAAAATAAAGATATTAATACATGACTTGGTTAGCAGTCATTAACAGATATTATACAGACATTTAAAAATAACCTTAAATACAACAATGAAAATGAAATTTACTAGCGCAAAAACCCAAGCACAAGAAACCCAAGAAAAGGAGTAAGAAATACCTGTTTCCTCTTTTCAGATATACAGCTGCTTGGAAGATTTGGCTATCATCTTTTTCTGTTCCTTCGTTAAAAACACTTTTGCTTTATTAGTTCAGCTTCCTTGGCACTATAACATTATCCATGCAGCTTTAAAAGAGGAAGTAGAGTACCACCAAATGGTACTCTATGTGCAAATATAAGTATGAACACCTCATAGATATTTTTTTAAAGTTGTCCTGTTCTCATCATACACACAAAACACATGCATTAAGGAGATTATGTTTCCTCTTGTAAGTTACAGGAGTTTGATTTTAAGCTGCTGTTTATGTCTACTTGGTTATTATTACGAGAGTCAGTTAGGTCTAGTGATTAAGGCACCAGGCTATAAAGCAGGAGACTGTGAGTCTAGTTCCTTCTTAGTATTGAAAGCCTGACCTTGGGCCTGTCACTCTCTCTCAGCCCAACTCACCTCACAGGGTTGTTGTGGGAAAAATAAGAGGAGGAAAGTGTGTTGGATATGCTCACCACTTTGAGTTATTTGTAAAAATAATAAAGGCAGGATGTAAACAAATATATAAATAAATTTACAATATTGAAAAAATATATGTATGGGGGGAAGTTTGAACAAGCATTTTGAATATGACACAAACTTCATAGTATTTATTACTGTTATGTTTATATTCCATTTCTCTTTAAATGTCCAAGGGACTTCAAAATGATTGTTAATAATTTTGACTAAGCTGTGAATTTACCTCAAATTGTGCCAGCATTTGTAAAATAATGGATTTATTTTAATGGATTGCTTCTTATAAGGTCAAATAAGACTGGAGTCCCAAAATAATTCCACTCATGAGTCTAAATCTCTTATTTGAGAAACACTGTGACTAGATTATTTAACCTCATGCTTTGAAAGAAATTGTCAGGATTACTTTCACCAAAGATAAATTTTCTTTAATCAATTTCAGAATTGATTTTTCAAAAGCCTGCAGAAAAGCCCAAATTGTTTGTTTGCATGATGGGATCAGTACAACTTTAGAAAAAACAACAAAGTTGGACCTGTATCTATGCTTGAGTTTCTGGCTTAAAAAGAAATCTATACTGCGAACAACAACTGCACAACACAATATATATCAGGAATTTCTAATGAAGAAAAAAGGATAACAGACAAGGGACAGTAGGCAACAAAACAGTAATGACTTGTTATTGCTAGAGAATATTATTCTATTTTCTTCTTTTACATTCTTTCAGTTAGTAGGATATTTAAACACAGCAGTTAAATACTACTTCATACTAAATAGAGTTGAGCCTTGGAAATTCCACAGGAAGGATTTTCTGTTATGGAAGCAGGCAGGGGGAAAGACTATGTACAATGGTAGCAGGAGGGAAGGTTAGTAAATTGCTATGTGAGAAATACAAGCTTTAATAAAAATGAGGACAGACAGAAATAAAAGAACACTGCAAATAATGCAAAAAGCAAAAGAAAATCGAATCAAAACAACGAACAAAAAGCATACTCCAGAAAAGTATATGATAGCAGAAGTTGTAAATTTTTGCCAATTCAAATGAGCAGCATTGTTGCATAATGGGAGAGATTTTTCAATGGTTAAAATTCAAACCAGAAAGAAGAAAGGCAACATAGAGTTTATATGCTACATATTGCACTCTTTGTTTTTCATCTTGCCAAGAATTGTGAGGCCTTCTCCCAACAGCACTTTTGGAGTATATTTAGCGACTAAAGCTGCAGTGTGCACAAATGTCACATTCCCATGAGTAAAACCCATTTAATTAGCCCCTCCTTCTCAAGATATTCCCATGAGATATTTGCGTAGAATTGAAAAGCTGAACATATGGATGTGACATCATCAAGGCATCAGTGGCATTGGAAACAAAGCAGCAAGTGACTGAAGAATTAGTACAATTAAAGGCAAGTCATTTTTGAAGTGTGTGAAACAAAGTAAAGGAAAGTACCTTTCACAAGAATAACAAAACAAAACAAATCACCAAAAGCATTTTGCAAAACAAAAATTCAAGGCATGAAAAAAAGTATTTTGCAAGAAAATAAATCCACAACCAAACTGAACACACAGAAGATTAAGCATAACACTTCTTTAGAAAGTGTTTAATGTCTCTTTCCTTTGCCCTTGAACAAGGAATAAGCTGCAAGTAGGTTTGGGGTGTGCAACATATTGTTGGTTTGTTTTGCTGCAAGTGGGTCTGAGGTGGGCAAAGGAAGGAAGAAGAGCACAAAGATATGTGATAATGGTAAACAACCATGCAGACACCTCTGCCACCATTGTTTGCTTGTTTTAACGTGTACAGACTGCTTCCAGCTTTGTTAATATTCCTAATTAGACCCCAAAGATTCCATGGTATTTAAATAAGCTAGTTAAGTTCTGACAAATTCCCTCTGGTAATTTCATTCAGAGAATTTCAAGTGAAAATAATTATGATCCAATCAGCTTCCTATTTATGATAAATTCACCAAAGACTTGAAATTTGGAATGAAAAGTAGATAGCCTGACCATTAAGACAATTGCTGTAAAATATTTTTAAAAACCACATAGAACAAGATGCCTTTATCGATTTTGTAACTCTTTATCTTTTAAATGTGGAGACTGATCAATTGGTTGAAGCTACCTGTTGAGAAGTGTTACTGAACTGGTGAGGCTGGACTGAATTATTTTTATGATCTGAGCATTTATGATCACAATCATTCCATTTGAAAATCAGCAGATTCTTTTCAGTAAGAGTAAGGTTGGAATTAGCAGTAATTGATGCATCCCAAAGTGCCTTTTCCCTATATATTAAATAAGTGCTCTTTCATGGCTTGGTCCTAACCTATTCTAACTTTTAATGAAAAATATTAATCACATATAAAGATATACTGCTGCCTTAGGATTACCTTCCTGAAAAGGAGTATACTAATATAGCTGATAATTCTCTTAATGGAGAATTTAAAGAGCTTAAAAACTTAATACAACTCTGAAACTGAAATTTAAAAAGCCAACAGAGAAATGACTCTACTAAATTATTTCTTTTTAACCAAATACCCAAAGTGGTATTTTACTGTGGCCATTCATCAGCAACTCTATTTAATTCCTTCAAGCACAATCTGCTCAGAAAATTTCTTTCAAAACGAATAGAGCCACTTCAAGCTGAATGTCTTTTCAACTGAATTTGAATTGTGGAATCTCTTGTAGATGGCACCTTTAATATCAAAAGATTATTTTTAATGTTACTTCATGGGTTGAACTTGCTGCTTAAATTAATTAAAAATCAAAAGTACTTTTACACACACTACTCCACTGGAAGTACAAGTGGGGACTAATGTAAAGCCAAGTCTTGTATTTTATTATCATCACTGTTATCACTATTACCAACTGAGCTGAATTAAACCTTCCAATCTTGTATCAAATCATGCTCAAATTTATAGTCTTGCATTTGTTCTGTGTGGTTTTTTCATTGCCACTGAATGCCTAGAATAAAATTTATTTATTTAAAAAAGTTTCATTTTGGTGTGTTTGTGTATGTGTGTGATACACTTTTAATAGCAGAATAAGACCATGCAGTAGCTGGAAGCAGTTACACTGAAGTCAGTCCCCCGCCCTTGCCCCCACAGGAAAAATGATTTCCAAGGCCTTACCCTTTTTCTCTTGGTGATTATGGGACGAGACAGCCACATATGGATTGGTATTCTCAGACGAGCCAATGTGATCCTTCCAATTTAGTATGTGCCCTCCGGCATCAAAACCCTGTTGGTCTGGGGAGTCTGAAGTAGGCATGCTGGGAAGTAGTGAACTGGAGTGTCCTGTTTGCACCATAAATACAGTTAAGGACAGTGAAAACAAGCAGTTTAGTAGCAAGTAACATTCCTAAAGGTGTTTGTAGATCAAGGAAGGAATATCAGTTCTTGTAAATGAAAACTCTGCTCACATTTTATTTGGAACACACAGAACAACATCTGACAGAAAGATAGGATAATATGTGAGCCACATGAATTAACTGAAAGTTGCTTTATGTAAAAATAAAATGTGTATGTGTAACTCCTGATTATTTGTGCAATAATCCTACAACTATGCAAAATAGAAAGGTGGCTGAAACCAGTAGAACATTCTGAAATGTGAGCAGAGCTCATGGATATGAGCAGAATCAAATGAAACATAATAACATGGACTCTTACAGACTTCAATGTAATTAAAAACTGACTTAAGAGTCTGGGGAGAAACCATTTTTCAAAGCTACAGGCCCACACCAATAGGTGGGATCAGAAACCAAAATGAGAAGGAAACTTGTTCTGTCTCTAATACTTCTTTGCTTTCCTGCAATCTCATATCCAAAGCCATACCTGGTAATAAGCTGGCCCATCATCTTTTGCAGATGGATTTTCAATTTAAGCAAAGGGCTACAAGGAATTAGCCCTTCTTGTAACCAAATTTATATATTTTGATTTATATCCTGTCTTTCCATGCTTTCAGATGATTGCGTGTGGTTATTATACAAAGTAGAATTGGAAACAATATTTATATGTTTATAAATAATTTGTATTTATAAAGATATAAATAATACGACTAAGAAAGTGACTGACTCCAAGCAATTCTGGATGGCTTAACATTTTAAAATCAGTAAAATAAAATAAAGCATATAGGCCACCTGCAAGGAAAGTGTACACAGCAGACAAAAAATTCCACAGTGGCTCACTAATCATTGGGAGAGCAGCCAAGGGAAGAGCCATGTTCTGTTCTGTTCTGTTCTGTTGTATTGCACAGATTTAAGTAAAAAAAATAGCTTGACCTACATCCTTAAAGCAAAAGAAGCCTTATATGGTTCTTTCTAAAAAGTGGGTTCTAGAGCTGTTACAGCCCATCAATGCCTTCAAATGAAATGTGGAGGAGGATTAAGCCAAACAATCTCATGAAATACAAGTTGAGAATAAAGACCCAATCAATGTTGCTCGACTCTAATTCAAGATCACTATCCTCAGAAAACAAAAAGTAGCCACCACAAGGTCTTACGCATGGGGAACACCTATCTCCTTTTGCTACCTATCCACCACCCCTGGAAGCCAAATGCTGCAGCAGGTATCAAAATCGATACAAAACAAAAATTCACAGTTATCATATTATGTTGAGAAGATTACATCAACTGGAATAATGGAAGGTAGACAATGAGATTTTATTTTGCAGATCAGAATAACATAGAACACAATACTGGCTATAGAGACTACTTGAAATTTCTGGACTGCATATAGATTCTTTTTCACATTCAGTGCAAAACCTTTCGTTTAGCTAATGTGCATTTTTGGCCCTGCTTCAAAAGATACCATTAACCTCAGTAACACAAAGTGATGTGGCTTTCTTTTGGATGATCAGGCCCTACAGCAGTTTTGGAAAATCCAGTGGACTAAATAATACAGAGTAGAGAGGAGCAAAGGAGGAAAACTATAGGTAGTTAAAGGACAAAGGGGAAGGATGTGAGTCAAACCAGCAGGATTTGTAAAGTATCAGTCAGGTTCTCTGGGGTCTTTATCGTTTTCAGGCTAAAGCTTTTACTAACTGAAGCCCAAAACATCTGAAGAACCAGATTGCTTATGTCTGCTCAGCATCAGAATTTACGGAATTGATATTAATGCTTCTCATACAATTCATATAAGATTTTTTTTCTACAATTAAGAAACTCTTGCTATTCCTAATGTATTAACTACATACAGGAAATCAAGTCAGATTCAAAGAGTTTCATTTTGACTGGAATCACCAGGAACAAAACCTAATCCCTGTATAATGAGTTTATCATTGTTCGTAACCCTGGAACTCACACTGACAAGAGCACTATATTATTTTTTATCATGAGTCTAATTTCATCAGTCCCATTAACACTAAAATCTCAGACCTGATAATCAGACTTTACAGACTATTAAACTATTATATAACTATCAAAATTACAATTCCTTAAATATAAAAATGGGGAGATACAGAAAATAAACTTCCTATTATTTATCTACAAGTTATTTGGAACGTAATTCAAAGATGATTGCAAAGGAGGAACTGTATGGCTTGAGGCCTTAGTTACTATTAAAAAAAATAGAAAACATGACTTCTAGGTAAGTGGGATTACTGCAACTAATATTCTTAAAATTGAACCTCACAGAGATCATTGGGGGAGGGGGGAGTGTAGGTTGCATGTGACCAAACATCTGTCAAGAGTGCATACAAATACAGAAGTTGTTTTGGTAGCTTACTGATTAGGGAACGATCTTTATGCTGAATACCAGTTTCATGTTCATCTTTATCCATAGTTTCAAGAGCACTATTAGCCAGAAAAAAATGTGTTGTGAGTTTTAAGCCTTCTCTGAAGTAACTCTGTGCAGTCCTAACATTTGTTTACATCTTATTTATCTTTAAAAGGGATATGATTCTCAGAACAAGAAAGCAATTGTTTCCAAAAGAATTAGAAGTGCATGTGGCTATTGGATTTGATATGCACTTTGCTCCACATTTAATACAGAAATCTTCAGTTAGCTGAGTTCTATAGATGATTTTATGTTTAATCTGTTCATATCAGTAAAGCCTTTTTTCTTAATGTGATAATCTAGAGGAAATATTTCCCAAGGTACAAGCCATATGCTTCAGCTATATGCAGAACTCAGTGATAATGGAAAGCTATAGCTGTTAAGTTTGCATGAAGAGACAGACGCGGAGTGCTTCTAGCTCTTTGTTTATTAGTGACTACAGCTCAGAACGGACCCACTTTGGCTGGGCTGCGGCTGCTACTTATAGCCAGCAGCCGCAGTTGCCAGCCAATCAGAGTGCAGGTTTTCCGCTTTTTAAACCAATCATTTCTAACATTTTACAAGAACAGTTCAAACTAAACCAATGACTTCAAACCTGCAAATAAATAAATAAATAAATAAATAAATAAATAAATAATATATATATATATATATATATATATATATATATATATATGTAGGTCTAGGTGTATTCGGTCTTGTCCCGTGTAAGATTGAGAATACCTTGGCAACGTTTGACGAAATCTCATCCGTCATCTTCAGGCTGGTGTCTTCAGCTTCGTTCTCCTGGGAGAAGTGTGATCATGGCTGTTTTTCCTTTTAAACTCTAGAGTTGGATGTGTTGTTACTTTTGATTGGTTTGTGGAGTTGATGTATGCAGATTGGATGGCTTTTCCTGAGACCCTGTGTGGCTGAGGTGCTGGCTGTGTGTCTCTCAGCCTTTTGTGTTGTAACGACCTGGGTAATGGGCTGTGTGATGACCTTCTGAGTTCTATTGTTGTGACGTCCTGGGTGTGGTGCTGTAATCTCCTGGGTCGTTGTCTGTGCTGCAACCTCCTGATGTTTTGTGTTGTGATCTCCTGAGTTCTGTGATGTAGTATCCTGGGTGGAAGGCTGTGATGTGGCATTCTGGGCCTTGGTTTGGCTCGAGTTTGAGGTCTGGCTATGTGTTTATAGCGTGTGTCAGTTTGCTTAGTTTGGGGGTTGGAGGGGGTGTAGCAGCTGGTGTTGCAGCCATGGTCTGGTTTCTGGATGGTGGTTGCCTTTCATCTGTGGCGTGGCTTGGGTTTGAGTCTGGTGAAGGAGATTGGTGGTGGCATCCTGTGTTATTTTGGGTCCGTGTTGGTTTTGTGGCTGGGACTCGTTTGTTGACCAGGGCTAGTTTCCAGATGTCTGGTAGGCGGAAGTATCATCCCGTTTATTCATGTTATGGGGGTGTTTCTCTATTTGATGTCTTCCCTAATTATTCTTTGTGAAGTGTTCAGTATTGGAGATAAGTTTGGATCCCTCAAAATCAATTTCATGTCCTGTGGCTTGAAGGTGCTGGTTATGGAAAAAGGAGGAGAGAAGTTTTTCTTCTTTTTCTATTTCTACGTTCTGTGTTCTGCGATCGTGCATTATTCTCCTGTTGGTTTGTCAATGTATGTGGCTGGAGCAAATTTTGCATGTATTTTATAAACTCCTTGGTTTTCAAGCTGGATCTTGTCTTTGGGGTTTCTTAAGATGTTGGCTATTTTTTGATCAGTGCCAAAGGCTGTCCTGATATTGTGTTTGTGGAGAAATTTTGCTGATTTTATCTGTGGTGCCTTTGATGCTGAAATTGTCCTGTTCTGTGTCTTGGTTTTGGGGAGTCTCCCTTGGGATTAGGTTGGTGATTGTGCTTCTTTGGAATCCATTGGACATTATACGTTAGTGAGGGTGTGTAATTCTGTTCTCAAGTGGTCTTTGTCAGCTAAGTTTGGTTCTGGAGATGAGGTCTTGGCTCTGAGTTGATCTGTGCAGGGAGTGGTGATGGGATTGTGCATTTAAGTAGCGGTTAGTGTGTCTTTCTGGTAGATGGTGTCCTAGGGAGCCGTTGGGTTTTGTAAATTAGGCGTCAGAGGCGGAAGTTGATTGTTGGTTTCTGTTTCCATGGTAAATTGTATTTTGGGGTGTAGGCTGTTGAGATGTGTGAGGAAGTTGTCCAGTTTTTCTTTCCGTGTGGCCAAATTACGAAAGTGTCATCTATAGCCAGAGTTTGGGTTTTATATTGGATTTGTCTGAGCATTGGTTTCAAAATGTTCCATGTATAGGTTAGCTATGGGGTGAGAGGGGTCCCATAGGTGCTCCTTCTATCTGTTTATATCTTTGTCCATTGTGGATGAAATAATGTGTTGGAAGAAATGGTTGGTCAGATCTAGGATGTGCTTAGGGGGTTGTATTTGTTTGGATAGCTGTCAAGGCTTCTTTAATAGGTACTTGAGTGAAGAGGGAAACATCAAGCTCACAAGTAGGTCACTGGGTTGTAGTTTTGTTTCTTTATTGTTTCTATGAAGTGGAAAAATTTTTATGCGATGTGATGGATTCTGTGTAGGGCTGGAGTTGTTTGGCGAGAAATTTGGCAAGGTTCTGTAGAGGTGAGCCTATGGAGCTGACTATGGGTCTGAGTGGTGTTCCTTCTTTGTGTATCTTGGGGAGGCCATAGAGCTTAGGGCATCTAGATGATTTTTCTCTGGGGATGATTCTTTGTTGGATCTCTTCACTGATGGGCGAGGCTTTTTTTTTATTTGGTGGTTTCTCTAGATAGGTGGTGGGGTCTGTGTTTAGAGGTTTGTAAGGGGTCTTGGAGTAGGTTGGATAGTTTGGATTGGTAGTCAGATGTGTTCATCCGCGACTGTGGCGTTACCTTTGTCTGCTGGGAGGATGATTATGTTGTTGTCTTTCCTCAAGTTGCTGAGTGCTTTTGTTCTTCTTTGTTGGTTGCTTCTGGGTGGACTGCTGGAGCAGAGGACGTTGGTGACTTCAAGTCTGATTTTATTGGCTGTGTCTGGGTTAATTTTGGCTAGGCTAGCTTCAACTCCACATATGATGTTTTCAGTGGGGATGTGTTTAGGGCGACAACAAAGTTGAATCCTTTGGAAAGGACATTGGTTTCTGCCATGGTGAGGGTTCTGTCTGATATGTTGTGGTACTGTTTGTTTCATGCATTGTTGTGGGAGGGTTTGGGCTTCTGGTTTCCTCTAGTCTGTGGAGTTTGTTGGTGTAATGTGTCTGTCTTGTGAAAAGGTTTCTGTTT